>OY728142.1:88670616-89920616 GCA_963277665.1 Viscum album
TTGTATGTTTATCGATGATACAGACTGATGATAGGGCCACATCAATCAGTCAGGGATCATCTACTATTACAGATACAACCATACGATGAAATCATAGGCATTGATTGGTTGTTCTCTGTATGTGTCACCATTGACATCATTTGAGGAAGGGTTGTGTTTTCAGACGTGGGCAGTGGATATGTGACTTTCATCGGTGAGCGGAGTTGACAGGTGAGCAGCAAGAGAGGGGAACCCCTCCTCTCCTTGCAGGCTACGCTATCTGTGGATTTGGTGGATGCAGAAATGTTGGAAGTCCCAGGAATTATCAGTGAGTTTATGGATGTCCTCCCTAAAGAGGTGGAAGCTCTGCCCCCTCGACGTGATGTTGAGTTCGGGATAGACTTGGAACCTAGTGACCATCCGATTTCATTGGCTCCCTATCGGATGCCACCTTCTGAGTTGCAGGAGTTGCGGATCCAGATTGATGATCTGCAGAAGAAGGGTTCTGTTCGGCCAAGTGCATCAATGTGGTGTGCTTCTGTTTTGTTTGGGATGAAGGTGGATGCTGGTCTATGGCTATGCATAGATTACAGGAGACTGAATCAGGTAACGGTCAAGAATCGCTACCCTCTATCAAGGATAGACGATCTCTTTGACCAGCTGAGGGAAGCAGGTTGGTTCTCAAAGAACGATCTGTGGTCTGGATATCACCAGGTGAGGGTGAAGGAGGTTGACATCTCAAAGACTACTTTCTGGTGCAGATATGGGCACTTTAAGTTTGTATTCATGTCGTTCGTCGTTACGAACACACCAGCTGTGTTCATGGGGATCATGAACTCCATATTCAGGGTATATCGGGACCGGTTCATAGTCGTTTTTATTGAAGACATCCTGATCTACTCAAGATCAACAGAGGATCACGCTGAGGATCTGAGAACGGTTTTAGAGGTTCTCTGATAGCACTAGCTCTATGAGAAGTTGTCTAAGTGCATGTTCTGGATGTGAGAATTTCATTTCCTTGGGTACAAGGTGTCCGGGAAGATGATAGAAGTAGACCCATCTAAGGTCAAGGTAGTTATTTCATGGGAAGGACACAAGAACAAGGCATAGGTTCGTAGTTTCTTCGGTCTAGCAGGTTACTATCAGAGGTTCGTGCCCAACTTCTCATCAGTTGCGGCACCATTGACAGCCTTGACCGAGAAGGACTAGGCTTTCGTGTGGGACAAGAAGTGCGAGGCAGCCTTCAGCTATCTGAAGGAGAAGTCGGTTAGTGCCCCAGTTCTAAGGTTTCCAGAAGATGGGGCTGCATATAAGGTGTCTGTGATGCTTCAGGGCAAGGCCTCAGATGTGTATTGATGCATCGGCATGGGGTGATCTCCTATGTGTCCAGGCAGTAACGCCACCTTGAGTATAACTATTCCACCAATGATCTAGAGCTTTTGGTGGTCATGTTCACACTAAAGTTGTGGCGACATTACCTCGTTGTGGCGTGATTTGTGGTCTACATAGATCACAAAACCTTGAAGTACATCTTCTCCTAGAAGGACCTGAACTTAGAGTAGTGAAGGTGGATGGAGTTCATTCAGGACTACAACATCAAGATTTCCTACACCTCATGAAATGGGAATGTGTTGGCTGATTCCCTGAGCAGGAAGTCGTAGAGGGATATAGTTCTAGAGTCGGAAGATACTTGGAAGGCGATGGAGGAGTTGGTTGTCTTGCACCTGGATGCTAGGATGGAAGGTGGTAGAGGTTTCATGTATCAGATTACAGTGCAATATTCTCTGTTATAGATGGTATATGAGTCCAAATGGGGAGACTCAGAAAGAGAAGTGATGCATGACCGAGTTGACCAGGGCAATGCTCCGGAAGGGTGGATGGAGGATGGTCAGAACTAGATTCTTTTCCGTGGAAAGATGTTTGTTCCAATGGAGATGCATGGAAAAATTCGTAGTGAGTTCCACAACTCACCCCTAGCGGTGCACTCGGGAGTTTCCAGGAAGTACTAGGGTCTGAGGAGACAGTTTTGGTTGCCCGGGATGAAATGTGCAGTAGTAAAGTTCTTATAAAAGTGCATCATGTGTCAGCAGGTGAAGGCCGAAAATCGTGTCCTAGGAGGTCTGCTGCAGTCTCTAGATATCCCCGATTGGAAGTGGGAGGACATCCCGATGGATTTCATCACAAGACTACCCGAGGTTCAAGGGGTTGCGACACTATCTAGGTAGTGGTGGACCGGTTGACTAAATCAGATCACTTTCTGGTGATCAAGGAGTTGGTTGTAGTGGATGCATTATCCTGAATGTACTTGGATGAGGTGGTGTGGTTTCATGGAGTTCCGAGATCCATTGTCTCGGTTAGGGATGCACAGTTTACCTCACGAATCTGGAGAGGATTGTAGCATGCTTTTGGAACCCAGCTATGTCTTAGCACTGCTTTCCATCCCCATACAGATGGACAGACAAAGCAGACCATCCAGACCTTAGAGGATATGTTGCGGGTATGTGTTCTGGACTCAGGTAGATCGTGGGTGTGACATTTTCCTCTAGTAGAGTTTGCCTACAATAATAACTATAACACTACCATTGGCATGGTTCCATTCGAAGACTTGTATGGGAGGTTGTTTCGCTCACCCGTGTGCTGGCATGAGGTTGTGTAAGTGAGTGTTCTTGGCCCAGAATAAGTGCAGAGCATGACAGAGAAGGTTCGGCTTATACGGGAATGGATGAAGGTGGAACAGGACCAAAAGAAGTCATATGCCGATAATAGGAGGAGACCCTTGGAGTTCTGGGTCGGGTACCACATGTTCTGAAAGGTCTCCCCTCAGTGTGGACAATGGAGGTTTGGTAGGGGGAGTAATCTCTCTCCCATATTCATCGGACCCTTCGAAGTGTTGCACCGGGTCGGAGAAGTCGCTTATCAGCTAGCGCTACCACCGTCGCTACTGAGGATACATGACGTCTTCCATGTGTCTCAGCTCTGTCGGTATCTGTATGACGATTCACACATCCTTGACTGGGGACAGCTGGATATCGAGGATGACATCACCCTTGTGGATATACCAGTGAGGGTTGAGGGTCATGAGGAGAAGTTACTCCATGGACGGATCATGCCTCTGGTTTGTGTGTTGTGGAGGCATGGTGGGCTTGAGAAAAGTACCTGGGAACAAGAAGCACATATGCGCGCCCAGTACACTGAGTTGTTTTGAGTTTTTTGTTGATCTATTTTGTACATATTTATGATGGAATGTTTTACATTGTTGGCTATGAAATATGTGGTTTTCCTTATTCTCTGAATATGTGTGAAAAGTCTTGGATATGGGGAGGGGAGGACCTAATCCCTAATCATTACGCATTAAGGTGGATGTGATTAAACCTGTGTGGGAAAGTCATTGCCGCCCAAAGCAGGTAGTATCTTGACATGGAGGAAGAGACTCCACAACCCATATGACTGGGTAGTTTGACCCATGTATATCGCATGGTTTCTTGAGGGAGAGGTGTTTCTAGATGACGATGAGGTTCACTCTCGAGAGGTATCTTTCGGGGTGGTTGTCCAAACCCTCTATTTTCGTCTGGTTTTTTTTATTCTTGAGGGCGAGAATAGTATGAGAGGTATCTAATGTAATGGCCCAGATCCTCCTGGCCCATTACTTTTCCAAAATAAGGCTCCACCAAAATAGTGGCACCGTGATGGTGGCACCGGTCACTGTGACACTGTGACGATGGTATCAGGTCCTCACCTAGCCCTCCATTTTATTTTTCCAATCCTGCTCCTGTAACATAGTTTTTTTATGTAAATTAATTCTTTTACCCTTTCAAGGGCATTTAAAACCATAATTAATTCCCAAAAATCCTGATAAACCTCCCTGATGGGGGATGTTAAATAACAACATAATGTCATCGTGTGTAACTTCCAAACCACATGGGAAACCACGATCCAACAATCCAGGAATTTAAAATTTCCATATCCCGTTACGATGAAATCTTGTCTATATATCGCCCGGGAAGTTCTTTTTCGTCTTCTTCCTTTGGCCAGATTTGTTGTTCCACCTGGTGCGCCTGGAGTCCCTTCTTTCCATGGCTTGTCGTGTGCCTATGCTGGAGCATTCTACAACCCTTAGAGTCCATGGAATACCTCCCCTGCAAGCAACGCATCCACTGTTCTTGTCGCATGGAGAAAAACGTCGATCCTTGATCAATCAAGTAGAGATTTTTCCTTCACCTCTACTTTCTGTGTGTCATGCATGGTGGGTATGCGTTTTCCTCTATGGAAATTGATAAAACCAAACTTAATGAAGATAATGAATCGTTCTTTAAAGAATGAAGGGGGTTGTGATCGATGTTCTGCAGTAGTCTTTTATGTTGATAGGTGTTGTGAATTGTGAGGGCCTTTGGCCATTGAAAATCATGGATGTTCGTGGACATTCCTTGTGCACTAATGCACCATGTCTTTTGTGATGATTAAATGAGTTAACATGGAATTTGGTTAATCACATAAACTCGGATGGTTAAATGGACGTTCAGTAAAACAAGAATCACTGTGTGATCACTCCAGTTAACAAACAGGGAAAAGAACCTAATGAATAATGTTTTGAACCTGGATGTTTCCCTCCTCTATTTTGGTAGTAGGCATGTTGTTCTCTTTGATTTCTTATGGGGTGATTTGGGTGAGTATGGGATCCTCCGTTGTTGTACGGATTTTGGTTGTGAATCTAAAGCTGTGTGGTTGCTCTGCTGTGACACAAACTCGGGTGGGATCCTCTATTGTTGAGAAATCATTAGTTCCTGGTTTTGGGGACATGGGGTTGTATCTCGAGGTTTGATTTGATTCCAGTACTTCTAGGGATCTCACTTATCTATTTTCGAGGTTTCCATTTGTTCTAGTACTATGAGGGATCTCACTAATCCCCTTCTTGTTGTTGTAACATTACAAGAAAACTCGGTGTGAATGCTCAAATAGTTGTTTGGATGTTTCTCTTTTCCTGGCTTGTTTTTATGCCTATTGGTTGCCTGGTAGTGCAGATTTTCACATAAATTGGATCACTTTAACATGAAAAAAAAGAATGGTTTAGATGGGGAATTGGTTTTTAAGATGAGTTGTGACTTTGTCATGAGTGTCGTGGCTTCATTTGTGAATGAATAGTAATAAGTGTGTTTGTTCTTAAGTTTTGGAACCCCTAGGTTGGGATGAGTGTTTTTTAACATTAGATATATCTGTAGCTTTTATATTTCTTATTCGCGCCCCACCCAAGTTGAGCACTTTAGTGCCGAACACCCCCATTCCTTGGGGGAGGGTGTTTTTACAAACACTCCTAGGAGTGGCTGATTACTAGTTCCTTTTCTACTCCCTATCCTTAATAACCCATGATTCTTCGAGCAGGCTGTGATGTCTTGAAGTCCATTATTAGCCCAAGAATCTTCAGGCAGGGTAGTTCTGGTAGTTGGACTAGGTGTTTGTGGGAAGGTTGTTTCCCAAGTGTCTTCTGTATGAGTCCTAGGTGTCTTCTAGCGTGGTAGTAGTTGTTCTAGACTAGGTGTATTCGGGTGTGGTTATGCGTGGTGGTTATGGACCAGGTGTCTGTGGGTGGGGGTTTAGCAGTGGGACTTCGGTGATTTTATGGCCTAGGTGTCTGCGGGTGGCTTTTGGTAGTGGCACTGCGGTGAGAATGGCAGGATTGGTTCGATGCGTAGGATATCTTCAATAACAAGTGGGAAAGTGGCGTGGGGTACCCAAATATCAATGTGATATTACTATAAATTTCTTTACATGCATTATTAGGGGAGTTTTCCTTGGTGAGGCTTGAGTGGATAGTTTACCTTGCTAGATGTTGTGGTTATCTCTTTTTTCACTGGGCATTAGAATCTCTCTCCACTTGTGCACGAGTGCTTTTGGTTTTCCTTACTCAGTATACTTGTATGCTCACCCTAAGTATATAAAACTACTTTCAGGATTCCAGAAGGACTTCAGGGATCATGAAGGACCGTACTAGCTAGGACCTTGGGGCAGTTGCTATTGCCATTTTCAATTTTCATTGTACGTTTCCTTTGGTGTTTTTGGGTGTTGTATCATTTACTGTTGGACATGCATATGGGAATGATTTATTTTTTGATTTACCATTAATTTCACCTTTTTTATTATTGGGGTTTATATCTTATCTCTTGATCCTATTAAAATAAAAATGGTAATGCCTTCCATTTTGTGTGATATTTTATCCCCTTGGTGTTGGTCACCACTTCGAGACCTATTGTAGGCGGGTTTTGCGGGTCATTATCTCTCCTTAAACATAAAGAATGAAGGGCCGGGAAATCTTCTGTCCCTTCCATCCTTTTGGTGAAGGTGGGTCATGAAAATTTATATGACAAAAAATAAGTTCCAAAATTATAAAAACCCATAATTACTTTAATATCCTAGATCTTATAAACCCGAATGGTTATAAGTTCCATAAAATTATTTCAACAAAATATAATCGAATTGTGCCTCAAATAATTCATACCATTAATCCAAATGGTCTTATATACCTCATAATAATAAAACATATAATAAAATTTCATTAATCACATTAATATTCACATCACTTAAACCCTCCAAAGGGTTGTCTAGGAATTAGAACTTATGATCAACCTTTAACACATAAACCCATGATATTATCCATAACTCTTAAGAAAACCACTTAGTAAAACATCATAATCTCAAAAGTTATATAAACATTCATCTGATACAAACTACAATATCCTCATACCATCACACCCATATTTGATGCTAAAAAAATTATTTTTTTTTTGATTTTATTTCATAAAATATAACTTAATTTATCCCTTAATTATAACGACCCATACTTTACATACGTTGTTAATACTTCAAAATTTAAGCATACTTATTAAAACATATAACAAAACCACAAAAGGGTCGTATAGGTATAGTGTCTTTAGAAACTGGGAAACATAAACAACTAGTTCATAAAGCATCTACTTTGCCTCCCATTTATTTCATCATATCTAGAGTCCCTTTTTGGCATAGTCTACTTAATAACCTTGTTCCTGACCTGGGGAAATAAAACATACAAAAGGGTGAGCTCAAATGCTCAGTAAGGGTAAACAAAAGAAATATCAATCACATCGTATACATAAGTACATAACTTTTGGAAATCTTAACCTGCAAAAGAGATCATAATTTCATAACATGGGATAAATCATGGCAGTGAAATGTAATCACAATAATCATAACTTAAAACATGAAACTTTTTCGCATACACACATAATCATAGAGAATCATTTCTTGTTAGTCAAGACTCATTGCCAAGACTATCTTAGTGGACAATGTCTCTTTCTGAACCGAGTCACCCTCGTTTCAGTCCTGTTTTACTGAACCGGTATAACCTACCATTCCAGCCATGTCTATCTCATGAGATATAAAATCATTACCCAATGAATTGGAGGGAGATATAGGTCCCACCCATCTCGTAATTATACCATTCTTATGTGTGCCACAAAATCATAAACCATACATCATTGCATAACCCATGTAATAAAAATGGGAATCTTAAACATCATGACATCATAAAACAATTCATATACGATAAAGGAATTCATAAAAATAATTCCATCACAACATAATCAAATAAATGTAATAATAGGGATAAAAACAGAACCCTTTATTATATTAGATGCAAAATAATTTTGATATAACAATTGAACTTCATTCTTGAGGAAAATACCATTTCTACTTCAAAAACACTTTTCCTTTCTCAACATGTCGTAAAATTATAAACTAAAAGAAGTTTATTAAAAATAAACTTGAAAAAATGTAAAGGAATCTTCTTGGAAATAATGTTTTAAAAATCCATTTATGCCATATAAGTTAAAAAAAACATTCTTCGTACTTTTGTCGAAAAAAGTCAAAAAGTACCTCGTACGAAAAACGACAAAAGATTCCTTTCATATCCATTACTAAAAAACTCACTAAAGGGTAAAATTGGATTTAAACAATTGTAGGTGGATGGAAATAATAATACATATTGAGGAAACTTGGATTTGGATGATAAAATACACCCCAGTAAATACTAAAGTATAAACAATCTCGGATAAAAATGAAATTGTGATATTTCTCTTACCTTAGGTCCGACTGGCTTTGTAAGTGTCTGAACCTACTGTATAATGATTTAAATAATGTTTTTTACTTATTCTAGAATCATACTTATTTTTATGATATCATATATGGTCATATTCTTAGCTTTTTAGTAGTAATATTTCACTGCTACTTGTTATTCGGGTGTTTATAACTTTTTGTTCTTATGCGTGTTTTGTCGAATAAATTCTTATTCTTTTCTTTATGTTATAGATACCTCATTTCCAGAATGTTATTAGTGTAATATATATCATATTCATTCATTCAATTCATTTATATAATCATTATGAAATGAAGATCATGTAGAACGAGTCGCATCACATCGTGGAGACGATATTCCGTACGTACGCACGAGTGATGATATCGTTCCTATGATCGTGGAATTGTATTGGAGTACATGTATACTATTTCAGAATCAATATCACTTTATAATAGTCATATATAGTCATTATTTACACCATTATACCCATCCAAGTAAGGTGGTTTGTGGAAAATAGATTACACCACGGCGTGGAGACGGTATTCTGTACGTACGCACGCGTGGTGATTTCTTTTTCCGTAGGTTGGATAGATGGTGAAATAGGGTTGTTTCATACTTATAATAACATATCAGTATATGAGTGTTACTGATGTTATTACTTCATAACGAAACAACCTAAGAAGAAGAAGTGGAAGAAGAAATAAAGATGAAAGAATCGGTAACAGACATTACCTCTTCTTTGAAGTGCTTCTTTGAGACCTCCTTTTAGGGCACTAAAATAGGTCTTTGAAGAAGACCAGAACCTCTAGGATGTTTCTCGGGAAGTGGAGAAGATAATTTGGCAGGGGTTGGCCGAGATTCAAGGCTCAAAGTTGTGTGAGGAAGAGAGGGAGGAGTTGCCTTTTTATAAGGGAGGAGAGGGGTACCTTTGGAATAACTAAAAATATTATTTTATTATAAAGTCAAGATCGGTTTTAAATAGCTCCAAATTGATATATTTCGAATCTAAGGTGAGGATGGGTCGAAATCCTCTCATCCAATAGAATTTATACAATTTTGGGTTCCTATTTTAACCTTATCATTTAGATTTAACATTATGTTAAATAATTTTACTTTTACAGTGTCTTCTTGTGTTCTTACACTATAAGGTTAATAAACATACTATAAGAAGCCAAACGAACCCCAAGTTTTTTATTATTAATATATATAACCTTATCTAAGTCATTTGGCCGAACCTTAGATTTTTAAGAATAAAATAACAATTAATAATATAATATTTGTTTTAAAAACTATTTTATGTCAATTTTGACACTATTTAGTAATTGATTTTTGTGAAAATCATAAAAGAATGATAAGTTAGAAAAAAGTTAATTAAATAAATACTAACATTTAATATTAACCTAGAAAATTAGTGGAATTTATAAAAAGTCTCAAATTACATTTATTTGGTGTTTATAACATCAATTATGTCAATATTTCATTAATAAGATAATTACTGCATCATCATTGTGTCATAAATAAATTAAATTATTTAATGTCTAAAAATTACAAATAAAATACCATTATGTATTAAATATTTTTAGCTTTCTAATTAATATTTATAGTCTAATTTATATTATGTATAACCACATGGTAAAAATTATTTACTTATTAAACTTTGATTTTAACTATTTTAACCCTTCTTTAAATAAATTAATAATAAATCTCCTAATCTAATCCAAGTGGGACTAAATGGTCATATTTTATTCCTAAGTTTGTTTTTGGTCGAATTACACTTATCCAATAGAATTAGGACATGTGTTGGGGTAATAATAATATCATCTTTACCCTTAATTACCCTATTTACTTTTTACCGTTGTAAAAAAGTAAATAGTTACTATTCACCAAAAAATTATTTTCATCTCATTGAACCACATTTTACTTACTGACATCAACTATGTCTCTCGGATTTTTGATATTCCACTCACAAAAGCGGTAAAATTAAGTTTTATGAAAAATTCAGTTTTTTTAACTACCACTTAGTGGTTTCACTATTCATCAAAAATTGAAAGTTTTTAGAAAAATACCAAAATTTCACCGTAGGCTAATTTTGATATTCCGAATCCAAAAATGAAGTCCATTTTGAAAAATAAAATTAATAAAATTTCAAAAATTGGTTATTACTATTCATAACGGCTAGTTTTAATAATATTTTAATAGCATATTGTTGTTTATTGAAACTCGGTATTGCGTACGATGCAAGCTATCGAGGAAGGTCGCGATTTCGTGTAAAGCAAGCCAAGAAAGTGTTGTGTAGAAAAATATTCCTTTGATGATTTATATAACATAAAAGTCTCGGGTGTTACATTCTACCCGCCCCCCTTAAAATGAATTTCTCCCTCGAAATTCGTCACTTTGTAACAAACAGATGAGGATACCTCTCCCTCATCATATCCTCAAGTTCCCATGTAGCTTTTTCTAATTGGTGGTTCCTCCATAAAACTTTCACCAATCGAGTGGTCTTGTTTCGTAGGACTTTTTCACTAAGATCCAGAATCTCTATCAGTTGTTCTTCATAAGAAAGATCTTGCTCCAGCAGTACAACTTCTGAGCTGAGTACATGTGAAGGATCAGGTATGTACTTTCTCAGGAGAGATACATGGAACACATCATGAACTTGAGAGAGATTCGGTGGAAGCGCCAATCGGTAAGCTACCTTCCCAACACGATCCAGCATTTCGAAAGGACCGATATATCTAGGGCTCAACTTCCCCTTCTTTCCAAATCTCATAACCCTCTTCTAGGGAGATATTCGAAAGAACACTTTATCACCCACTTCAAACTCTAGGTCTTTTCTTCGGTTGTCGGCATAACTTTTCTGTCGACTCTGAGCTTCTCTTATGTGTTGTTGAATAGATCTGAACTTTTCTACCATTTCATCAACGAGATCAGGTCCTAATAGCTTTCTTTCACCAACTTCATCCCAGAAAGTTGGAGTCCTTCATTTCTTTCCATAGAGAGATTCATAAGGAGCCATCTGAATACTGGAGTGAAAGCTATTATTATAAGAAAATTCCACCAAAGGTAGGTGTTGATCCCAACCTCCTTTGAAATCCATAGAGAAAGCTCTCAATATATCTTATATGGTTTGAATTGTTCTCTCAGACTAACCGTCTGTTTAAGGATGATAAGCAGTGCAGAAACTCATCTCTGTATCTAGAGTATGCTGAAGACTTCGCCAGAATTTCGAGGTAAATCTCGGATCCCGATCAGATATAATAGAAAGTGGATCTCCATGCAATCTTAACACTTCCTTTAGATATATCCTGGCAATCTGATCCAAATAGAAATCCTCTCTAATAACAATGTAGTGTGCAGACATTGTAAGACGATCAACTATGACCCAGATAGCATTATTGCCTTTGGATGTTTTAGGAAGTCCTGTGATAAAGTCCATAGTAATGCTTTCCCATTTCCATTCAGGTATGGGTAATGGTTGTAACATCCCCTTAGACTTCTGTCTCTAAGCTTTAACTTGTTGAAAAACCAAGCATCGAGAGACATATTCAGCAACATCTCTTTTCATGCCATCCCACCAGAAGTACTCTTTTAGGTCCCTATACATCTTCGTGCTTCCAGGATGAATAGAGAATGAAGAAATATGAGCCTCATCCAGCAGCTCCTTCATTAATTCGGGGATGGGAGGAACACAAACCCGATTCCTGAACTTTATTATCCCATCACAATCAAGGTTGAACTCAACAAACATTTCTCACCTTCTTTTGTAACTCAACATCTTCTTTCTGTGCCTCTTTAATCTTCACATGTATAGATGGTTGAACATTCATTTGAGAAAGATAAGATTTTTCCCATTCCATTATAATTCGAAGATCCATCCTTTGTAAATCCATAAATATTGGATCTTTTGTGATCTTTATCATGGATAAACTAGCATGGTCTTGTCGACTTAATGCATCTGCCACCTTGCTTGCATTCCCAGGGTGGTAATGGATTGAGCAGTCGTAATCCTTAATCAGCTCCAACCATCTTCTTTGACACATATTCAGCTCCTTTTGTGTGAAAATATACTTAAAACTTTTACGATCAGTATAAATATCACACCTTTCACCATAAAGGTAATGCCTCAAAATCTTTAATGCAATGATTACCGCAGCTAACTCCAAATCATGTGTTGGGTATTTTTGCTCATGGATTTTCAACTATCGTGGGGATTAAGCTATCACCATATCATTTTGCATAAGAACACACCCTAATCCCTTCTTGGATGCATCATTATAGATCACAAACCTTTCTCCACTACAAGGCAGTGTGAGCACAGGTGCACTGGATAACCTTCTTTTCAACTCCTTGAAATTCTCTTCACATTCTTCCGTCCATAAAAGCTTAACTCCTTTCCGAGTCAACTTGGTGAGTGGATTAGATAATCATGAAAAATATTTCACAAAACGTCGATAATATCCAGCCAAACCAAGAAAACTTCGGATCTCAGTTACTTTTGTTGGTCTCGACCATGTTTCGATAACCTATATTTTTGCTGGATCCACAGATATCCCCTCTTTTGAGATTATGTGACCAAAAAATGCAACTTTTTGAAGCCAAAATTCACACTTGGTAAATTTGGAATAAAGCTTCTCCTTTCTCAAGGTCTTCAATATAATTCTCAAGTGATCTTCATGTTCTTCCTTGCTCTTTGAATAGACAAGAATATCGTTTATAATGACTACCACAAATTGATCAAGATAGTCTCTAAAGACTCTATTCATAAAATCCATGAAGATAGCAGGGGCATTAGTAAGACCGAATGGCATCACTATAAATTCATAGTGTCCATACATTGTACGGAAATCCGTCTTTGGTATATCCTCCCTTTTGACCCTTAATTGATGATAACCTGAATGAAGATCAATCTTGGAAAAGTATTGAGCTCTGCGTAGTTGGTCAAATAGGTCATCAATGCGCGGGAGAGGATATTTGTTCTTGATAGTGATATTGTTAGGTTCTCGATAATCAATGTAGAGTCTCATTGATCCATCTTTCTTCTTAACAAATAGAACAGGATCTCCCCAAGGTGATGCACTAGGGCGTATAAATCCCTTATCAAGATTCTCTTGGAGTTGCTTCTTCAATTCCTGCAACTCAATTGGGGCCATTCTATAAAGTGTCTTTGAAATAGGCAAAGCACCCGATACAAGTTCTATTGGGAACTCAACTTCACGATTTGGTGGAAGTCCCGATAATTCCTCCGGAAAGACATCATCAAACTCTCGTACAATGGGAATATTCTTAATCGTGAGTTTCTCACCAACCATTTGAGATAAATAACCTTCATTTAGTGGAATCAATACCCATAAAATGGAAGAAATTCCCACTATAAGGTTATGTTCATCCTTACATTGATAGACAATCATAGATTGATCTGGAATATGAAATGTGACTTCCCTTCATTGGAAATTGATATGAGCTCCATATAAAGAAAGCCAATCCATGCCAAGAATCACATCAAATTCCACTATAGGAAGGATCACAAGATTTGCAGGAAGCAATTTCCCACAAACTTCAATCGGAGAAGAATTATAAACTTTTGATACAACTGTTGTGCCATTAGGTGTTGTCACAGCTAACTCAACATCTAATTGTTGAGGTAATACGGTGATACCCTTAGAAAATTCTTCGAAAATAAAAGACTGGGTGGATCCAGAATCAAATAAAACATTTGCTACTTTAGAGTGGATGGTAAGTGTACCTTTCACCACATCGTTATCGTACTGCACATCGCTGATAGAAATTTCATGTGACTTTCCTTTGTCTTTAGACTTAAGAGATTGTTTACGTCAACCATAATCATCAAACCTTGGATTAGGGAATTTATTGGCGTAATTCCCCATCTCCTTGCACTTGAAACATTGAAGTGTAGTTGGTTCATTCTGTGTATCCCTTCCTTTGTTTGCATCATTAGATATATTCTTCCCATCATCGCGGCATTCAAATGCCCGATGACCTTCCTTTCCACATTTGAAACATTTACTTGTCCCTTTAAGACAACTCCCTCCATGTTTCTTTCCACACTTTGAGCATAAGGGAAAGCTCATCTTAATTTCAATTTGCTCTTTAGATTTTCCTTTGAATTCCATTTTCCTCTTCTTATCAAACCCATATGACTGATGGGTTACTCAAATCTCCATCTCGACTTTGAGAGCACATCGAATGATTTCCTCGTAGCTGTTGAAGTCCCTTATGGCTAACGCCCTTCGAAGACTTCGTTTTAAGCCACTAAAGAATCGATCTATCTTACTCTCAGGTTGGATAATAATACCAGAAGCGTACCTTGCAAGTCTTGTAAAATTTGCTTCATAGGTACCAACAGATTCATCATCCTTTTGCTTTAGTTCAAGAAACTCTTTCTCCATCTTTTTTCGGAGAATACGAGGGAACTACTTATTGAAAAATAAGTTCTTGAACTCGTCCCATTCCATGGACTCAATTTCATCCCTTTGCCTCATATTCTTAAAAAGATTCTACCATTGATCAGCATCACCTTCCAAACGATACACTGCTAAGATGACATTATCATGCTCAGAACATTGAAGAACTGAAAATATCTTTTCAGTAGTACTAATCCATTGTTCAGCAACTAATGGATCAGTAGACCCACTGAAATAAGGTGGATGCTGTCTCATGAAGGATTCAACAGAATTTTGCTCCTTCCATTGCTCGTTTGGAAGTCCTGCATGATTCATAGCTTTTGAAAGTTGTGTGAGCATGGCTACATGATTTTTCATTCCAGCACCCGTAACGTTTGGTTGATCAGGGGGACAATCATTGCATTTCCCGTCGCATTCCGCATTAACACGATTCCTTCGGGTTCCAGCCATTGACTAAAACCAAGAAGAATAGTGTGAGCAACACTAATTATCATAAGAAAACTACAAAATCAATAATAAAATTTCACACTTATGGTCTTATCCTAGGTTATTCATGGCCATTTCTAAAACACTAAGATTGTGTTCTATGCTTAGACTTATCCTTAGAGTTCTTACTAAGGCTTTCACATCCTAGTCTCCAAAGGTTGACTATACCTTTCCTCTGATACCAACTATAATGACCCATACTTTACATACATTGTTAATATTTCAAAATTGAAGCATACTTATTACAACATATAACAAAACCACGAAAGGACCGTATAGGTATAGTTTCTTTAGAAACTGGGAAACATAAACAACTAGTTCATAAAGCATCTACTTTTCCTCCCATTTATTTCATCATATCTAGAGTCCCTTTTTGGCATAGTCTACTTAATAACCTTCTTCTTGACCTGGGGAAATAAAACATACAAAAGGGTGACCTCAAATGCTCAGTAAGGGTAAAAAAAGAAATATAAATCACATCGTATACATAAGCACATAACTTTTGGAAATCTTAACCTGCAAAAGGGATCATAATTTCATAACATGGGATAAATCATGGCAGTGAAATGTAATCACAATAATCATAAGGTAAAACATGAAACTTTGTGGCATACACACATAATCATAGAGAATCATTTCATGTTATTCAAGACTCATTGCCAAGACTATCTTAGTGGACAATGTCCCTTTCTGAACTGAGTAACCCTTGTTTCAGTCCTGTTTCACTAAACCGGTATAACCTACCGTTCCAGCCATGTCTATCTCATGAGATATAAAATCTTTACCCAATTCATTGGAGGGAGATATAGGTCCCACCCATCTCGTAATGATAGCATTCTTTTGTGTTCCACAAAATCATAAATCATACATCATTGCATAACCCATGTAATAAAAATGGGAATCTTAAACATCATGACATCATAAAACAATTCATATACGATAAAGAAATTCATAAAAATAATTCCATCACAACATAATAAAATCAATGTATTAATAGGGATAAAAACAGAACCCTTTATTATCTTAGATGGAAAATAATTTTGATATAACAATTGAACTTCATTCTTGAGGAAAATACCCTTTCTACTTCAAAAACACTTTTCCTTTCTTAACATGTCGTAAAATTATAAACTAAAAGAAGTTTATTAAAAATAAACATGAAAAAATGTAAAGGAATATTCTTGGAAATAAAGTTTTAAAAATCCATTTATGTCGTATAAGTTAAAAAAAATTCTTCGTACTTTTGTCGAAAAACGTCAAAAAGTACATCGTACGAAAAACGACAAAAGATTCCTTTCATATCCTTGACTAAAAACTCACTGAAGGGTAAAATTGGATTTAAACAATTGTAGGTGGATGGAAATAATATTACATATTGAGTAAACATGGATTTGGATGATAAAATACACCCTAGTAAATACTAAAGTATAAACAATCTGGGATAAAAATGAGATTGTGATATTTCCCTTACCTTAGGTCCGACTTGCTTTGTAAGTGTCTGAACCTATTGTATAATGATATAAATAATTTTATTGACTTATTCCAGAATCATACTTATTTTTATGATATCATATATGGTCATATTCTTATCTTCTTAGTAGTAATATTTCATTGCTACTTGTTATTCGGGTGTTTATAACTTCTTGTTCTTATGCGTGTTTTGTCGAATAAATTCTTATTCTTTTCTTTAGGTTATAGATACCTAATTTCCTGAATGGTATTAGTGTAATATATATCATATTAATTCATTCAATTCATATATATAATCATTATGAAATGAAGATCATGTAGAACGAGTCGCATCACATCGTGGAGACGGTATTCCGTACGTACGCACGAGTGATGATATCGTTCCTATGATCGTGGAATTGTATTGGAGTATATTTATACTATTTCAGAATCAATATCACTTTATAATAGTCATTTATATTCATTATTTACACCATTATACCCATCCAAGTATGGTGGTGGTGGAAAATAGATTACACCCCGGCGTGGAGACGGTATTCCGTACGTACGCACGCACGGTGATTTCTTTTTCCGTAGGATGGATAGATGGTGAAATAGGGTTGTTTCATACTTATAATAACATATCAGTATATGAGTGATACTGATGTTATTACTTCATAATGAAACAATCTAAGAAGAATAAGTGGAAGAAGAAATAAAGATGAAAGAATCGGTAACAGACATTATCTCTTCTTTGAAGTGCCTCTTTGAGACCTCCTTTTAGGGCACTAAAATGGGTCTTTGAAGAAGACCAGAACCTCTAGGATGTTTCTATGGAAGTGGAGAAGATAATTTGGCAGGGGTTGGCCGAGCTTGAAGGCTCAAAGTTGTGTGAGGAAGAGAGGGAGGAGGTGCCCTTTTATAAGGGAGGAGAGGGGTACCTTTGGAATAACTAAAAATATTATTTTATTATAACGTCATGTTCAGTTTTAAATAGCTCACAATTGATATATTTAGAAGATAAGGTGGGAATGGGTCGAAATCCTCTCATAAAATAGAATTTAGAAAAGTTTAGGTTCCTATTTTAACCTTATCATTTAGATTTAACATCAAGTTAAATAACTTTACTTTTACCGTGTCTTCTTGTGTTTTTACACTATAAGGTTAATAAACATACTATAAGAAGCCAAACGAACCTCAAGTTGTTTATTATTAATATATATAACTGTATATAAGTCATTTGGCCGAACCATAGATTTTTAGGAATAAAATAACAATTAATAATATAATATTTGTTTTAAAAACTATTTTATGTCTATTTTGACACTATTTAGTAATTTATTTTTATGAAAATCATAACAGAATGATAAGTTCTAAAAAAGTTAATTAAATGAATACTAAAATGTCATATTACCCTATAAAATTAGTTTAATTCATAAAAAGTCTCAAATTAAATTTATTTTTGTGTTTATAACATCAATTATTTCAATACTTCATTAAGAAGATAATTACTTCATCATCATTGTGTCATAACTAAATTAAATTATATAATGTCTAAAAATTACAAATAAACTACCATTATGTAGGAAATCCTTTTAGCTTTCTAATGAATATTTATAGTCGAATTTATCTTATGTATAACCCTATATTAAAAATTATTTACTTATTAAACTTTGATTTTAACTATTTTAACCCTTCTTTAAATAAATTAATAATAAATGTCCTAATCTAATCCAAGTGGGCCTAAATAGTCATATTTTATTTCTATGTTTGTTTTTGGACGAATTACACTTATCCAATAGAATTAGTACATGTGTTAGGGTAATAATAATATCATCTTTACCCTTAATTACCCTATTTACTTTTTACAGTGGTAAAAAAAGTAAAAAGTTACTATTCACCAAAAAATTATTTTCATCTCGTTGAACCACATTTTACTTACTGACATCAACCGTGTCTCTCGGATTTTTGAAATTCCACTCACAGAAGCGGTAAAATTATGTTTTATGAAAAATTCGGTTTTTTTAACTACCACTTAGTGGTTTCACTATTCATCAAAAATTGAAAGTTTTCAGAAAAATACCAAAATTTCACCGTAGACTAATTTCGATATTCTGAAACAAAAAATGAAGTCCATTTTGAAAAATAAAATTTATAAAATTTCAAAGAGTGGTTATTACTATTCATAACGGCTAGTTTTAATAATATTTTAATAGCATATCGTTGTTTAGTAAAACTCGGTATTGCGTACGACGCAAGCTATCAAGGAAGGTCGTGATTTCGTGTAAAGCAAGCCAAACAAGTGTTGTGTGGAAAAATATTCCTTTGATGATTTATATAACATAAAAGTCTCGGGTGTTACATTAATAACATATAACATAAAGCATTAATATATTATCACATATATAATTAATTAATAGTTTATGTTTTTACTTTTATCAGAATTGAAAATACATGTTCCGAGTGGATACCTCTACACTGTATGCATTGTCCTCGAAATATATGATTTTGAAGGTGTACCATGAAAAATCATCCAATCATTCTTCTTGATCTCATTTATGTCCCTACTCAAACATAAGAAATTGTGAAATCTTTTTAAAATGTGGGATCTGGTCCGAACCCACTCTAGGGGATTGAAAATGATAAATAATCATATTATGATATTCAAAGGTATTAAATTATATCGTAAAATAAATAATCTATTATTAATAACATTGTATAATAACATAATGAAGATATAATCATAAGAATATGGAAACATAGAAATTTTGGAAGCAACAAAAAATAATTCATAAGAATAAGTAACTGATAACATCTAATACAATATAACATATTGGAAAGAGTCTTGTCAAATATTATGTTTACTCCCCAATCCCATACAAAATGTATCACAATACAAATACATTACCCAACATATTAATATGTTATCATGGTTCTCCATTAAAAATTAATTAATGATATTTTTATGAAAATTGAAATCCATCACATCGAAGATTCATAATAAATACACATGGAAAAAAATAGCATTCACAATCTTGCCGCATTTAATATCCTAATAGATTTCATAATGACATTGATTAAGAAATGAACATGAATTATGTATTACTAAAAAAATGGATGGTAGAATAATGTAGTTATATATAAATTATATGTACATATATAATTTAAATGAAATTCATAAATTCAATGGACTTTTCCTTGATGAATATATATATGAAATTATCGTTATAAAATATATTTGTGGATGTTCTCACACCATTTTGAAGTTAATTCTTTAAAGTATAAAATTTTCCAGAATATTACAGAAAATCTTTTTCATGAATTCATCAATGACAACACATATAAGAATAAGAAGAGAATTAATATTTCTGGATAGATTGAAATTTTATTCATACTATATATGTTAAAATAAAAATTCCATTTATGTTTTTAGAAATATAGAAATGTACATTATTCTAAAAAATACCATAGAATTTCATTTAAATTACTATTTGAATATTAATCCATGGTTAGAAATGAAATTAAAAAAAGTATAGGAGAATATTATAAATTTTTTAAAAAAGTTTTAGATAGAACATAGACGTGTATGATAAAAGGGTATTCGACTGAAAAGAAAAATAATGTTAGTTTTTTGGTAAAATATTCATTCAATCAATTGTATTTATCTGATAAGGAATAAAAAAATTGCATTAATGGAAATTCATGTATAAATAATCCAGGTTAAAATTACATTAAATCCTAAATCCTATACTGATTTGGTATCTTTTTAATATTAGACCCCATGAAATATGTTAACATAGATCAATATTTATATACCATTATTTAATTAAAATAATAATATAATCAATTAATTTTATGTATATACACCACATTGAATAAGCTGGTAGTGAATATGGCATGTATCTCACAAAAGATACAGTATGATGACTACCCCATACCTTGAGTCTGAATTATCACATTTTTCCTTATATTAAGGAAAAATGAAAATATATTATTTATTTATCTTCCTATTAAATTTTTTTGGTCATTTGTATTTTTGTATTATTAAAATCCCTATTGAATACTGTTATCTAACCAGTTAATATTGTGTTGATCTTTTGAATGATATATGTCTCATAAATCTAAAATGACTATGTAATGTTGAAAATAGTCAAAGATTTTATTTCACAATCATCTCCAAAATAATAGTCATTAAATAATAATAATATTTTATTATCTATTATACATTTAAAAAACATTGAAATATGTTTATGTAAAATTATTTATATTTAAATCCTATAGATAGTAGGTCATATGTACACTTGGGTATCATTTCCATTTTTCAGTGATCATGATTAAAATAATGTTACTATTATTTTACCCATACGATCGTAAGAGTTAGTGATTGCTAATGGAAGGTTGTGGATTTTACATTAAAAAGTAAAACTATGATAAAAATTCGAATCCAATTATGTCTAAAATAACAGACTCACAGATTGTCCAATGATCATACTATAAAAATCCGATTTAGAAATAATCTAATATATAAGATTATTATAAGCCTCACAGCCTCGTTGAAAAAATATTTTATCAGAAATATAACTAAAAACTAAATTTTAAATATTAATATAGAGTGGAAATAATTAAATGTACAAATAAGAAAAAATAAAATAATTGTAATAATGACATAAAAAATTTATAAAATAATTTACACTTTAACCCTACCATATATATGAAGTCATAAATCATGGGTTTTATATCTAGAGTTTTAATACTCACTAAAATGTTTAATCATTCCATAAAATTAAAACACTTTATATGATTATCTGTATAGACTGGCCTTTATATACCTATAAACAATTGATCTGATTTATCCGATTCATCTCTATATATCATAATCAATAAATCCTTCAAGTTAATGATCATCATTAGCTCTTTCTTCATTTCCCTATAATCCCTATATCATATGAATAGTTTTATTTTTTCAACCTATCCTTATAATCCCTTGATCAATATCACGATTGAATATAATGAATACTAAAGAAAAGTGTAAAATGAAATTTACAATCCTCAATCAGATTCTATATAACCTAAAATATCTAATAAAGTTTAAAGATATTAGAATGATATGATCATTAATTGAAAAACCATATATGGCTTGATTATTTAATTCATTGTTCCCGGCTCTTCAAATAATTTCCAATTTATATGTAGTCCATCAATGGACATATATATGAGTTTGTTACAACAAGCGCATTCAAAATTCATTTTGAATGATCATAAATATTAGGTTCATGATCTTGATAGTAAGTAATTTCATTGTCCAACATCATTTATTTTAGTACCATTAAAATTGTAGTTTATATTATTTTTGATAAAAATAATTTAAACACAATGATTATAAACATTTGATAGTCATATGGACTTTACAATTTTTTATCAATTAGATGAAATGAAAAAGGATAATCTTATGTATCAGAACCAATGTTTCTATAATATTAACTGATATATTCATTTGGATAGACAATAAATTAGTATAACTATAGATTAGAAAAATAGTTTTTCTGATAGATTGGAAACTCCATTAGTTTGATGTATTGCATTGAATAAAAAAATTATATTAGTTTAATATTTGAACTATTTTATTGTCTATATAAAAAATATTTTATAAAAAAATTATAAAAATATACTTTGGCTGGTTTTATTTAGTGAAATATAATTTTAAAAAAGTGTATGAGATTTGCAAAACAATGTATAAGAAATATAGGGAGTTTAAATTGAAATAAATAATCACATTCATTTTTTAATTCGTAATACACAAGACTAAAAATGAGAAATTAATTACTTTGAAATAGTTTCACCCCATTGTAATAACAAAAACATCAATGATATTATTTATTGGATGTTTGTAAATATATCACATAATGACTCGACATAGATTAATACAATATATTTCTACATAATTTTTGATCTCATGGCATGTAAAACATTAGAGTTTCTCATATAGTAAAAATTATTCCTCTAGGGTTGAAGGTATTTTTTTAAAATCAAGATCCCGCATGTAAAACAATATTCTCTAAAAATCAACTCCATATAGATTCTCCCCCAATGTCTATCTAAAAAACATATCTAAAAGCATTACCCCCTCATACATTGAAATAAAATAATTAGAAATGAATATAACCTCTTCAAATGATAGAAAAAATATCATATGAAATAATGTTATTTGAAAAAAAATATTAATATAAGATATAAAATAAAGAACATACATTCAAAATAATTTAGAAGAAATTATGATATGTTTAATTTTTTTAAAAATTCATCACATTAAATATTCTATCAAAATGTTTATTATTATATCAATAGTTCTTATAAAAATAATAATTAAATATTATAAATTATCTTCATAATGGCCTTTAGATTATTCACTTATTCATGGCCTTTCTAATTTCTGCAACAGAGGCCTCAATATTCAACATTTTATCATCCTCGATTGTATGCTTATAATACAATACCATCTAATTTCCATCCACATGACTATTGCTCTCATTTTTCATTAATAAAGAATGAATTGACATAACATTATCATATTCTAGTATTTTTTTAATCTGACGTCTAAATTTGTTTCATTTTAAACATTCACTTAATTATTCATATTATCATTCAAGTATTTAAATTATTTAACAAAAATATCATTGTCAGAAACATATTTTGATTACATATCAACGGTATCTTCAATATAAAAAGGTAATTTATTTATTTTCATAATTTTACCCCCATTATCCTTTAGATAATTTTCAGTATCTATTTCTAATCTTACCATCTTTCAACGATGTCTCTTGAGGTCCTGTATTTTAATTTTGAAGCTATTGAATCCTGCTTCATTTTGAATGATTTTCTTAGTAAAAATCATCAAAAAAATAAGTTTTTTAATTTATTGATTTATAAATTTTAATAAACATAGTCTCTATATTTAGAATATAGGGTATTAAAACAAATTAAATTATTAGAGTCAGGAAAATATAATCAATTTTATATTGTGACCCTCTAGAAAAATTAATTGATTATTCTGATTGAACCACTAAAACATGTGTTATAGAAGGACAAACATCTAAATTCTTCATTACTAATTCAAGTAATTTCATAGAGACAATTTTTCTCCTTATACATTATTAATATCTACTAATTCATCTGACTAATACTTGTTTTATACAATCCTGAAATATTTTTTTTGTCTTCTTCTTGTTCTTCTTTTGATGACAACTTAACTTCCACTGAAACATTTATCTAGGAATTTTTATCTAATTACAATGATAAATGAGTGTATTTGAATGATAAATTTGAGGATTTTTATTTTATCATTGATTTTCCCTCAATATCTATTTCTTTTTCTCCTTAATGCGCATCTTCTTCCACTTCATATTCATCCAATTATTTTTTAAATTATTTCATATTTCATAGTACACCATTTATATATTTATTAACAGATATTGATTTTTATTTATCAAAATCCTTATATTCTTTTCATTGGACCTTTTTTGAAACATCTTCTACACCTTATTTTTATTTCCATTTTTTCACCTGTATTAGAGAAATTGAAGAGGAATGTAATGTTCCTACAAACTAAAATTTTGAACTAGGGATGGTTTGATCGTACTGTGGGATTCTTTTGGACACTGGTTTAGGTTGAACTATTGATAATAAAGAAATATAAAAAAATTTGTAATTAGAATCTTTTTCGACACCCTTCGTTATTTTTTTTAACATAATTACCTAATAATAAATTTTATTTTTTCATACTCTTATCATCATCAATGAACTGATCAAATTTTTGAATTTTATGGCCCAATTCCCCATACTAATCAGTGATAAATTCACGATCATTGGGTTTCTAATGTGTCTTTTTTCTGATAATTTTTTTATTCTTCATATGTAATGGTTTATTGTTTCAACCACAAATCTGGAGGTGATGAGTTTATTGTTATCATTTCATTCACGA
The DNA here is from genome assembly GCA_963277665.1 of Viscum album. NCBI lineage: Eukaryota > Viridiplantae > Streptophyta > Magnoliopsida > Santalales > Viscaceae > Viscum > Viscum album. Next base: position 88,695,032 of record OY728142.1, read on the forward strand.
AATCATCAAATATTGTAGGTCCATTATCAGAATCAGTCATTTTTACTGTATTAAGAAACTACTTTATCATTGAATTAAATATGAGCTACCTCTTATCCCTAGTATCCTCTAATATATGGTAAAAATTTTCCCACATATCATATGATATATTCTTTATCCAGAATATATCCATGGAAATTTCTAACCATTTATTGATGAAACAAAAGGACATCAAAACAATTGATTTCAATGAAGCCTTCTTGAAATATTTTATTGATATAAAAACATTTAACAGATTGATTTCACTCATATTCATCAAAATAAAAAAATATATTGCGGTTTTTGATGGTATCCTTTCCACCATTTCTCATAATAAGATATCCTTACATTAAAAATGTTATTAATCAACCATTCAATGTGATATGATCAACCATTATTACGTTCTCAAATGAAGTAAACAATGAAGTCTCATCTCCTGATTTCACAAAACCCCATGTTTTTAATTTGATTTTGTGATGTAATATAATATTCACCTATTAGGTGTAATTTTACTAACATGGTGACTTGTTGACATGAATTTTTACCCATATCACCATTCAATTCCAAATAGACTTATTCTATATCATCTTTTAAATCAAACTCAATATAAGAATAAATATTTCTTACTATCTCAAGGTGATATATTTTAAAATAATTTTTCATGAAACATATATTTTTGAAAGTCAAAATAATTATATCAACATTTAACAAATAACCATTTTTCATATACTAGAATTTCAATATGATTTTTTCTCTAACAATGTATATTTTTGAGAAGTAATAAATGTTGGTTATCACACTGAGACTTGTACTAGAGATCGGATGACTGCCAAAAGATCATACTGAGATGAGAAATTAATTAAATGGAATGATTAAGGGTAAATTTATGTAAAATATGATGTGGGATAATGGGAGGCCCATATTTAAAAGTCATATAGCGGAGTGGTATGTATTTCTTAAATTTCAATTTCATTGATTAATTATCCATTTCTTATAAGAAAATCACGATTTAATAAAAGAATGATTTTAAATATAAATAAGATATATTAATGTTTTATTATGAAAACATTTCTCATAATAATAAATAGAAATATTATAAAAATTAAAATGTTTCTAAAAAAAATTTCAAACTAAAATAATATATACAATGACATTTATAAACTAAAGTAATTAATAACAAAAAATACTAAAATATAATTACCTTTAAAAGTAAAAAAAAACATCATAATGTTGATTAAAAAATTTTCATGGTTTTTTTAAATGGAACTGATTATAATAAATTTTATAAAAAAACATATTGTACTTTTAAATTTCATAAATGTTTTTGTGTTTGGAAATAATTTCACTTTAGTAAACATTCATGACAACATTTTTTATTCATGGGGTTTTTAAAAGAATTATAACTCCTATATTTTAATAAATTTATTCAATCAGAAAAATTAATGAAAAAAATTAATTACTTTATAGATTATTAATTAAAATATTTTAGAGAAATTTACTGTTTGAGATAAAGAAGCATTTTTAAAATAGTAAAATATTTATTAAATTAAATGTTTTAGAAAATGGATGGTTTTACAATCATAAAATCATATGTACTCCCCCTTTAAAAAGGATTTAATTAATATAATTATAAATCATAAATTAAGTATAAATTAAAAATCACATGATATTGATAATTCCATGATTTGGTTTAATATATTCAACTTTATCATCACAATGATGTTTAGAAAATATACCCACATGTTTTTCCAGTTTACTAATGAATTTTAAAATTATATCTCATTTTACTGTATTTAACTAAAATAAATGGTGTCTTATGTCTATGATTTGTTCGTATGAGTGATTTTATTGGGTTTAACATAAGCCAATGGAACATGTGATGTCAACTGATATTTGAATTTTAGTAAAACTCAGCTCATAGATAGTGAGTGTGTTTTTCTCCACAACACTCAATCACAACAACTTCTAGCTACTGAACATTCACCTTTTATAGTGTTTATTACAACTGAGTGTTTTTTCATACAATAATAACAAACTAAATAATATCCAAATAAATTATATGAAATAAATAAAATTTTATTATCCATTCTATATACACAAAAGTAAACATTTGGGAAAAAATTTAACTCAAAAGCATTTCTATAAGGGTAAAATTGAACTAAATCCATTATTCCGATTATGGAATGAAAAATAATTTAAATATATTTATATGGGACTCTTTTAGATATTATTTATTTCTATCCCATATTCGTACTAAAAATATTACTTCAAGGTGACTAGATGTTAATTATATTTAGCTTCCAATCATACCTCTACTAGTATTTTGATAAAGTACTTTCCAGGATTCATTAATATCTAATGTATTTTTGTTTGGAAAGGTGTTCATAATGTTTTATTATAATTATACATTAATTTCATAAGTAAAAAAGTTTATATACCTATGTTTAGCTATAGAAGTTCCTCCATGTTTTTGTTAAATATGAATACCTAGAAGGTATGTTAACTCACCCATCTTATATTTCAAACATAAACATCATAATATCCACAAATATATATATGTTAAAGAAATATTAGCTGAACCTAATATAATTTCCTCATGTTAATAATTTGTAATAATTTTTTTTAACATATTTAACAAAATTAGTCAAATCGGCATCCCCATTAAAAAATGTTTTGTAAAAAAATATAGTTAATTAATTATATCATTCTATAGGGGATTGTTTAAGTCTATAAAGTGACTTAGTATGTTTATAAACATGTTCTAGATGTTTTATAATTTAAAAAATAGATTGTTTTGATATATAAAATTAAATATAATCATATCCATTTCATAAAGTACACTTCACATCGATTTTAAATAGTTTGAAATATACTAATGATTCATAATCTAGAAGTATTTGAACAAGAACATGTATTTATACCAGATCAAAAGTTTTATTATAGAATATTAATTCTTTCTAATTATAAAACATTAGAATAATTATATAATTAATGCAATCTTTTATTCCATTTTAATCACATTTATTTTGAAAGAAAAATTTTACTCAAATATATAAGTATATTTTGGTTGTTCATCTAATGTATATACGTTGTTCTGTTGAAACTCATTGAGTTCATATTCAATTAATTTTATCTAATCCACATCACCTAGTTCCCCATCAATATATATTCGATTTAAATTTCATATGAAAATGATATGTTCAATTTCAATTATCAAATAGCTCCTAGTATTAACTATTTTGATATACAAAACCAATGATATAATCATGAGGATGATTCATATGAATTAATTGGATTCATGGATTTTCCCAGATCTATTCATAAATAATGGTTGAAAATATTCATGAGGAGAATCCTCATAAACATAATTTATTTTCACATGAGATTAAAATTCAAACATAGGTGGAAAATTAATTCTACAAATAGTATCTAACGATGTAGGTTGGGTTTGTTTGAAAACAAAAGGATCGGCTTCATAAAATAGAAAATGTATTACTTCATCAATAATAGATGAATTTTGATTGAAAGATCTATAATCATTACTAGATGTGGGATGACATAAAAATACCCCTTCATCAGACTTTGGTGAAATATATGTAAATTATTATTATGTTTTCTTTATGCTTCTGTATTTTCTATTTATATCATACCTTTATGGTTTCCATTATGGGTAAACCGTTATTTTCATTTCAGGAAGTGCTGACTACCAGCCCCTCAAAGTGATATGACTTGTTAATGGCTTATGTGGGACATAGAAATGATAGATTTAATGATATTATATATGATATTAAACTGTAATTATAATATAAAAATGTATCATTATGATTTAATTATATAAAAATGTGATATAGAAATGAAAGTAGTGTTCATGCGTACGTAGAGCTTACCGTCTCGATGAACGGTGCATTTCATTTCTTACCTAAAAATGGTATGTACTATTATAAATACATATATATACTAAATATATATGATATATATGATATTCAAATCATGAATATCATTCTGGATATAATAAACCTTTGACCACATGATCAACATGTATTTATAAGAAGTCCATTTTGGACTCAAGTACCAAAAATCGTCAAAATGATCATTATTAACTTAAATGATTACCTAATTTTTTAACATGGTAATAAGTGATATAAAATGAATAATATACTTGAAAAAGATTCTTATTCAAGTAGAAATTTACTTTAGTTTATTATTTAGGAGATTAAATAACGATCGAGTCAAGTTAGACACGAGGTAAGGGACTTCATCTCAATCTACTTTAATTGAGGAATATTTTGTTTTAATACACAAATTTAGTTTATACAGTGTATAAATAGCCTTGAAATTTCAAAGGGAATAATTTTCTATGAAGCGTTTCACTAAACAACAAAAAGGAAGGTTTCTTTTAACGTAAATGGAGATAATGACTTTTTCCGCCGGCACGAGTATTATTTGATCTTTGGCATTCTCAACACGCTGTAATGTTTTTAAAAGAAATTAAATACCATATACTCTTTTATGTATTTTGGTATTAAAAATGGTTTTGATAAATGATTTGATATGTCAGTATATCTAAGTGATATATTGTGATTGAAATTTGGAAATGTTTTATTTCTTTTATATTTATTTTATGTCTTTAGATTTTATAATGGTACATGGACATTTGACAGGTTGTTATGTGATAAACCAAAATACGGGTAGTGTTGTGAATAAAGGATGGGTGCTTAAATTATAACCTCCAATGCATTAGTTATGGAAGTCGGATGTATGGCTATTCCATTTAGTGATATGTGTGGAAGTCGAAAGTATGTTTATTCCATTTAAGTATGTTTATGTCCCAAGTTACCTTTATATGTTATGAGTTCTTTATATGGGTTTTATGGAAATATTTTCGTTACAAAAGGCTAGGTAGTGATCTTTTATTCAACGAGGAGTATTTACTACATCATAAAGGTGAAAATTATTGCTTATGTTAATGTATTCATGGTGTACTTTTTGTTTTGAAAAAATAACAGTTTTCTTTCTTTGTGTATCCCTTACTGAGATTTTTATTCTCATACCATGTTTTTTAAATGTTTTTAATAGGACATAATGTGGAATAAGGTAAAGGATGGGATCATGGAAAATTCATTATTTCTTAAACATGGAACTTGACAAGACTCTTTTTTTTCATGAGTTTTTGTTTTGTGAAAAAATAGAAACTGAGTAGATGTGTCTACTTTGTATATTTTTAAATGAAATATAATAGTTATGGCCTAATTATCTAGAAATATAAACCTGAAATGATCCTAAATGTTAATTATTCATATAATTCAATATTATGTAATGATTAAGGTTGGGTACTTATAATGATTCTTGTCCTTGTAGGGATAAGGCTCTAGAGTTTCTCAAGAAAAAAGTATCCTACATTTTAGATAATTGTTGAGATATAGGATGTAGAGTAGTGGATCAATAATATTTAGGGGGTGTTTTATTATATTTACACCCCTGAGAAAGATAGGTTGAAACATGCTTCGTTTGTTTTAGATTGTTAGAGCTGAAGGTGGTGGGAATCAGTGCATCAGGATGGGAAGTATGAAAAAATGATCTAGAGTGATTTCAAGACCATATTCAAAAAGATATATTGTCCTATGGTCCTAGCCTATTCAAAATCTCTAGAGTGCATAGATATTTCAAAAGGAGGTCTATCAGGGATGTATAATGCTAAGTGTATTTATGAGATCATTTAGTATGCACCTTATATGATTTCTAGTGAATATTCAAAATATGGATAGATTGAAAATGGGTTTCGACCAATGTTTTACTCTTATGACTTCTTGTTCTAGCTAGGTACCTATGATGTATTAGTTTATTGTGCGTCCATGGTTTAGATTGATCAAAATGAATGTATTGGTTTTCTTGATTGGTTTCAACTGAAGGAAGTGATAGTTCCTCAAGTAAAAAGATGGTGTGGTACGTGCAAGGGAATAAGGGAGGTGGTATTTTAGGATATCATTCAACGAAGCTCTCTTATGAAGCTTCTAATGCGAGATATATTGTGTTCCATTAGTGAAGTATGGAAGGGAACAGTTGACATTCTCGAAAATTTACATCTAGGACTTTTCATCGATGTGGAATGATGGGGAACCCGCAGAGTTCTTGCAGGGCTGCACGGTCGTATGAGAGTGGCGCGGGATCCATGTTTTCTAGGGGACTATCTTTTTAGACAAAGCTATCCTGGATGTTGGGATCTCAGTTTAGTGGTCATGTATGTACAAACAGGTAGTCATCTGAGAATATATAGTTCAGGGAAGAGTCATAGGCAAGCGGTCATTTTCATATAGATAATAGAAAACCTCATTTTATGGATCAAGCGCCGGTGGGACAGGATAGAGAGTGCTCGACAATTCATGGTACAATTTGGATTTCATCAACTATTGTAGCTATATTATTTTATACTGGGGGATCAATTTATTTACCACTATAGTATTTTGAGTCAATTGAACATTCCAACTGATATAGTGACTTTTTCAAAGGAGTTAGTAATGTCATTGGGTGTGAAGGAGTGAGGTTTTAGGTGTCTAACATGTGTTATCTCTTTTTCAGGGGTTGAGATGGAGTGGATTTCTTATTCCTAGACAAGGAACTACTTGATGTGATCTTTGGAATAGATTACATTGTTCTATTCCATATTGATAGTGATTTTTACAAGTATCAGGTGAGGTTCATGGCACCTAATGGGAGTCCATATGTTTGTATTGGGGAATGGGATCCTCAGTCGGGTCAATATGACCTCTATTCCCAGAGATGGAAAATATTAACTTTCAGTTATCATCATCCACACAAAAGGATGATTGTGGTTCTCTTGAGGTTGTCCACCTCGAGTAGTGGATGATTTCATTGAGGTATTTCTAGAAATATTTTCTAGAATATCCCTAGAGGGGGATGTGTATTTCATGATGAATTGTTTCCAAAGAAAATTGATGATATATCATTCCTCATCTCACAGGTCCCCCACTAAGCTGATGGAATTAAATATATTAATGGATGATTTGGAATCCAAATCAATCATTTTCTCAAGCATCTATCCTTGGTATGATTTTGTTTTATTCATAAAGATGGATGAATGACCCCTTCGGTTGTGCAGTCATTATCAGAAGTGGAATATCATAACTATTAAGAATAAATATCATTTTCCCTAAATTGATTGCTTTTTCGATCAACTAAAGGGTTAAAACTTGTTTTCCAAGATAGATTTTCGTTTGAGATATCACCATTTCAACGTGAGAGAAGTGTACATACTAAAGGTGGACTCCACAGTATGTATGACCACAATGAGTATTTGGTCATTCCTTTCAGGTTAACTATTTATCTAGAAGTTTTTATGGTACTCGTGAACATTGTTTTCCACTAGTATCTCTATTCATTCATTGTGGTATTTTGGGTTTAAATCCAAGTTTATTATGGAACTAAGGAGGATCATGAGTATCACATGCAGTTCATTTTGGTCAATATACTAGATAAACACATATATTCCATGCATTAAATGTGCAGATTTTGTATCAGGAAGGTGGTATGTCTATGTTATGTGTTTTTTAAATAAGATGATTCAGTGGACCCTGAGAAGATTAGAATTGATTTTTATTAGGAGTAGTTGACAAATGTATTCATGATGAGAAGATTTCTCACCCTATTAGGTTATTATGGACAATTTATCAGGGATTTTGCATATTTTTCCTCATCCATGACCACACTAACTTAGAAGGGGTGATGTTTGAGTGGATCCCAAAGTTTCATGAACCCTTATAGAAGCTGATGAGGATGTTCAATAATGATCTTTTATTAATATTTTAAGATTATGGGAGGGGCTACATTAATCATTGTGATGCTCCAGGTATGGGTCTTCATTGTTTACTAATTCTCGGTGATCACATTGTGGTATATGGATACATCCAATTCCAAACACATGAAATGAATTACTAGCCCCTTGACATAGAAATTGTAGTGACTATAAATTACTAGGAGGCTTGGTGCCATAATATGGTTGGGGAGAAATTTTTTTTAATATAAAAAATGATATTTTAGCCTTTATTTTCTCATACAAATACATGAAATCAATGTAACATTATTGGAACAAGTATTTATAGGGATTTAAATTTGAATTTATCTACTCCTCTGGTAAGGTTAATGTGGTGGTTGATTCCATGAGTATAAAAGTTCCAATGTAGGCATTGAGGAGGACTAGGGATGAGTGGAATCTGAATGGTCTCTTTGTCGAGATTCATTTGGTGACCATGTTGCGCAACTGGGGGTTCATTCTTGGAATGATTATGTGGAATCCTTCTCTCCTAGAGTTGTTTCAGTGGAACAGACTAGTGATGAGATGTGTTAGTGTGTGTTGATGTTTCATCATGGAGGGGAGACATCATCTCATTTGTCTTCAACTACTGTGGTTGTCTTTTGCTATATGGGATGTATAGTGGTGTCGTTCTCCATGAGGAAGTTGGTGATATAGGATACCCACCAATTTTAGTGGGTCATTCATCCTAGGGATACCATATTGGTTTATTATATTCGTTGATTGTTTTGGTGGCCATTCATGAGGTGAGATAGAACTGATTTTTTATCGACATTTTATACATGTCAGTAGATAATGGTATAGCCTCAAATAACCTTAGAATTGCATCATTCGTTACCCATTCTTTCATGGAAGTTCGATGAGGTTCCAATGGATCTTATTATTTTCTTTCCTCATACACCATGCACAGGGAATTCAATTTGGGTGGTGATTGTTTATTTATACAATCAGATAATTTTATTTAGATCAAGGATATTGCTAATGTGAATGATCTATGTTGACTATATATTCCAATGGTTTTAAGGCTTCATGGGGTTCCGACAATATTTGTTTTAGATAAATATACTCGTTTTACATATCAAATATAGGAAGGCCTTTTTATTCATTGGGTCTATAGATTAAGATGAGTATTATATACCATCCTCAAATAGAGAGTCATAAATATAAAGAAAATAAAATTTTGGAGGACATGCTTCACATATGTGTCTTTGAATTTGCAGCATCATGGAAACCCCTTTTGGGATAGGTCATGTTTTCATAAAATAAAAATATCCAATTTGAATGGATATTTTTGAATCTATTTACATATACCCTTGTGGAAATTTGATTTTCTGAGATGAGGTTGGTGAGAGGTTACTTTTGGGACCATGCCTGATGCAGCTGAAGTATGATAAAGTCAATTTTTTAGTCATTAGTTATTGATAGCTTAGAATTTCCAAAAATCTTATTTTAATCATTGGCCTCAATATTTTGAGTTTTCAATGGGTGATCTATTATTCGTGACAGTGGCCCCTCATTAGGGAATTACCATTAATGGAAGTGGATAATGATGACTCTCAGGTTTTTCATCCCTTTTAGAACTAACTGATCAGATAGTCATAGTGGAATATAGTTTATATTTACAATAACTACACAAGAATAACATAAATGGATATTACATAATTTTAGTCTTATTTTCAGTACAATACAATGAGAATACATGTCAGATGACTTCAATAGTTTAGTGTCTTTGGAAACATGCAATTAAAATATCATATCCTAGAGAAGGATTTTTAAAATCGCCCATATTGATCTCCACCATTTGTACATGTACCTAAAACCATTCTTCATATCATGGGGAATAAAAACCTAAGAAAGGGGTGAGCTCAAATGGTTTGTAAATATAAACAAAAGAGATACATAAGCATAACACGAGAATAAGGTTCTGAGAAAATGATTATTACATTAGAACATCACTCCCACCATATCAAAGGTAATTATGAATAATAATCAAATAAAATAACATATTTCAAAAGATCCTGAAAAATATATAAGGCATGAAATTGTGTAATACACATCAACTTAAACCTTTGTGAACATGAATGAATAGTTACAGTTTCACTAATTAAGGACATGAAATCAAGATTGTGCATAAGAATATGGGACTTAAAACCAGGTGCATACATAGAATTATGGACATCAAAACCAGGCCCTAACATATAATTTTGGACATGAAAAAAATCCCCAAAAATTTAATTCTTGACATAAAAACTTGTTCCATTCATATAATTGTTAACACAAATTCAGGATCACAAATAACTTATATAACTAATGATTTTCCATCTATAACTAATAAATTTAAGGGAGATATAGGTCCCACCCATCTCTTAATGAAATCGTACATATATGTTCCACAATATCATTAAAAATAATAACATAACCAATGTGACTAAATGGGTTTCATAAACATGTATTCACATAATAATATTTGAAAAAGATACAAAATTTATAACTAGTTAATTTAAATAATAACCCATGAAATAAAGGTGGCTATATAAAAAACATGTCATCTAAACATAAACCATTCGGTGAAATAATATAAACGGTATTCCTGAACAATGACAATGTATGTCATCATAGGTGGGGTATGATTTGTAAATATCACATCAAAAATAAATTTTTAATTATAATTTATGTTTTCAAATAAAACACATTTTCAAAATACTTTTCGTTGAATCCATTTTGAGAAATATATAAGGAAGAATTAATATCATTTGAAACATTTCATGAGGAAAATAACATTTCGTTATTGAAATAAATTTCATTTATTTAAATTTCACTCAATTTTGAAACAATTGTTTTTGAAAATAACCTTGTAATATTATAGGAGATGATTCAAATTAATAACCCATCATGAAAGTGTAAAACACATTAATGTTTTTTAATTTATAAAATATTTTTCTTGTATATTTCGTATAGATTTCCACTGGTACCTCCTTTAGAAAATGAAAGAATGATTCATTTCCAACCATGATGTAATAAATCATAATTGGTAAAAAAAATAAATTAAGAATCCATAATAGAATAATAATCCATTGTATGACTTAATTCTCATAAAAATGGACATTGATTACAAATATGTCTCAATGGGGACTTAAGATGAAAGAATCCCAATTAAGGGATTGATTGGGAAATCAACACTCATCGCTTAATAATAAATGGAATTGTATACACAATATAAATTTTTTTATTAATATTGAAATATCATAATCTTCTAGATAATACTAAAAAAATACATTCATGGGAAATATATATGTCATGTATAAATAACATGTAGCTTATGAAGTTTATGTGCCATCGAAATAAAGGTGAGACAAAAATCCTCTTAACCTATGTCATAAATCTATTCATAATTGAACAAGATCTTATATAATAAACATATGTTAATTTTAAATGTTTTACAGAATAATATTCTTATATCTAAGAAAATATATAGTTTTATTATGACCATATATTAGCTGCTTGTTAAGGATCATATGGTAGGGTTTCACTTCAGGTAATACTCTCTTAATTCTTTGCATGTGTCTTAATTTCTCATATCGTTGGTCCTTAATATAAAATCATGATTCTATAATGAAAATAATAATAATAATAATATATATATATAATTTATATCTAGTATATTTATATTACAATAATCAATATCATTTATAATTACAAAAAGTAATACATTCTTTCTGGAGATGGTAAGTTGTACATACGCATGAACCATGTTTCAAGTTCAATTTTTCTATTGAATGAATGTATTTAAATGACATATGTATATATATGTATATATATAAATATATTTATTGTAGTATAATTATTATATCATATATATCATATTGTTTTATTAAAACCATACTAAATTCATTTTATGTGGTGTGTGAACGAATCACATTTCTAAGAGAAGTGGTAGTCCACACATCCTCAAATGAGATAATCGTATTAACACTAAATGGAAAGTAAAAATGTGTTGTGTGAACGAACCACATCACTAAGAGTAGTGGTAGTCCACACATCCACAAAAGAGATAATATTATCAACAACAAATGAAACGTAAAAAATGTATGTGTCCTAAAAAATAATAAAAAATCTTATGTACATAATTTATATTATAAATAAAATATATATATTGTATTCAACATAGAGGATACTAATATTGGTGGTAATGGAAAAAATGAACAATCAATGGTTTGTGAGCCGGTAGTTCACCGTACACAGAAATAGTATGTTCGATAACCATTATATGAGGGTGTGTGTAAGTGTAGAACTAAATATTTTCAAAACCACACACTATTATATTTAGAATATAATTTTTTCATAAAATAATGGAATAAATAAATTTTATGGGGTGGAGATGGAAAATAAAGGAAAAGAGATTGAGAGAAGACATTACCTCTTAATCGGGTAACTCCTTTTGGATTGTGAAAAAAGGCTTCCTTGAGTTTCCATCTACCAAAGTAAATGTGTCTATTTTGATGTTATGGATTTTGGGAGAAGATTTTGGAAGGTTTTTGGTAGATCCAATAGCAATTAGAGTTGTTAATAAAAGAGAAGGAGAGGTTTCGTTTTATAACGAGAAAGGGTACTTTAGGAAACTCCAAAATTATTAAATTACTATAAATTTATTTTATATTCTAAAATTCCCATTAAATGTTTTTTATATGTTGAAGTTAGGATGGGTATAAATCCCCAAAAATAATAATATTTGGACATTTTTAGTTAACAAAAAGAACCTTATCATTTTTTTCAGAAAACATTATTAAAAAAATTTAACTCCTACCATGACCAAATGTTTTTTTTCTACTATAGGGATAATATAATATCAATAAAATGCCAAAAGAACCCCAATTGGATAATTTATGACATTATTGAAACTATAATGGTTATTTGGTAGGGATATATATTTATATTAATTTTTTATCATTTTATAAATTATTATTTATTTTAAAATAACATTAACGTCAACTTTGGAACTATTAATTAGTTTTCATCTTATAAAATCATAAAAATGTGATTACTTAAATAAAGATATGATAACTCAACCCGAACATTTAATAGATCCCAAAAAAATTCTTTTATTTCATCGAATATCTCAAATGAAATTTCTTTTAATATTTTTTATATTATTTAACTGATTATTTCTTTGATAGATCAATTACTACATCATCATTCTGCCAAAATTAAATTTACAGATATAATGTATATAATATTTAAATAAATTATCACCATTCAGAAAAATTTTCTATTTTTTAAATTAATATTTACTGTCTAAATTATTTTAATTATGATATTATATTAAATATTATTTTGTTATTTAAATTTGAATATGACACTTTAAACTCTTATATAATTAAAATATAAATTTCAAAATCAAATAAAAGTGGATTAAGAAGGAATATATTTGATACATAATTATTATTTGAGTCTAATAAAATATCTTATGTAATTAATACTAGTTATAGGATAGTTTTATTTTATTAGGATATATTTTTACCTTTAATTACCCTATTTACATTTTACCACAGGAAATAAAATTCAAATGTTACTATTCACCAAAAATTATTTTCATCATAATAGAACACATTATTCATACTAGTTACAAACATATATTTTTTTTTAATTCAGTTCATAGAAGTGGAAAAATTATATTTACGACAAATCTCACAATTGTGGTCAGATGCCGAGTAAAATATACGTTCAAAAGTTCAAAATTTTTAATATCTTATTATATTATAATTATGATTATGATAACTTATATTTGACCAATATATTTATTATTTATCTATTTATAATTTGAAATCAATTTAATGTTAGATAATTATATAAATGAAAAATATGGTTTTTAACTAATATGCATTGTTTGAAAATATTCATAAAAAATGATATTTTTTAGAAAAATACCAAAAATGCACAATAAGATAATTTTTATATTTTTAATTCTGAAATAATGTTTATTTTATCAAAATATATTTCAATGAATATCTAAAATTAATTTTAGTATTTATCATAGAATGACATGAAAAGAAAATAAATTTATATAATAGTAGATTTAAACATATTATGATTTTACCAAATATTATATTTTCCATTTTTAAAATATTATAACTAATATTTAAAATTTAGTTATTACTAATCATATAAAAATTTTATCATCTAGTCTATAACAATCATATTTTATAATTATAACATCAATCTGTTGTTTCACAGATACTCAGTGTTTCATGGAATGCCTGCCAAGTTACTGTTCTGTATAGTGGAATCTTCCGTTGGAGTTGATTATCATGTAATCCAAATGTAGTGAAATATAATATTAGAAATATCTATATTCAGAGTTTCATGAATTAAAAATATCAAACGAAAATAAAAATTCCAAAAATATTGTGGTGTTACATTTTCCTTTTTAGTTGACATCAATTGACGATGTGTTTCATGTCTCCCTACTATAGAAATATAACCTATAGTAGTCCCATGTGTTGAATTGGGAGGAGTTGGAGATATAGAATAATTTATTGTTGTTTGAACAGCCAGAACAGATAGTGGATTCCCCAAATAGGTTGCTTTGGTAGAAGTCTATTCCATTGTTCTGTGTCCATTGTAAGCATGGAAATAATGTGCACATGTCATGGGAGAAGAGGTCATGGTATGAGAAATAGTATCCATTATTTTTACCGGATCATGTTTGTAACACCCCAAGCTTCCACGGTACGTTTCCCTTCGAATAATGCGATAGCGTGTGTGGTACGCAACCCCGAGTTCTAACACACACCACAACTAATTAAACTAGCCGTTGTGAATAGTAATACCTACTTTTTGAAATCATATATATTTTATATTTCAAAATGGACTTCATTTTTGGATTCGGAATATTGAAATTAGCCTAGGGTGAAATTTTGGTACTTTTCGGATAACTTTTATATTTTGATGAATAGTGAAAATTACTAAATTTTAATTAAAAACAACTTTTTTAATCAAAATAATTAACAGTGATAAATTATGAATTTGAGTGGTTTTAAAGTATATTTAGAATATATTTTTACCATTTAATATAATGTTGGTCATTGGACATAATTTTACAATTAAACCGAACATAAACAAGTGTCAATCTTTTGATAGTTATTATCTCTTAAAAACACGCTTTTTGTTTTGACAGCGGGAATTAATTTTAAATTAATTTCTGCCACTTCTGTGTTTTGAATTTAGGAAAATGGATTCCATATTTGGAATCAGGATGTTCAAATTGTGTAAATAGGTAACTTTTATTTTTAGACATTTTGAATAATTACTGCGGTAAATATTTTATTTACCATGGTTAAGGGTAAATCCGGTAAATAAGGGTTAAAAAAATAATATTATAATAATACTAAATTATCCTAAAACGTGTCTTAACCCTATTGGTTGATACATGTTCGACCATGGGCATCTTTGGGTCTATTTTGGGACCCCATGGATCCACTTGTAAGTGATAATGACACTTTATTTTAATTAAGTTAAAATGAATACAAAAATGACACAAGCATATATCTTTTAGCAAAACAATTGTTACATAGGGTTATATATGTTGGATTTTAGATTATAAATATTCATTAGAAAGATAAAAATATTTCCTACAGAACTATATTTTATTTATAATTTTTAGACATTAAATAATTTATTTTATTTATGACACAATGATGATGCAGTAATTACTGTAATAGTAAAAAATTAAAATAATTGATATTATAAATACCCAAATAAATATAATATGAAACTTTTAATGAATTAAACTAATTTTCTAGGATAATATGATATATTAGTATTGATTTAATTGACTTTTTTCGAAGTAATCAATCTGTTATGAGTTTCACAAAAATCAACTATTGAATAGTGTCAAAATTGACATAAAAGAGTTCTTAAAACAAATATTATATTATTAATTGATATTAAATTCCTAAAAATCTAAGGTTCGGCCAAGAGACTTATATCATGATAGGTTCATCATTAATGGACCACTTGGGGGGTCGTTTGGATGTATGTAGTAAGATTATTAACCATATTATATAAAAATACAAAGAGACATTGTAAAAGTGAAACTAATTAACTTAAAGTTAATACTTAAAGATAAGGTTAATATAAGTACACAAACCTGTATAAATTCTATTGGTTGAGTTGTTTTCGACCCATCTCCACCTTATCCTTTGAATAGTCAACTTTGGAGACATTTGAAACCGATTATGAATTTATTATAAACTAATATCTCTAGTTTTTCCAAAGATGCCCCTCACCCCTCTTATAAAAGGGCACTCCTCCTTCTCATTTCTTCACACCTTCAAAGCCTTTTTTTTTCGGCCAAACTCTGCCCAAATACTCTCCCAACATCCCTCACTACAGCCTAGAGGCCTTAGTTTGATCAGAAAGCCAACCTAAGGAGCCCTTTTGATCAAATCAAAAGGAAGAACCCGAAGAAGAGGTAATGATTTCACCACCCTTTTCCAAGTTCATTTCTTCTTCCACTTCTTCTTCCTTTTTTCTTACGATTCTAAAATAATAACTCCAGTATCTCACATATACTGTGATGTTATTATAAATATGGTACAACCATATTCAGTATTCTATCCACCCTTTGAATAACATGTCACCATACGTGCGTACGTACGGCTTACCGTCTCCACGTCGTGGTGTAATTGTTATTCAATATATTATTATTTGGATGGGTATAATAATGATGTGTAACTCATGTAAGTAATAAATATAACATGTTAATGATTCTGTATATATGATATACCATCCATTTATATATTATTTTAATATCAAAAGAATGATATTGTCGCTCATGCGTACGTACGGACTACCGTCTCCACGAACGCGATGAGATTCATTCTCCATCGTATCCATTCAAGTATAATTATCATTTGATGATTTAAAAATGATGTTTAAGGACTTGATATCATTCTGATTATGAATAAGATATAATCTATCCATTACAAACATGTCTTACGTAACCAATCATTTAAGAAGAATGAATCGATTATCACCCGAAACGAGGATAATACTAAGATATTATTAATAAAGCAATGTTAAAAGATCATATATGATATCATATTAATGTATATGATTCTTGTATAATTTAATAACAATTATTTCACCATTATACAGGAGGTTAACCTACCCCAACAAAGGAAAAGTACAAGGTAAGGGTTATTTCACAATCTCTTCATTATCCGAGGTTGTTTATATGTAATAATCTACTGGGATCTCTTTATCATCCACATCCAGGTTTTCTTAAAAATGTATTTCAAAACATTTTTTTATTATTTACAATAATATGGGTTAAAGTCATTTATACCCTTGGTTGACTTGTTATAAGATGTTTATGAAGGAATCTTTCCGTCGTTTTCAAAACAAGGTCATTTTTAACCTTTTCGACAGAATTAAGGTAAGAATGTTTTTTTTAACTTATATGGTGGGTGCGGCTATTTTCCGCCGTTATAAAATCTTCAATGCTTCCCTTACAAGCTTATAAGAATATTTTCAAAGAAAATGTTTTATTTTATATGGATCTTAAATGATTTCAAAATAAAAGGAGGTATTTCTATAAAAAGAATTTTGATTTCATCTATGTCAACATCCTTTGATGGATTTTAAGATTATTTGAAGTTGATTTATTATGATACAAAACTTCTATATTATATTGAAGGTTTTGTGATATGTTTGACTGTGGATGTGCTATTTTTATACCATTCATAGTTTATGGTGAAATTATTGAAATTTCGTATGCTAGTTTTAATACGAATGTTTATGTTATGTTTAATCCTTTTCATATGGGAATGCATTGGACTTAGTAAGTGACAGGTGGAGCCCGCTATAGCTCCTCGATGCATCGGTAGGTCTCATGAGTCAAACTAGTGTCTTGGAACAAGGCCTTGACAAAATATTATTTGTAGTCTTGGCACGAGGCCTTGACTATGTGGTTATGATAGTCTTGCATTATGCATTCCAACATTATGAAAGTGGTTATTGATTTTTTCATGTGATTATTCGATTAGTAGAATATCCATGTGAATAAGTAAATGACATTATTTCATTTTACTTTTTCCATACTATGTTGAAGTTCAAGTTTAAAAGGCTTTTGTTTTAGTTATACATTGCCTTAAATGTTTATTCTTATTTATGAAAGTTTCCGCTATATTGTTATCCTTACTGGGCATTTGAGCTCACCCCTTTTCTATGTTTTATTTTTCCCAGGAAGTGAAGAAGTAAGTTATGAATGACCTACAGGGATATTATGAGGGGATTATAGTGTGGACTGTGGAAACATTATGTTGTTGTAGTAGTTTTTCATTTTATGATGTAATGTAAAACTTATGAATATATCTAGTGTTTCCAAGGCTACTAAACAAATCGGTCTTTCGAGATTTGATCTTTCTTGTAATCATGCCAATGTTATGTAATAATGCACCGACTCTGGGTAACTGGGGTCGGGGCGTTACAGTTGGTATCAGAGGAAGTTTAGTAAAAACCTTGGAAGCTAGATTTAGATAAACTCTGATTAGAGCACGTAGACCTAAGATGAACTTTGAGGATTAGTATAGAAGAACTTCCTAGAATTTTGGTATTGTTGAGATTTTGTGAGTTTTCCGAGCAATACATCCCTGTCTGGATACGAGCAGGTAGAGGCGGATCTGGAACAGATGTACCTAGGGGTAAAACTCGAAAACACCGCTTTGAGCTAGACTCGAACGGGAACTGGTGCACGACAACGGGCCTTGCTGCACTCTTGGTTACGACACTCCCGAGGGATATGCTTAGGATAACTCTCATTTTTCATTACAAATCATTTTCAAGGGATTATGAGTATATACTTCCTCAAAGAAAACATTCTTATGATTATGGATTATTTCCATAAATAGTTCAATTTATGTTAAGTGTTTTATAAGGATAGGATTATGTATTTTGATTCATAAACTGATCTAGTTTATGCCATTGTTTAGAAATGGCGCCTAGTGGAAGAAATGGAAACCATATCAATGCACGCACTCCATGTAGGGATTTCCCTCCTGCTCAAGATAATTATAGTGGGGTTGGTGATGCAACTGGTGCCGATCAGCTAATCACCATACTGGGACAACTTACTCAGGTTATGAATAATAACCTTACCCGTATGGAGCACCCTGATCCGCAGCGTGGAGGATCAATGTTAGATCGATTCATGAAGCAACAACCACCAACATTCAATGGGAGTACAAATCCCTTAGTAGCTGAGCAATGGGTAAATTGCCTAGAGAAAATATTTCAGCCTTTGGGGAGCAGTGAAAGGGAAAAAGTTATCATGGCAGTTTACCGCCTTACTGGAGATGCTGATCAATGGTGGTCATTAATTAAAAACATGAAGGAAGATGATGAAGTATCAAATATGGAGTGGAGGGAGTTCAAAGATCTGTTTTTAGAAAAATACTTTCCTCACGACCATCGAGCAGATATGGAAAGGCAATTTCTGAGTCTGAGACAAAAGGAGGATGAGAATGTCACAAAGTATGAGGCTAACTTTACAAGGTTAGCAAGGTACGCTGGTGATTATATACGTAACCAAAGAAGTATGATTGATCATTTCTTTGATGGGTTAAAACCATTTCTTCGTCGAGCATTAGTCTCACAATCCTTTTCGTCATACGAAGACATTGTCTCATGTGCTATCAAGACCGAAAAGGAATTCTCTAAGTCTTATGACTTTAAAGAAAATCAAGAGAAGAAGAGACCTGCTGATCAATCTGGGAATGGAAATAAGGGGAAGAAGGGAAATGTTGAATATCCATCTTGTGGTAAATGCGGGGAGAAACATCCTGGTACTTGCTTGAAGGGAATGGGAGTCTGTTACAAGTGTGGTGAAAAAGGCCACCAAGCTTGTGATTGTAAGGGGAAGAAGGAAGCTACCAACGTTCAGTGCTACAATTGCAGGGAGATGGGACATTATGCAAATGCATGTCCTAAGCGTCAGGAGAACTTACCTCAGAAAAGGCCAAGGGATCAAGTACAGGCTTATGCTATCATTTCTGCTGAGGTAGAAGCTCCGAAAGACGTGGTGGCAGCTAATTTAATGGTTTCCTCAAGTTTAGAAAATGCATTATTTGATTCTGGACCATCGCATTGTTTCATATCTTCCCAGTTTGCTAATAAAATTAGATATTTCCAATTTGATTTAATAAGGGAGTTGTCAGTTAAAACTCCTAAGGTAAGTATCATTGCAACAAAGTTTTGTGAATTAGTCCCCATTAGAGCACATAAATTTTCTTTATCTGCTGATCTCATCGTCATACCTATGATTGAGTTTGATATAATCCTCGGTATGGACTGGCATTTGGACTATGATGTGAAGATTTATTATAAGAAGAAAGAGGTTATGATTCTTGATGATAATGATAAGGAACACCTTATCTTTACAGCAGAATCGTCACCACCTAATTCTTATTTAGATCCACCCCCAGTAGCTCAACTTAATTCAATTATTGGGGAGGAAGAGAATGAAATAACTGTCGGTGAGGAAAGGAATGTTCAAATAGAGGATGTACCTGTTGTGAAAGAATTTGTAGATTTATTTCCGGAAGATTTACCTGGACATCCTCCAGAACGAGAAGTTGAGTTTTCCATTGATTTGATTCCTGGATCAAGGCCTATATCGAAGACCCCTTACAGAATGGCTACTGTAGAGTTAGTCGAACTAAAGAAACAACTAGAGTAATTGAGTAATAAGGGATTTATTCGCCCTAGTGTTTCTCCATGGGGAGCCCCTGTTCTTTTTGTTAAAAAGAAAGATGGATCTATGAGGTTATGTATCGACTACAGGGAGATCAATGCTATAACGATAAAGAACAAGTATCCCCTACCTCATATTGATGATTTATTTGACCAACTGCATGGAGCTCAATACTTTTCAAAGATTGACCTTCGATCTGGATACCATCAGTTGTGTGTGAAGAAGGAAGACATTCCGAAGACAGCATTTCGAACCAGGTACGGGCATTACGAGTTTACCGTAAGGCCGTTTGGATTGACTAATGCACCATCTGTATTCATGGATCTGATGAATAGAGTTTTCAAGGAGTATCTCGATGAATTTGTGGTGGTATTTATTGATGATATATTGGTATACTCCAAAACCTATGAAGATCATGAAAATCACTTGCGCATTATCTTGAAGACTCTGAGGAGGCACGAATTATATGGGAAGTTTAGCAAGTGTGAATTCTGGCTTCAGGAGATTTCTTTTCTTGGCCATATTGTCTCTAAAGATGGAATCTCTGTTGATCCTTCTAAGACCAAGGCAATCCAAGAATGGCCAGCACCTACGAGTATAACTGAGGTACGCAATTTTATTGGTTTGGCAGGTTATTATCGACGTTTCGTCCAGAATTTTGCCCGATTAGCTAACCCATTAACGAAGCTCACACGTAAAGGGGTTAAATTTGTTTGGACAAAAGAGTGTGAAGAATGTTTCGAAGAACTGAAGAGAAGATTAGTCAATGCTCCTATATTGACTCTACCATCGGGGAATGATGGGTTCGTTATTTATAGTGATGCATCGAAGAAAGGACTTGGTTGTGTCCTTATGCAGAATGATAGAGTTATTGCCTATGCATCACGACAGTTGAAAATTCATGAAAAAAACTATCCTACTCATGATCTTGAGTTAGAAGCTGTGATCTTTGCTTTGAAGATATGGAGGCACTACCTCTATGGTGAAAATGTGAGATTTATACTGATCACAGGAGTTTGAAGTATATTTTCTCACAAAAAGAACTCAACATGAGGCAAAGGAGATGGCTTGAATTACTCAAGGATTATGATTGTACGATACACTACCACCCGGGGAAGGCAAACAAGGTGGAAGATGCTTTGAGTAGAAAAGACCATGGAGTTTTGAACAATTTGAGAATTGAAAGGGATCCAATTTTCATGGATCTAGTGAAGATGGACATGGGAATAACCAGGGAAGGTGAAACATAATTGCTTTTTCAAATGGTTGCCAAACCATCTTTACTAGAAAGGATTAAGAGTTCTCAGACTGATGATGAAGAATTCCAAAAGAAGATTAAAGCTGTGAATGATGGGAGATTGAGAGACTTTGTGTATGAAGATGGAATTTTGAAATTCGGGAAGAGACTTCGTGTTCCCGATTTACCTGATCTAAAAAGGGAATTGCTGGATGATGCTCATAGTTCCAATTTCTCTATACACCCTGGGAGCACCAAAATGTATAGAGATTTGAACGAACATTTTTGGTGGGACAACATGAAGAGGGAGATTGCTGATTTTGTGTCAAGATGTATGGTTTGTCAACAAGTGAAAGCTGGAAGGCAACAACCTGGAGGTGTCATGCAACCTCTTCCCATACCGGAGTGGAAATGGGACAATATTACGATGGACTTTGTCATGGGGCTACCAAAGACTCCTAGAAGGAATGATGCAATAGGGGTTATTTTTGATCGTCTTACCAAGTCAGCACATTTTCTTGCTATAAGAGAAGATCTACCCCTGGAACGTCTAGCAAGACTATATATTAATGAAGTTGTGAGACTTCATGGAGTACCCTTATCAATTGTTTCTGATCGTGATCCCCGTTTTACTTCAAGATTATGGAAAAGTATTCAGAAATCCCTGGATACAGAACTTCATTTGAGCACTGCATACCACCCTCAGACAGACGGACAATCAGAACGGACTATTCAGACCTTAGAAGACATGTTTAGATCTTGCTCACTTGACTTTCAGGGTATGTGGGATCAATATTTACCTCTGGTAGAATTTTCCTATAACAATAGCTTCCATTCGAGTATTCAGATGGCACCATATAAAGCGTTATACAGAAAGAGATGTCTTACACCAACCTGTTGGGATGACGTTGGTGAAAGAAAACTTGTAGGCCCAGAACTGGTGGAGGAAACGGTGGAAAAGGTGAAAGTAATCCAAAATCACATCAAAGCAGCTCAAAGTAGGCAGAAGAGCTCTGCCGATAATCGAAGGAAGGATTTGGAATTTCAAGTCGGTGATCATGTTTTTCTGAAGGTATCTCCGTGGAAGGGAGTCATACGTTTTGGTAAGAAAGGTAAATTGAGTCCCAGGTACATCGGACCTTTCGAAATTCTAGAACGAATTGGGGTTGTAGCTTACCGATTGGCAATGCCGCCAAGTCTCTCCAAAGTTCACGATGTGTTCCACGTATCTCTATTGAGGAAATACATGCCTGACCCAACGCATGTACTCACCTATGAGGAATTAGAACTGAAACCTGATCTGTATTATTGTGAAGAGCCCGTCATGATTCTTGATACGAGAGAACAAGTGCTGAGAAACCGGACGACGCGTCTGGTAAAAGTTCTGTGGAGAAACCATAAGATGGAAGAGGCAACGTGGGAACCCGAGGAACTTATGATGAAGAACCACCCGAGTCTTTTTATGCAGTAATACCCTAGAAATTGCGAGGATGCAATTATTTTAAGGAGGGGATAATGTAACACCCCAAGCTTCCAGGATACGTTTCCCTTCGAATAATGCGATAGCGTGTGTTGTACGCAACCTCGAGTTCTAACACACACCAAAACTAATTAAACTAGCCGTTGTGAATAGTAATACCTACTTTTTGAAATCATATATATTTTATATTTCAAAATGGAATTCATTTTTGGATTCGGAATATTGAAATTAGCCTAGGGTGAAATTTTGGTACTTTTCGGATAACTTTTATATTTTGATGAATAGTGAAAATTACTAAATTTTAATTAAAAACAACTTTTTTAATCAAAATAATTAATAGTGATAAATTATGAATTTGAGTGGTTTTAAAGTATATTTAGAATATATTTTTACCATTTAATATAATGTTGGTCATTGGACATAATTTTACAATTAAACCGAACATAAACAAGTGTCAATCTTTTGATAGTTATTATCTCTTAAAAACACGCTTTTTGTTTTGACAGCGGGAATTAATTTTAAATTAATTTCTGCCACTTATGTGTTTTGAATTTAGGAAAATGGATTTCATATTTGGAATCAGGATGTTCAAATTGTGTAAATAGGTAACTTATATTTTTAGACATTTTGAATAATTACTGCGGTAAATATTTTATTTACCATGGTTAAGGGTAAATCCGGTAAATAAGGGTTAAAAAAATAATATTATAATAATACTAAATTACCCTAAAACATGTCTTAACCCTATTGGTTGATACATGGTCGTCCATGGGCATCTTTGGGTCTATTTTGGGACCCCATGGATCCACTTGTAAGTGATAATGACACTTTATTTTAACTAAGTTAAAATGAATACAAAAATGACACAAGCATATATCTTTTAGAAAAACAATTGTTACATAGGGTTATATATGTTGGATTTTAGATTATAAATATTCATTAGAAATATAAAAAGATTTCCTACATAATTATATTTTATTTATAATTTTTAGACATTAAATAATTTATTTTATTTATGACACAATGATGATGCAGTAATTACTATAATAGAGAAAAATTAAAATAATTGATATTATAAATACCCAAATAAATATAATATGAAACTTTTAATGAATTAAACTAATTTTCTAGGATAATATGATATATTAGAATTGATTTATTTGACTTTTTTCGAAGTAATAAATCTGTTATGAGTTTCACAAAAATCAACTATTGAATAGTGTCAAAATTGACATAAAAGAGTTCTTAAAACAAATATTATATTATTAATTGATATTAAATTCCTAAAAATCTAGGGTTCGGCCAAGAGACTTATATCATGATAGGTTCATCATTAATGGACCACTTGGGGGTCGCTTGGATATATGTAGTACGTTTATTAACCATATTATATAAAAATACAAAGAGACATTGTAAAAGTGAAACTAATTAACTTAAAGTTAATACTTAAAGATAAGGTTAATATAAGTACACAAACCTGTATAAATTATATTGGTTGAGTTGTTTTCGACCCATCCCAACCTTAACCTTTGAATAGTCAGCTTTGGAGCCATTGGAAAGCGATTATGAATTTATTATAAACTAATATCTCTAGATTTTCCAATGGTTCCCCTCACCCCTCTTATAAAAGGGAACTCCTCCTTCTCATTTTTTCACACCTTCAAAGCCTTTTTGTTCGGCCAAAATCTTCCCAAATACTCTCCCAACATCCCTCACAACAACCTAGAGGCCTTAGTTTGATCAGAAAGCCAACCTAAGGAGCCCTTTTGATCAAATCAAAAGGAAGAACCCGAAGAAGAGGTAATGATTTCACCACCCTTTTCCAAGTTCATTTCTTCTTCCACTTCTTCTTCCTTTGTTCTTAACATTCTAAAATAATAACTCCAGTATCTCACATATACTGTGATGTTATTATAAATATGGTACAACCATATTCAGTATTCTATCCACCCTTTGAATAACATGTCACCATACGTGCGTATGTACGGCTTACCGTCTCCACGTCGTGGTGTAATTGTTATTCAATATATTATTATTTGGATGGGTATAATAATGATGTGTAACTCATGTAACTAATAAATATAACATGTTAATGATTCTGTATATATGATATACCATCCATTTATATATTATTTTAATATCAAAAGAATGATATTGTCGCTCGTGCGTACGTACGGACTACCGTCTCCACGAACGCGATGAGATTCATTCTCCATCGTATCCATTCAAGTATAATTATCATTTGATGATTTAAAAATTATGTTTAAGGACTTGATATCATTCTGATTATGAATAAGATATAATCTATCCATTACAAACATGTCTTACGTAACCAAACATTTAAGAAGAACGAATCAATTATCACCCGAAACGACGATAATACTAAGATATTATTAATAAAGCAATGTTAAAAGATCATATATGATATCATATTAATGTATATGATTATTGTATAATTTAATAACAATTATTTCACCATTATACAGGAGGTTAACCTACCCCAACAAAGGAAAAGTAAAAGGTAAGGGTTATTTCACAATCTCTTCATTATCCGAGGTTGTTTATATGTAATAATCTACTGGGATCTCTTTATCATCCACATCCATGTTTTCTTAAAAATGTATTTCAAAACATTTTTTTATTATTTACAAGAATATGGGTTAAAGTCATTTATACCCTTGGTTTACTTTTTATAAGAGGTTTATGAAGGAATCTTTCCGTCGTTTTCAAAACAAGGTCATTTTTAACCTTTTCGACAGAATTAAGGTAAGAATGTTTTTTTTTAACTTATACGGCGGGTGCGGCTATTTTCCGCCGTTATAAAATATTCAAAGCTTCCCTTACAAGATTATAAGAATATTTTCAAAGAAAATGTTTTATTTTATATGGATCTTAAATGATTTCAAAATAAAAGGAGATATTTCTTTAAAAAGAATTTTGATTTCATCTATGTCTACATCATTTGATGGATTTTAAGATTATTTGAAGTTGATTTATTATGATACAAAACTTCTATATTGTATTGAAGGTTTTGTGATATGTTTGACTGTGGATGTGCTATTTTTATACCATTCATAGTTTATGGTGAAATTATTGACATTTCGTATGCTAGTTTTAATACGAATGTTTATGTTATGTTTAAACCTTTTCATATGGGAATGCATTGGACTTAGTAAGTGACGGGTGGAGCCCGCTATAGCTCCTTGATTCATCGGTAGGTCTCATGAGACAAACTAGTGTCTTGGCACAAGGCCTTGAAAAAATCTTATTTGTAGTCTTGGAATGAGGCCTTGACTATGTGGTTATGATAGTCTGGCATTATGCATTCCAACATTATGAAAGTGGTTATTGATTTTTGCATGTGATTATTCGATTAGTAGAATATCCATGTGAATAAGTAAATGGCATTATTTCATTTTACTTTTGCCATACTATGTTGAAGTTCAAGTTTAAAAGGCTTTTGTTTTAGTTATACATTGCCTTAAATGTTTATTCTTATTTATGAAAGTTTCCGCTATATTGTTATCCTTACTGGGCATTTGAGCTCACCCCTTTTCTATGTTTTATTTTTCCCAGGAAGTGAAGAAGTAAGTTATGAATGACCTGCAGGGATATTATGAGGGGATTATAGTGTGGACTGTGGAAACATTATGTTGTTGTAGTAGTTTTTCATTTTATGATGCAATGTAAAACTTATGAATATATCTCGTGTTTCCAAGGCTACTAAACCAATCGGTCTTTCGAGATTTGATCTTTCTTGTGATCATGCCAATGTTATGTAATAATGTACCGACTCTGGGTAACTGGGGTCGGGGCGTTACAATGTTTCTAGTTCACTTTTCAAGTGTGGAAATATTCCATGATGGGGAAAATTATAAGATCCATGCCTTTCTTTTCAGTTATTCTCAATTTTTTTGGTTTATATATTTCCCTAGTTTCCATATGTAATTTTTTAGAAAAATGGTGGTTTAGGGGGGGGGGGGGGTAGACCTAGTTCATGGTTGGTTTACTGTTAGTGTGAATAGTGCACCCAACACATGTAAATGTGAATGTGTAAGTAGAAACTGCCATCTGGCTACAATATGGTAGTGTGCAATGGTCTAGGTAATTGTAAATTGTGGATAGATTGTTTTCCTGGTGGTTGAATGATTTTTTTATCCATGTATCCAAACCATGATCCCGAAACAGAAAATTAAAATAAATATTACATTTTTTCTTATTTTGGTTTTAACACCTCCACCCCCCCATTTTCTTCCCCACTCGGGATTTCTAGCCATCTGAGGTCACTAAGCTACCACAAGATCCCATGGAACACATTTTGGAATGGGTTTTGGTGGGAGAAACTATATGAATCAATTGGTATGTGGGATTCCCATTTATTTCATCCTTCATTGTTGGGTTTCATCCCTCATTCCTGGAGTACTAAATTTACATTAGCTAGGGAATAGTTCCTATGTTTTAATCTTTAGTTTTTGGTTTTGATATGTTGGATTAGAGATCGTTATTTTTTACATGTGGTTTGGATGAGGTGTGTTTTAATATTCAATTTTTTTTGGATTTTTGACCTAAAATTTAGGTGATTCCATGTGTAAATATTATTTGGTGAATTTATTTTACTTTCATGTTTAATTTATCTTGTTTATTGATCATTGTGTGTGGTTCTAAAGTGTTATTCAAATGGATTATGTGTGTGTTTAATTTTGAAGTGGAATATTTACTTTAAATTATGTGTTTTACAAGTGACAACTCATGTTGTGTCACTTTTCATGATAGTATAAATTATCTAATTAGTCTATTATATTTTCTACAGGATGAAAATAATATTATAGAAAGGCGTTTTAGTGAGGTTGATTTTAAAAGTTGAATTTGGGTGTAGTTTTTTGTAAAATGATTTTTGGTGTTATTGAGAATTATATTATAAATTGTCTAAATGGTTTATTGAGTTGTATATTCTTTGAGAATGATGTTTGGTAATTTTTTTGTGCATATATGTTTTAAAAATGAAATTTGGATGTGTAAGTGGTCATGTGTGATATGAGTGACTTATATGAGTAGAAAAGGGATTCCAGTGAATCTAGGGTGGGTAGAGTAAAACTAGTATGCTAGTGAAAATGAAGTGGTTGCGACCAAGTTTCACATAGTATTATTGATGATGGAATCACTAATTATATATGAAAATTGTTTTGATACCACAATAACAATGGATATATCTCCACTCTATTACCTCAGGAATGACAAAGATGTTTTTTGTAGTTATTATACCCTATTTCAGTGAGATATAATGTACCTAGGTCCAAATTATCTCTAGTTCCAAGGGTAGTTCCCATGATTTGTTACCATTGGATAAATTTTGGATACCGTAAATTCACTTTATTGTTTGGTTGAAAATTTTGAGAATAAATTGAGTTATATTTTGAGATTTTTTTCTGTAAAAATTTTATTCATTTAAATCTATTTCTCATAATATTATTATTATCATTTCCTTATACTAAAATCCTGGAAGTTATTTAACTAATAATATTTAGAGCATGGAATATTTTCTCATGTGGCATCCTACTATTCTTAGGATCATAGACTAAATTAAATTTTTGGTATAAGTAGACATGGTAATATTTCACCCATGTAAAGGAAAGGATTTTTTTATGGTGTTTCATGTTTCAGAATTCTTATTTGGGAAGTTTTGTGGATGGGACATGAGAGTGTTTCCCCTTTATAGGAACCCAATCCTTTTACATGTAACATTACAATATTTTAAGAATAATAAAACATCATATTAAAAGTCGTGGATCGTAAATTCTACTTTATTTTTTGACTAGGTACATAAAATATAAATCATGGGAATAAAGAACACTTCATTATTTTATCATTATAAATATCTCTTAACATCAATTGAGCCATTACATATGGATTGGGTAACCTAGGGATCCCACGAACAAGGGTATGAGCTAAATGCCCGGTAAGGGAATAAACATAAGAATATGGATTTAGGGCATAGGTTAGAGATCATGACCTAAATATATAAAATGTAAAATAATATAATAACATAAAAACAAGGGATCATATAAACATAGAATCATAGGAATTTGGAAGTAATAGAAAACATGACTTTAGCACGAATCAAGGAATGTTGCGCATAGAGGATCACAAGACAAGGTTAACCCCCCAAACTATTGCACATTGTATCACAATTCAAGGCTAACAACCAATACTGTAATGCATTACATATCATGGTACAAAACCTTACACAATTCAATGGAGTTCTATCTAGGTGAACCAATGTTAACATATTCATGAATATTCTTTCCACATTAATAATCATACACAATTAATCATACATAAACATATAGGTATCCATGGAATGAAATTGGAATCATAATCAAAGAATAATGATTGGGCATATCATACAATATTCCATGAAATAAAGGCAATATAACATACATGTATATTAATATGAATATATCATGGTGATTTCAAATAGAATACGCAACATGTAATAAGTGTATACAATAAATTTTAGCATTAAATCATTTTAGTGTGGTTCTAAGTAAAATACTAAAGGGAATTTAAAGTATATAATGAAATAAACTTATACATAGAAAAATAAGTTAACCAAGAAGGTTTTAATTATAAAAATACATATTTTATGAAAAAAATGGTGGCTAAAAAATACATTATATAGTGTATAAGATGATGGTTGGAATTCAATAATTTTCATTAAAACAGGTTTGCATCTCGAAAGGTATTGATGAGGGAATCATTTGAAAAAATGTATATCCATGAAAGAGAATGAGGGATAATCTTGAAACATGATCATTGATAATATAAATAGTACTTATAAGTTGTATTTAAAAATATAAAACAATTTTATTTGGGGAAAAATAATGATAGAGTAACCCAAAATAATGTAGGTGGTTTAGGTATAATCCCTTATAGAATATCGGTATGGTGATGGGTGTACATATGAGGGAATAATGAGAGATAAAGTGGTTTCTATTCATATATAAATAAATAGACAAGTTTGGGGGAGGTGGGAAATCATTTCCCACCATTAGGAACTAAAAATAAAAGGACATTACATATATGAGATCTTGAATAAATGTGGGAATGGGAGGATCCCTTACCATATGTCTGATGGTGTTCGTCACTTCAACATAATAGATAGAATAGTCAAAGAATGTTAATTAATTAATAATTCCATAACCTCTAATTCGTGTAATTGATTTGTTAAAACCTTTTTATGTTCATCCATGTCTTTTTTTATGTGTTAAGAGGTTCAATTTTATTGTTTGGGAGTGCTTGCTTCTTTTGTTTTAATGATCGGTTCACTAATATTATTGTTCGAATAAACATGTATGACAATAATAGTTGTCCAAAACTGATGTTATATGAAATTAGTGAAAATATAGAAGATTACATGGTAATTAAATAAATTATTCTATTTTATGTGAAGTTTAATCATCATATAAAACATTAATGATAAATGCATAGATTAATTTGGTGATTTTCCCATAATTAACTTGTTATGTTTTATAATTATACATAATGTGGGAAAAGATTTAATAACCTAAAATAAGAAAAAATAAATATTTAATAATCTTGTTCAACCACAAATATAGTTTCATGACTAGAAATAAATATAGAAATATAAATTGATAACTCGTCGTCCTTGAATGTTATAAATTAACACATCTGAGATGGTGTTTTTGTTTCTTTTGTATAAAAGATATGGAAAAGTGATATGATATTAAATTATACAATTAGAATATAAATATACCAAAACATTTATGGTATGGGATTAATCATTCCATTTTGATGAGGATATGTTTGTAAAGATAAGAGAACAAAGGAACATGAAATGAAAATGAATTAAAAGAAAAGAGGAATTTACATCATGATTCACTACTGGAAAAGGGACCTTTCCCAACAGTTGTGTACCAACGGTTCAATGAACCGTTGGCATATCTTGTTTTTCCCAACGGTTTATAGAAACCGTTGGGAAAAACCCCTCAATGCATAGTTTTCCCAACGGTTTCATACAACCGTTGGGAAAGATAGGTTTTTCCCAACGGTTCCTAAGAACCGTTGGGAAAAGTGGTGAAAAATCTTGTTTTCCCAACGGTTCTATGGAACCGTTGGGAAATGTTGGTCATTCCCAACGGTTTTTAATAACCGTTGGGAAAAAAAAGCCCCAAATACCAAATCGAGCCAGCGGCCTCCCCACATTCCAGAAGCATTCAGTTCATGTCCTCCTGGAGAGATTCCTTGCAGAAGGACCTCCCAATCCCCACATCTTCCATCAGATCAACACCTACCAGGTTAGACTCCTATATTTTATCAACGATATAGTTCCAGCTCTTATAAATCATATACTTCTATTCTTGATTTCGTTATTCCCAATTATTAGGGTTTTTGTAAAAATTTATGATTGTTTCATGGTGGTCATGTGCACCACTATAGGTACATTGATTCACTAATTTATTTTGGTATTTCCATAAAATTCGAATACAATTTATTAATGAATCAATGTTGAGTGTTAACATGACATGCATGTTCTTTATTTAAAGTGTAAACAAATACTTATATAGAATTTCCTTGTAAAACCTGATGGTTTAACTCTAGTTAAATGGAATCAAAATTTTGTATGTTATTAATATTTAGTAATTGGTGAGGTGAATCATATATGTATATGAAAAATGGATCAAGATCATTTATTATTGGATAGAATTATTCCCTAGTAATGTGAGACCCTTATGTTGTGGGGTGAGTATGGAGTAGTGAGATATATTGCTTGTTACTTACCTTTTTTCAATTCTATGAGGTAATGATGGCATGCACTCATTTTTTGAGATCTGTCAATGTTTTTATGGTTTTGATAGTGATCCATGATGTGTATCCTAGTATGTAAGATCCTCACTACTGGAAACTGGAGTTTTCCCAACACTTACATACCAACGGTTTGGTATAACCGTTGGTATTTGAGAGGTTTTGCCAACGGTTCTTGGAGCCGTTGGGGATCAAGTGGGCAAGTCTGGTCAAGCTCTAAAGGCTAGTTTGACTTTGCTTATCGGCTGACCGGTGCTTGCCCACCGGCTGGCCGGTGCCTTGGAAGGTGGAGAGAGCTTCTGCCCAGGAGCCACCGGCTGGCCGGTGGGAAGGCCACCGGCTGGCCGGTGGTGAGACAGTAGGTCTCACTATTCCAAAGAGTTCCACCGGCTGGCCGGTGAGGAGGCCACCGGCTGGCCGGTGGTCTGGACAGAAGACATCCCATTCTGTCTGGGCCCACCGGTTGGCCGGTGGCCAGACACCGGCTGACCGGTGGCACCTGGCAGAGGGCAAGCCCTTCTGCCTTGTCCACCGGCTGGCCGATGGGCTGGATCCGGCTAGCCGGTGCCCTTACCGGCTGGCCGGTGGTCCTACACCGGCTGGCCGGTGGACTTGAAAAAAGTCCACTTTTCCTTTTTTTTGCCACTTCTTGCTCCTGAAATCATGCCTATTAACAAGAACACTTGAAACAACATTAGATCACTATGAGAGTGATTGTGATCATTAAAATCCAAGAGAGTGGGGTACAACATTCCCTACTCTTCCTTCAAAAGTGATTGACCATGTGTTTTTAGGCAAGATGCGATGTGATTGTCCATGTGTCTTCAGGTGAGATGTACTATGATTTCCCTAGTGTTTTTCGATGAGGTGTGATGTGATAAGGCTATAATAAGACGTGGCATGTGGTTGGGGTCATGTAGGGTAGGAGGATGGAACAAGGTTGATGTTATTCATGTTCATGATACCCTATTAATATGGTTATGGGATGAGTCATGCTGTTATGTGATATAACACATTAAGTTCTTGTTGGTTTTACATTTTTTCAATAACACATTTGTATGTTTTTTTGACATGTGTAGTTGATACCTTGATTATTTTCTTCCTTTATCGTTTACTTAAATGTATATTCTATTATAGTTAATGCCTATTGAATTGTTTATGACAAAATGACTTATATAAATTCTTTTTACAGAATGGACAGAAGTTGGATGTATGAAACCGATCGGATCTCAGATGATTTTCAAAACAATTTGGAGAGCTTTATAGATTTTGCATTTGACAATGCTTCAGATAGTGGTCGCATACACTGCCCATGTTCCAATTGTGTTGGTAGACCTTGGTTGAGCCGTGAAGAAGTCAGCTACCACATAACCAAAAATGGGTTTCAAGCAAACTACTTTCTGTGGTATCACAATGGGGAGAAAACGAAATCTCAAATTGGTGATGATCGAAATGAAAAGACTGGAATGGAGAATTTGTTAGATGATCGGTTTCCGTTTATTCGTCATCATGAAAAAGAAAGGATTTCGACTCAAGAAGACTTCGATATGAGGACATCTGATGCATCTAGTGAAAATGATGATATTGATAGGGTGAAAAAATTGAATGATGCTGCCACGACTCCAGTATATCGGCAATGCGATAAAATGAAAAAGCTGGAATTTTTAATCCGATTATTTCATGGGAAAACTATGTATGGGATTTCTAATACAGCAATCGATTACATTCTTACCCTCTTGAAGGATTTACTTCCAGATGATGCAGATATTCCCTCAAACCACTATATGGCATGGAAGTTAGTTGAGGAACTTGGATTTTCAAGAAACAAAATTCATGCTTGCCCGAAAGATTGCAGTTTATTCTGGGAGGAAACCGCTGAACGAAATGATTGTATAAAATGTGGCACATCCCGCTGGAAGTCAAAATCTGATGGAACACCATCCCGCGTTCCACAGAAAGTAATGTGGCACTTTCCATTGATTCCCAGACTCCAGAATCTTTTTATGTCTGATGACATATCAATAAAAATGAGATGGCATGATACCGAGAGAAAGAAGACTGATGATGAGTTGGTTCATCCTGCAGATGGATTTTCATGGAAGAGATTTGATGCTCGACATCCTGATTTTGCAGCTGACGTGCGTAATGTGAGGCTGGGTCTTTCATGCGACGGTTTTAATCCGTTTGGGCAGATGCTTACTTCGCACAGCACATGGCCAGTTTTTATACACATTTATAATCTTCCCCCATGGTTGTGTATGAAAAAACCTTTCACTTTCATGAGTATACTCATATCTGGTCCTTCTGATCCTGGCATTGATATTGATGTATACATGCAACCTTTAATAAAAGAGTTGAAGCTTCTTTGGGATGTGGGTGTGCGCACATACGATGCATGTTCGAAAGACATATTTCAGATGCGCGCTGCGCTTATGTGGACAATCAATGATTTTCCGGCTTATGCAATGATGTCTGGATGGAGCACGAAGGGGAAACTGTCATGTCCAGTTTGTATGAAGAATACACGATCCAGAAGACTGAAACATCGTTGTAGTTTCAGTTTTATGGGACATCGACGATTTTTGCCAAAGGATCATCCATATAGAATGAATCGTCGAAGATTTGATAATACTATAGAGACCGATGATCCACCTCAGCGTATGTCTGGAACTGATGTGCTTAATGAATTGAAAGATTTCAGTTTTTCGTTCGGGAAGGGTCAAATGAAATCTGGAAAGAGAAAGAATGTTTCCACAGAAACCTGTTACAATTGGAGGAAGAGGAGTATCTTTGTGCTAAGAAGTTGTCGAAGTCTTTCTTGCAAAAAATGTTGACAGATGCCCCATTAATTTTGTGTGAGTTGGAGAAAATATTTCCCCCATCATTTTTCACATGCATGCTGCATCTGACTGTCCATATTCCAACTGAAATACTTCTCGGAGGACCTGTTTCTTTTCGTTGGATGTATCCAACTGAAAGAAATATGTTCACATTAAAGTCTTATGTTCGAAACAAGAATCATCCCGAAGGTTCTATCGTGAACGGTTACTTAGCTCAAGAATGTATGGATTTCTGTTCAATGTATTTGTCTGATCTTACTACAAGAATGAGCAGACCAATGAGAAATGAAGAAGAACAATATGAGCAAATTGAACCCAGTTTTCCATCACTTCCTCAAACAGGAGGAATTCCTGGATCATATACATTGAAGACATTAAGCAATGAAGAGCGGGAGATGGCACATCGCACAGTTTTGTTCAACTGTGATTTGTTCGATGACTATATCAGGTAACAAAATTGAATATGTATATCTTACATATATATCTGTTAAACTATTCATATTTTTTTATCTACAGGGAACATAAAACGATGATAAATAGGAAGCATCGTTCTTTATCTTTGAGAAGGAGAGAGACTTTGCATAGCAAAGAGTTTTCTGTTTGGTTAAAATTGAAGGTAAAAATATTACTGTTTAAATTAATTATTTCAATATTTACTTAAGTTTAGCTGTCATTTATATTGCAGGTATTGAGTTTGTCTGCTGACTCTGTCTCTGAGGAAATAAGAGCTTTGGCTTTTGGTCCTAATACCGTGGTTCGTGACTGTAAATCAATTGTTATCAATGGGTACAGATTTATTGTCACTGAACGAGCCAAAAACATGAGAACACAACATGATGGTATTATGGTTACTGCCACAACAGATTGTTATGCCAGCGCATCAGATAGTAGACCGCGACTTGAAAATGTGGGTTATTATGGAGTCGTTGAGAAAATAATAATATTGGATTATTACTCTCATGGACGAGTCACAATGATGAAATGCCATTGGTTTGATTCGATGACGAGACATGGCACATTTATTGATGATTGTGGATTTCGAGTAATTAATATGACCCGCACTCTTGCAACCGAAGAACCATATGTGTTGGCATCAATGGCTAAACAAGTTTTTTATGTCAAAGATCAACTTCAACCTGAATTTGGTGTCGTAGTTGAAGTAATTCCAAGACATATTTTTGATGATGCTGATGATGGAATTGACACTGTCCCTATTTCCATTGGAACCAATCCATTTATTTCTTTTGATGACTCCAATAGCTCAATTGTCAGAGTTGATTGTGAACCTGAAGTTGTGGTTGGAAATATATAGAATCATTCATCCATGTTCTCAATTCTTTTGGTTTACCTCGAGTTGGGTTGTTAAGGTTGGTAATATTCATATTTGTTTAGTATTGATCACAAATATGTTTTAGCTGACTTGACCGTTATGTGAATTTTCAATGTTTATTGGTTGCTGTTTTATTTGAATTGCATTTTCTAATTTGGAATTGAACTGTATTCAAACCAAATCAAACAATATTTCAAACTTGGTGAACATTACAACTTGTATGTTTTATTAAATTCATTCAAGCTCTTCTAAAACAATTGATAGCTAAATTACCAATGAATCCCCTCATTCCCTCATATATTTAGTTTTTTGGTTTACACATTAATTTTCTTTTTCTAATTAATTACATATTTGTTTTCCAATGCAGGAAATGAAGCCAATTGAAGAGAGACGAAGAAAAAAAATGGCGGAGAACAATCGTCGGATGGAGGAGCTGGGCATTCCACCATTAGTGCCTACAGTGAGTACTTTATTTCAAATATATATATATATATTTACAGAATATATAATGTCATGTGATTAATTTTTTTTGTAAACTTTTTTGTAGGATCCACCATTACGTCGACAGTTATTTGACGAGGAGCCTAGTACTGGTCCGAGTACTCAGGCCGGTGGTACGAGGAGGGTTCGTACCAGAGGTGGACATAGAGCTGCGCGTGCCCGACTAGACCCTGCCCCTCCCACTGACATTTCAGCCTTCCCACATTCTGATCCCGGTGTGTCGTTAGGGACACACGGGATATTTAGACCTCCCATGTTTTCGCTACCTTCTGCATCTTCTGCCCCATCATTTTCACATCCCATGATGATTCCCACTCCCCAGTCAGCATCAGGTCATACAGTTGTTCCATCTTCTTTTCCTTCTACTTCTGTCTCTCCGAGCTTTTATATTCCATCGTCTTCGACTCCCGTTCCACCAGAGGGTGTTCCATCAGGTTCTGTGGATCCGGCGCCACTCATTGATCAGACTAGCACATGTATATTTATAAAACCCTATCAAATTTTTATAGTAATATTTATTTTCATTATAACATGTTTTGATAAAATATTTGTTTTTCTTTCATGACAGATACATCTACTGAAAGGAGGCGGGGGCGGGGCCGTACACGCATGCGTTCGGTGTGGAACCGTCGCACACAGGTTATGGTGGAATATAATGAAGACAATCAGATGGTTGAGAAAACAGGGCAGCAATGTCGGAGTTTTATGGCGACGCTTGCCAAATACTCCGACATCATTCCCGTCAGCCCGCTGTCGTGGAGACATTTGCCACATGAGGTCAAAGATAGAGCTTGGGCAGAGATATGGGTAAAAAAATCTGTTGTATTTAATGCCATGAATTTTTTTTGTATTTATATAAATTAATATTTTCATTTCAGCTTCGATTTAATTTTCCTGATGGTGAGGGTGCACGAATGGAACGTCTAAAGGATTTAGGTGAGCTTTGGAGAGCCTACAAGCATGAGCTGTATATTGGCTGGCGTGCTAGAGTTGGCACTGAGTTAGAGGCGGTACCAGTCGTGGATGATTGTCCTATAGAGCAGTATCGTCAGATGATTACTCATTGGACGAGTACCCAGTTTAAGGTATGAATTACATTTGAGGTATTTAAATAATAACTTTCAAGTTTTGCATTAATATTATCCTTTGCATTATCGAATTTTATTTAGGAATCATCTGGTAAAAATAAAAAAAACATTGATGCAAAAAAATACCTCCATACACTAGGATGCACGACGATGCCGGATCATGAGAGGCAGCAGGTATGACAATTGTTTATAAGTTTTCTTTACGACTTACATTTTCTTTTTTTTCCTCAATTATTTAATTATTTGCTGAAGTCTTTATATAAATTTTGTTTTCAATGTCATTGTAGAGGAAAGTACAAAATATTGAAGGACGTGTGCCTCGAGCAAAACTGTTTTGCTCGAGTAGACGAAAAAAGGATGGACGTGCTGTCAACGAAGCGACTCAGCAGCAGATTGTAAGTTTTAATCTGTTGATTTTATATTTTAATATCTATTTCGTAACTTAACAATATATTTATATTTGTAACAGGATGCTTTAGAGGCCCTCGATGCCCAAGAAGCAGACAATTTTGGGCCATCTGATCACTTACATCAGGTGTTGGGAGATGATCATTCTGGCAGAGTACGCTGCCGAACTAGGATAGCCCCGACGAGGTATTGGCCTGCCTCAGGTACGAGTTGTAGTGCCACCGAGCTGCAGCAAGTTAGGGCACAGGCAGAACAGGCTGAGAAAAGGGCCACAGAGACGGCAGAACAGTCTGCAAGGGCAAACAGTGCATTTATGAAATTTATTGAAGTTCTACGTCCAACACTTCCAGCAGAGGCCAGCCCAGCGATTGATGAATACATGTCGTCGATACATTCTATATATGGTGCACCAGGTGGCAGTTCCAGTGGTGGTCAGGCCGATGTCGAGCTTGAAGATGATGATGGCGAGCAGTCTGATTCAGAAGAGGATGGAGATGAGGAGGGCGAGGAGGAGGGCGAAGGCGAGGAGGAAGGCGTTGAGGAGGGTGATGACGATGAGGAGGACGATGACGAGGGCGATGATGATGATGATGATGGAGATGGTGATGCTGATGTGGGACATATTGATCCGTTACATTTTTGACTTGACATGTGATGTTTAATCTATTCTAGTTGTTGGTTTTATCTAGACTCGTAGTATAGTATTGGAGTTGAATTATTTTAATCAGTCGCCCGTATTTGTCGTCTGATTTCAGGCCATTCCGACATCGTTCGGCCCGTTTGGACCCCCCTCACGCGCGTTTACGAAGCGCGCGCATCACTTAAAACACTAATATTGAGCCGTACCGCGCAAACCGCACGTCCGATTGACGTGCCGTCTGCGCGTACACGTCACGAATAATAATTAGAATGTTTCACGGTGGTTTCAGCTCAATCCGGAGACGCGGTGTGGCCGACACCACTCAAAGTGTCCGTCTTTTGTTTCAAAAGGACGTCATTTTAAGTGAAAAGAATCAACTGGCTTACGGAAAACCGACCAAACGCATTCCGAATCTGTTGATAATTTATCCCAACAATCCATGGGTCATATGTGACGTGTACGAGCCAACCCGGGATGAATCCGAGTCGCGGTGTTGCCGGGATAAGTTTAAGTGGCTCTCTTTTGTTTAAAATGAACACCATTTTAAGTACATACGGAAAAACGACCAAACGGATTCGGTTTCCGTTGAAACATTAGGAGAACGATCCATGGGTCATATGTGACGTGTACGAATCAACCCCGCCACAATCGGAGACGCGGTGTGGCCGACACCACTGAAAAAGTGTCGGTCTTTTGTTTCAAAAAGACGTCATTTTAAGTCCACCGGCCAGCCGGTAAGGTCACCGGCCAGCCGGATCCAGCCCATCGGCCAGCCGGTGGACAAGGCAGAAGGCCTTGCCCTCTGCCAGGTGCCACCGGTCAGCCGGTGTCTGGCCACCGGCCAACCGGTGGTCCCA
Source organism: Viscum album (assembly GCA_963277665.1). Lineage (NCBI taxonomy): Eukaryota > Viridiplantae > Streptophyta > Magnoliopsida > Santalales > Viscaceae > Viscum > Viscum album. The sequence goes on from OY728142.1 coordinate 88,734,833, forward strand.
GACAGAATGGAATACCTTCTGTCCAGACCACCGGCCAGCCGGTGCCTGGCCACCGGCCAGCCGGTGGAACCCAGACAGAATAGCATGCTTCTGTCCAGACCACCGGCCAGCCGGTGGCTCAGCACCGGTCAGCCGGTGGAGCCAGAGAAATCCCTTTCTTCTGTCTGGTGCACCGGCCAAACGCATTCCGAATCTTTTGATCATTTATCACAACAATCCATGGGTCATATGTGACCTGTACGAGGCAACCCGGGTTCAATCCGAGTCGCGGTGTGGCCGAGATCAGTCTAAGTGGCTCTCTTTTGTTTAAAATGGACACCATTTTAAGTACATACGGAAAACCGACCAAACGCATTCGGTTTCCATTGAAACTTTAGGAGAACGATCCATGAGTCATATGTGACGTGTACGAATCATCCCCGCCTCAATCCGAGCCGCGGTGTGGCCGACACCGCTCTAACTGTGTCTGTTTTGTTTAAAATGGACAGGATTATAAGTGAAAAGAACAACTGGCATACGCAAAACCGACCAAACGCATTCAGAATCTTTTGATAATTTATCACAACGATCCATGGGTCATATGTGACGTGTACGAGCCAACCCGGGTCAATCCGAGTCGCGGTGTGACCGGGATCAGTCTAAATGGCTCTCTTTTGTTTAAAATGTACACCATTTTAAGTACATACGGAAAACCGACCAAACGCATTCGGTTTCCATTGTAACTTTAGGAGAATGATCCATGGGTCCTATGTGACGTGTACGAATCATCCCGCCTCAATCCGACATGCGGTGCGGCTGACACCACTCAAAGTGTCCGTCTTTTGTTTCAAAAGGACGTCATTTTAAGTGAAAAACATCAACTGACATACGGAAGACCGACCAAACGCATTCGGATTCTATCGATACTTTAGCACAACGATCCATGGGTCATATGTGACGTGTACAAGTCAACCCCGTCTTAATCTGAGATGTGGTGTGGCCGACACCGCTCTAACTATGTCTCTTTTGTTTAAAATGGACATGATTATAAATGAAAAGAACAACTGGCATACGCAAAACCGACCAAACGCATTCGGAATCTTTTTATAATTTATCACAATGATCCATGGGTGATATGTGACATGTACGAGCCAACCCGGGATGAATCTGAGTCGCGGTGTGGTCGGGATGAGTCTAAGTGTCACTCTTTTGTTTAAAATGGACAACATTTTAGGTACATACGGAAAACCGACCAAACGCATTCGGTTTCCATTTAAACTTTAGGAGAACGATCCATGAGTCATATGTGACGTGTACGAATCAACCCCGCCTCAATTGGAGACGCGGTGTGGTCGGCACCACTCATAGTGTCCATCTTTTGTTTCAAAAGGACGCCATTTTAAGTGAAAAACATCAACTGGCATACGGAAAACCGACCAAACGCATTAGGATTCTGTCGATACTTTAGCACAACGATCCATGAGTCAAATGTGACGTGTAAGAGTTAACCCCGCCTCAATCTGAGGTGCGGTGTGGCCGGTATCACTTCAGGTGTTTGTATTTTGTTTAAAATGGACATCATTTGAGGTAAAAATATATGGTATAGAAAAAACCGATCATATTATGAATTGAATTTCAGATTCCACGTATAATTGTCATCTAAATTTTAAATTGAATTCTATATGAATTATGTATGTTTATGAATTGTAATTTAATTATGGATTTGTATAGTTTCAGGATCCATTATATGTTAAATGTGTATGAATTTGTTCGTAATTGAATATGTATGTTTTATTTTATTACTGGTACAATAGTTGGATCGAAAATGAGGTGAAAATGAGGTGAAAATGAGGTGAAAATGAGGCCTGATGACTGGTGGTGATAGACAGGGGACAGGGGCTGTGCAAATTGCAGCATAGGGTATGCCAACGGTTTTAAACCGTTGGCATATAAGTTTTAGCATGTCTTTTCCCAACGGTTCTAAACCGTTGGGAAAGACTTCACCAATTCCCAACGGTTTAAAACCGTTGGGAAACTGTTCCACATGGTATATCCCAACGGTTTGGAACCGTTGGGAAAATGTGTGGCATTTGGTTTTCCCAACGGTTTTGGGAGAACCGTTGGGAAAAACTATCCCAACGGTTCACCCAAACCGTTGGGGTAGGGTAACTTCTATGGGCCTATTGCAACGGTTGCAAGTAAACCGTTGGGAAAACCGTTCCCAACGGCTTACTTCACAACGGTTATGAGAACCATTGGGAAAACCTTTCCCAACGGTTTCAGGGGCTTTCCCAACGGTTCTGAACCGTTGGGAAATAGTTTATTTCCAGTAGTGATTTAATCTTCCTTAGAAGCCTATTTAAGGGAGAAAAATTAATATTTTCATGAGAAAAAGGGATGATATTTATGAGAAATGATATTATGGAGAGATTTAATCAAAATTTAGGGAAGGTACAAGGCATTAGAAGAGTGAATAGAATAAGGGAGTGTGGGATTTTTTTATAGTGGATGAGAGAAGGGTTTTCTTAATATTTTCATCATTACATTATTATTTTTCCACAATACAAAAAAATGATGATGATTAATCAGAAAAAAATTATTATTCTCATGAAATTTATAACCCTAGGATCTTACATCATCCATGACTCAATAAATGTTGTATTTAACATATAATGTATACATATGGAAAATTAATGTATTTTACTATTCATCAAAAATATAATGTATTTTTGAAAAAACCCAAATATCCAACTTAACCATTTCTCAACATGCTTAATGAAAAAATGAACACCTTCTTCCAAAAATTATTTTATTAATATTAATAATTTAATTTTTATTTAAAATCAAAAATTACATGAAAAACATGGATATTAAAACATTAACTCATTTTTTAATGATTTCAGAAATTGCATAAGATCTTATAAAATTATATTAAAAATAGAAGACATAAATTTTTAATTTATGAAACACTTATATAAAAATATATTTTATTTTAAATTAATTAAATAATTTTAATTATTTATTAATGGAATTTAAAAATGATGATACTTTTACTATGGTCATATTATCACTACTAAGATGCCTAAATTTTATTAATTCATTCATCTATGAGGTTACTATTCATTTGGAAAATATATAATTACATAGATTTATATTAATATTCACAATTTTAGGATAATATTCCTATGGGTAGGTTATTATTCACCAAAAATTATGTTTGTTCAATCAGACCCAAAAAAACACCCTGAACGTGATAGTTTAGATTTGATTTTTGAAATCAAAATCACAAATATGTCAATATTATGTTTAAAGGTCACATAGTACATATGTGTTCACTATGTTATGATTTTTTGTGAATATATGTCATAAATATAAGAAGTAAATTTCCATTGATAAAATGTTGGGTCATTACTGCCTTATCATGTGGTGATTTTTTAGTAGGAATTAGTGTACCTTTTTGGTTGGGTACTTTTTAGATATTTGTTGAAAACCTTGTAATTGAAATATGAAAAATTATATAAGGCCTTTTTTTAAAATTTAGAATTATTCTATTACATGTTTAAGGTTTTTTATTTTTATAAATTCATGTAATTCATTCCCAATCAATGTTTTATGAGGCCTGGGTACTTTTTCTAGCCCTGGGGGATCTTGAACACCCTTCAGGTCATTCCATGGATTGGGTCGAGGGATGGTTTAGATGATGACATAGATTGGTTCATGCCACATGTGTTAACAATTATTTCACTAGAATATGTCCAAATATTTATATGTCTAGAAAATATCATGTCTGGTGAATTATATTTAGAACTATCTCCTCTACTTTTAATATATATGTCAGAAGAATCTAAACTCTTCCTTTCCATATTCTTGTAATAATTCATGAAATTTATATTATAATTTCAATAATTATTATCCTTTATTCGTAAATTTGATCAATCATGTATTAAATATAATTTTTTTATTCATTAAAAACAAATAACATTAGAATAATATTTCCATTCTCCATTATCTTTTTGTGTCTACATATATTAATATTGAAAATATTTTTTTCCCACAATATTAGCCAACTCATTCAAAAAATTTTCTGATGAACTATTATTGGACTCAACTATCTAATTAATCTTCTTAGAATATTTCATAACATTCTCAATATATTGTAACCTAAAATAAGCATTACATGTCATTTCAAAAGAAAATCCTCCATTTTACTTTTTCATCTTTTCTACATTCCCATTAAAACTCCCTTCATATTAGACAAGGGTTCCATTGAGATCAGCTATATTAATATTTACATTCATTATTATATCATCCAATGTTTTACTTTGGTATTACCATTCCTTATAAATAATCACTATAACCTTTTCTTGGGATATTTCATCTATTAGATATTTAATTACAATAGAATCCAAACTATTTCCAGTACTCAAGATCCTTAAGAGCATCATGGCTACTGGTTCTTAAGGTAATAAATAAAAACCTTGATAGTCAGCTCCCATCATTTCTCATCTACTTTCAACAAAATTTGATGTTATAAACTATTTAACCTCTAATTTAATTTATATTTTTTATCTTTTTCACACCATGAAATCTTACGAAAAACTATTATATTAATAGAATAATGTTGAATATTTGTTACTCTATAATAAAACTGATATTCCAAATTTTATTCATTCATAAATCTGGTAAAATTATTATAAATAATATTATAATTCCCAATTAATATGAAATAGACATCAATACCAATATTGGTGAGAACTTCTCTATTCGATCTCTTGATAATTCAGAATCATTCCAAAAATTAGCTATCCTACAAGGATTCATATATCCATGTGTATCAACATTGAATCACACCATCTTATCAATATAAAAACTCATTTCAACAAACAAGTTTTCTATAATAGAAATTTATAAAAAAAATATTTATTACAAGAATTAATTAAATATAGTATAAAATAGAAGTAAATAAAACATCATATAACGTAGAAGAACCCACTCTTATATCAGTTGTTGGATTGTAAAATTCGGGGATGGATATAATAGGAGGGGTGATTTTTTGAATAGAAACATTCAATAATACAAAACAAAATCATCTAATTTCAAAAATCATAGACTCGTAGATAATTCTATGATCATAGTGTATAAATTGGATTCAAAAATCTTCTGAAATATTAGTGTATTATCCATCTCACAACAACACTGATAAAATAGTTTTCTAGAAACATTTGTAAAAAACAATCTTTTAAATATTAATTCATGACAAAAAATAGCATTTACAAACAATAAAAATGAAATAATATAACAATAATAATGACAAAAAATATTTATAAAATAATTTACTCATTATGATTGAGAGTTAAGGAATTATTAAAGCATTAATTAAGTTGGCCACCATTTTAATACCTTCTATAAGGGTTTTTATTTATTTAATAAGAAATATCTCGATATGATGATAAGTAAAACTCTGTCTTCTTATCCTCTAATTCCCACGATATGAGGGATAATATTCAAATCTATCATTCTAAAAAAATAAATACCACATATTGTCATCATATTATACTCTTTCCTTTAATACCTCAAGCCCTCAATATGAGGGATCAAATTATTCTATCTTACTATCCCTAATATTCCTGGATCAATAAAACTCTCAAACAGATTGTATTCAAAATAAATGTGTTCTATGGAATTTTCAATACTCACATGAATTATTTATAATTTAAACTCTTTATTAATCTAATGCCCCTTTAGCATGATATTTTTAAGAATATAAAAAATACATATGAATAGATTTTTGAATATAATAGATCATAAATCATCAAATAACATGCTAATTATATGCAATCCTATCATAGTCATATTTATGAGTTTGTAGAAACAACCTCAAAATTCATTCCAATTAATATCTCATAATGATATAGATCTTCATATAGATATATAATCATTTAATTTTATGATTTCATTTAGTTTCTCACTATTATAGTTCAATTTTTAATGCCATTATATAGATATAATTCAAATAACACTAATTCAAATACTTGGATAGTTTGATAGACATCACTATTATAGGTCTATCTGATAAAATGGAAAATCTTAAATCTAATGTATCAGAACCAATGCTACTGTAATTGTTATAAATTTATTAAATATTATTAATATGATATTTGTATAACCAACGATTACCACATCAGGTGTTCCAATGTATCAAACTCACCTTTTTTTTGATGGATCACATTGAATAATAAAATTTAATATTGTTTTATCATATGAAATATTTTTATGATTTATGTATTTTTTTATTTCAATATATAATTTCTAAAAAAAACATGGGATATATAAGGTTGGTAAAATTGATATTTAGGAAAGTGTTTGGGATTTTAAAACTAAGGAATGGAAAAGTCGAGTGTATATCTTTGGACATAACATTATATTTCAATAATGATAATCATATCATAAATATAATTTACATTATTTAGTTACAATTATATATATACATTCCATGTTTATTGGTAATGAATAATGAATATCCTCACTTAGTAGAGACGGTAATCCAAATAAGTGCATGAATGAAAGTATCATCAATAATTACATAAAAAGGTAAAGAAAATATTCCTTATGATAACTTTATATATCAATAAATATGTCTTGAATTGGTATATCTAAACATTAAATTCATCATTATAAATACTCTTGACGCGTGATTATGGAAAATTAATTACATTGGTTTGTGATGTGGTTGTCCAATTACACATAAATAATGGTATACATTCCCTTTTGATGGAAGGGTAGATGGATATTGGTCATGTATTTCAAAAAAGTATAAGTATAATAGACATAATTAGGTTATAATTTTATCATCATACAATATGATTTTATGGTGGTAAAAATGAAATAAAACAGAAATCAATAGTTATTAATGATACATATTCTTCATAAAACCTCATTTTTGTTGAACCGTACATCCCCTAATGATGTCATTTTGAAAAAAAGACCTATAGAATTTTGTTACATTTTATAGTAAGGTATATTTGTAGGTTTTTTATAATGAAAAATATTCTGAAGTGTGATGTAAAGAAGAGATGATGTTACTTATTATATGAGTGGTAAAGTACAATCATATAATTTCATTAATTATTAAATTAGTATAAATTAATTATCATGGAAAATTTTGCCTACTAATTTAATTAAATGATCAGATTATTGCGTGTTGATATCTTATAGAAAGATATTATTTCTATATGGGTTTTCTTTGTTTTTAACCATAAATATTTAATTTATCATGTGTTATCACTTCTTGACAATTACAATGATTGCAATGAAATTTCTCTTTAGGGGTCAACATAATTACAATATAAGAGATATTTGAAATGAAATGGACCATGGATGGTATTTTCAGCCATATCCAAATTAATTTTATCAATATAGTATTTTTTTAATAATTTTAAATCATTTAATAAAATAATAAGCATCATAAAATATCATTAATGTAATTTTGATGTTATTCATTTATTTTATTTTGAATACAACAACATAGAAGTTTAATTGAATAATAATCCTTTCACACATCACTAGTATGTTTTGATAATCTAAAAAATTCACATTAAATAATAGTTATTTTAAATAATATTACATTTAATAGTTTTAATAACCTTTATTTTATAATTTTATTAATTAATTAAATATTATTTCAATGTTGTTAAATAATTTATGGCAATTATTTATTCACAAAAAATTAATAATAGTTTAAAATGACTTCTAAATTTTTTTAAAATAAATAAATAGAAAAAAACATATGTTATATTTATCCCTATAAAAAATATATATGAACTAAAACCATGAAAGTAAAATTCTAGCATTCATAATTTAGTAAATAACTTTTTTTAAGGATAGAAATATAAAAATATGGAAACATGTGGCCATATATTCAGCGTTTGGATGTAAATCTCCAAACTTCACTTAAATTATGAGATCAATGAAGGTTTTAGTGTCATTTTTTAATCATTATCATAATATTTTTATCCATAATAACCCTATTTACCCTTACCCTAGTGATAATTATTTAGTATAGTTAAAATAATTAGTTATTAAAATAATTTAAATATAAAAAATTTATACCTTATTATTCAAAATATTTAATCCATTTTTCAAATTTCAATTTATATGTTTATAACATATTAATTTCCAATTATACCCATGAAAATGGAAGAAAGGCACTTTCTTAGAAAAAATCATTTTAAGTGTACAATTGAACTTATAAAAAAATTATGTATAAAGAAAATTCAAATGAATTTTATTAAATTATATATATTTCAATATTAATTATCATAAATTTAATTTAATGTATTTATCAATGGGACTATTAAATTAGTTAATTTAATGAGTAATAAATGTTAGTTTTTTAAAAAAACATTAATTTCACTTTTAGTGAAAAATCAATATTTTTAGAAAAAAATCAAATAAAATCACCATTATATAATTTTGATATTTGGATTTAAAAAATTATAACCTTCTAAAAAATAAAATTTCTAAAACTTCCCAATATTAATAATATTCCCTAAAATAAATAAAACTCATTTTTTTAGAAAACATATGTTAGATAATTAAATGACATTACAAAAAATAGAGTTCATATTTCATTGGAATTATTAAATAAATTTTTATTGATATGTATGTTTATATATAGTTAAGAAATCTATTAATCATATTCATACCTGAAAAATTAGAGAAATGTTTATAATGGTCATATTTAAATATTAATAATTTTGTGGTTCATTTAAAATTAGTGTTGTGTATCATGTTTGCAATCAAATAGAGTCTCATTTTAAATAAGTGGATATTAAAAGATATTACACTTTCTAATCTAGATTAACTAGGATCATGGAAGAAAATAACATCAAAATAATCCAACATGGGGCAAGAATACCCTATTTCATTATCAAACATCTTCAAGAGTCTCTCCCCATAGAAAATAAATTTTCATCTTTCTTATATTATTCTTGTGGAGGATATCACCCAACATCTTTATGAAGATACCAAGTACCTACCACGAAATAATTTTATTAACCATGGTAATGATCAATGATGGGTGACCCAGATTTCCTAATTAACAATAGGGTAAGTTCTATATGGAAATTTGATCTAGGAATCATGTATTAAGATCACATCGAGGGAAGAAACCCAATGTAACAAATGGCTAGATTCATGACTCATAAACTAAAAATAATAATTTTGGAACATCAAAATATCAATATAGTGTGGTGGTATGAATTCCAAATCACCATTAGAAAAAATGCATAGATATCAACAAAGCTGACCTTAGATATTTTATCATCATTTACCTTCCTAACGTGGGAGTGTATCAAACAACAATGATTAACATTAACTACAATATCATTGCATATAACACTAATAATATTTTTTACATGTGGTATGATATTTTTTTCTCTATAATAATAAAGGCTTAGGGGAAATACAGGCCACACGGTTATAGGAATTTTTACACTTATAGTAATCTATAATATCAAATATTTGTATAAAATATAACCAAATTATAGATAATGTCAAAATGGAAATATTTTTTTCCTATTCATGGAATTAAAACAATAAACATTACAATTTTTTCTAAATAATGTTTAAAACATTTATATTGTTAACTAACATGATAAAAATGTGATATTTATAGGGAATTCAACTCAGCATGATAGTATACTTGTAAAAGGAAATTTTGTGGCTCCATTAATATCCCAAACACCACCAATACATATTTATAATGTCTTAAGAGAATGTGGGAATACTCCAATCAAGGAAATAATAGAGAATTTTTAACCAATCCAAAAAAATTAGGTGAAATACACTCACTAAGGATGATCATTTGGATAATGTTGTCCAAGATATTTTATTTATTCCTCTCCAATAATAGGATATTTCAATAACAATAAATCTAGAATAGATCCACCCAATAATTTTGAGATAATATCCATAGATCCATTTAACAACATTGTTGTTTTATTATCATTATATTCCAATTATTTGGATTTTAAAATGAAATGTTATAGAATGTCACTTGAGGCGAACCTAATAAATGTTATCCTTGTAATCACAATATGATTATAATGAATAAATAGATTATATTGGATGATGAAAGACAGTGGTATATCTATAGAGGATTCTATTTTCTAATTGAGTCTATATTTCTCCTCTCCCTCCATATTTTTGGATTCCAAAATTCTCACCATTTGATGGAATGACATATCTAAACAGGACTTCACTGATTTTACATATCAGAAAAACAAAATTTTAGGAATATAAAAATAAAGTAGTTATAAAAGTATATAGGATTCAAGAAACCATATAATTTCCCACATTTACTAGGTATATAATTCTCACAGTATGTGTATCATCGCGTTAAGTTTTCAGGTATTTTTTATGTTTCTATGTAACTTCTTTTTGGGGTAAAGGCCTGGGGAGTGTTTGGGTGAATTGTTTGGGAAAGATAAAGGCCAGTGAGTTGTGAACGGTATGTGCATGGTTTGAAAAACCGTGCGACCAAACCGTGCCAACCTTGAATCCTAGACAGTAGCTTACGAATGTCCAGTGCACGGTTTGTCTAACCATTTGGCCAAACCCTGTGAGAATTATGGCCGAGGTAGTATCTTATGGATGATTAGCGCACAGTTTGTTAAACTATGCAACCAAACCATGCGACCACATAAATGAGATCCTTAAATTGTGGATCTCACTCAGTTTGGCCTCTAAGTACCTAGTTTTTCCTCCTAAATATCCATGATTCGGTATTTGTCTTCTCATAAGGTTAGATAAGGTTATCACATTGACCAGGAAGCGATCCAAAGGCTCCTCATGGTGAGCCGAATACGTATTCTTGAGATATGTGGTTGTTCTTCATCGTTCTTGATCGGTTTCTTAGATCTACATAAATCTACTACTCCTCTTCTCTTGGTTTCTTATAACAACGCCCATTATGGGTATATATTAGTGTGTGGTACCATTTATGATGAGTTTTAGTCATGATCATTCTAGTAGAAGAGATCTAATGCGGGTTCGTGAAGAAGAATCCCAGTTTTCTTGAGCATTCTCGACCGTTGTGGTTTTGGTCAAAACCTTCGAGGTAGGTGGTTTTTTCCCGACATGACAAATTGATTATCATTCTATTATCTTGACTTATTTAAATTGCTGATTTAAATTCAATTACTCAAATCTGTTCTCAATTAAATTGATAAAAACTCAATTACATTGAATTGTGATATTTGAAATGTGTTTGGCATAAAAATTTGGGAAAACCCCAATTCCATTGAATTAGGTGTGTTTATGAGAATTGGATGATTTAAATTGTATAATTTGAATCGTGGATTTGATGGAAATTACATCAATTAGATTATTGAATTTAATTGTGGAAATGAATTGTGTAATGATGTATATGGTTTGGAATGGATTTCTAACTTATGAACATGGATTAAAATGGTTTGATAGAAACCCATTGGTTTTATCTTGTGGAAAGGAATGTTTTGAATAAAACCTGTTTTGGTTTTAAATGTTATGGAATTGGTAATTTTGAAATGGAGGAATTTGATTGATCATATTTTATGCATTCTTAAAATAGTTCTCCCCTCTGGTAAAAGCACATGAAAGCCATAGGTAGTTAGTGAGTTATTTAGATACACTCTATGCTACGACAACATTCAAAAACATACTAGCGGTGGGTCACAACCCTGACGGGTTGGTGATGAGCCTCCTTTGGCCACTATCAAAGGGACGTGTGTATACACATTTTTCCGAGTTCAAATAGAGAGTGAAGAATCCTATAACTAGTTAATACTATCGTACCTTTTGGCAGATGACCATGTTGCTCGGTTGTTTATTTATATTTGAGATATAAATGTAAGCCAATCCATTTGAACATCCTAACATGCCTGCTGAATTTATATAAACTATTTTTTATAAATGTTTTTCATAATCCATTGTTTTATAAATATTCCATCATTGTAAATCCTTTTCTTAAAGTAAATTCTTCCATCATTTGGAAATGTATAGCATGTTTTGTTAAAATATGCTTTTGAGTTTCCAAACGTGTTTTTTTGAAAGCTAAAAGTTTTTCTTTGGATAATCTATATTTGAAATCTGTTATTGAATCATTGGTGGTATCCTACTGGGCTTAGTCTCACACCCTAATTTTTCCTTCATGTGTTTGTAGAAATTCTTCTTCCAGGATCGAGTAAAGAGAAGGGACCTCTTGGAGGTGGATCCAGCTTTTAATATTTGGTCTTGGTGATTTGTGTCCTTAGGGACTCAGTTTGGGGATGTTTTCCCATTTTTTTGTTCTTGGGTTGTAGTAATTTGGGATTTTATGCCAAGTTGTATTCTGGTACATTACTCCTAGTGGAGTATCTTTTGTTTGCATACTATCTTGTTTCTTTTTATTCTGCATTCATGTGGAAAACATCGTTCCCAATTGCATGTTGTGTGATTCCAGGTGCAAGTCACCAACCCATAGGGATCGGGAACGACATCCAGGCTATGTCAGGGCCGGCTCGGTTATCGGGTTACCAGGGGACCCGGGCTGGTTCGTGACAAATTGGTATCATATGAAGGTAAAGCATCATTCCTTGATGACAGTATGTATTTGAGTATTTTTTTCAGGACATAAGAGGTATTAGTGATTGATTTCATGGTCAGCCCTCACCACAATGAACCTTAAGTAACCAGGGATGGTTAGGGAAATACAACTTGTGGATTAGTTCTAGTATTTTCCATGTTTGGAATTGAATATAATAGAATCCAAATATTGTTTATTCCTTCTATTAAGAATATTTTTCCTTGGTACTCTGTTTGAGTGTTAATAAAATGTCTTTTTATGTTGTATTGAAAATTCCTCTGAGAAGACGTGAGAATAGGATCCAAAAAGAGGCTGTTGCTGAATCTCAACAAGTGAGTCCTATTGTGATCTGAGTCTGGTTGAGGTGATTGTTCACAATGTCCAAGCTCTGGGACATGCACCGCCTCCAGTTCCTATTCAGACTCCAGCTATATATCCTCATAGTGATATTCTCAGAAGTCATTCTCAATAGTTCCTATGCCAGAATATACCAGTTTTCAATGGTTCCATTCACCCTCAACATACTGAGGAATGGTTGAGTAATATTGAACATATTTTTGGGTTCTTGGAGACACCTGATGTGATCAAGGTGATGTTTGTCACCTTCATACTGGAAGGACCAATAGGAGATGGTGGGACACAATGGTGACAGCTGGGAAACATGATGGTTTGGAGTGGAAATACTTTAGGGTCCTTTTCACTAACCAGTTCTTTCCAGAATCAATGGTGTTGGCCATTGTTGTGGAATTTTTCAAGCTTTATCAGGCCAATAAAACCATGACTGAGTACTCAATTTTTTTTTCTGAGTTGGTACAGTTTTCTCCTAAGATTACATCTCATGAGATGATGAAGGCTCAACAATTTGATTTTGGAATTCGATCAGATATCCGTTCTCAGGTTTTCTTAATGAAGGTACCCACTAATGCTGATATACTAGATAGGACCATGATAGTTGAGATTGACCTGGTAGGAAATTCAGGGTTGAAGGAGGTTTTTTTCCTCCTAGTGGCAGTGTTGGTTCCATTAAGGGAAAATGGATGTGTGATGTTTCTCATGGAAGTTCTTGACAACAGAGTCATTCCAGACCTCCGGTGGCACCAGGAGGGGATTCTTTGACTTTATATCAGTGTGGAAATCCAGGACATTCTAAAAGAGTTTTCACTGTGGAACCCACGAACTGTAGCTCCTGCAGACATTTAGGGATCTTACAGAGATTCTGCCATCATTTCTCTATTCCATGTTGTAAAACAAGATCATCAGCACCTCCAAATACTACGGGAAAATCAAATTCTTCACGTGAATAAGGTTTCCAGCCACAAGAATCTAGAACGAAGCTTCTTCACGCATTGGATGAGTCGCCAAAGCTAGCAAATGCAGGTCATGGAACTGTGAGAGGTACTATTACTATAGATTCATCATTAGTAACCGCTCATTTTGATACTGGTTCATCTCACTCATTTATTTCAACCCATATTATTAATCTTCTTAATATACCTATGTCTCTTTTATCTTGTGTGATGGATATTACTACACCCCTTGGTATAGTGAGAGATAAGGGTCTCTATAGTCCTTCTTGTGTCTTCTCTCTGTCAGATGTTGAGCATGATTTGATATTCTTGGTTCTTGACATGAAATATTTTGATGTCATATTTTGGATGGTTTGGATCATTTTCAATAAAACCTGTATTTATTGTTATCTATGGCGGGTCTACCTTACTATAAGAAGTTGAGTGTCTCTTGTTTTTCAAAGAGAATGGGACCCAAGTTCAAGCAGAGCCAGACCCTTTTTCCTAGTGTTGGGGAATGTTATATCAGTTTTTTCTTTTTATCTAAAGAGATATTCATTGTGTGGTGATATCTCTCCAGTTATCTTTGAGTTTCCTGACGGTTTTACTTATGATTTCTCTAGTTTACCACCAGTAAGAGAGGTTTATTTCTATATCGACTTAATGCCTGGTACCCAACTGATTTCTATTCACTCTTACCGAATGGCTCCAGCTGAACTAAAGTAATTGAAGCCACAATTAGATGATCCTCTTGATAAAGGATTTATACGCCCGAGTCTGTCACCTTGGGAAGCACCGGTTCTCTTCGCCATGAAGTCTAATAGTTCTCTTAACATAAGTGTTTATTATCGAAAGCTCAATCGAGTTACGATAAAGAAAAAATATCTGATACAATGAATTGATGGTTTGTTTGATCAATTGAAAGGGGAAAAGTGGTTTTCAAAAATTCATCTTCGATCTGGTTACCAATAGTTGAGGATATAAGAATCTGACATTCATAAGACCACTTTTCGTAGTAGGTATGGCCATTATGAGTACCTTGTTATGCCCTTCGGCTTAACAAATGGTCCTTTAGTTTTTATGGAAATGATGAAAAAGGTTTTCCATGAGTATCTTGATACATTTTTCATTGTCTTTGTGGATGAAATTATTGTCTACTCTAAGTATGAGGAGGATCATGTGCATCATCTGAGAACAGTTCTAAGGCTTATAAGGAATCACCGACTTTATTCTATGCTTTAAAAGTGCGATTTCTTGATTCGGGAAGTGAAATTATTTGGACATGTGGTGTCAGAGAAAGGAATATCTGTTATCCTAAGATGTTCAGGTCTGTTGTGACTTGGGAACAACCACTAATTGTTTTCGAGATTCGGAGCTTCTTGGGATTTGCAAGATATTATCGTCAGTTTGTTAAAGACATATCAAATCTAGAGTCTCTGATGACTGCTCTGACTCGAAAGGGTGTGAAGATTTCCTGGAATGATAAATGTTAGAGTTTTTTTTGAGATAAAGATTATTTTTACTACTGTGCCGGTGTTAACTCATCCTAAGGCTGGGATAGGTTATGTGGTCTTCTTTGACGCATCGAGTTCTAGTTTGGGATGCATTCTCATGCAGGGTAATCATGTTGTTTCCATTGGTACTCGTTAGCTTAATCCTCATGAGAAGAAATATCCTACCCATGACCTTGAACTTGTTGCTGTAATAAACTCACTTAAGTGTTGGAGACATTACCTTAATAGAGAAAGGATTAATGTTTATTAAGACCACAAGATCTTGAGTTTTATCTTCTCTTAGAAATATTTGAATCTTCACCGAAGGTGTTGGGTGGAGTACCTATAATATTTCGACATTGACATTGGATATACCATGGGAAAATGGAATGTAGTTATAGATGCATTAAGCATGAAACTTCCATCAAATGCTGTGAATGAATCTTCAGAAGAGTGGATTTTGATGGCTCTTTTTGCTCAGTTTCGTATTAGAGTTTAGTTGAAGGGGAAGGAAGTTTCTTAAACAGTGTCCAGTTGATATCTTCTCTCCTCGAGTTAATTCATCATGAACAACAACTGGATGATGCATTCTATAGAATTATGGACTCTCTTTACGGTTGGGAGACCGAAACTCATTGGTCGTTCCCCAAAGAGGGTGTTCTATGTTATCAGAATCGTTATGTTGTTCCGTTATCAGAATGTAATGATGTGATGGGGGGTTTCCAAAACACTCAGTGGGATGTACACCTAGGAACCACGAAGATGTTCTATGACATGCGACAACGGTTCTGGTGGCGGGGTATGAGAAGAGACATTGCTGAGTTTGTGTCTTGTTTCTATACATGTCGGCAAGTGAAGGTCGAGCACCACAAACCTTCAGGTTTGCTTCAACCAATTCTAGTCCCAACATGGAAGTGAGGTGAAATCTCTATGGACATTGTGGTTGGGTTACCTAAAACCTAGAGGAAGACGAACATGATATGGTTCGTGATCGACAGACTGACCACGTCTGCTCACTTTACACCTATTCGAGATACAACCAATGTTGAGGAGATGGTAATTATCTATGTGAAAGAAGTTATTCGTTTTCACGGAGTTCCATCTGCTATAGCCTCTCATAGGGATCCCCGGTTTACTTCTCACTTTTGGAGAGGCCTTCAGGAGGCACTAGGATCTCAGGTTCATTTGAGAACGGCCTACCATCCATAGTCAGATGGCCATACTGAGGGAGTTTTTCAGATCCTTGAGGATATTCTCTGCGCTTGTGTTCTCGACTTTGGTGGGTCTTTGGATGATCATCTGGGGCTAGTTGAGTTTTCTTATAATAACAGTTATTAGACTACGATTAAAATGGATCCTTTTGAGGAATTTTATGTCCGTCTGTGAAAATATCCTTTATGTTGGTCAGAGATTGGTGAATGTTCATTGGTAGGACCGAGTTTGGTCCAATAGACGACAAATAAGATCCATTTGATTCATCATAGAATTTTGTCAGTACAGAGCTGGTACAAGTCTTATGTTGATCGTCGCCATAAACCTTTAGAGTTCTCAGTTTGTGACAAGGTGTTCTTGAAGTTTTCACCCTGATTAGTTCATCGAAGTATTGGATGGCAAGGGAAGCTTGCTCCTCGTTATAGTGGACCTTTCAAGTTTGTTGGTCTTGTAGTGAAGGTTTCTTAACATCTAGCTCTACAACCACAACTGACCTAAATACATAACATGTTTCATGTATCGCAGATATGAATGTATCTATCTAATCCATCTAATGTTGTGAGCTGGAGTGATCTTGAGACTGAGCCAGATTTATCTATGACTGAACGACCAGTCAAGGTTGTTGATTCTGAGACCAAGGTACTTCGTGGAAGAACTATTCCACTGGTCCGTGTCTATGGAAGCATGGTTCTATTTTTCATGAGATGTGGGAAAGGGTGGCACTAATGAGGGAGCAGTGACCTCATCCTTTTGATGTGGAGGTTTCTTATTAGGATTTCAAGGTGCAGAAAGATCTTATGGTGGGGTGGTTGTAACATAACGTTATGTTTTCATGTATTTTTGTGTTTATAAGTACCTTAGTTTTGGATTAAAGTCTTGTGGAGCGTTTGGGAGAATTTTTTAGGAAATATAAAGGCCAGTGAGTTGTGCATGGTTTGCGCATGGTTTGAAAAACCATGCAACCAAACCATGCCAACCATGAAACATTGACAGTATCTTCCACACGAGCGGTGCATGGTTTGTCTAACAGTGCAGCCAAAGTGTGCATAAAGTATGGTCGATGTAGTAGCTCACACACTATTAGCGCACGTTTTGTTAAACCATGTGGCCATACCGTGCGGCCACATTAATGAGATCATTAAATTGTGAAACTTGCTTGGTTTTTCCACTAATTACATCATTTTTCCTCATATGTGGTCCTAACTCGGGATTTGTCTTCTCCTTTGGTCATATAATGTTCTCCCATTGTTACAAAGGCGATCCAAAGGCTCCTAATAGTGAATCAAAGTCATATTCTTGAGGTATGTGGTCGTTCTTCAACGTTCTTGATTAGTTTCTAAGATCTACTTAGATCTACTTCTCATCTTCTCTCGTTTTCTTAGAACTATGCCCCTTATGGGTATATCTATGTGTGTGGTACCAATTATGATGAGTTATGGTCATGATATTTCTAGGAGAAGAGATATAAGGTGGGTTCTTGAAGAATAAACCTGGTTTTCTTGAGCATTCTCGACCATTGTGGTTTTGGTCAAAACCTTATAGGTAGGTGGTTCCTTCCCGACATTCCAAATTGATTATCCTTGTATTTGCTTAATTTATTTCAATTGATTATTTAAATTCAATTTCTCAAAAAAAATTCAATGAAATTGATAAAAACATGATTCCCTTGAATGATATATTTGAAATGCTTTTGGCATAGAAATTTGGGAAAATCCCAATTCTATTTAGTTGGGTGTGTTTATGGGAATTGAACGATTTAAATTTTTTAATTTAAATTGTGGATTTTATGAAAATGAATTAAATTAAGTTGTTGAATTTAATTGTGGAAATGAATTGTGTAATCATGGAATTGGTTTTGAATGGATTTCAAAATTCTGAAAATGGCTTAAAATGATTTGATAGAAACCTGTTGGTTTTATCTAGTAGAAAGTCATGTTTTGAATAAAACCTGTTTTTTTAAATGAAATGGAATTGGTACTCTTGAATTGGAGGAATGGGATTGATCGTATTTTAAGCATTTTTAAAATAGTTCGTCCATCATGTAAGAGAGCATGCAAGCCTTAGGTAGTTAGTGAGTTATTTGGATACACTCTACGCTACGACAACATTCTAAATCATACATGTGGTGGGTCACAACCCCGAAGGATTGGTGGAGAGTCTCATTTTTTAAGTTTCATAGGGATGTGTTTATACACTTTTTGTTGAGTTTACATAGAGAGTTTGGAATCCTATAACTGGTTAATACTATCGTACCTTTTGGCAGATGACCATGTTGCTCACATCATTTTTATATTTAACATATAAATTTATTCCAATTCTTTTGAACTACCCTACATTCCTATTTAATTTATATAATTTTTTTTATATAAATGTTTTGCTTAAGACAATGTTTTAGAAATATTCCATATCTATAAAGCCTTTGCTTAAATTAAAATCACCCATCCTTTGAAAATGTATAGCATGTTTTGTTAAAATATGCTTTTGTGTTGCCAAACCTGTTTATTTAAAAATTGAATGTTTTTCATTGGATAATCTATATTCGACATCTGTTATGAAATCATTGGTGGTATCTTAATAGGAATAGGCTCACTCCCTAGTTTTGCCTTTGGGTTTTTTACACTTTCTTCTTTCATGATTGATCAATGGGAAGGGACCTCTTGGTGGTGGATCCAAATTTTGATCTTTGGTCTTGGTGAGTTGTGTCCTTAGGGACTCGGTTTGGGGATGTTTTCCCATTTCATTTGTACTTGGGTTATAGTACATTGGGCTTTTATGCCATGTTTTATTCTGGTACATTATGCCCAGTGGAGTTTGTTTTGTTTTCATACTGTCTTGTTTATTTTTCTTCTGCATTTTTGGGGGAAAAATCGTTCTCACTTGCATGTTGTGTGGTGCCAAGTGCTAGTCGCCCACCTGTGGGGATTGGGAACGCCCTTCAGGCTATGTTATGGTCTGCTCGGTAATCAGGATACTAGGGTACTGGGGCTGGTTCGTGATAGTATGGTCTATTTAATATTGGGAATATCATAGAACGTAATTCCATTACTAATTTTTCATTATAATAAAGGAATCAACTATCCTTGAAATCTTATTATATGTAATTGCAAAATTAAAGAGTGGTGAATATTATATAAAAAAGAATATTTTCTTTCATACTCCTTGTAAATGTATCATTTAAAATAAATATTCCTATATATATTTTTATATATACAATAACATGACTTTTCAACCGCACCCATCCACATTATGTACCATTGTTGGATTGGATAGATTGAATGTATAAAAAATCTGTAGAGGATGTTATTCAATGAAAAAATGGAAGATATCATTAAGAAACCCCTTCAAAAATCAGAAATTAATGAAAACAATAAATGGTTGATATCTCCCTCAATGATATATCATCTTAGATATATGAATTATGGGGTAAGAAAAAATATAAGTCATCATATAATGGTCATCTTCTAGAGTACATCATTTATACCTTAGATAACACCTTAATTGTGTATGAAAAAAATAATGAATTTATAAGAAGAAATGTGTAATAAATTCCAAAATTAAGTTAATTATCTTTTTATACAGGGTAAAATGATCTTGGAAATATTTAGCATCTGGTATATATTTCAAAACATGATTGATGATTACTTAGTGGCATTAGAGGATCTTATTGAACATGTGACATATATTTCATCCATTCTGAAAAAATAAATAGAATAATGAAAAAATTATATATATTTTAATATGAAAAAAAGTTAATGACTGTATGATCTAATAGAGGTATTATTATTAACATGATCTCATAATGTAATGACCAAATCCAAAAATCATTGTATAAATAATCTCTATAAATCTAAATTCCTCAAATTATTTTTATCAACATCTCAATGTTCAAATTAAAATATATATGTGAGACATAGGTAAAGTGGGATCCCCATGGGTTAAAAAATCTTGTGGTAATCATTTATAATTTATACCACTAGTATTGGATGAATAGGTAATATCTCACATAATTAGAAAATATCATGGTAGAAAAAAATGAAACCATAATAACCATACCAAAAAATTAAACCATAGTAAATGTACCACAAACTTTTTGATTGGAATTATTCAACTAGAGAGCCTAAGGGGATATAATATTGTTTTTTTATTAGGGATGAGGAATTTTAGAGAACCACATGATTGATTATGTTGATTTTTGTAATATATAAATCATAATAAGAGTTAAATTAGACAACGACATGTGAAATATTATTAGTGTTTATATATAATGAAAATAGTTCATTTAAGATCTTGTTATTATTTTTGGGCAGTCCTAGACCCCTATTATTGACATGTATTTGTTGGGTCTTGTATTGGAGTTCTTCAGGATAAAATTTTAAAATTTTGGGAGGATTATGGGTATCTCATGGTTGGTATATTGGTTTCCAAAATCAAACATCCTACTAGTGATTAATGTTAACACTAATGTACTAAATCATTACATAGTTGGAACACCATTTAAAATACCATGTTGACACCAAGAAGAAACTATGAAACCCTTTAGAGTGACGCATGGTTAGAGAAAAATGTCTGATAATTCATGTCGCCCTTCCTAACATACCATGCACACAAAATTATTTATTACTGTAAAAATATCCAACCCCAATTTTGAGAATTGATTGATCGTAACTCCGGATTGGATGAATTCTATGTAATGTTTTTCACCATGGAACCTATTTTGACCCCACCAAACTCTTTCCATGGATGATCGAAGCAAGAAAAATGTAATCTAATCTCTTCCCAATAAGAGTTCCCCTGACATTCATTCTCTCATGAACTCTTCTTCTTTTCTCCTTAGGTTTTTTATCTCACTACAGTTGAAAGATGTAAACCGATTTTTGATATTTATAATCTAGTATTGATTATTATATCATTATTTCTAACATTTTTTTATTATTTTTCCCCATTTAAGACATTGTGATACATGATCTCCCTATTGATATTGGGGGTTATTTTTTAGATTGCATAATTAAATTGTACTATAATTTCATAATTTAAATTATATTTCTATAATTCAATTATGAAATAAACAATTTTATATGAATTTTTATGTTAATGGAATTTTAATGAAATTCAGGAAATCCCATATTCTAATGAATTGGGTATTGATTTTAACTTGATGGAAATTATTAAATTGATTTGGGAAATTTATTTTGGATAAAATGACATAAATTGTTTTTGTTGAGAACCTTGGATAGGTTTTATCCTAGAAAAGTTATTAATTGATTAACAACCCTTGTATTGGTTTTGAAATTGAAATTTTCATATTGAAATGGGGAATGAGTTAATTGTATTTTAAACTATTTTGAAATTAATTTCCCAATATTGATTTTTATTATCGCACGCAGGCCTTGGTAGTTGGTGAGTTATTTGGGATAATCATCTAGGTCAGGATTTCCCTAATAATGTATTAATTCTTTACAAATAATAATATAGCAAGTGTTATCATCATTATGATGTTTATGAGTGCACTATAACCAGTTCCAAGAAACATGTGTGCTCATTCCTATTATTTTCATAAGAGTGTGTGAGGATCTAAAAAAGGAATATCTTACCTTTCTGAAGACGGTCATGTTTATTTAGGACATGTTTTATTTTAAATTGATTTTATCTAGTACTTTTTGTTTGTATATTCTATTTATGTACCTACTTGAATTCCATTATTTTTTTCTCTATGGTTTTTCCTTTGACCATGTCAACATTTAACTATTTCATACATTATTTATATTGAAAAAACGTCCCTTATTTATCTTGTATGATTATTGTTCCCTATTTGAAACTAGTGGGGTAAGGACAACACTTCATTCTATGATTTGATTGTCTTGGGTATCAGACTACCATAGTGTCAATAACAGTTCATAAAAATGTAGAATCGAATCTAGGATTTGAATATTTCATTGCGGTCAGTATATAGTTGAAAATCATTTCAGTACACATGGGATAATTTTGATTTATTTCCATTATATTATTCACCATAATTAGTATGAGTCACTTGGGGTGGTTTATGAGAGGAAACTAATGCATTATTTATAGTCTTCACTATGGATATGATTTGGATGGGTTGATATATGATTCATGTATATCAATTAGATGGGATTAATTTCCATTAATTCCCTATTTAATTATTATTCTGATGTCGTCAATGATATATAATGGTTTTTTGTAACATCATCTAACTGAGAAGATGTCTGAATCACATATAAGAGGAAGGTGTTGATGAAACTCAGTGAGAAAATACTCTCATGGGCTAGACTTCAGTAGAGTTTTTTGTCTGTATTGTCCCTAATCTGGGATCAGCACCTATAAACCTTCTAATTTAGGCTCCAGTTATGGATCCTCATAGGGATATTTTTCATAATAATTCTTAGTATTTCATTCACCAAAATCAACATACTATCCATGTCTCAATGGATTCTAATGAATATGAGGGTTTCTAGAAGATAATAGAGTTGTTAATTGATTTCTTGGACACAAAAAAAAGAAATCAAGGAAATATGTACCATCGTCAATATAAAAATATGTAGAATGACATAGTGGGATACATGTGTGATGATGGAGAAGCATGAGGTATTACTATGGAAGTTTCTTCATGTACTTTCCAATGACCATTATTATACATTGTCTATAGTACATTCTATTATTATAGAGTTTTTGAATCTGGTGTTGGATGATAGGACTCTGAGGAAGTATGAAAATTGATTTGTTGATATTCTTCATTTTTCCCCTAGGATATTATTGAATGATAATATAATGACACTATGGTTTGATATGGAACATATATCTACAATATATTCTTAGGATTTAATTCAAAATAAGTATTCTTATGGTATAGTGAGGGATTGGGAATTAATTGTTTTTCATGAACAAACTGGTATGTCATGTTGGATGATAGTTCCATTTTCTATTAGTGGATGTCCTGTGAGTTACCTTAAACTGTTGGGAAATCATGATAATTCTCATTGTGGTTATCAATAGATAGGTCATTCTAGGCCTCCTAGAGTGTTTCCTAGACGCGCCTTGATTTTTTACTAGTGTCGAATTCCTAGGAATTTTAACTGGATTTTCACTATGGCACCCACGATTTGTTGTCCCTGTTTTAACTCAGGTCACACGAAGATTATCTATCATTTTTTGCACGAAAATACCATAGAAGAGGAAAATTAAAAACATCATACAATATAAATACGTTATCTTACACAATGAAAAATTTCAATAACACTACAGATGTCACGTGCAAGTCTATCTGGCTGAATGATAGAGTGAGATTCATGTGAAAGTCTCTTTCAATATAGTTATGATATCAATTCTTCCCCTTTTAGAGAGGCTTATCTAAAAAACTTTGAATGATGCATGAATGTTTCAAAAATTGCACACAAGAAACATGTTATGTTCGTAACCCTCTTTCATGAAAGATTTGATGACGACCACCCCCATGTGTGCACATCCACCATGTCAAAAAAAGCAGGTGTGTGGAAGACCTATTCTATGAAAAAATGGATTCAAACCATTGTCGAATATTTATACTATAGATATAAGGTCACCCAACTTTATTATGGAGATCCTCAATATTTTGAACCACCACTCTGCATCACTTCATACTGATCATCCACGACATCACAAAAGCAAGGAAATGTCAATCTAGAGATATTTACGGATATATAATATGTGGGTCATCCATTGTGTGGTCGTGTGGTCTTATAATTCTGACCCAACAACATTCAAACCAAGTTGGGTGCATGAAAATACTATTATAGAATGGACTCTGAACATTGTGAACTCTTCTCCTTCACTAACACTATTCATGAACGCAAACATACAAAATTGAAATCAAAAATAATTTGATGCTTCATAAATTGAATTTTTGCTAGAGAATCATGTTTTATAACCTTTTTCATGTAACCCCCATGCCTTGTGAACACCTCTCACATGCAACCCTCTATGATTATCCGTAGTGATTTCTTGGTACCTCACAAGGTGTCCCATATACCTCAAGTTCATGAATTTAAAAAACATTTGTCCTCCTCATAGGTATGATATTGACTATTTCTTCGTAGAAAATGCATGAAAACATGGTCCTCACGATCAACAACTTTTCTACACTATTACACCCAATAATTTTTGAATCCATTCCCCTCCCAAGGGTGAATGAGTGAATGTTCTGTAAGCCTAAGGTGTTAGGTTTGAGTCCCCCACATTTGTGTTACATCATGGAAAACTACCTACCACCGACGTCCATAGCACATGAAAAAAACATTATTCTTACCCCATGAAATGTACATGGAATTCCCCGTGTACAATCATCATAGCATACCTCCTCACCCCACTATGCCAAGAAATCCTCCCTTACATTTCTTCTTCTATGTGTAATCCAATCACGCCATGTGACATAATAAAAGGATTCTATATGTATTAATCATAATGAATAAGATCATAATCACCTGTAATTATATCCTCCACATAAGGAATTAGATCCTCTTATATTGGGGATCTTGTTGGCATAATCCATACTCGCATAGTTTGAGACCATCCTCATATGGAATGAGTTTCTCCTTGGGATGCATCCATAAATAATCGCCAAATCATATCTCATTGGATCATCTTTTGTTACAAAACCTTCAAACCTATTTTATCCTTTTTCCACTCATCGAGCATTAATCATGTGGAATTAGCCTCTAGAATTCCTCCATGGAATCCAATCACTAATCATACAAGAATCCCTTGTAGAGTAAGCCCATGTTTCCAAACATGGTATTCTTGAGTTGATATCCTTGAATGATATGTGCATGTAGCTTAAATTTTACCATTATAAACAAGTATTTCTTGAGTTGAAATATTTGGAAGATAGGTCATTGGAATTATATTCCACGTGACCAACATGGGATACCTCATGTTCCACACCTGAGAATCCTCAATGGGAATCCATCTTATGATGATGATTATATATGTCCAATGATCCTATTGTGTAGACATTCATGTTATGTAATATTTAAATAATCTATTGGTCTAAGTTTACTCCTCTATCAGGACCCTTTGTTTTTTCCATAATGTTATTGTGTGAATAAATGGTAACAACAAATAGATGGTACCATGATTTTTTTTCATGAACATTACAAAAATATATGAGGGATACAATGAATATGACAGGAGATCCAAGGAGTAATATATTGAGGTAGAAACCAACATACCATAATCTCATTCCAATCAAAGAGTATACATATCTATTTAATTTGATGAATACCACAGTCATTTATAATGTAGGAATGTGGGGAAGCATAATTTTATGTTATTGCACATCAACATGTGTGAATGCGTTTCTGAGAGAAAATTTCAGAATAAATTTGTGAACCCATTGTGAATATCTTCTCCTAAAAATTGGATATATTAGAGTTTGATATATTTTTAGAATAAAATGTCATCAAATCATACTATTTGGAACCATGGATCACCACAAAAATAGTCATCCTAGTATGAAACTCATTAGAAATTGGGGTAGAAAAATATTGGGCATCCAGATCTATGGCATTGTCAACACAAATCTGATTCTCCAACCATGGTATATTAGATGACACTGTATAATTGGTAAATTTATTTCTTTTTCTAATATATACAACTAATACCCCTCCTTTTTAAGATTCAATATGCTGAAAACTAACAACCCAATTGCTGCAGAAGTAGGGTTAGGAGAAATTTCAAAGTAGAAATATTAAAAAACATCACTTCTACTAAACAATCTTCTGGGACTATAGATAATGGGTTCCAAAACCCAATATCACCCTCATAGATCATTTATAGGAGGCTTATGGATTCCCTCACATGCCTATATGATCTAGATTGAGTCATTCCAGTGAAGAATATTTCATGTCATAGAAATAAAACTTCTGCAACTTGTCATCAATTCCACCTCCAAGGGTCATGTAGGGTGCTAGTACATGCCAACTAAATAGTGACCCACCTATGGAGCCTCTCCATGGAGTGATCCTATGATATACTCCCATGTTCCGAGGGGGTGGGGATGCCTGAGTCACCATAATTGTGACTAATTCTTAGTGTCTTAAATGGTGGGATCCCACATGACCAATATAGTACCAATAATTACTTATCAGTAAGGATGAATAATGGGTGCACTATACACCTTCTCTATCGGCCCTATTATACATCACCTGGTGTCAACATCAGCCAAAATCTCAAGAATATTCTTTATAAGGGGAATTTCCTTCCATAGATCTAGTGTCTCCTTCTACCACTGGTGCATTCTACCAGATCCCTAAAAATGTTAGTAGGGGTCCATCCTTTCTTGATTGCGATAGTGCCCTCATCCACCACACAGGCAGTACAGGTTGAGACTATTAATTGGTGGAATCAACATCAATCGTTGAGGGTTATCTTGTGATATTGAGTTTCAATGAGAAGGTCCTCCTTTTACATTAAGCAACCAGTTTATATGCCTCTCCACTACCAAAAATATAATGAATATACTGGTCATGTTGTTCCCTACAAAAGTGGGAGTCCCCCTTCTCTAGTTCTGATCCAAGTGAAATTCCTTACCACTACATAAAAAAATGATGTTGATGACCTCTCCATACTCCCACTAATCCAAACAGAGGCCTTCCCCTCTCTATCACCAACAAGTATAGTGGTCCTCCCAATTCTTATGATTCTTACAAAAAATGTACTCATATGTCCATTATCAACCAGAGTGGAGGCCCTCCCCACTCCTCAAATAGTCAACAAAGAGATCCTCCCCATCATTCCTCCATCACAACCGGAGCCCCCACCCCCCAATCCATCAATAGACAACATGAAGCCCATCCCCATTTCAAATTTTATCTATGAGAATGTCCTATTCATACCTCATCCCACCAATATAGAGGTCCTCCCCATGTTATAGTGACCTGTCAGCATGGAGGTCCTCCCCATGTTCACACTAGACAATTCATAGGTCCTCCGTGATATGCCAAAAAAATAGAACGGATATCCGCCCCACTCTTATAGAATTCCATGATGACGCCCTACCCACTTTGATTACAGTCAATGAGGAGTCACTCCCCACAACCCAACCATCCAAAGTAGAGGTCCTCCCCACACAATCCTTCTCCAACCTGAAGGACCCCCCTATGATAAAGAACATTCCTACAAGGAAAAACCATCTCAGAGAAGAAGGGTGAATTTCCACTTCCAAAAAAAAAATACTAACAGTTCTAATATGTTTTTATATCGAATTATCTAATAAAAATCTAATGAAGAATGTGATTCAATGATGAAACCTTCATCCTGAACAATCACATCAAATTTTAGGGTAACAACCCGACAGATAATTTTCATCATCCCAGAGTGTGAGATCCCAAAAATTTATGAATCACATTGCACGTACATGGATGTTTATTAATATTTGTCTCTATTATTGGGTCTTAGGGTGTATCCATCCCTACCATCTCCATTTTCAGTCTCTACCTCTACCAAAGTTAATGGATAGTTTTTCTGGAATGTGATAGATGTCGCACATCTTGTAGACCCCCGATGACTACCACAACCATAAAAAATGTGTCGTTGGTAAGAACATAGTCTTATGGAGATGTGAAGATCAAATTTTAATCCCCACCTTTATATTACCTAGTGTGTAGAAATAAATAATCATTCAGTTTTTCTATTCTGATGATCATCCAGCCACCTCAATGATTCACATTAGTGTCACCACTCATGTCTTAAAAATATCCAACAAAATCATGGTCCAAAAATGAGGCGGGCCCTACTTATAAAAAATATATTGGATACATGATCCACTAATCATATCTTAATGGTGGTTGTCCTGAATGTTTCTCCCAACATTGTTATATTGGAGTCCCTCATCGAGGACTAGGTCATGTGTTTCCACAGGACTATTCGGATTGTGTGTTTTCACCAATGTGACCATCAATTTTTCAATCTAGGAATCCGGTAAAATTTTATTGAGTATGATCAATAGATCCTCAATGTTGAGTTTGATGAAT
Organism: Viscum album; assembly: GCA_963277665.1. NCBI lineage: Eukaryota > Viridiplantae > Streptophyta > Magnoliopsida > Santalales > Viscaceae > Viscum > Viscum album. The sequence goes on from OY728142.1 coordinate 88,763,430, forward strand.
TCCCATTGTCTCAACACTCTATGTCACTCAGCTACTAAGAATCCCACCAACAGAGATGCATCGAGATATTCATAGTTCATTGGAGAATAATTGAATATGTATCATCATACATGTTGATCCAGGGCTGGTGATAGTATGATGATCTCCACCTCATCCGTATGTTGTGTAGGCCAATCCTACTTAGATATATTTAGGTTATATATTTGGTTATAGTTAAAGTGAACATAATAATCTCAATGATAATCAAAGACATGGACATTGGTGTAGAGTTCGATACAGAGAACCCTCCCTTTGGGGATGTGCATAACCTGTTAGACCCTCATAAACATGTTCTCACTCACCTGCAAAAGAATTCACTCATCCTTAGGGAACACTCACAAACATTTCCCATAAATCAATGCACCAAAAGGGAAATGAAAATATTGATACGTCTAATTTTTTTGATAGGGATTACATGATAAAGGTCAATCCCACTATCGACACAATTCTCCAACAGATTAAATATCAAAAGAGGATCATTGATGATATCATTACTAAGTGGCATCCGAATTATGTCACCCCTAAAAAGGATCATGATACTCTTTCAATAAGGTATAAGGTGTATCCAAAATTCCATCTTTTCCATATTCTCACAATTGAGCCTGGTGGGATCATATTTACCAGAAGGGTATAGGCTTGAGTGTATAGAAACTTCCCATGATAAGATTCACAAAATTCACCTAAGAAGCTTTAAAACCATCATTAAATCCCAGATCAATATGATTCACATGCCGCTCCATGAGCCTATGTTCCTTAATACGATGTTGTTGAGAATGTCAATGCACTTGTGTTCAACAATCCACGTCAGTATAATAATCCCAACCAAGAGTATATAGCATATCTCAACACTCTCTTCATGGACCTTGAGATGTAGAAGGTGGTGATCCTAGCTAAAAGTAACTCACATCATGGAGGGGTGGATGACTTGTGAGTGCCTCCCGATTTCTAGAATCATACCATCTCCCAATTCGATAGAATGTGAAACCTATAGCGGTATCTAGATCACAACATCTGAAGGTGTAGATCTATATTCGGAACACTAGACTATCAATAGGCCTCAAAGATTAAATTTTTTGCATACATTGGATGGGATTCCATTATTTTGAACATATAGCTACCCATTAGGTCCATCACAAGTTGGGAAGACCTATTTAGGGATTTTATGTACTATTTAAGCTCCATGATGTTCAAGACAAGCATTGTTGACCTCTTCACTTGAATGAAACTACCTGAAAATCTTGTCTCAATCTTCATCGCCTAGTAGAAGGGACTCAAATATTCACCAGACATTTCACTGACATTTGTGCATCTACTAATGAAATCCACGGTGAACGTCAAGACTAAAATAGTACCTACACTCAACAATCAGAAATCTATAGTTATATTTTTTTGATTTCTCTAATGATGAACATTGCCTAGAGGAAGCCTTTAATAAATTCAATTAGGAACACCCATTTCCTCTTCAAACTACTTCAAGGTGAACTAATAAGATATATACCATATTTATCATACAGGTTGAGGCCTCTGAGCTTGTTGAGCTGTTACCGATGAAGACTCACCGAGAATATAATTGCCAAGTGAATCAACCTCATCAGGCTCAATCACACTTTGTATAGAATCGATAGGATCCCCCTCGTATTCACAACCACCTTGGACAGAGAAAAAGGATATATCCCCTCATTAGTCTCCAACCCTTGATTAGGGATAAGATCCCATAACTCCCATTCTAGATAGGAGAATCCAAATACACACCTTTATAGAGTCATATGATTTGGGTTATTTAACTATTTCTATGTAGAATGTGGTTCAAATGATTTCAATGTGGAAGGATCTCCATGAGTCCTAGGAGACTGATCGTCCTAACTACTTCTCATACAATATGATCCATGGACATACTATCAAGATATGTTATGGGTTCAAGTACTTGGTTTAAGAATGAGTGGAATGTGGGGTGGTGAAGATGGGAAATATCCTAACGTTAGTGGAAGACATCTCGGTCGATACCAATAGAATCATTGAGGGTTCTAGTGAATGGATAAAATTTTCCTATCATGGGACATAGATTTACATTGATTGGTTAGCCTAAAAAGTAGTCGCTCAATCCCATATCTTCATCTATTCCAATGTAGACTGGCTCCAACCTACATATTTCATCATTTTTACCCAGATACTACTTATACCTCCACCTTGTAAAATTCCATGTATCAGAAGAGTTGGTACCGATGATGTATGGGAATGAAAATTCGCCCACCTAAACCAAGGCCTTCATGAACTCCTGCTGATTTTATGCCTCAAAATATGCAAATCACACTGATGTTCCACCTATTATTGGATTATTATTTTTTATTATAATCATAATTATGACTATTTGAATACCATTGAGTTAGTAGATCCCTTCTTGGTCGATGAGAAATAGCTATGTCAGAATAGTTCCCCAATTTCCTTTGGCTGATACTATCAAAGAAGTGATCAATGGAATGAAAATTGATAGAATGCCCAGGTTATGGTTTTTGGAAACATCATTCATACTATTGATACAAGACAAAATGTTATGAACAGAGAATAGTAGGAATAATCCTATAAAATCATTATTTCATAAATAATGCCACAACTGGCCAAGTTAATTGAAGAGGATGATCAGCCACAACTGCATCGTGATAAACTGCGTATAGTCAGAGCCATGACTCATCCAGCTGACATTCATCCAATAGTAATATTTTTTGAGTTATATTACTATACTTTAGACATATTATAGTACGCCATATAATTTATTGGATTAGTGAGTTGTTCCCATCATGCCTCCTAAAATAGAGAAACCCCATGGGGAAGAAATGGTCATCATGCATGAATGTATGATGTGTTGAAGCACATATCCATCCTCCCTTTGATTCTATTGATCCTCACATCCCCCTATGGTTAGAATATATGCCTAAGGCCCTTGAAAAATACTTGATATCCCCCCCCATTTTAAATATATGTAGCGACTACAGAGAACGTTTTTGCTGAGGAGGATGAGAATGTAGAATTCCAACCCATTACCTCATTCTTCATGGAAGATGAGGGCTCACTCATGTTGGGGATCTTTCACCTGATGCATATCACTAAATAGTTCAATAATATGGGTTTTTGACATTTTTTAATTGGATTAGGCTCTTTGGTCATTCTCATTCTAGCCTGAACACTCCAAAAGCTAGAGTTAACTAATGAATACATTGTAACTCCCATAGGAAGATCCAACGTTATAACAGAATTGAACCAAAATAATGTGGAATAATCTGATTGATGACCCCTTTCTGTGTCTTGAAATAAAAAACTAATTTCTGTGTATTTTTATAATAAATCACCTAAAACGCAATGATGGGTAGTCCATGTATCCGTCATCATGTAGCAATTCATTCATCATATCAAAAAAAATTACTTAATCCATTAATGGTCAAGTAGGATTTCCTCAAGGTGGTGAATCTCTCTATGACACTTGTGGAGCCTACTTTCTTGATGTATTTTATTACAATAGGAATGATGGATGGGTTTAGAATAAAATGGTTGATCACACCACCATTATAGTCAGCCCATGGAAAAATTTGGATGATGATCATCTTGGTTCATCTGTTCGAAGATACAACTCCAGACATGGGATAATTTTTTTTTTGTTTCTGAGAGGAGAGGGTTATGCATACTTTTTTATAAATAAACGTGGAGGATTAACTCATACTCATACATAGGTCTGGTTCAGGTGATTCTAGAAACCCCTACCCCTGCAGGAAACTGGAATTTTCAACCTATGGATACCATTTTATCTTATACTTTCCCTTTCTTTTAAGATGGGTTAAACCACCAAAAAACTACCTTCCTCCATTATTTTTTTCAAGTATCGGCCCCACTATTGAAGGGTCGATAGAATTAGTTCAGTAGTATCTGTCACCATGGTCTCAACAGAGTAGGAGTCCCCCAGAAAGGATTCCATGTCCACTAATGAAGGCACTATTGTTCACCTCTAATTAGTTTGTTTGAATGAATCGTCTCCTCCTAAAAAATCCCCTTACTCAATAATTGAAGATAATTCTAAAGGAACTCCACCTACATTTGAACTGGTCAAATACCCCAAAAATGAGGCACTGACACTGTTGAATCATTGCAAGATGAATGAACTGAGGCCAATGTTGATCAATGCATCTGTACCTCTGGAGGAACAGTAGAAGTATGAGGATTTCCTGAAGTAACATCACGATGTGTTCATCTAGAGTTATAAAGATATTCTAGGACCATAATCATAGATTATCATCCACTATATTGGTCACCCAGTGAGTCCTTGTGGGTATTGTAAGGCTCTGAATAATATTCAACCCTTAATTGGTATCATGTTTGGGGCCAAAGCATATAAGATTATCAAATATGTATTCATCAATGATGTCCATTATCCCATTTGGATTGACAACATCTTCGTAGTTATAATGAAGAATCAGAGGATCAAAGTTTTTATCAATTTTTTAGACACCAATTACCAATGTCTATATGATTACATTACCTTTCCATTAACGGAGTTGTTGATCAATGCCACGGTTAATCCCAATATCTCTCCTTCAGGGATGGGTATTCGTGGTACAACTAGATCCATATGTCCCCCAATGATTACGATTATAAATCCTATATAATTTCAGATGGGACCTTCTACAATTAAGAATTTTCTATCCGTAGAATGCTGGAGCTACTCATCAACGATCCATGAACCACAACTTCAAATGGATCCACGTGATTCTAGTTGAATGCAATGTGGATTAACTAGTGGTATATTATTTCTAGTGTTATGACCATCTCAGAGATGTCGATTTTTTTATTCCTCTTATCCTAGCATCTAATGATTATCCACATGAACAGTACATTTTGGGTTACCTCTAGAATGATTTTTTCATCTTCATTAGATATAGAGTCATTAAAATCAACATAGATATGATCAAGGACATCAGCCTGATTTCACGTCTATGTTAACATCGGATATGTCATGGCATCCAAATACACTTATCCTACATATGGTGATTCATTATGAATTTTTATGGAAAGTGTTATCCCTATTCCAGGATCATGAAGTATGATATTGTCTACTTGTTTCATGAAGACTGGTGTGCCACATTTGAAGAAATCAGAAAGTATCTACTATATCCCCTTATAATGATCGACCCATCTCAGGGAAGACTCTTGTCTTCTATGTGACTAGTTTAAAATGATCTTTTGGCCCCCTTATCTCCCAGAAAAAAATGAATGGAGAGAGAATATATTACACTCTCTAAATCATATGACCCTTGATAAAGTGTCTAGATACTCTTTATCAAGAAGAGAAAACTCATTCTAGTTTTCACAGTACATATGTTTTTGAATTATATTTTTTATCATGATATACATTTGGTCTCCCATGTGAACCTGATGAATTATATTTTAATCAATCAATGTTCCTAGGATGAATATCACGTTGGGAATGAATCCTGTAGCCATTTTCCATCAGGTGTTTCATATAAATCCAACAAGGGACAGTTCTAGTAAAATTATGGCTTCTAATACATCCCTTAAAGAGAATCAAATAGTTGTAGATTTCCAATAAGAGGCCATATTTATAGAGGAAAAAGATATAACATGTTGTTCAGTGAATTATTTTTTGGTGTTTCTTGGATTCAAATTTTTAAAAGTCTCCACAAACCTATGTTATACAATGTCAGTTTGGGAATCATTTTTATCACTATAATTTATTACATCCTTCCTTATATTCTCCTACATTATGAATGATGAGCCCAAAATGATTTATACTACTGATCTATCATTAATAGTCTAAAATTATCTCTCATAATTTATGTTCCTTCATTCATGGGAAGGGAGACACTGAGTTGGTCATCAAATAGATCGATGGTGACTACGTCATCAAAAAACTGAATCATATTCCCATTATTATGCACACTCAACAACTGATGGAAAATTTGCCTTCTCACCCAAAGGTGAGTCATATTCCCTAGTCATAGAATGGTTGGACCAATGTATTTGTTAGCCTAGCCACATCTCTTGCAGAGCTTTTTCTAGGATGACATATTTATTCATGTGGCACATAGATGTTGAATTACTTTTGTTATCTCGAGTGATGATAAGAGATTGTAGTAAAACCACTATACTATTTCTTACTCTAAATTTGGCCCTCCAAATCCCCCCATTAAGGAAAAAACCTCATAGAGGAAAATACCATTCATTGATTTTCTTCATCATGGTATTTTCCATTCAAATCGAGCCCAAGGTGAGTTGGTCCCTCGGCACGAATAACATTTTACTATTCCAAATGTCCCCAATCATAAGTAAATATTTTACATAAGTAGATTTTAGGTAATTAAAGACAATTTCATTTCAAAATATGGGATTTCCCACGTCATCCACAATTTTTATATTTAGTCTTGTTGTTCTAATCGGGAAAGGGTTGAAGCTCCCCTGCTATATTCGAATAATGGAATAATTTTGTTCCACTAAGGTCCATCACATCATCATGTTCACCATGTGGTGTCCTGTATTCCATATTCAAATAAACGTTTTCATCATCCACAAGATCCATCACATATGACCAAATATTCTTGGGCTCTTTCATTCTGGTGGTTTGATGTCATGTGACTATACCCATTAACAACATATTGACAATAATGATTCATTCTGAACATAAGGATTTCATTTTGAAGAGGGAAAAATTGATTCCTCTTATCAAATTATAGGCATGATCGGTGGATTAATTCTTGATACCCCATATCATCCCTCTATTTGGAGTTACATACATCATTATTAGGGATAAAAGAACCAAATTGTTGGCTTCTGAGTTGATGAAGATGAAAAATATGTATATAATATAGTCCATCCATACATCTCTCTTCCATGCATAATGAAATGGATAGATTTAGGCATTTAAAAAACCCTCTCCAACATTGTGTAGAATGAGGAGGGATAGAACAAGAATATTTTTCCAGAAAATATCTTCAATGCTCTTTAGGGTTATCATAATATGAACATCAATTACACTCGTGTGACTCTAAATTCGCTAGTGTGTGTAAAAGTGGGAGCCTATCCAAACAAGAATTAGTTTTCATTACTCTGAATATAAATATATGGCCAGAAAAGGCTACACATAATGGAATATGTCCATCTTGCTATGTTGTAATCTCTTGAGGAAAGAAGGATCCATGCCCAACATAATGTAGAGAATCACCAGAGAAATATATCAAGGGAATTCATTAAGAGACATTATGTCTACACATTCCAAAAGGGTTACAGGGTACATGACCACCCAACACCGATGATACCTAGCATAAATCCACAAAAAATGAAACCCAATTGGTAAGGACCTTACATCATTCCCAAGGAATATACCAATTAACTATAATCTATGATCAAAATGTATGGATAGATTATCACTCTTATAACCCGCACCATGTTATACAAGTCGTACATAATGTTAGGAATAACAGTCAAGGAATCACGACTCAAAACTATGCGCAATCCTTCTTGAAAATGTGTATTGTGACATTGATTGCCTTTTTACCACATTCACATCTTGTTCTTCACTCTTGCATTCCACATTACTCATTTTGATAATCAATTCCCATATATACCCATAACTTTGGCCTCAAACAAGGAGACCATGTTCCAAGTGAAATAACCTTAAACTATCAATTTTCGTTCCACTTATTATGTATTTTATCTATTTCCCACACCTATAGTCAGATATGTATGAATATAAACTACATGGATCAAGTGTCTTGATTGTATGATGTTAAACTATGTAGGATTGGTGGTCCACTATTCATGACCTTTAAAGAAATATATCAACAACCTAGTTACACTTCATTAAAATTCATAACAACTAATGTCCCCAAACATTATGTTACATTGGGAACTTTTCCTGAGTTCCATTACCATAAACTAAAAGTTCAAGTCCTTGAATCCTGAGGCTAGATTTTGTGAAATTATTACGTAGGGGTGTGTTGTGTGGAATGGGCCCTTTGGTCCTCATTCATGTCAATATTTAGCTTTCACAGTTTTCACATCCCTTTTGATGAGCTTTCCTCCATCTATCCCAATTATGTAATGATAAACCCTATCACCACCACATATCATAGATTCATGAATGTTGAACTTCATGAGACATGTCATATTTTTACTATGTGAACCTTTATTACAATTATCATCCTAGTTGCATGTTTAGAAACTACACATCACTATAATTGCATCACCTGAGATGATTTCATCTTTGACATCAGTCATCTAGAATTTCATGTTCTAGAACTATGTGTGGATTTATTTCTATCCACACATGATATAGATTGATTCTCATATTTTTTTACCATGGGGTAGCAACCAATAATTCCCCCATCCATATGTATGGATCACAAATATGCAACGATATTTCTTATGATAACTATGTGTGTATTTATGTTCATCTTTATGGGATAGGTACTGAAACCCATATATTTTTTCTATAGGTGTTGCAGCAAGATTAGAAAACCGTCTTCCCCAAGGCCACAACATAGTGTAAGAATAATTAATTAACACTATATTTGATCCCACTCATGAATGTTTATGTGGTTTTAGTCCTCCTTGGCCCCAATTCACCATCATATTGTTATGCTATCTTATTATGAGTATAGCATTTGGGGTTCATAAACCATAGTTTGAGCATCCTAACTGTTAAAAATTATCCAATGTATATTCCATGAAAGATGAAATTAAAAAGTTGAAAATGGGTTTTAACTCCATGAATGTAAGTGAGAATTCCTAGACCATATAACACAACAAAATTGTATATGCGTAAATCTCCTTGATAATGTTTTGTATGATTTTGTGTCCCCTCATGCCCTCATTAACATCGTGTTTATCTTAACACCGTACTAGACATATGTATTAGGGAAAATTCGAATCCACTTATGAACTCTATGAAATTAAAATATGAGCTAACATCCTCAAATAATGACATTAAACTATGACCCCACCATTAAAATATTCAGGATATCTCATTATAATCATTGAAATCTATAGCTACCTTGATAGTGAGGATTTCTCACACGCTATTTTCTTCTTAGCACAATGAACCCTAGAACACCATGTGGCATGATTCCCACACATATAAGATACATATCGATTCCTACATGTTTTTTCTTTGGGACTAGTGGATATTTTATAAACCGTTCAGTCCATTTTCCTTGGTAATGGTATAATATTTATGACCTTAAACTATATGCAGTTTATATTAATGTGTTTAGGTGGTATGTGATCCTCCACATCTCTATTCAAGTCATGTTTTATCTATTATGTTTCATATATATATATATATATCCTTGGAGTGAGTTTTTTCCCTATAGTCTAATAAACATGACAATAAATGGTTTTCCATAGACCAAACATCATGAATTTATACCGTATGAAAGTTGCATCTAGAATGTGTTCTATTGTATTGGGCCTCCAAATTCCAATAGGTTTGTCAGCATTCCATACCATGCATCTCTATTTTTGGGATACTCATCATGGTCTTAATTCTAATAATTTAATCAATGGAATCAGGTATAAGCACTAATACGTACATCTAGTAGTTGTGGTCCATGAAATACCATTTTAAACTATTTGAAATCTCTAGGATTGACCCCCACATTCATATCATCCATTGATACAATTTCATTCCCTCTCAATTTGTATTTTATCGTCTTAAAATCAATTATTTTTACTTAATGGTGATGGAATCATGCTGTTTTGGCTCACCTCCTATTTTCGGATAATGTTGAATTGGATCTATTGCAGAGAATAGTGTATCTAGTGTTTGGAATTTGGAAAATATTTGATCTTGCATTTTCCCACAATATTATTAATTGGTGTTGTTTTGATCCAAATTTTTCAATCATATTCATCAATAAATGTGTACTCACCAATTTACCCTTTATCTTTAACATTAAAGTCTTAACATACCACCTTCCCAATCCACTATGTTGTATTAGAATTCCAACCCCTGGCGTCAACCTCAATGGTGCTTCCTCGTGTCAGAAGTACACCCTATACAATTCTTTATTTCCCAAACTGATTATGTATTCCATGAGAATTTATGATTATTTGTGTTGTCTACGGATATTTTCTAGACTCATAAAAACTTTTATGCTCCAGAAAAATTGACCATAAACTATTTTTCACCTCTCTATGAGCACTATAACCCCAATCCATGATAAACAGTCTAATAATCATGGCATTAAACTATGTGAAAGATTTTATGGGCTTGTGTGATGTGTTATTGGGACTCATAATCCCTCATTCACATTGGTTTTGTCACTCAACCACATTATATTCTTATTTTGGGAAGCCTATGAAATATCTCTATGACGATAAACCAGGAGTCTATGTCTATGAATGACATTAAACAATGTCTAAATCCTTGAGTGATGTGTGGTGTAGCATAGGATCTTTTGTCCTTATTCACAATAACATATTCCTAATTCATGATACTTATGTGGAATGGTGGAATCTCTTGGCTCATTCTCACCATATTTATCTTCCCCATGCCCCACAAATTCAATTTCGGTAGACATTTCTATTTTCTATTCAACACCACATTAAATAGTGGGATAGGTTGTAGGCTGTAAATCCATAAATTATGTGAAACTTCCTAGACACATTACATTAATAGGTTTTAAGATTACAGATTACATGATAATGAATTATACCATGAATTATGCACACCTTATGATGTTAAACTGTGTGTCCATCATCATTGGTTACAAGACATAGATCCAAAAAAACATCCCATTCCCTCTCTTACGATGTCATATTCATTAGTGATGGTCACCAAAAACATTTTTCAAATTTTCAGATATCACTGAACATCTAAGATAGTTCATACCTATACGAGGGGTTTGACCACTATTCAGATTGATATTCTACCACTAACGTCATAGTTTCATGACATTTTGTCTCACCTAACATCCAGTACCAACATCAATGAAGTCTTCAGATTAAATTCCAAGATGGTTTTCTATATTTTAACATTTCTAGTGGTCATCCCTCTTTTTTTTGTCCCCATTACATGAAATCATTTTGAATTTTGTGTTTAAAACACAGTTATCTATTATCCAATGTCTCCATTCCTCTCTCCTTATGTTCCTAATTTTGGGAATCTAGGTTCACACTTCTCATTACTTTTGTCATAATATATTCCATCACCCCATGCTTTATCATGTTTGTTCATTAGCGGATGTTGGAGAATCAAGTTAGTTGTACTAAGAGCCACATTCTCCAGCCACATCCTTTCTCATCACGAACAATCATGGTGGTCAATCAAAAATATAAAACCCAAAGTGTTTTTCTATTATAAAAAATATTCATTAAAATGAGAAATCATGTGGGTGACCTGTATTTCTCATAGAAAGCATAACCAATGAGATATTAAGGATTGTTCATTGGTTTTATGACAAATATTATTGATATGTGATAATTAATGAAGAAAAAAAGAAATGTGACCATGAATGTGAAAATTGTAAAAGTAAAACATGGAATTGTGGTTATCAAAAGTAGACATCCACATGTTGGAGACTCTCATTACTCTTGAAAAAAACATCCCTTATAATTGTAATTCAGTTATCGTGCACTGCAACCCCTCTAACCTTAGGAGTGTGGCTTCCACGGCATGATATCAACTTCTAAACTCTATTCCCTAATCATCATGATCGAAACTATGCACATAATTTCTGATTTTGGAATGGTAAATATAATATCTATGTTTAGGTACTTGATGTTCCACCTATCATATCTACCTCACAGTCTCTTACATCTCATCCCTCAGCCTATTAATAGTAACTAATTGGGTGTTAATGAAATCAATATGCTCATCGGTTTGTTCCTCCAATTGGTGAATCTCTTAAGTTACATCATGGAGCTTCTGAATGATTTTAGAGATCTCTTAATTCTTGGGTATGTCAAGATGGTGGATTCCTTCAAGAATCAACTCGACAATAATTACATAGACCATCTCATGTAGACCACATGAATCTACCCATATTTCACAATGGTTTCATAGAAAATGGTGAAGCGAACCCATCCACCTCAATATCTATATTACTAGAGACTATATAATGAAGTGTTGAATACTCTTCTATGGCCTATATTGGATTATGAGTTTCTCTTCATCCATTTTTTGGTCAGAGTATTCTAGCTCTTCAAGCGGTGTTGGATCATTCTCATGAAAAACATCATGAAGTTTTGGTTGTAGGTTATTTCTTCTGAATCCTCTCAAACATACTGGGCTCCAGATCATGAGTTCAGTTTTCTTCACATGGCCCCACTTCAAAAACATTGGAACCTTAAGCCTAGAGTCCCACCATGCTAGTGAATCACTCATAAGCATGGTATACTATCTTCATGGGAAAAGGAAGTATCATCTTGGATGACCTATTATATATGAATTGGTGAGGCCATCAAATTATGGTGCACAGATGTTTTGAACTTCTTGTTTTTTCATGATGTAGTATCTCAAGAACTCTTCCGAATGAACATATATTTCAATCGGGTCAGCAGATGATTATTTAAGGTTGTATGGTGGATGATGACTTATAAAAAATGAGCACTGATAAACTAGGACTTTTAGTATTAGTATGGATTTAAAAAATAGGAGATACCATGACTTATTTTTGTATTTTAGTAACTGTAACTGATTCCTCTTGTGAGGTTATATATTAGGGTTCATGAGATAGGAAAAAACATTGATTCAAAATCTCCATGAAGGTATAACTCTCTCCATGATTAGATATTTTCTCTTATCCTATGGGGGAGGGGTTCTAATGTTGAGAGATCTTGGGCACCCTACCTCTCTAGTTGTGGGAGACACCACTTGTATATTTGGTCATGGACCACTATATATGATTGGGTGGACCTGATGGTTAGTTTTTGGCATTTAGCCTCCTTGGCTAACCCACCACATGCTTTGGCTGCATGTGCAGTTCCTGGAATAAGGTTCACTTCATCCATTGATTCACCTCCACCGCTTTTATATTTTGACCCATATATATTATCGATATGCTCTTGTACATGATACGTTTTTGGATTAGAATATAGATCATGGAATGGAAATTATTGAAAAATATTTAAGTGAGTTATGTCTTAATTCATGTTACTGAACCAGGTCATCGTCTTCTTCTTAAGAGGACATAATCTAACCACTTTCTTGGGGACTCCCATGTTGATATGTCATTCCCTATGATTCAACATCATCAAATTACACTACTTCATGTTTATCCATTTCATCCTCAATTTTTGGGACAATAATATTTTCTCTCTTCCCTTGATCCTCTTAATCATCAATCATCGCCCACACCAGGGTGGAAGGTGGTTGTTACTTGCCTCACAAAAATGAATAGTCATCCATCGATTTCAGATATGCATATCTTCTTTTGAATTCTACCATTTTCATGACTAGAATTTTTCTAAATTGTGGTATCATTTTCCATCCAACTTCAACATTTCTATAACTCCACTATCGATAGTGATGTCTGCAGTGTCATCGTAGTAGACCATATGGAGTGAAAGACAATGCCATCAGCTAGTTAAAGGGGGCACATGATCCTCATCCAAGGAGACTCCTTTTCCTGTCCCTGGGGTCTCCTCTAAGATAATTCCATTCTGTGAGGTGGTGGTGTTGCTGAACCTTATGATGTTCAAATTGTTGTGGTTTGAGATAGAGTCACCCCATTTTCCTAGATTTCCACATGGGGAGCATCCCATATTCTACCTCAATTCCATGGTTTCATGATAATATTTTCAATCATCTTGATAAAATTCAATAATATTTCTTGTAGATATTCTACCACCAAATTTATAGAATATTCTATTGAAAAATTAGCATCAACATTAGTTCACAACACCAAGATAGTTTGGTTAGATATTTTTGTCACCAGTATGAAACACAATTAGAAAAGGATACAGGGGTTTCACTCAACATATACCCCTATTAAGACACTCCATTCCGCTCATTCATGGAATGTAAACTATCATTCCAAATTATATGCAATGTATGGCTTGATGAAAACATTTTCATCGATCCAATCCACTAGAAATCCACCCCTAAAACATTTTCGGTATTCCCTATTCTCACATAATTCTTAGAAGTTGTCCACTATTCGAGAAAATTGATTCACAAATTAGTGTAAGGTAAATTTCATGTGTTTTTTAATCCAATGTATAATCCTATCCCCATGATATGACTTTGGATCATCCCCAGCAATGTGTATTAGAGATGAAAACAAATGGCCATTTGGAGGATTGATGGTGTTAAAGAATTCAAAACCCTAAAGATTCATTACAATACATCCATAGTAGAATTAAAATTTCCTATAGATCCTTTTTTGGGGGTTACTACTTGAAACAAACACCAGTATATAATAGATCTGGTCTATCATTGGTACTTACAACATGACCATTATATCACTATACTGGATCTCCTCCATCATGAATATTCTTGTCTTTAGACACATTAATATGTCTCTAACCCATATTATCATCCCCCTAAAAATGAGTCAAGGAAAAAAATATTGATAACCAGTGGGTCTCAACCTCCAACCATATTATAAAACCATATCTTATAGTTTCCTTCTTCATGTATTAGCCTGTATGATCATGCATTACCCCTCTGCGATGTGACTAGACACTATTTTCCACAACACAACTTCCTCACTCATGGGAATATCTAGAAGAACATGTTGATAAATTCCCAGAACCAGATATCCATGTGGAAAACATGTGTGTGTAACTACATGTCCTTCACCACTACTAAATTTTGTGGCTTTATAATATGTTTTCAATAATAGTTTGTCTAGGTATTATCTGGTGGGAGGAACTCATCAAAATGGAATCAATATAAGGGAATTATACAGATGTAAAAAATATCCCATCGTCTGACACTAAATTCACTATGACGGAGATGGAATGTTCACGTATCTTGGGACCATCAGCTAAGGAACTCTAGAACTAACTCCGGTTAGTGGTAAAAATGGAGAATTAATATCATTAATGCCTCATACAACCTGATGTTTTGTAGCTATATCCCGTACTCCAGAAAGATTATTACATAAAGTACACCAATTCCCATTCCCTGGTGATGCGTTCGCTCATCCTTAGGTACCAATAAATCTACCAGCTCAAGATACTATATCCCATACTAATCGGGAATGTTTTGGTGTAGTAGATAGTGAACATATCTAATGATGCATTAACCCCTGTGACAAACATAGTTTTCCCATTATTTGAGATGATAGTTTTTTCTACATGATTTCTAAAAGGATGTTTGTGAATAGTGATTTTATATAATTAGATATAATCATCACATGTGATCCACAATTATGATGAATTAACCCTAAAGTATTGGATGGTCACTCCATGAGGTGAACCAATGCTCTATACTTGGGGATACATTATTATAGGATGTACATTCTCTATCACTGTCAGCATTCCCAAAATAATTATATTGTCTGATACGAACCTCTAATATTGAAGCATCTCATGGTTTCCAATCATTTTATCTATTTGAATATCTAAAATAGAATCAACCAGCTCAATTTTTGGGTTTTCTCTCATCTACATTGATTTCAAAAAAAAACAATGATATAGTGCGAAAGATTAGATAATTGATGCCCAAGATGATATTTTTTTCACATGATCAGGAAGCTGTCATCCAAATTTTCTATATTATCATAAATTCAAATTCACACATAAAGTATAAGTTCTATGAAATGAAGCTGTCAAAGCCTGGTTTTCCACACATAAGGGTTGAACATACATTCATGAGAGTGGTGGGATTTTTTCAAGTAATTATAATGTATTATACATACCATAATTTATAGTCATGGTCCTCATCATCACAGCATTCATAAGTGGATTACACGCTCATTAGTATGTTTTTCACACACCCATGGGAGATAAATCATTTTATTAATATTTATCTTGATAGATGAAATTTTTTTATCCTTTTTTAAAGTAATATGAGGGGGTGTTTTGTGGCACTAATTTTTTTTGAAACCACAAAAAACTAACATTGGATAATCGAAATCCTTTATCCGTCTTGATATATAATTTCAAGAACAATAATAAGGTTGTGTGATTGTATCTATGCCAAAACAAAATAGTGAGAAACAAAAAAAAGAATCTTTTGTGCTATATAAAATGTCATTACATATCATACTATATTGGTGTCTAAAAATATAAAAGGTTTACATGCACAGGATTTCCAATTTTCATGTATGAAACTTGATCATTTCACAACACTCTTCTGTACTAAATATGACATCAAATTCCCACCCTACACGTTTTTTGAAACATCAAAGGAATCCAATACCCGGAAGACCTATTTATTAAAAAAATTAAACCATGAAATTATAGGGGAATTTATCTATAAGTACAAGTCCAGGCCATCCCCTTATTAAAGGTGATCCTTGACATGTTTAACTACCAAAATTGTTCATGTAAGACTGATTTGGTGTGATATAATGAAATCATATAAACCCAAAGGTTAAGATCCTTCATAATATGTTCATTATGGATCCTCCATCATGTAGTCCTGTATAATATTAATCCTCAACCATCATGATTCATCCCAAGTCGGGTATGCACAATGACTCTTCTTGCATGCACTCTTGACCTTCTAAGAGAACCCCTCTCCTTCCTACACCCAATTCTTAAATGAAATCATCTAATCTTTTGTGGATCCCTTTATTGATAATCTATGTATTATCATTATGTCAGAGCACCATGTTTGAGAACCTTCTGTTCACAACCTGAATTCCTTCCTCACACCTTTTTTGTGAATCCCTCTAAATGTGCATGTAGTTATTTCTCGGTCCCTCATGAGGTGTCACATATACCCATGGTGGATGCATTTCCATACCTTCTTATTCTTATCATAGGTACCCAAATGCATATTTCTTTACATAAAAGGCACGATAATCTATTCAAAAGGATTGAACAATCCCCCAAACCATTACACCCTTTCATTTCTAAAACAATACCCTACCAAAGGGTGCATTATTGGCAGTTATGTATGAGGAAGGGATATGGAGTGATTCCCCCATGTTTGTATTGTATGATGTCAAAATTCAAAGCACTGATGACTTCAGCACATGATGTAAAACTATAGTCTTCCCCAAAGAAATGTAAATGGGATTCCCTATGTACGCTCATCATGTGATTCCACCTCATCCCACCATGTTGGGAAATCCTCCCTTATATAGAAGCTTCCATGCGTAATTCCCACACACTGTATTCATTATGAATAATATTTACCTTGTATGAATCATAGAAAATGAGATCCTCTTTAAATAGAGTAAGATATTCCAAACATGGAAAGAAATTAACCCATATTAGAAAGTTTTTATATGTAATCACTACTCATAGGGAATGAGTTCCAACCAACATTGAATGTGATCCCCCTCAGTCATCTTCCATGTGTAAGCCGCATATCATCTCTTTTTGGAACATCTTTTATGACATGACCGCCAGGTCTACTTTATCCTCTTAATTCTCAGACTGAGCATGACTCGTGTAGGTTTAAGAGTTAGTCAATGACCAAGACAACCAACATATAATCATATAGGAATCCATCTAAGAGTAATATCTAGTTTCCACCTTCATTGGGCAACATTTTTATGTTTTAACCCTAACCATTATATTATCAATATTCCACCACTGTAGATGTAAACCAAAAATCACCTTTCTGAACTATGTGGGATTTTGGTCCCAATTAAGGGGGATACATTGGTTACATCCCTAAAGTCCAAACCAAATTCCCATACACTCCATCAACTATGTTAACTCCTAGAATTTCATCCACTCATATCATCATCAACAATGATCATGATCCTTCTTGGGATGCGACATCCTTTTATGATCATGACAGTACTCAGAGACTGCATCACTATCTGGTATCATTGGGAATATTGTATTCATTAGTCCCAGATGCATCATCATTTCACCTAGAATCACATAGGAATATCACATGTGTAATACCCACACAATATAAACATGAACAATCCTCTTGTATAGGAAGTATTTGAGTCGTAATCCCCACAACATTCCAGAAATATGATATTTTTTTGGTGAGAAAATATTTACTATATAATGTTAAGATGTATGGACCAGTTATGTCATATAAAATTAAACTGTGTAATCAAATAACATGGGATTTGATTCCTATGTAGTACACCTCCTTGGGGTTCATTCCTAACCAATGGTAAAAAATTAAGGTGTTCTGTCATAGGTAAATAATCCCTTAATCTGCTATTGTAGAGTACATTTATTAGTTTCACTCCATCTCCAGAAGATGTTAAACATCCGACCTGTCTCATACTGTTATCGCATGGAAAAAGTGATATACCTATGGTGAAATAATTGTATGATATTCACATATGGATTCATATAATCCATGATAAACATGGGTTAATGAGGTTAAATCCTTGGTTGTTAATCATTTAGCATTAGATACCTCATAATCTAAACGTGATACCTCAAGTTCCATGACCAAGATGCCTCCATGAGATTCTCTCCAATAGAAAAAAATAGGATTCCAATCATCCTATCGTCTATACATTCCACTAATTCCCAACATTACTACTCTCCTGACAGATGTTTGTTGTCTTGTCATAACACATTAAAATTTCTATATTAAAGTGGTGTAATTAACCATTGTCCAAAAAGAGAAGCCATCGGGAATGAGAGTCACAATTATATCTAGAATATACAGGGGAGGAATAGAAATGTGATGATATATATGGAGTAAATTAAATCCAATTTTCTACTTTCAATCAAGGAGTATACCTCACCGTTGAAAGTAAAAAAATCCACCAACCTTTGGAAAGAGGCAATGTAGGGAGATTGAATGTAGTGTCGATGTGCGTAGGAATGTGTGGTGGTGCACCCTAGTTAATGCATAGTAAATAGTCTTCTTTATTTAGCTTTACATTGTAGAAAAGGATCATCGATTCCAATAATAAGTGTGATGTAATCATATTATTCACTAATATTGGGGTTCCAACAACTTGAATCTAGAACAAAACATCGTTACACAGTGGAAGAGTCTATAGAGGAATCATATATGGGTCTAATGACGCTGAAAGGTGCCATAACTATTTTTTATTCATCAGTGATTTAATTATTTGATATTATTTCATCTCATTCATTCATTTAAAAATATTTTTCTATTATTTTAAATATTTCTATGGATCTTTTATATTATGTGAGGGATCTTTCTGAACCCATCATAAAGAATAATGTCATTATGTTCCTTGTTATTTTTTCTATTTATCAGAGGTTGATATTGCATGGGATTTTAAATTTATTGACATGAAATGTATTGAACTCATATTCAAGACGTACTGTTATATTTTTAATGAATTATTAATTGATTTTTTTTCTTTGATGGGTGTCCTTTACTATACCTGACGGAGTTTTCAACATATTTTAGGGAGAATGGTAAATGTTGATCATTAGAGATGGAGTTTATAATACAGTGTAGGGGAAAGTATTAATAGTGTGTTATTTGGTTCTAGATATAGAATAATTTATTGGTTATATCACTCTATTTTTTTCATGATTCCTTCAATTTTTCCTTCTTTAATTCTTAGGTTTTCCACCGATAATAGAGGTAGAGTTTTATATCGATTTAGCACTAGGTACTCGACCTATTTTTATTTATTCTTACCAAATGGAACTATATAAAATGAATTATTTGAAGATCTAGTTGAGTGATATTTTATAGTATGTATTTATATTTCTATGTGTTTCACTAATGGTGGAACCTGTGCTATTTTATTCGAAATATGATTCGTCACATCGCCTTAGTGTTGATTACTGAACACTCAATCGAGTTACAATGAAGAAAATGTGCCAATTTCAATGGATTGAGGATTTGATTGACCTGATGTAAGGGTATAAGTGGTTCTCGACAATTTATATTTTATCTACTGTCCATTATATGATAAAAACATAAAACATTATAAAATCCATATCTTAGAGAAGTTGTGTCCATTAGGAGTAATGTTTCATCCCATTTCGTCTCACCAATGCTTCTGCTATTTTTTGGATTTAATGAACAAGATCATCCAAGAGTATCTTCATAATTTTTTGGTGGTATTAGTGGATGAAATACTTGTTTATTCAATGTTTGAGGAGGATCAGGTGCATTATTTGTGATCAATTTTGGAATTATTGACAAATTTGTGACATTAGTTCCTACTCTCGAAATGTGATTTTTGAATTTAGGTAGTGACGTAAGTAGGAAAAATAGTGTTAGAACATGGAATATCATTTGATACAATGAAAGATAAACCAATTATTACATGGTAACAACCAAAAAATGTTTTCAATGTTCATAGAGTCTTGGGTTTATCTAGGTATTATAGTCAATTTATAAAGGAAGTCACCAAACAAGGTTCTTCAAATGACTACCCTTACACTAAAGGGAGGAAAAATAGTTTTGGATGATAAATTTATAAATTATTTTGTTTATTAAACTTCATTTCTACTACTATGTACATTTTTACTCTAATAGAATATTGTTAGGTATATGTGGCCTTCTATGATGTGTTAGGTTCTAGTTTGGGATGTGTTTTTATGCATGGTGATCTAGTCATTACCAATGGCTCTCATTATATTAGGCCACTTAAAAAATAATTTTCGGACATGTGACCTTGAAATTATATCTATGATTAATGAACTAAAGAATTTTAGCTAATAACTTTTCAACGAATGTATTCCATGATTTCTATCTAAAAGATCCTTAGTTATATCTTCTCCTGAAAATATTTGTATCTCTTCAATATGTTTTTTGAAAACTACGTACAATCTATTGAATTTTACAGTACCTATACCCCGAGGATTGTGAATTTCATCACAAATTCATGGATCATGAAACATACCGTCAAATACATGAATGAATCCTTAAAATTTTTGGACATTATGGCTCTTATTGCATAGTAATAAATTAGAGTATAAAAATTAGGGGTCAAGTTATTTTTCTGAGTGTTCAATTTACCTAAGCTCTTAGGGGTATGATTCATCAGGAACATAATATTGATGATGAATTCCATAGAAATAGTTCCTCTCTTTATGATGGTGATACAATTGATGAGTTTCCATTTGATATGAAGGGATTTATATGTTTTTATAGTTGGTATATTATACCATTTCTAGTAAGGAATTTTCGAATGAAATATTTCCATAATCCATGATGTTCAACACTTCCAATAACTACAATGATTTTCTATGATATTATGTGATCATTATGGTGCCCATTTATGATATGATGAATCCCTGATTTTTCCTATCACTATTACACATTCCAATATGTCACGTCTGAGCATTAGAGACATTGAATTTTACTCCATCCACTCCCAGTGCTGTCATAGATGTGGGTTGATATTTCTATGGACTGCGTGGTGGGGTTATCTTGTACCTAATGAAATTATAATGTGACAAGTTTTACGATTGATTGGATGAAGAAATAAACTTACTTTATACACATTCATGCCACAACCGATGTTGAAGAGAGGGGAAATCCCTATATGAGAGATAATTTTCTTTTTTATGGGGCCCTATCTTCTTTAGTCACTTATAGAGATCTCTATTTTACATATCACTTTTTTAGAGGTCATCTGGAGGCACTAGGATCTTAAGATAATTTAAATATATTATTCCATCCTTAATTTAATGTCCATATAGATAAATAAATATAGATTATTTATGTTATAGTAAATTAGTGAATTATTTTACATTGGTGGTCCATTGGATGACCACTAGTGATGGTTGAGTTTTCTTATAAAAATAACTACCATTTGGATATTATAATGGCTCTATTTGAGTCCTTGAATGGCTAGCCTTGTAAATATCCATTGTGTTAGTCAAAGATCAGTGATTGTCCCATGGAAGGGTCGATCTTTGTTCAAGATATACAACAAATGAATCAATTGATTCGACAAATGATGTTAATGTAAAAGAGTCTATATAGAGATTATGTTGATACTCACCATAGAACATTGGAATCATCAGTTTATAATCAAGTGTTCTTGAATTTTACACCTCTGTTTGGTCATCGAAGACATGGGAGTTAAGGGAAGCATGCTCTTCATTTTTTGAGGAATTTTGAGGTTTTTTAGAATACGGGGAACTTATCATTCAATTTATCAAATATAAGAAATATGATTTTGATACATGATGTGTTATATGTATCATAGATATAGAAAAATCCTTATCATCCATCTCATGTTTTGAGATATAGTGGTCTGGATGTTGAGCATGATTAAACTGTGATTGGGAATCTAGATAGGAAATTTAATTCTAAAACTAATTTACTTTTTCGAAGGGTGATTCCTCATATTTTATTGATATGGATAAATGGTTTTGAAACTCATCAGAAATGGTAAAGAGAGGTATTGATGACAGATTGTTGGCATCTTCATTTTGACATAGATACATTGTGATAGGCTTTCTGATGATGGAAGGCTCCTATGGTGGTGAGTATTTAACATCCCATTAGTGTTTTTAGGTAACCATTAATACAACTTCTAATATTTCTTTGATTGGGTCATGTTTAGTGGGAATCTAGATAAATGATGAATATTTTGAAAGGCGCGTAGTTTATGCATTGTTGGAAAACAATTTTCCCAAAATAGGTTCCCTTTTAGTTAGAACCATAGATACCAATAAAGCGAGTTTTTCCCGAGTGGGTAAATGTTTTATGAAATTGTGCACCATCAAGTAGAAATTCTATACCCATTTAATGGAAACATATTTAGGGTACATTGTTTAATAAAATGTTTTTCCATTCCAAGCTGACTATGTGCCCAAAATATTTTATTCTAGAAAATTATTAAAAAAAATCCCAAACCACTATTTAGACACCAGAATAACCTTAAATCAATATTGGATAAATGATTATGTATTTAGATATCTGATGACCTAATTTTCGCTCCTCCAAAGCCTTCCAAGGAAGATCAATGTTCAGATAATGTCGTATGATCTCTTCTTTTAAAGAGCCCTTCTCATGTTCCTTATCTCTTGATCTCTTATTCTATTACCCTTAGTGTAAATTAGATATTTTTATTATTGATAGATTTAATATTCTATGTTTATGATCTTGAATCTTTGGGTGATTTTTGGATATCTGGTTCTGACGTTCTTCATTTGTTTTAACCATTGTGGGCACTATGATACTACATTTACATGAAGATCTTTGTGGTTCTATTTGATATTATATAATTAATTTTACACATAATTTCATTAATTAAACTAAATTTATTTAATTTGGATTGTGAAAAATCCAATTAATTTCAAGTTGGGATTTCAATGTATTTTTCATGAAATTTAGGAAAACCCCGAATTCATCTAAATTGGGGTGTGATTTTCATTTGATGGAA
This sequence comes from Viscum album, assembly GCA_963277665.1. NCBI lineage: Eukaryota > Viridiplantae > Streptophyta > Magnoliopsida > Santalales > Viscaceae > Viscum > Viscum album. The sequence goes on from OY728142.1 coordinate 88,786,907, forward strand.
ATTGTGAAATTGATTTTGAGATAATTGATTAACATGTTTTGATAATAACATTTTATTAGATTTATCCCAAAAAATCTATTAATTGATTGAAAACTAATGTTTTTTAAAGAGAACATGGTATATTGAAATGGGAAATGGATTAATTGTATTTTTATCATTTTATAAATAAATTGAAAAATATTACTTTTTTTATCACATAAAAATCCAATTTAGTTTTCGATTTATTTGGGTTAAATATGGTATCATGGTATTTCCTTATAAATAAATTGACTCATTATAACCCTAAAAAAACTCATAATTTGGAAAAAAACATTTTAATTAGGATGTTGATGTGTCCTCTCAGACATGTATTTGAGGGGCATGTGTGCACATTTCCATTATCACCATATGAATGTGTGAGGATCTCAAAACCTGGAACTATTGTACCACTAGTATGATTACCATGATTCTTATTTGTGAATTATCATTATATAAATTCATTTTTTTGTAAAATATATTTACACATGAAATTTTAATTTAAATTATCGATATTATCTATTATTTTTATTAATCCATATTATAAAAATATTCCATTGATTGAAATGTAAATAATGGTATGATTTGAATATGATCTTGTATTTTCATGGATATTTAGATAAAATTGACAACATTTTTTGATTAAATATTATGGAATATTTTATGGTAACACTTGTTTAGACTTTACTAGTATTTTATTTCACACCATAACTTTTCCTTCAATAATTTGTAGATTTCCTTCTTCCAGGATCAAGCTATGGTAACGAACCTCTTAGAGGTGGTTTGTTTTATTGATCCTTATATTTGGAGTGTTCAATTATATAGAACATTGGTTTTTTTATCATGGATTTTTATTGTACATTACGGTTGTACCTTGTGTTTATATACATGTTTGAATTATTGGAATATTCTCCCTATAGTGTTTTTTTAGAAAACTATCTTGTAACTATTTCATCAACTTCTTATATGAAAAATAATTCCATATGTTTTTTTATAATGAAACTTTCTTACCACCAACCCCTGGTGTTCATGTTCTCCGAATTGGCTATATTAGGATCATTTAGGGTATCAGGGTACCTGGGTGTCTAGGATGGTTTTCGATAGTTCATGATGCAATAAGATTTGTAGAATCGGGATATGAGGTTTCACATCATAATGATGGTTCTATGACAGAAATGATTTTTTGATAAAGGATTCACGTGGTCTTGAAACTGTGGAAACATCATAATGATTATTTTTGAAAGATTAATCTACTATCATCAAAAGGGAGATTCATTATGGGTGTTCAGAGGAGGACCCCAATATTGTGTATGTATTGATGATTAATTATAATTTTTCATGAAATAATGTTTGTGTCCACTCCACATAGAATATTGGTTCATCGTTTAGTGGTACTATAAAATATTGGGCGTCGATTCTATAGTGAAGTTCCACACATACAGGGCTAGAAATAAATATATTTTTAAATATTTTAACCAATATGTTATTGGTTTTCAAACATACCTTAGAAGTAATAATGAATATTTTAATACCCAACAGTGATAAGACCATGTTGCGGATGGTATTTGGATTCCTTGTAATTGTTATTATGAATTTGTTATATCCAGATTATAGAATCATGACTACATTGTATACTTATAGGGATGTGTTGTGAAACTATTTAAATCCACTAAGATATGTTGCATTGACTTGGAATATGCCATAAAATCAAATTACAGAGATATTTAATGAATTATATTGACTTGGATTCCTCAAATTCATATATTAGAACTACTAAAACCCACCATAATATGATTTAATGACTAATACTATTCCATAAAAACATATTCTATAGTGATTCAAGGAACCTTGAAGACTTGAATTCATTTAATTCATATAATAGTAATTATAAATCAAATAAGTTCTAATTTTAATTAGATAATCTTGATCTAATATAAAATATCAATAGTATTTGATCGAAGAATGAGATGGTGTTTTGAGTTTGAAATTCAAAATAAAATTTAATCAAGTGGATTTAGAGGAGTTCAATGGAAAAATAATTTATACATATCATAATTGAAGAGTTAAAAATTTGTGACCACTACGTATAGTATTTTTTAGAGATAACTGAATGTGTTTAAGATAGAATCTCATATATACATTTCATATCAAATTAATATATAATATAGTGCAATAAGAATTAGTTTAATTTTATTGTTCACTGGTATATTTATGATGTTGAAAATAATAACAACATAAATTATTTAAGCATATATTTGGAATTATTTCATACTGTTGATATCAAATTCTATATCATATTTTTTTGTGTGTAGGAATTACTCCCATAGTAAAAAGACTCTATGTGATATGTGTTCAATGATAATCCCCCGTCATTATATTTTTTTTTAGACTAATGGGTTCGACTATTTGATGGAATTATGATCATTCAAATTAAAATTCTAATAGATTTTAGAGGTGACCAAAAGAAATCTATTATTCCCTTGAAATATTTTTGTGTTCAACAAAGATATAGGTTCACTATAACATGTGGCAAGGGATCATTCCCCAATAAAAATTTAAATAAGTATAATAAACGATTCACCATAACTTTTACTGATTCTCTACTAATATTACATGTATCTATTAAATTTTTAGAAAATGCAGGTTCCCCTATTTGGTGATTTGATATTTTATTTTTTAAAATAAGTTTCTCTCTATTTAAAGTGCTCATTTCTAATTATCTATATTATGTCATGGAAAATCATAATTTAGTGAGTAGAAAGATTATTCTAACTGTATATGGAGAAATATTTCATATCAAAAAGGATAAGATGTTTCTTTATCTTTCAACAACTAGTTAGATTGTTCATACTTCTACATCTAATGGGTTTCCACCTAGGATTGATAATGATTCTTTCACATTGTTGGATAAAAGTAATAATGAAAATAACATACACGCTATGAATTCATTGCATTCATTATTATATAATAATGAATTTATCAATGTGAGAGGCTTCAAGATAGATAAAGTTATTTTGGTTAAAAATTTAAATATCTATAAAGGAAATAATTTGGTGTAACCAGATATGCTATAGATTTAGATATTGAAATATGTATATCTAAAAATTAAATAAGTTGAAAATATGTTGGAAAAAATCATAATCGATAATGTTATTGTGAGTACTATCGTATTTTATTGTGAACAAATTTATGATACTATAGTAGATGATATAATACTTTTTATCTTAATAGATTGTTTTTATACTAAAATAAATTCTCTTGAATGAAAGGATATAGATCACATCCACTATATAATTTGGAAGTTGTTATTATTTTATATGATATTAGGGAATATGTTTTTCACAAGTTGTAGTGTGAGGATGAAACATAAAAAATTATATATCCTCATGGAGAGATAATTATATGTAGATTATTGATGAAAAAGATGTGGATTATTCATATTTTTATTTTTATTTTAGTAAGATGTTTAATAATATGGTGTCTCAAATATCACGAAATATGAGGATGTCAGTAATATTTTAAAGGTTTAAATAAATTGAAATTATTTTTGTATAGATTATTGGGAATTTTTATTAATATTATTATATACTAAAATATGAATGATTTAGTGACGAAGAAGAAGATTTACCATGGAGAGTCTATCACGACCCATCCTCGAGGCCCATGTCGTGACTACCCGAAGCCCGCCTTCTATAGGCCAGGGGTTGGCGACTAGCACCAAGGCATAATTCCTGGTAAAAAGGGAAGGCATTGCCTTTGTAAAGTAATCAAACACCACAGAGCAAGAAAGAAAAAGTAAACACTAAGTAAAAACTGGGTAGAATAGTAAGTGCGGAAAAGTAAGTGGGCCAGAATACAATCCCAAAATGAAACTAAAGTACAACTGAAAAAGAGAGTACAACAACTGAAAAGTAAATTCGTAGCCTCTAGGCATCCACTGAAAATCCCACATGAAGGGTGGGTACAGATAGCCTCAACAGCTCCTCGGGTCCAGCCGTCGGCTCTGAGTACGCCCCGCCTAGTGGTCCACCTCCGGGTACCGACCTACTCCTCGTGCCTCAACCACGATCAGCGTTGTCCGTCGTCTACAACTAACACAACGTAGTGCGGGCATAGCCCATGCAGGGGTGAGTATAAGCAACTCAGTAGGGACCCCGAGACCCCTGAAGGTCTCCCAGAATCCCCAAAGGATAATCCACAAAGGAAAGATAAAATCAAAAAGTAACATCCAACACTACTTAGGTATATTCCCATACATATACCTAAGTCATCAATTCTCGGTCGGCTCCATCACCCGATCCCAAGTTCGATCACGTCCACACAGGATTGCACAACAAAATCCACATAGGAAAGAAAAACAAGATTCAGCTCACATAGGTATACATATTCATAGGACGATAGAGATGATCAGATATTGCCACTTATTCATCTAAGCCATCGGACCCATACCGGATCGATAGGTATTAACCCCCGCAATGACCCACAAAGGATAGATAAGTAACGAACCCCTACAATGACCCACATAGGATCGGACCCACAAAGGATATGTCAGCGCAGGCCCACACAAGACCGCTGAGCGCTGACCCACACTGGATCAGACCCACACAGGATTGGCAGCACTGATCCACGTAGGATCGCTGAGTGCTGTAGTCGTCGGCGTCGAATCCACGGAGGATTTCTGTACAGTCATCATCGTCATCGAAGTCACAGCCAGCTCTAGGGTTCCCGCACACAGCAAGCTCGTTCGGAAGGGTCCGCTTCACGAGCCGAGGGGCTGATACATCAACTAAAACATAGTCCGGAGTTTATGTATCCAAATGTTCTGTATTGTCAATAGGAACTCAACGTCACAGACGACACGTCAATCGGACGCTCGGTCTGAGAGTTATTGGCTTTTTCGTCCGAGGGGCCCGGTTGGTTTTTAAGTCAAAACCAACCCGACCATACTCCAACTGCGTCCAAAACATGAGCGGAGTAAGCCAAAAGGTCCGTCTCTCAAAGAGGAATCCAACAAAGTCGACGGCACGTCAATCAGACGTCCGGAACTCAATTTATAAGTGTTTCCGCTCCGAGGGCCCGGTTGGTTTCATGTACGAACCAACCCGTCCGAACACCCAGTCCTCCAGAAACATTGAGTGAGATATATCGAAACGACCGTCTCGATCCAAGGATTATATCGCAACTGATGGTTCGTCGATCAGAGGTCAGCAACCCAGGTTATGGGAAAAAGTCCGTGAGATGTCCGGTATTAGGGGGTTCGGGCCCGGTCCGACCCTGCGCTGTACCCCTGGGTCGACCCGAACCGAGTCGACCCGACCCGGGTCTGGGTCCGGCCCGCTTGGCCGCGGGCCGGCCTGGGCGCGGCCTGGATTGGCGGTCTGGCCAGGCGGCTCGGCCCGGCTCGCTGGTGCAGGCACAGTTGCCTGGCGGCCAGGTGGGTCGGCCGTTACGGCTGAGCGAAGAGGGGGGGGGGGGGCTGCACCATGCATGGTGAAACCGCGGCCCCCATGTGGGGGCCGCACCTGCTTCCCAACTGGGGGTTACGGACCCCCGGTTTTCCCCCTGACCGGCCAGCCCGCTCCAGCCTGCCGGCTGATGCCGCCACGGGACCGTCATGGGCCGGTCCCCTTGCTCCGACGTCGGCGGCCCGGAACCGGCCGCCGGTCCTTACTCCGCCACGGCCTATGCCCCGGCCTTGATCCGTCCGGCACGGCGCAACGGAACCGCGCCCCTCTGTCGCGGCCCCAAACCGGCCGCGGTGTCTTCAAGGTTCCATCGAGGTTCTTCGGCACGGCGCGACGACGCCGTGGATTAGTTCGTTTTCAACGATGTCGCGCGACGGCGCCACGCTTCTCCTCCCTTCCTTTAAAATTTCCCCGCGCGGTGCTTCGGCACCGCGCCGCCTTACACGTGCCGTAACAAAAATCAACCAACAAGGGGGAGGAGGGTCAGCCGTGTCTGTGCGGTCCGACATCCTACCGTTATTGCGACAACATGTGGATCAAATTGGAAAGAAGAAAGCGATGGAAGTTATCACGAATAAACAAAATAATAATCCCCCTACCTCGAGCGTAGTCGTCGAACGAGGTTGTCTTGGAAAGGGATATCGCGGAATTGATCGCCGCAGAAGAAGGCGGATCATCGCGTCACGGTGGAATAGATTCTCCCTTTCTTTGACGTGGAAAGGAAGAACAAGGTGACGTGTGTCGGGTCGTCGATCTCCGAGGAAGGCGTCTCTCACCGTCGTCTGTCATCAGAGGTCGTTGTTCTTCGCGTTCTTCGTCATTGAATAAGAACGTCAAGAACCTGAGCAAAAACATCTCAAGCCTCTCACAACCCAACAACATTAATAAAATAAGAGTTCTCTTATTTTATTAACACACAAGCCAATGATTTTAAATTCAAAAAAAAAAATAAACAATCAATTAATTGAATTAATTGAGGAGTTTAAATAGCGCAATTAATGAGGCGTTTGTTATCCAGAATAAACGCAAGGGTTGACTTCATTAAAAGGGGGGTGCAGGTGCGTTACACAATTAAATGAGGGGGTTTAGGAAGAAAAGAAATGGTGGGTCTTGTGTGGGCCCCACCTCACAAATATCCTACCTAGTGGGTGGGATATTGTGGGTCTCACTCCTAACACTTAGCTTAGGTTGAACAACATGAAGTAAAATAAAAATTGTGCGTCCAGTTTTTATTTTATTCATTTACTTAACCCCAAAATATAAAAACCACATCTGAGAAAACGCAACTCCAGAAAAGGTGTTTCTATGCAATTACCGGCACTGTCATTCCATCGGTGTCCTAATAATTTTATTCCAAGCACCGGTTCAAAAGTTATAAAAACCCGCTCATTCGTTCACTGAACTTACCTGAGCTAAACTTCAGAAAATGATTCCGGGCACACCGGGCCTCGGAATTAGGTTCCGTCAGAAACGTAATTCTTTTTAAATCCCAAATAAATTAAAGAAAAAAACTTCCCTTGAATTTTAAAGGTATTTAAATTACTCCCACCTCATGGAATTATGTCCTCATAAAGATACATCAAAAACTAGGGGAACAAATGTGGGTATTGTGCATGCATCTGATCCTCCCGCTCCCAAGTGCTCTTCTGAAGGTCCCCATGCTGTCATCTGATGTGCACTAGAGGAATCAACCATCCACGTAGGACCCTCTTTTATCGATCATCAATCTCCACCGGGACCTCCGCAAAAGTCACCCCATCATCAACATCCAGCACCTCATGGTCAATGATATGCGTCGGGTCGTGCACGTATCTCCTCAGCTGGGATACGTAGAAGTTGTTGTGCACCCGGTGCAACTGACGTGGTAGAGCCAGGTGATAAACCACCTCACCAATCCTGCTGAGGACCTGTAATGGTCCGATTAATCATGGAGACAACTTCCTGCCTCGGCCAAACCTCCGTAATCCACGTCGTGGTGAGACCCGCAAGAAGACGTGGTCGCCAGCTTCGAACTCTAGTGGCCTCCGCCTCCTATTAGCGTAGGACTTCTGCTGGATCTGAGCTGTCCTAATCCGCTCTTGGATGACCTGGACCTTCACCATCGTGGCCTGAAGCATCTCCAGTCCCACAACTGCTGACTCCCCAGGGTCTGTCCAGCACATAGGTGATCTGCAAGGTCAGCCGTACAACGCCTTGTATGGTGCCATCCCGATGGTGGAGTGGTATCTATTGTAGTACGCGAACTCCACCAAGGGTAGGTGGTCCTCCTAGCTGTGACCAAAGTCGAGGACACATGCGCGGAGCATGTCCTCGAGAGTTTGAATGGTCCTCTCCGTCTGACCATCTGTCTGAGGGTGAAAGGCAGTGCTCAGACATAGCTGCGTCCCGAATGCCTCCTGCAACCCCTTCCAATTATGGGAAGTAAAGCGATCATCTCGATCGGAGACGATAGATTATGTAACACCATGAAGCCGTACACTCTCGTGAATTTAGAGACGTCCCAAGCTCTCCAATGAGCCCTGCTCTCTGATAGGTAAGAAATGAGCCGACTTGGTGAGTCGGTTGACAATCACCCAAATGGACTCATGACCTCTGGAAGTGCGTTGAAGTCTAGTCACGAAGTCCATAGATATGTCGTCCCACTTCCACTCCAGGACCTCCAAAGTTTTTACTAAGCCTGCTGGTACCTGGTGCTCTACCTTCACCTGCTGGAAGGTGAGGCATCGAGAAACAAACTCTGCCACAACCTTTTTCATGCCAGGCCACCTGTGCTGTCGTCTGAGATCCTGGTACATCTTCTCCACTCCAGGATGTACCGCCAAACGGGAAGTGTGAAACTCTCTCATCACCTTCTCCCAGAAAGAAAATGGTACCAAGGCACGTCCTCTAAAAAAGACGTTGTTCTCTTCTCCTAAAGAGAAACAATTAGGTTCCTGTCCTGAGGATATATGTGCACACTGCGTCTCATAGTCTGCGTCCCCACGCTGAGCCTCTCTGACCCGCTTCAGTAGTGTAGGAGTGACTGTGAGTGACTGAAGAAAGGTTTCTCCATCTCTATCCACTAAGGATATCTACAAAGCTCATAGCTGCTCTGTTGCCTCCCCAAGTAGATGAATTCCCATCCTCCTGCTGAGAGCATCGGCTACTACGTTCCCCTTTCCAGGAGTATAGACTATCACAAAGTCATATTCCTAGAGGAACTCGAGCCATCACTGTTGTCTCAGGTTCAGGTCCTTCTACGAGAATATGTACTGGAGTCTCTGATGGTCAGAATAGACTATAAAGCACTCGCCCATCAGATAGTGTCGCCACATCTTCAGAGCGAAGACCACTACTACTAACTTCATGTCATGGGTAATGTAGTTCTTCTCATTCTACATCAACTGACTTGATCCATAGGAAATCACAGCCCGCTCCTTCATCTGGACACATCCGAGTCCGGTCCCTTATGCATCACCGCAGACTACATACCCTACTCCCTCCTTAGGAACCTCAAGATAGGAGCGTTGGTCAATCTCTGTCTCAGCTACTAGAAGCTCTGCTGACATTTTTCTGACCACACGAAGGGTTTCCCCTTCTTTTTCAAAGCTGAGAGTGGTGGCACAACTCTGGAAAAGTCTGGCACGATCCTCCGGTAGTACCCAGCTAGACCCAAGAAACTTCGCACCACCATCACGCTCCTGGGTGGCTCTCAAGCTAACACTGCCACGATCTTCGCATGATCCACCGTAAATCCCGCCTCAGAGATGACGTGTCCCAAGAAGTGGACCTCACGTATCCAGAACTGTCACTTCGAGAGATTACCATAATGATGGTGCTCTCGGAGTGTGTCCAGTACAACCCTCAAGTGGTAGGCGTGCTCCTCCTCAGTCGTCGAGTATATCAAAATGTCTTCGATGAAGACCACAACAAATCGATCGAGGTATGGCTGAATGATCCTGTTCATGAGGCCCATGAACACTGCTAGAGCATTGGTTATGCCGAATGGCATAACCAAGAACTCATAGTGGCTATACCGACATCTGAAAGTCGTTTTCTGCACGTCCTCGTCCTGAACTCTGAGATGATGATAGCCTGATCTAAGGTCTATCTTTGAGAACCATCACGCTCCCTTGAGCTGATAGAAGAGGTCATCAATCCTCGGTAGCTGATACTTGTTCCTCACTGTCACCTGGTTCAGGCGACGATAGTCGACACAAAGTCGTAAGCTCCCGTCCACCTTCTTGGCGAACAATATCGGGGAAGCCCAAGGTGAAACATTGGGTCGGATGAATCCCTTGCCCTGCAAGTCCTCCAACTATACCTGTATCTCTCGAAGCTCGGCGAGTGCCATCCGATATTCTAGGGTGGATATCGGGGTTGTCTCGGGGTACAGATCAATATAAATGTCTACCTCTCTGCGAGGAGGTAGTCCTGGAACGTCTTCAGGGAAAACGTCTGCATACTGATCCACCACTTCAGGAAAACCAGGACTCTGCACGTCAACTTCTCCTTGGATGAGGCTAGCCATTTGATGGGTGATGGGTTGTCCTCTCCTCTACGAGAGTCCATCCTGTGCTGCGAAGGCTGCCTTCTCGCCGATGATGTTGAACCTGCTCCCGTCGGTGCGTACACACCGCACCATGCACCTAATACAGTCAATCTAAGCATGGACCGTAGATAACCTATCCATGCCCAATATGACGTCGTAAGGCCTCAAAGCCGCTACAAGAAGATCCCAGCCAAAGCTCTCACCTCCTAGAGTAATCTCACACTACCGGCACCAGTGCGTAATCGTCGAGTCTGCTCCCGTAGGAGTCTCTAGCCGTAAGGATCAAGCCAACGGCTCTGTCGGAATCTCTGAGCTCCGAACAAGGGAAGAGGATATGAAAGAATGACTCGCTCATGTGTCTATAAGAACTACAGTAATGGTGAAATAGACACAAATAGTACCTTGAATCATCTCGGGCGCGCAGTGGTTGTAGGCCATCACTGCCTGAAGTTGTGCCTTTATCTGCCTGCCTGCTCCCTGTGGTCGGGGTGGACCTCCTGGGGGTGGTGGTGGTAGATCTTGAAAGCATCTCCCACCACCTGCTTCTTGGCCAGCTCCTCTGCCTCGTCCGCCTGCTCCCTGCGGATAGACACGGTCGATCCTCTCCCTCTACCTGGGTGGTCCCTCAACCATCTGCTGCTCCTCGGTATGGCGGGTTGGGCAGTCATGAGCCATGTGGCCCCGCCTGCCGCATGTGTAGCACTGTCTGCCTCTCGAATGACTGGCTCCACATTGAGTTCCCCGCACCACAGAGCCAGTGTCCTGAGGTCGTCTGCCTGAGGGTCTGGTCTTCCTGGACCCATGAGTCATCTATCGACTACCTACTGCAGAAGACTCTGCTACGTGCCTCCCTACGGTAGGTCTCGCTGCTGAAGTAGGCTCAGCAAGGAAACTCTCAAGGAGAAGGGCTCGCTCCAGTACCCCTCCCTGTGTCGGAATGTTGAGGGAGATCAGCGATGCCCGGATCTCAGGCCTCGATCCTTGCTCAATAGTCTGGGCTAGGAAGAATGGGTCTCGTACCATGTCCGTCGAATAGCATGAGAGATCGGTAAATCTCCCCGAGTACTAGGTGGCCATCAAGCTGCCCTACCACAGCTGTAGATGCTCCTGGATGAGCAACGCACGGAGGGTGGCTGGGATGAACTCTGTGCGAAAGAGGCTCTCAAAGTCCATCCAGAGGAGAGATGCCTCCTCGTGCACCTATAGCATCAAGCACCACCATCTGCCTCCTGCCTCATGTAGGAGGCTCACTGCGAGGATCACCATGAGGTCTGCCGGTGTCTTCACTAACCTGAAAACTCATACAACTGCCTCCAGAAAATCCTCAGCTTCCCGAGGGTCTGTCTCCCCGTGGATCCTTGGCAGTTGATGACGCTGAAACTCATGCATTGCACTAAGGCGATGTGCATTGTCAGCGGCTGGGGCTGGTAGCATTGGTGGCTCGGCTGGTAGAGGTTCCACCGGTGCCTCTGCTGTCAAAGGGCCCTGTACCAAGGCCTTGTCGCTCGGTGGGCTGTCGTCACAGACAACGCTCGGAACCCTAGCTGGCTGCCTTCGTGGGGCCATCCTGAAAAGAGATAGGTGCGCCATGGTTAGAACAGTATACCTAGTGAGACGACACAATGAAATCACAAGGAAAACATGAAACACACATGCAATCAATGTTTTCGTGCATTAAGTCGGAAATCAGAAGTCAGGGTCCTAGTGTATGGATACGTCAGCTGCCGCACCAACACTGGACTCCCTGGACTGATAACCACACTCAATACTCTTAACACTATTGCTTCACATAGAAAAAGATCAGAGTCATGAGTTCTGCAGTAGAACCGAACTCCTCTGATACCAATTTGTCACGACCCGTCCTCGAGGCCTGTGCTGTGAGTACCCCAAGCCCACTTTCCATAGGACAGGGCCTGGCAACTAGCACCAAGGCGTAATTCTTGGTAATAGGGGAAGGCATTGACTTTGTAAAGTAAAAAAACACCACAGAGCAAGCAAGCAGAAGTAAACCCTAAGTAAAAACTGGGTACAACAGTATGTGAGGAAAAGTATGTGGGCTAGAATACAAACTCAAACTGAAAGTAAAGTACAACTGAAAAAGAGAGTACATCAACTGGAAAGTAAAGCCGCTGCCTCGAGCCATCCACTGGAAATCCCACCTGAAGGGTGGGTACAGATAGCCTCCACAGCTCCTCAGGTCCAACCGTCCGCTTCGAGTACGCCCCGCCCAGTGGTCCACCTCCGGGTACCGACCTGCTCCTCATGCCTCAACCACGATCAGCGTTGTCCATCATCTGCAACCAACACAACGTAGTACGGTCATAGCCCGTGCAGGGGTGAGTATAAGCTACAACTTAGGGACCCCGAGACCCCCGAAGGTCTCCCAGAATAAACAAATGATAATCCAAAAAGGAAAGATACAATCACGAATTAACATCCAACACTACTTAGGTATATGCCCATACATATACCTAAGTCATGAATTCTCGTTCGGCTCCAACATCTGAGCCCAAGTTTGATCACGTCCACACAAGATAGCACAACACAATCCACATAGGAAAGAAAAACAAGATTAAGCTCACATAGGTATACATCTTCATAAGACGTTAGAGATGATCAGATATTGCCACTGATTCATCTAAGCCGTCGGACCCACACAGGATCGTTATGTACTAACCCCCACAAAGACCCAAAAGGATCGATAGGTAACTAACCCCTGCAATGAACCACACATGATCAGACCCACACAGGATCTGTAGGTGCTGGCCCACACAGGACCACTGAGCGCTGACCCACCCAGAATCTGACCCACACAAGATCGATAGCACTAATCCAAGTAGGATCGATGAGTGCTTTAGTCATCGTCGTCGAATCCACGGAGGATTTTTGTACAGTCGTCAGCGTCGTCGTAGTCGCAACCTGTTCTAGGGTTCCCGCACACAGCATGCTCGTTTGGGAGGGTCTGCTTCACGAGCCAAGGGGCTGATACATCAACAGAAACATAGTCCAGAGTTGATGTATCCAAAAGTTCTGTCTCGTCAATAGTAACTCAACGTCATAGACGGCGCATTATTCGGACGCCCGGTCTGAGAGTTATTGGCATTTTTTCCCAGGGCCCGGTTGGTTTTTAATTCAAAACCAACCCGACCGTACTCCAAATGCATCCAAACCTCGAGCGGAGTAATCCAAATGGTCCTTATCACTAAGAGGAATCCAAAAAAGTCGACAGCAAGTCAATCGGACGTCCGGAGCTCAAGTTATAGGTGTTTTCGCTCCGACAGCCCGGTTCGTTTCGTGTACGAACCAACCCCGCCGAACCCAAAGTCTTTCGAAACCTTGAGTGAGATATACAAAAACGACCGTCTCAATCCAAGGATCGCATCGCAACTGATGGTACGTCGATTGGAGGTCCACATCCCATGTTATGGCAAAAGACTGTGAGAGGTCCGGTATTAGGGGGTTCAGGCCCAGTCCGACCCGGCCCGGTACCCCCTGGGTCAGCCCAAACCGGGTCGACCCGACCCGGGGCCGGGTCCGGCACGCTTGGGCGCAGCCCAGCCGGGCCTGGGTGTGGACCGGCCTGGCGGTCCGGGTGGGCGGCTCGGCTGTTACGGCCGAGCGAAGAGAGGGGGTGGGAGCGCTGACCCCCGTGTGGTGAAACCCCGACCCCCTTGTGGGGGGCCGCACCTGCTGGTCAACCGGGGGTTACGGACCCCCGGTTTTCCCCCATACCGGACGACCCACTCTGGCCGGCTGGCTGCTGCCGCCATAGGACTGGCATGGGCCGGATTCCCTGCTCCGATGCCAGCGGCCCGAAACCGGCCGCCGGTCCATGCTCCGGCGCAGCCCCAACCGCGACCTTAATCCGGCCGGCGCGTCGCGATGGCGCCGCGCCCCTATGTCGTGGCCCCGTTCCGGCCGCGATGTCTTCAAGGTTCCCTCTAGGTTCTTTGGCACGGCGTGACGGCACCACGGATTAATTCGTTTTCAACGGTTCGGTGCGACGGTGCCACACTTCTCCGCCCTTCCTTTAACATTTCCCCGCGCGGTGCTTCGGCACCGCGCCGCCTTCACGTGCCGCAACAAAAATCAACCAACAAGGGGGAGGAGGGTCGGCCGTGTTTTTGTGGTCCGACCTCCTCCCTTTATTGTGATCACAGGCGGTTCAAATTGGAATGAAGAAAGTGACGGAAGTAATCACAAACAAACATAATAATAATCCCCCTATCTCGAGCGTAGTCGTCGAACAAGGTTGTCGCAGAAGGGGGCGTTGCGGAATTGATCACCGCGGAAGAAGGCAGATCGTTGCGTCGTGGAGGAACATAGTCTCCCTTTCTTTGACGCGGAAAGGAAGAATGAGGTGATGCCCGTCGGGTCGTCGATCTCTGAGGAAGGTGTCTCTCACCGTCGTCCGTTGTCGAAGTTTGGTGTTCTTCACGTTCTTCATCGAGGATGAAGAACTTGAAGAACCTGAGTGAAAATCTCCCAAACCTCTCACAACCCAACAACATTAATAAATTAAGAGTTTTCATATTTTATTAACACAGAAGACAACGATTTGAAATTCAAAAAAAAAAATAAACAATCAATTAATTGAATTAATTGAGGAGTTTAAATATCCCAATTAATGAGGTGTTTATTATCTAGAATAAATGCAAGGGTTGACTTCATTAAAAGGGGGGTGCGGGTGCGTTACATAATTAAAGGAGGGGGTTTAGGAAGAAAAGAAACAGCAGGGCTCGTGTCGGCCCCACCACACAAATATCCTACCTATTGGGTAGGATATTTTGGGTCTCACTCTTAACACTAAGCTTAGGTTGAAAACATGAAGTAAAATAAAAATTGTGCATCTAATTTTTATTTTATTCCTTTACATATCCCCAAAATTTAAAACCACACCCGAGAAAACGCAACTTCGGAAAAGGTGTTTCTAAGCAATTATCGGTGCTGTGATTCCATCGATGCCCTCTGAATTCGATTCCGAGCACCGGTTCAAATGTTAGAAAACCTCGCTCATTCGTTCACTGAATATCCCCGAGCTAAACTTCAGAAAATGATTCTGGGCACACCGGGTCTCGGAATCAGGTTCAGTCAGAAACTACATTCTTGTAAAATCCCAAATAAAATTAAAAAAAAATTCCTTTTAATTTTACGGGTCTTTACATAGCCATTAAGAATAGATCATCAATATTTTAAATACAAAGGGTTTATTCTAATTGAAAAAAGAAAAATATCCCAGTATTTAGAAAGGGGTATATATTATCAAAATATTAATATTGTGATAGTAGTTTGAGAAACAAAATGTAGAGATTTTAGGTTATTTTGATGAAAAATCATCACTACAATGGAGAGTGTAGAAGAAATCACTAGTGGATATTTAGTGACATTGAAGAAAATTAAAAAATATAGATTTAATTATGGGTTAAAATATAAATCTAGGAGAGTCTCTAAAATATATCTATATTGGCGAATATTATAAAAATTTTACTGTGGTTAATAAATCTTTTAAGGAAAATAAAAAAATTCATATTGAAGATAAATTATATATGAAGAAATATGATGATTAATTGAATAATATTAGGGTTGAACTGATGAATTTAAGAGTAAATATTGATTGAGTGAAATATAAATAGATTGTGATTGATATTTGATAACAAAAATTGATTTTTATGATAAATATCATGACAAATTTGAAGAGAATATATATAATCATTTCCATGAAGTTATGGAAATATCATGTAATTGAAATGATCATGAACATCATCCAACATCATTCAATAATTAAACAAAACCCTCTAATTGAACTTGTTCTATGTTAGATAAGAAAAATCAATCAAATAATAAATATTGTGTAGGAAAATAATTTGATTTTAATGATTCTGTAAATTCAATTTTCACACACATTAATAATAAGACAACAAAAAACGATGAAGAAAAATGATATAAGATGATGTTATATATGAATAATAAATTGTCAAGAGTTTACTAAAATTTTGGTTATCATAATGGATCCAGAATTTATTTTCATAAGATGGCCAAAATATCTATTCATAGTTATAGACAGAATAATTTCTATATAATAATATTTTCTTTTTATAATTATTACAGTACTGTAGAGATTTAGGAAACATAGAAATGGTGTGTAGGTGTAATTTTGAATACAATGATGATTCTGGATGGTTTGAAAAATAGAAATTGAGGGGATTTAATCACCATAAAATGTAAAAAATGTATATATATCCTATGTAATTTGAATTTATAATTGAAAACAGATTTCAACAATGGTTTGAAACTTCTGAAAGATCAGAGAAACTTAGTCATATTATAAATGAGTTTCTTTTTATACAAAAAACTTATATGGGATTACGTGGGATTTTGGAGATATCATGGGAAAATAATGAGAACGTCAAATTAATTTATTCAGATTTTGATATTTCCTACTAAGAATCCAAATGATACATTACATGTATGTTAGATTACGGTTATTCTTATCCTTTTATTTGAAATATGAATCAAAACATGGATGTTCAAAAATTAAATGAACACACGACGACCCTTGAAAATGGCAGACTACTCAATATCATTGGTGGTCGATCAGCGTTGATACAAAATGATAAATTGAAATCCAAAATCATATTACAAGTTATAGCACTGGAGCACAATATTCTTCGTTTTCCACAATTATGTGTTGAAGAAAATTATTTGACCATTCAGAATTATGGGTCTGATGTGGTGATATTGAATTATAGATATATCATACCAAGAAGACAATGAACAAGAGGAAAAAAATTTATATTATTAGTGATGGAAATTTATTTTAGTTGCATATGAAAAAAGAGAATAAATTATGACATCATATACATGGTGTTCTTTCCAATAAATAATTGTGTAAACCTATTGATTAAAACAATGTTCATGATATATTTAAGTAAAAAAGAGAATGGAATTTTTTTTAATCATCATTTAAAAATGAATTGATTGTGAATACTCCAAAAATATGGTTTAAATACAAACTAGTAATCCTTTAGAGCCAATTATCTATAAAATTTGAAGTCCCATGAGGAAATAATATTAAAAAGTGACATTTACTTTATTTATATTATGGATCACCAAACATAAAATGTTTTCCTTTATTTTCATATTTCACCCAAAAATAATTATTTCCTTCTAATATATCTGTGTATTCTCTTTCCATAGAAGAAATGGTTATCCTTTCCAAATAGAATTAGGTAATGGAATTTAAGGAGAAAACATTGATGATATTACTATGCTAAAAATAGAAAATAATTGTATGCTATTAATATTTAAAAATGAATAACTAGGAATACTCTACACAAGAGGGTAAAAATACAAACTACTCATATATTAAAGATAATTCACTCTATTATTTTCATTTCCCTGAGGAAATAATCAGAAAATTGTGATATTTATTTAATATCCATTATGGAGTCCACTATACAAATTACATTTATAAATGTTATGAAATTTAAATCAGATACATTAAAATTGATTAAATGTTTTTGGAGAAGTGAATAGAAAAATTTTGGTTATTCTGGAAATATGATTAAAACAAGTAGTACAGATATTTTTTCCATTATAATATATGAGTATTATATTGAAAAAAATGGAATTCATCATGAACTAAGTGAACCAAACACAACAAAAACCCAAATTTATGGATGAAAAGAACAATTTAATTCTTGTAGAGATGGATCAAATAATGTTATTAGAGGTGGAACCAAGACATTATTTATAGAGACCAGATATTGTAGTATTAGTTCATATATAACATCATATAATTATATGAAATATATAATATTACCATATATGATATTTATTTTAGGTAATATCAATGTTTTTTGATTATGAAAGTATTTTGTATCCCTTTAATTATTGATGTTAATGGTGAAAATTGAAGATAATTTTAATACGTGGTATTAATGGTATCTTCCATCGTTATCCAAAAAAGGGATGATGGTATCATTCTTAAATTATGTATAATGATTTTTTTTGTTTCTTCCATGACAAATTGGCGGAACAAACAAATAACATGGACTCTCATGAAAAATAATTTTTGGATGTAATGCAGATGAATCCATTTTTGTGAAACAGTAATATAGAGATTTAGGAAATATGGATAACAATAAAGATGTTCTTGGGGAAAAAAGTTTATTTTGTAAATTCATTTGATTATTTAAAATCATTTTTAGGTCATCTCATGTTTGGGATACAAGATCAAGTCCAAAATATCAAGGGAAATCTGGGAAAGTAAATTATAACTAAATGAAATTTTTGGATAGCCTATTCTATCTCATTTTTTTCTCTAGGCGATCTAAAATATCTAGAAGAATCAATAATACGTCATGTGTTTAATGATGCAATGAATGAAGAGAAATATAATATTATAAATTATGAGACAATTTATTTCAATGAATGTCCCCAAAAAAGTATATTTTAGGGAAAAAGTTTGTATTCTAAAACAAGTTGAATAAAAATGAGAAAGTATAGAGAGATAATGAATTATTAGTGTGTAATAGGGATTAATAAGTTGACATGGATGAATTAAATGCTGCATTATAAAATTTTTTATGACGACAAAAATTTAATAATTTTTCATTATATAGTAGCATAAAGGAACTATAAGATATGACAAATATATTTCAAGTAAACCTTCCTCAATAGTGAATTTGATGATGATGTTTATAATAAATAGACATATGGTTTCTTATTTTTAGAATATGTGAAATTTTTTTATAGGTTGAAAAAGGTTTTATGACTTCCAAAACATGCCTTAGGTTTATGGTATTCTATTCATGAAAAATCCATGAAAGTGTTGAATTTCATAACAGGTGTACTAGAAAACATTCATAATATAATGATAATAAATCATTACTTTTAATTTTATTTATTTATGTAGATAATATTATTTTTTCTTGAAATTATGAAGGAGTTGGTAATGATTTTAAAAATAAAATGATAAATCATTTCGAATGGTCAGTTTATTGTGATTTTTGATATTTTCTTGGCATAAGACATTCTCTATAGAAGTATTTTATATTATATATCAATAAATTTAGACTAATGAAATGTTCATGGTGATTTAATGGAGTATTAGAAGCCTATTTCTATTCCATTTATAGTAGGAATAATTTATGATAAATATGAATCGGAAAAGAAGTTTATCTCAAATAATTTTGGAAACTAATTTGAAGTTTACATAACTTTCATGATTCAAGAATAGATTTTTTATTTCTTGTTACACATTTAGACAGGTATCAAATTCCACCAAAAGAGTTTAATATTATTGATTGAGTGAGAATGCATAGATACATCAGTGGGAAAAAATTTATTTTGGGGTGAAATTGTGTGCCAAAAAGATAGATTATCTATTTTTTACATGTGTTTATCATATAGTGTTGATTTATATTTTGGGAAAAATATTTGTTTTTTTTTAATTCAAGAAAGTATACTTCAGTTACATTGACCACTAATGAAGCTTATGTTTTTTCTTCCTCGCATTCCTCAACATAACATATATGTTTGAAGACCCAACTGGAAAATGTTAATGTTGAATTGAAGATTTACAACATTTGTGATGTGATAGTCATTGTGGAATCATCCATACAAAGTATCAAACTCAACATTAATGTTTAATGAAAATTTAAATAAAAAATCTCTACAGTGATGATCAATTATATATAATGAGTTAATGTTGTAAATTATTCCTAAAAAGAAGAACATTTTTCTATGTTCACTAAAGAAATATCTTTAGAATAATTTCAGAATGTGAGGATAAATTATCTGTTCAAAATCACTCTTTATAAACCTATGGCATGGTTTCATAGTCTCTTATCTCATCTTGTATTTCAATATTGTTGTTAATAGAGGATAAAAATAAATAACATAAATATTTCCGTTATTTTAATCATCCAATTATTTTCCTAGGGTATATAATGTATGGGGAGTATCCACGGATAGTGTCACGTTGGGGGAATAATATATTTGGGGATGGTTAATAAAATATATATAATATGATTTTAGCATTTATTAACTATATCATTGTTATATTGTATGTGGATTTAGAAATTATTCTAGTTGAAAGAATATCTTATTTGATGTTGATGGTAAATTTTATGGTTGGAAAATTTTTTAAGAAGCTACTTAATGAACACTATCTATTGGTTAACATATTACTATTCCTTAAATGTTATTTTTTTCTACCACATATTCACTCACATTGTCTTTTAATTATTAGTTAATGAACCTTTATTATGGTTTCTCTGTTTCATAGTGTTTTATGTCCCTTGGTTGAACACGAAATCCAATGGGGGATATTATCAAGCTCAAGAGGATATAATATTGTTGTTATGATTATTGGGGTTGGATAATTGTTGAGAAGAATATGACTGGTTTTTTTTGTAATTTGTTTCAATACTTAAAAGATATTCTATGTGAAATAAATTGATTTCATATTAACAGGTCATAGTGTTAATATATTAGGAATTTAGATCATGATGTAAGAAAATATGAAGACGTAGAAAGGGAGGTCCCATGAAGAAATGATGGTTATGGTCCATGATGTTACATAGAGGAGTCATACTCCTATGTCATCACTGCAACATTGCATGTTTAAGATGCATAATTGTAAACAACCATCTATATACGAGTTCCAAATTAATGGTAATAGGAGGACCATTCCATTGAGTATCACTGCATATAGTTTTATATGTGTCCACTCTATTGTGCATGTGTCCACATCATAGAGGTTGTTGAGTAAAATATTTGACATACTAGAAAATTTACTACATCCACACTCTAGTGAAGGACTACAACATAGATATAGGAGGGTCAAAATTCTGTGGTATTAGAAATATTGTGTTCGCCATGCCCTAGAACTTCTACCATTCCACTGTTAAAAGAATTAATAATGAACAACACCACACTAACCAGTATAAAATATTGAGAATATTTGGATATATTTTAATTGTTCTAGTTAAATTGTGATCTCCACATTTTATAACATTTAAAACATTGCATCCTTGTGGGGAAATAGTGAAAAAATCATAAAAAATAATAGGCTATGACTTAGTACCATAGAACCCACTGTAAAATCTGATTATTGGAATATAATAATGATTTTCTCACATTCATTTATATAATTTATTTTGTAATTAATCCTTCAAAAAATAACCAAAATTTTGATATTATAGCCAGGATCTACAAATATATTAATACATTGGATAATTATAAATGTTATGTTATTTCTTTGAAAATAAAAAACAAATTAATATTAAAACTATAGAAAATGGATGGTTATTAGGAAAAACTACATTACATATAGTAAATATTAAGATTATAAAATGTGAAGAAATGTTGATAAGAATTTAATGAATACAAATTAATTCCCAAAAGGGATTATCTATTATATACATTGATAATCGGAGGTGTAGATAGAATATAGGAAGAAAAAGAAGATAAATTTTACTATACATTGAAGTATATGAGATGAAGACAAGAATCATTGTATCAATAAATGAAGGATAAGTTTGTAGGGATTATTTATATATTTTATATAATATATTATATAATAATTTCACTATGGGACCCACTATCATGATTTGAATTCTTGACATTATACATTTCCAATTATAAACCATACCTGTTATACTTGTATCTTCAAATTAGTGGGTTGTACAATGTCAATAGATTCTAGATCATGCTAAGGACTATCATTCTAGTTTTAAGAGGTAATTATTGTAAATCATTTTTTCCATTCTTATGTGTTAGTTTGGAATTTTGATCAAGATTAACATTAAATGGAGATGAGGGGTTCTTCAATATTAAAATTTAGAATAAGTACAATAACTAATTCTATACATCTGATTCCTCATTAACCAATGGTATTTCATTTTTCCTCTAAATGAGAATCTCCATTGATATGGAGGATCTTTTTTCCTTTGTAAATAGTCTGATAAACATTCATGTTGTGAAATAATAGTTTTATGAAATGGGACAATCTATTTCCATAAATGTGGTACCAGAAAAATATGATTCATTTTTACTTGTTTTTAATGATTTAACTATAGATTCAAGTGATAAAGCACTTATAATCATCTATGGATTAATATATTATCTCATCATCTAATCAAAATATCGATGAATAAGATCCTGATGATACCCCACCTACGGATAAAAAATATTTTTCAACAGTATTGATCAATTAAAATTAAATAATGAATGTGTTTGTGCCTTATGTAAAGGGAATATCAAATCACATGTTCCCATAAAAACACTCCAATAATTAACCACAAATCATACCATTAGGAAGGGAAAGGGTTCATTCATTTATTCTTTTAATGATCCCCTATATCTTATATTATCATCTCTATGGAATATGAGTTTTATTATAAGAACTTGACCTTAAACATTTCATAATCTTGAATTAAGTTAATATTTCACATTGGGGATCTTATCAGGTTTAGAGTTTTAGAGAATTAGGTCATATCTATTAAATTTAATTTAAAAAAAATAAAATGTTGACACTTCTACTTAGTTTCTATTTTTTTCACAAAACAAGAACTCTTGAAAAAAAGATTCATGTCTAGTTTTGTGTTTAAGACAACATGACATTTCTGTGATCCCACCCTAGACCTATTCCACATTATGTCCCACTAAAAACATTTCAGAAACTTGGGATTATCATAAAAATCTCAGTAATTGATACACAAAGAAGAAAAACTTTTAGTTTTTCAAAAAAACAAGTAAACCATTAATACATTATCATATGTATTACTTTTTATCTTTATGAAGTAGTAAATACTATTATATGAATAAAATATCAATACATACACTTTTGTAACCAAAATATTACCATAAAACCCATATAAAGAACACATAACATATAAAGGTAAATTGGGACATAATCATACATAAATGGAATAACCATACAGTTGACCACCATAGATATCAGTAAAAGGAATAACCATACGGCCGACTTCCATACCCAATGAATTGGAGGTTATAAAGTTACCACTCGTCCTGATTTATCACAGCACCACACATCATTTGGTTTATCACATAACAACCCATCAAATGTCCAAGTACCATTATAAAGTCATAACACATAAAACAAATATAAAGGAAAGAAAACATTTCCACATTTAAATAAAAATATATCACTTAAATATATTGACATAAAAACTCCATTATCAAAACCATTTTCAATACCAAAATACA
This sequence comes from Viscum album, assembly GCA_963277665.1. Taxonomy (NCBI): domain Eukaryota; kingdom Viridiplantae; phylum Streptophyta; class Magnoliopsida; order Santalales; family Viscaceae; genus Viscum; species Viscum album. The sequence goes on from OY728142.1 coordinate 88,810,154, forward strand.
TAAAAGAGTATATGGTATTTATTTTCCTTGAAAAAAAAACATTATGACTTGTTAAAGAAGCCAAATAACCAATAATACTCGTGGCGGAGGAAAGTTCATTGTTACCACTAATGTCAAAAAAAACATTCCTCTTTCTCATTTAGTAAAATGCTTTGTAAAAAAATATTCCCTTTGAAAATCCTAGGGTGTATATACAGCATATAAAATAATTTTGTGTATTAAAACAAAACTTTCCTCAATGAAAGGATATTGAGACGAAGTCCCTTACCTCGGGTCCAACTTGACTCAATCATTCTTTAATCTCATTTAATTTGGGTAACTTCCATTGGTTTGAACCAAAAGAACATCTTGGAGTACCTTATGACTAAGGTAAGGCTTCTAAGAGGAGAAGAGGAATGTAAAGTGCTTAATTGGGTTGAGTTAGTATGAGACTAAAGGCTTGAAAGGAGTGACAAATTGGATAGAAATTGTCTTCTTTTCTAAGGGGGGGGGTAGGGGCTCTTTTGGAAAGTGTGATCATATTATTTTATTATAAACTAATATTAGGTTTCAAAAGGTCCAAAAATAATTAAAGTTGAATATTAGATGACTCGTTGTCAAAATAATATTGTCCAATAAGAATGGAAATGGTTTTGGATAATATTTTAATCATCATAATCTTATTTATTTAAATCATTTATTAATGAGGAAAATAATACATCCTTATACTGTCATAAATAACGTAATTTAATCTATGTATAAAAATTATAAAAAAATACCACTATGTTGGAAATAGTTTTATCTTTGAAATGAATAATTATAGTTAAAAATATTTCCTATATAAAACTATATAAAAATTAATTTACTAAAAGATGTTTGTTTATGTCATTTTGGACTTTACATTAAATTAATTAATCTAAAGTGTCATTATCATTCATAAGTGGATCCATGGGGTCCCAAAATAGACCCCACAATGCCCATGGTCGGCCATTACTCATTAAATATAGTTAGGAAAAGATTTAAAGTAATTTTGAATTATTACAATATTCTTTTTACCTTGAATTACCCTATCTACCTTTAACCGCTTTAAATTAAAGTCAAAAGTAACTATTCACAAAAAATTATTTTAATCTTATTGAACCACATTTTACTTAATAATAACAACCATGTATGTCAGATTTTCAAAATTCAATTAACATAAGTGGTAAAATTTCATTTAAATGAAAAAGTTATTTTCTTAACTACTACTAAGTGGTTTCACTATTCCTCAAAAATTGAGTTTTTTCAGAAAAACACCAAAAAAATAGCCTAAGCTATATTTAATATTCCAAATTCAAAAATGATTTATATTTTACCAAATTATAAACATTTAATTTTAATTAATTCTTTTATAATTAATTCACATTGATATCAAAAATAGCGTGTTTTTAAGAAACAAAAACTATCCAATGATTGACACATGCTTATATCCAAATTCAAAGTGAAATTAATTCCAATGGACAAAATTTGATTAAATGGTAAAATTATATTCTTATTAAACATTAAAAAAATAAAATGATAATCAAACCATATAAATAAATTATATAAAAACACAATTTTGAATTAAAATACAATATTTTTCACTATTCATTAAAAAAATAAACTTTATTCAAAAAATTCCAAAAATATACACAATGTAAATTTTGATGTCCCCATTCTAAAGAAGAATTTTATTTTGTAAAATTGAACACATAAAAATGACCAAATCTTAATTTAATGAGGATTCCCTATCAAAAGGCGGTAAATCGGCCTTTTACTTAATATAGGAGTATTTATGCTTAGAATTAGGTTCATTAATATTTTAAGCCCCTAAAATTTATTAGATAAATGTAAAATCATTTAACAAACATGTATAATAATATTTTATTTAGTTTTGTTTATTCCTGCCAATACAATGGCTATGAGTTAACTTCCATTTAAAATAATAAAATTATATTCATAGTGTGAAACATAAGATTTCAAAGAAAACTCATTGTTACGTATCGGGTACGCTATCGATCATAGAAACCCATTTAAAGTAAAATTATTATTTAATTCACAAATATTAATAAATATGAAATATGTCTTATTCATTATTTACCTTGGATGTTACATCCTTCCCCCCTTTTGGGAATTGCGTACTCACAATTTTTATTCGCTTATCAAAATAAGTGGGTTATTTCTCTCTCATAGCATTTTCAGATTTCCACATTGCCTCTTCAATAATATGGTTTTTCAAAAAAACACATTACTTAGTGAATTACCATATTCTGAAAAACATGCTCTCTACAGTCAAGAATCTGGACTGGTTGTCCTCATTAGATAGATTCTCTTCCAACTGAACTACCTCTAGACTCAAAACATGAGATGGATCTGGAATATACTTTCTCAACATCGAAACATGAAAAACATTGTGTGACTATGATAAACCTGGAGGTAAATCCACTCTATATGCAACAGATCCAACTTTCTCCATGATATCATAAGGTCCAATGAAACTCATATTCAATTTTTCCTTCTTACAAAAATGCATCACACATTTCCATGGAGAAACATTGAGAAAGACATGATCACCTAACTCAAAAGAATGATCCTTCCTCCGATTATCTGAATAACGTTTCTGTCTTCTCTGAGTTGTTCTCATGTTCTTATGAATCAACTGAACTGTCTCTGTCATCTCTTTTACCAATTCTGGTCCCATTACCAACCTTTCACCTACTCCATCACATGAATCTAAGGTTAGACAATTCTTTACATATAATGACTCAAATGGATCCATCTGTATACTAGAATGAAAACTGTTATTATAAGAAAATTCAGCCAAATAAATATGATGGTCCCAACTTCCCTGGTAATCCATCGAGCATGGACGTAACATATCCGCCAATGTATGAATTGTTTATTCTGATTTCCCATCTTATTAAGGATGAAAAGCTGTACTAAAATTTCATTCAGTACCCAACGACTTCTGAAGGCCTCTCCAAAAGTTAGAAGCAAACCTGGGATCATGATTAGATTCAATGGAGAGGGGAACTCCATGAAACCTGACTATCTCTTTAACATACAACCGAGCAAGTTGATCTAGATATAATGTATCTCGAATAGGAATAAAATGGGTAAATTTAGTTAATCGATCAACTATAACCCAAATTTCATTATTACCTCTAGATGTCTTCGGTAATTTCACAACAAATTCCATAGATATATTTTCCCATTTCCACTCGGGCTCTGGTAAATGCTAAAGAATCCCTTTCGGTAACTACCGCTATGCTTTAACATGCCGAAAAGTCAAACACTTCACAGTAAAATAATCCATATCACTTTCCATTCCATCCCACCAGTAATACTCATAATGATCTCTATACATCTTAGTACTGCCAGGATGAACTGAAAATGGGGGTCTATGATCTTTACAAAACAACTCATTCTTCAAATATGAATCACAAGGCACACATAATCTTTTTACAAATCTCAAAGCACAATCATTATCAATGTTGAATTCCGGAAACATACCCTTTTGAACCAACTCTGCCTTTTTCTATAACTCACTATCTTCTTTCTGCGCTTGCTTTATTCTGACTAAAAGAGATGATCTCGCTGACACCTGATACAAAACAAACGAATTTTATGCACCAACAACTTCTATGACAATGTTTATCAAATCAAAAACCAAAGGATCTTGTTCCAAACGTAACATGGTTAATGAAACATTATTTTTTAGACTCAAAGCATCAACCACATTATTTGATTTTCCCGAATGGTAATAGATAGTGCAATCATAATCCTTGATTAATCCTAGCCATCTCCCCTGTCTCATGTTCAATTCCATATGAGTGAATATATACTTCAAACTTTTGTGATTAGTATATATCTCGCATTTTACTTCATACAAATGTGGCCTCAAAATTTTTAAAGCCATAATGACAACATCTAATTCGAAACTATGTGTAGGGCAATTTAACTCATGAGGATTCAACTAACGTGATGCATAAGCAATTAATCAATCATTTTGCATAAGGAAACATCCAATTTTTTCAATGAAGCATCACTGTAAACAACAGACTCACCATTTCTGGTTGGTAGTGACAAAACTAGAGCATTCAACAATATTCTTTTAAATTTTTGAAAACAATCCTCAGATTCTTTTATCCAGATGAACTTAACACCTTTTCGAATTAACAAAGTCATTTAACTAGATAACCATGAAAAAAATTAAACAATCCTCCGGTAATAACCTACCAATCCAAAAAAACTACAAATCTCGATTATATTTGTGGGTCTTGGCCATTCTTTAACAACATTTGTTTTAGAAGGATCAATAGTTATGCCATTTTTTGAAACAATTTGACCAAGGAAAGAAATTTCTTATAACCAAAACTCACACATGCTGAATTTCCAATAAATTTTATTTTCTTTTATGATTTGAAAGACAACCCTTAAATGAATTTCATGTTCCTATATACTTTTTGAATAAACCAAAATATTATCAATGTAAACAAAAACAAACATATCCATGAACTCACGGAATATTCTATTAATATGATCCATGAATACAGTAGGTGAATTGGTTAAACCAAAGGGAAAAACAAAAAATTCATTATAGCCATATCTAGAATGAAATGCGATCATCAGAATGTCTTCTTCCTTTAATTTCAACAGATCGTACCCCGATCTCAAGACAATCTTCGAAAAATACTTAGCTCCCTGGAGCTGATCAAACAAATCATCGATATGAGGAAAAGGATACTTATTCTTAACAATGGTGTTATTATATGATCTATAATCAATGAGAAGTCTCGTTGAACCATATTTCTTTTTAACAAGAAATACTGGATCACACTTTGGTGATGTGCTAGGTTGAATGAAACATTTTTCTAATAACTCTTGAAATTGCTTCTTTAACTCTAAAAGTTCAATTTGAGCCATTCGATTAGGGATTTTTGAAATTGGATTAGCATATGGAACTATGTCAATGATAAATTCAACCTCACCATCAGGTATGACACTAGGAAACTAATCAGGAAACATCAAGGTACTCATTTACCACTGGCACATCATTTATCTGAAAAGTTACTTTATTTTCAACAATATATGCAAGGTAACATTAATTTCCATTTGTTACTAGTTTCTCATCATCCTAATATGTTATTAAAATCAAGGGTTAATTCTTGTACTCAAATTGTAAATCATTCTATAATGAAACCTCTTTAGATCTGGAGTCTATCATAGAATGATAAATACATATCCAATCCATGCCAAAAATAACATGAAACTCTACTATAGGAAAAAAAGAACGTTTGCAGGTATATTCTTTCTGAACACAAGGACTAAAATGTTCTTATGTTTTTTTTTTGGCTCAACATTTCCTCCAAGTGTTTTTACTGTAATTTTTGTATTCTAATCTTGAGATGGAATTCCCAATTTACTAGAAAACCTCTCAGAAATGAAAGTGTGTTTAGACATTGAATCAAAAAACACATTGGAATAATATGAACAAACATATAGTATACCTGATACTACTCTCTTCGAAGGACCAACATCTTCTGAAGTAGTTGCAATGTATTTCACGACCCCTTTTTTTAGTAGACCGGCTGCTTTCCCTCAGTTGAGTTCTTCACTAGACACTAATTTTCATAATTACCCATTTCATTACACATAAAACATCTTACTGATGGATTTTCATTGCCTACTTGATCACTATCCTTACAATTACGATCAATATGACAAGACTTACCACACCGGAAGTAGTTTCCAGACTCTGATAAACAATCTCCAGGATGCTTTTTACCACAATTCTAAGAAGATGGATATTTAATTTTCTTACCTCTGGGATTCATTGTTGAATTCTTTCCCTTTGACTTCCAACTGGACCTCTTACCCAGTTGTTTGTCAAAGAACACATAATCATCTACAAACTCCATTTCCACCTTCTCCGCACATCGAACGAGTTTTTCATAACTTTTGAACTCACGAGTGGATAACTCTCTTCGATATCGTGGCTTCAATCTTGAGTAAAATCAATTATATTATAATCAATATCTTGGAAGAGATTTCATGCATACCTTTCCAGTCGAGTGAACTTTTATTTATAAGTAGCCACTGAATCAACGTCCTACCTCAATTCTAGGAATATTTTTTCCTTCCAAAGATGAACCACTTTAGGAAAATATTTCTCAAGAAACACACCTTTGAATTCATCCCAATCAAGACCATAAATCTCCTCACTATCCCTGATAGTTTTCACCATCGACCACCGATGATCAGCTTCACCTTCAAAATGGTAAATAGAAAGACTAACCTTTTTATGTTCTGAACACCCCCATCACATCGAAAATCATCTCTAGTACTTTAATCCACCCTTCAACTAGCACAGGGTTAGATGATCCTTTGAATGATGGGGGATGTTTCCTCATGAAATTCCCCAATATTGACATGTTCATCTGCGGTTGATCTGGCGAATATCGTTCATGGATACCACTACCATTTATTTCTTAATTCAACTGTTCCATCACTACAACAAACTGTTCATTTATAATTCCGACCATCTCAAGTTGCTAATTTGGAAGGTTGTCTTCCTCCTGATGTCGTCCAAACATAGCTGCCTAGTTTCCTCTACAGAAAACCATTCTGAACACAGAAATATCTAATGCGAAGAAACATGGTAATATGTAAATGCTATATCATTTCAATATTACCATAAATTAAATTAGGGACTTTAATTTAATAGTACCCAAACACCTAATGATATCTTAACTGAACTTTGATACCAACTATAAGGACCCAACCTTAAACATTTCATAATCTTGAATTAAGTTAATAATTCACATTGAGGAACTTTTCAGGTTTAGAGTTTTATAGAATTAGTCCATAACTATTACTTTAATTTCAAAAAAATACAATGTAGACACTTCTACTCAGTTTTTATTTTTTCATAAAACATGAACTCATCAAAAAAAGAGTCATGTATAGATCCATGTTTAAGACAACATCAATTTTACGTGATCCCATCCTTGAACTTATTCCACATTATGTCCTATGAAATACATTTCAAAAAATTTTGATGAGCCTAAAAAGCTTAGTAATGGTTACACAAATATGGGAAGGTGTTCGTTTTTAAAAACAACAACTAAACCATGAATACTTTGACATAAGTAATACTTTTTACCTTTATGAAGTAGTAAATACTATTATCTAAATAAAAGATCACAAAATAACCTTTTGTAACCAAAATATTACCATAAAACCCATATAAAGAGCACATAACATATAATGGTAACATGGGAAAAAACATACTTATATGGAATAACCATACGGTCGACATCCACACATATCACTAAATGGATGAGCCATACAACCAACTTTCATTCCCAATGCATTGGAGGTTATAATGTAACCACCCATCCTGGTTTATCACAACACCACCCGTCATTTGGTTTATCACGTAACCACCCTTGAAATTTCCAAGTACCATTATAAAATCATAACACATAAAACAAATATAAAGGAAAGAAAACATTTCCACATTTCAATCACAATATATCACATAAATATTCTGACATAATAAATCCATTATCAAAACCATATTCAATAGAAAAATACATAAAATAGTATATGGTATTTATTTTACTTGAAAAAAAGCATTACATCTTGTTAAGGAATCAAACGAACAAATAATACTCATGGCGGTGGAACGATTATTGTTACCGCTTATGTTAAAAGAAACATTGCTTTTTTTTGTTTAGTAAAACGCTTCGTAGAAAAATATTCCCTCGGAAAATTCAAGGGTGGTTATGCATCGTATAAATGAAAGTCATGTATTAAAACAAAATATGCCTCAATGAAAGGATATTTAGATGATGTCTCTTACCTCATGTCCAACATGACTCGATCATTCTTTAATCTCCTTTAATTTGTGTAACTTCCTTTGGTTTAAACCAAAAGGACTTCTTGAAGTTCCTTCTGCCTAAGGTAAGGCTTCTAGAAAGAGTATATTGATGTAAGAAGCTTAATTTGGAAATGTTATCACGAGCCTAAATGCTTGAGAGGTGTGGGGAATTAGATATAAATAATCTTTTTTATAAGGGGTAGGAGCGGCTCTTTTGGAAAGTGTGATAATATTATTTTATTATAAACATATATTCGGTTTCAAAATGTCCAAAAATCATTAAAGTCGAATATAAGATGGCTCAAAGTAAAAAAAATATCATGCAATAAGAATTGGATATGTTTTGGATAATAATATAATCATTATAAACTTATTTATTTAAATCATTTTTAATGAGTTAATACTACATCAGTATTGTGTCATAAATAATTTAATTCATTCGATGCCTAAAAATTTAAAAAAAACATGATGTAGGATATCATTTGTGATTTCCAAAGAATTTTTGTAGTCAAAAATATTTCTTATATATCACCATCTAAAAATTAATTTACTAAAAGATTTTTGTTTATGTCGTTTTTGCCTTTATATTAAATTAATTAATCTAAAGTGTCATTATCATTCATTAGTGTCTCCATGGGGTCCCAAAATAGTCCCAAGAATGCCAATGGATGGCCATTACTCATTCAATTGGGTTGGGAATAGTGTTAATGTAATTCTGAATTATTACAATATTCTTTTTACCTTGAATTACCATATTTACTTTTAACCATGGTAAATTAAAGTCAAAAGTTACTATTCACCATAAATTATTTTCATATTATTGAATCACATTTTACATACTAATAACAACTATGTATGTCGGATTTTTGAAATTCAATTCACAGAAGGTGTAAAATTTCATTTAAATGAAAGAGTCAGTTTTTAACTACTACTAAGTGGTTTCACTATTCATCAAAATTTGAAGTTTTCCAGAAAAATACCGAAAATTCAGCCTAAGATATATTTGATATTCCTAATTGAAAAATGATGTCTATTTTAAAAAATTATAAACATTAAAGTAGCATTAATTATTTTAAAATTAATTCCCATTGTTAAAACAAATAGTGTGTTTTTTAAAAAATAATAACTATCTAAAGATTAACCGTTGCTTATATCCAAATTCAATGTGAAATTAATTCCAATGACCAATATGAGATTAAATGGTAAAAATACATTCTATTTACACTTTAAAACCAATTAAAAAGATAATTTCTCCATATAAATAAATTATATTATAACTTAGTTTTGAATTAAAATACAATATTTTTCACTATTCATTTAAAAAATGAACTTTATCAGAAAAATTCAAAATATTTACACAATGTAAATTATAATGTCCTTATTCTAAAAAAGAATTTTATTTTGTCAAACTAAACATATAAAAATGACCAAAACTATATTTAAATAGGGTTCTCCATCAAAAGGCAAGAAATCGACCTTTTACTTAATATTAGAGTATTTATGCTTAAAATTAGATTCATTCATATTTTAAGCCCTTAAATTTTATTGGATAAATGTAAATACATTTAAAAAACTTGTATAATCAAATTATAGTTAGTTTTGTTCATTCCCGCCAATAAAATAGCTAGGAGATAACTTCCTTTTAAAATAATAATATTATATTATTAGTGTGCTAAGTATGATTTCAAAGAAACCTGTTGTTGTGTATCTGATACACTATCGAACATAGAAACCCATTTAATGTAAAATTAATATTTAATTCACCAATATTAATAAATATGAAATATTTCTTATTCATTATTTACCTAGGATGTTACATTTATAGTTATAATGGGAATGATAAAATGTATAGAAAAACTTTTATGGATGATTTAAGGATATTTCTCCCATGGTGAAAGGTGTATGTACTACTACAGTGTTCATCCTTTTTGGAAAGTACCCCATCCCACATCACTACGGTAATATTCATATTATCAAAACTATCATTGTGCTCATATAAAATGTAATTTATTAATTTTGATCACCAAATAGTCCTCAATAGTGATTCAATTCTCGAGTCCAGAGGTGGAACCATCGATGACCCATTCATCATCAAAATAAATAGATACAAATTAATTGATCCATGTTAAGGAATAATTACACTATATCATATAAAAACCATGTTCCCATAAATATTATAGGATATTTATAACAACTGAAAAGTAGTTTTGTTATCTTTCTCAAAATAATAGATGGAACAATGTTTATTTATTCAAGTAAGTGCAAATTTATATGTACATAAATACATCCTTAGAGAATAATTTTATTGGAATTATAATAATTGGGAGATAAAATATGGTATATTTGGGGGAATGTATAATTATAGACCATACGTTTTATTTTTTTGAATAAAATGAAATGTTCATTTGTTTTTAATGAATGAAATAATAATAAGATAAGTGATGGGGATAATGGAGAAAGAGACATCCACATTTATCATTCAATCATGTTACCACCCAGAGCAGAACATGAAAAGGGTACTAAATAACCAGGTCCATCCATATTTTGATGAAAGATTAAGTATGTTTCAATCCTTATGGATTAATCATATGACATTATATTTCAGGTCTTTATTAAAGGATTTCTTTTCTAAGCTTCTGTAGATCGTGATGTGAGGGGACACTCTTATGATAAATCATCCTAACTATTTTCCATACCATAAAATTTAAATACATGAGATAAAAATGAAAAAAATATTTATATATTGGCTCCATATTAATATAGATGCAGACATAATATAATTAGAGAATCATGAGAAATTTGTGACATGTACATGATTAAATCTCATTTTGATATATGATATTCATGCAAAAAAATCTACATCAAATATGAGACCTTATCATATGGTGTTAAAATTAATGAAATATAAACATATTGGAAGACTCAATACTAAAAAACATAAATTTATTATTATAGAAAATGAAACCGTTTACGATAAAGACCATTTTGAGAGACATTAATCATCCTGGAAATGGTCATAATCATTGAAAAATATTATACTTTGCACATATTTGTTTGTATCGTGATGTTAAATTGTTGGACATAAATTTCAACGCACCTGAATTTAATATATTTGTAGTGTTTCATCCCATAAGAACTTTAACTTCTAATATTAGTCCATTCAAAGTGACAAAAAATCTCTAATGTTCCCTTTACCCCCGTATAGAAGATATCTTTCAATATAAAATTTAAATTTATAAAAATATATAAATAAATAATCAAACATAAACATTCCATGATATCACAGTTTATGCAACCATTAAAAATTATTATCACCATAGATAAGTGTTTAATTATTCTCATTAAAAATAGATATATTTTAGTTTTTATAATTCCTATCCCAATCCTAGCTCTATATTCCATTTCAATGTCATAGTGTTATTATAATAATATGTTTTATGGATAATTTTTTGTTTATCATGTTGTTGATCCCTTACTGAATTTTCACCCCTCTTATAATTGTGTAATATTCCATTTCACTAACATGTCTCAAATGCATGATCTATAACTACATATAGACACTTGTAAGAACTTTATGTGGTTGGAATTCTATTTTATCAGGATATGCATTGATGATCAGTCTTCTAATTTTAGGTCCTACCAAAAATATCATAATATTAAAATATAGATAATAGGTGAATACAGACTTATATTGGGAATTTCACCAAAACCCATTAGATAAATTAAGCCATCTCTTTATCTCATGCGTGTACACACTATGTATAATAGTGGTTAGCTAAAAAAATAGATCTATTCATCATATTAAAACTAGATATGTAGTGATAGAATGATTTCCAATTTCAACCCTAGCAATAAATTTTATCCTGAACAAACCCCATATGATCATATGATCTCCTCATTCTTGTTGGGTATTTATACATTAGACAATATATCGGGTCATCATATTTTCACCTATAACTATTTATATAATTATTATTGTTCTTATATGAAGCAAAGTGATTCTTATATCTCATATCCTAGTACCTAACAAAAATTATGTCAACGAATCATAACCATAAACTATGAGAATATTTTTTGATGATATCTATATTTCTATTAGTCTCTTCATTCATGTATGGTTATCCCCACCATTTTTCTATATATATTGCCACATTTTTTGATCAACGTTTTATAGTGATAATCCTCAGTAAAACTTACCCAATTGTAAATTGAAATAAAAATTAATTTCATTATTATATATTGTAATATGATCATCTAAAAAAAGTGTTACGGTAATCAATAAGATGAAAACCTAATAGTGAGTATCCTATAAAAACTATGATTCAACTATCTATAAAAAAGAATCAAAAACCCTATCAAAAATAATATCATTTAAATGAAAAAAATGTCACAAATTCTTATAACGTTGATATCATAAAAATTATATCCTACGAAAAATTAAATACTGTGATCCCTATATCATTATATTTTAAGGAATGCAAATAAGATAGACTCTATGAAATATTAAAAGAGACTTACTATATTTTCAGTTTGATAAAACATAAAAGCATCCCAAATAGATATTGTAGTCTGTATAATATATATTTTTTCATCCATAGATTCAGAAATATATATTGTGTTCATAGAAAAGGAAAAAATCATTTAGAGGTAAAAACATATCCCATGAAAAAAAACCTATACTGACTAAACTAATTGTTCAACATAAGTATGAGATAAATTATTCATTTCCTCAGGTATTGGAGATTAAATTATTCCGTGGGTTTTCTGCATCTATAATAATACTTACTCTTCACATTGAGGATGACCTTCCCTTTATATGAAAGTGTACTGAAGATATTTCTTGCAATATTCTTTTTATAGAAGAAGGTATTCAATACATAGTAGTTTTAAATTTGGATTTCGAGAACCCCTCTTAAACACCATTTAATATGTTAACCTAATTAAAACATTTAATGCACGATTCGACACTAACCAAATGTATACTATTGAGATTCTCCTCATAAAATCCCATGAACCATGAGAATATCCTAGTGGGTTTCCCTTTCAAAGAAATTGGTAACTGGATACTTCAATGCTCTGAAATCCCCCCTAAATATTGAAAACCTTTTTCAACATTGATTTACTAGGAAACCCTTATTGGATGTTTTTTGGTCTCCAATGAAATGTCCCCCATAACCTATGAGGTATTTCTAAATTGTTCAGTGATAGTATCCCCATTTAAAATGTTTTATATATTCAATAAAATCTCTATTTTCCATTATGTGATATATTATTATTTTATGATTCACACATTCATTAATATAATAATTTAAGTGGTATCAAATATATTTGATGACAAACATTTTTCACACTGTACTCAGTTTCAAAATAAGATTATGATATTTTTTTTTATTTTTCCCTTTTATATCTAGGTATGTTTTTTTAGAAAGTATAAATATCATGGGTTTATATTTTCAACTTATAAAGGATATTATAATGTTTTCCTTGAAAAATGAATATATATTTTTTTTACACAAGTTTTTATTGCAGGGAACAAAACAACACAACATGTGGTCCTCATCGCATAACCTAAAACTGCATGAAATATTGTCCATCCCACCATACCATAAGTATAATTTACTATTCTATTATATATAACCTAATTACAATACATATGATTGAGATTTTGAAATATTTCATTGTGAATATGTTTACTAGTTAATTTCTGGTTTTTGATATTAACCTTACGCTATGATGAAGCCACTTTATTATCATTTTTGTGTGATCCTAATATCTATAGAAACTCTTTAATAATAACTATGCTCTTCATGATTAATTTTATAATAGTATATGTAGTTATGATCGAATAAATTACCCAGACCCATTCCCTAAATTTCTCATTCATCCAAACTATCCATGTGTATGGTCCTCTAATCATGGTGGGTATTCTACATCAACGATACACTATGAAAAAATTTAAACAAAACATATAGCATTAATATTGGGTACAACCATGGATCAACTTCTATATGTAATCCCATTAAATAATGAAAATTCCATTTCATGATCTAAGTATATCCTATTTCATTTTATCAAAATATATATACTGATATTTATATCTCCTCTCTAGAATATAGAAACAATTTCCCTTTCATTTTATTCCCTTGACCATCATTTTATTTCATACCAACAATTCATGTTTGGTTTCCAATCATTATCTCTGATCAAGGATATAAAAATACAAGCATTTATTTCCTCTAAGAAACCCTAAAAATACAATATTTTATATAGTTTCATGGAAATCAAAATTCCATGAGGAAATATTCTTCCCTAGGATTATTTAATATAGTGTGTTAATACTATATTGATATCCCAAACACTATGAGACTATATTCACTTCCTAGTTTAAAAAATCATTGAGTTTAGGGGTCCTTAGGTAAACATCCACTAAATTGATATCAAGCAGTATAATCCTACGATATTATAATGTAACGAATTAATTTTTCTTTTGTTACATATTAATTTTATTATATTTTCATTCTAAACAAATCTAATTATATGTTCAGAAATCATTTTGAAATACAATATCCATGCCCCATATATTTTTATTGAAAACATAATTTGTTAACCACTAATATAAATTAATCCACCTGTGGGATGAATTGAATTTTTCTCTATGAATAAGTTGAAAAATATAACTATGCAATTTACTATTTCTCACACAATTATGGATGGATATTCCTAAAATAATATCCAAATATGGTGACATTGTGATGAGAACCTCTTACTATGATTTGGGAATTTTTTTCATTGAATACTAATTAAAATATTATTAAAACTATGAAATAAATTTTCAAGGCCATCTGAACACCCTCTAGAGGAAAATTACACAAGTTATGGGGGAACCTAATATACATTTAAAACATTCAGTTGATGGTACATTATTTGGATACCCATAGATCAAATAAAGACTTATTGTTCAAATGATACAAATATATAATGTTGGGATTCCTTTTATCATGAAAATATAGAAAATAAAAATTTTCTGTTATGGAATTTTATCTTTCAAAAAGGGAACCAATTTCTTCCAAAATGGCCATAATTTTGTGACTCTATGAATGTAATCCTTCAAGGTAATGTTTCATCTTCATGGATGGTTTTATTTTATAGTAGAATAATTGAAATCATTCATGAAAATTGAATATAATAAAGATTTTTTATCGATTTGTGATGGTGTACCAAAAATCTTTTACACCACATAAGATTCATGTGATTGATTGTTTATTTTAATATTTATTAAATTCATATAAAAGATTATCATTTGTGGAAATAAATTCTCCATCAATCATGATTATGATGGTCTATTGAAAAATTTATTTTGTGATGGTTGTTATGAGGAACAAACTATAAATACACAGCTTGATCATAATTAATAGGGGACTTTAAATAGTTGGATTAGACTTCAAGTGTAATAATTTATTTTATGGAATGATGTCTGAGGATGATATTTCATCAGTTTTAAAATGATTTATTTTTGTAAACACGCTCCAAAAACTCTCGAGTTCAAACTAAAAATAAATGGATTTCACTATAAAAGGTCTCTTTGGTAATTATGTTCCCACGAAAGAGTTTTATATAGTCTTCCATGTAATTTATTACATAATGTAATCCAATGAAATACCATCATAATGATATAGTCACCCAATTCCATCATGAAAAAAACCAATTAAATAACATATATTTCACGATTTTTACCCCTAAGTAAAAACTCTTTCATTTGTTAATATAGTTTTATATATACTAATATTTAAACTCTTTATATGGGTAATATACACATAAGATTTGAAAATGGATTTACCACATCATGTGTAATTCTATTTACAGGTTTCTAAGCCTTCTTCTATGGATAAATATTCTTCCACTTGATCCAAATCTATTATGGTACTCTTGAATTTTTAGCACATTTCCCCCAATGAAACTGTATACCCCATCATAAATTTTTTGGTAAGGTATTACCTTCTATGAATATTTCTCATAAAGTAATATCATGTGAATTACCCCATGTCAATTCCCTATATCAAGATACTTCCTATTGTTTCCACATTAATGCCTTGAATTGAGATACTACACTCTACTACAAAAAAAGTCGTGAGTCAAGATACACCTCTTGTTTTCCTGTTATTCCGTGAGTATTGATTCTCCTTTTGGTCTACCTATATTTCTAGATTTTATTATCATATATTGATTTCTAGAAAATACCTTCATTTGTCTCATACGCTATAATAAACCAAAAATGTTTTCTTAGGCATAATTCCCACAACATCTATGGCTAGAAACAATTCACCTAATATTCATCATTGCATTAGTTTGAAATTAATTTCACATATTATTTACTTAATGAAATTAAACTATATGGATTGATATATTAAAATGACCTTATTATATGGAACTCCAACTATATTGATTTTGATTAATATTCCAACAAGAAATGTAAGGAACCTATTTGAGGTTAAATTTCAGTTCTTGTGCACCATTAAAATCCCATTTTCCCTTTGAGAAATAGTATATCCCAAATAAGAACATACATATCATGTGAGTATCATATTATATTAACCAAATTATGTGACAAGAATAAACTTCCATGTTTAAAGAGTATAAGATGACACATTCTTCCTTTTTTATCAAGAATAATATTCCCTACGTGATGAGTATAGGATGACCTATTCTTCAATATATGAAATTTATTATATTCCCTATGTGATGATAATAATATGACATTATTAAATTGTATATATTAAGACTATAACATTCCATCACAACAAAAAAGATGAAGATAAAATATACCAGTACTTGGGTATGCCCAAACAACACCCTCTCTTATCTAGTTAACAAAATTAATTAAGAAACAAAAAAGGTATTATTATATATAATTTTAAAAAAAACTTTATGGGTAACTGGAATCTTGTAATCCACATACTCTATAAAAAAATTATTACATTTGTCATATATATATATAACCAAAATGGTAGCCACTATTTTCCTTTACACACAACCTCGTTGGTCCAATGATTCCCATTATGCATCCCAAAAAAACATTGGTTATGATTATTTTTACTAGGATACATAATAACACTCCATCGTATTCATATTACAAACATCAGAAAACCAATTTTCTCATTTCATTGTAGCATCATGCCTTCTTGGATGGAAATAAATTCTTGTGTACCGGTCTATAATTCTCAAAATTTTAGAGTTACTATATACCAGAGCCAAGTGAGAGACCGTATAATTCATATGTGTGGAGACCTAATAATTTCTGGTAATTATCCACTGAATTTCAATATAGTAACAAATATTATTTCTTGGAAGGATTTTCAAATAGATATTATACTTATATGAGAGTCCTGGACTTGGCATCATAACCCCTTGAAAGATAAACCTTCCTACCATTATGAAATCCCATAGCCTTTTACACCTTATTTCATGATTTATTAGATAATGTTACATAAAATACAATTATAGATTATAGATATTAATATTTTCATTAAGTAATTAGATGTATAATACAATAACAAAAAAAGATAGAATGATATTTTGTAAAGTATATAGAATTCCATTAAATTCCATTGGTCTTCAATTACCAAATGGGATAAACTAGGGACATACATAAGAAAAGAGAGAGATATAAATCTCGGTAATAGAATAATCATGGGATACCATAATTTAATGTAGTACAATTGTGTCTAGAGGTATTACATGATGACATATAAGGGGAAGAATAATATTCATGAAAATTTAATAATGATTTATGATGAAAATATTATGTAATCATTGGAGTGTTAAAATAACTTAAAACCTGACACTCTGAGCATCATTCAATTATATTTTTTAATCAATAATAGCATTTTTTTCTTATTGTTTCCACCAATAGACTATAAATATTATATCATGAGGTAAAATCATTTCAAAATGCATTGGATTGATATATAATTCCTGGCCACCAATCACATTTATATCATGAACATTCATATCTTCCCCATATAGATCATACAACATAAGAATATCTTTTATCACTACTATTCGCTAGACTAATGTATATGGGACACATAATGTAAATGGATGTGTTAATACATATGTAATCCTGAAAAATTAGAAAACCAAAGGATTAATCCAGTGAAATTACATGAATAAATATGAAGAGTAAAATAATCACTTACAATGAATGAATGTTTATAAATGCATGGAAATATATTCATAAAATATTAGAAAAAACTAGGGACGCATTTATAGATGGAGATATATAATATATTTGGTACAACATGTGTTTAGTGAATGGGAAATCAAGTTTTTGAGGTTATTAAAATAAAACTATCTGGGGATTATTTATTAATAAATAAACATTGGTTTTATACTTAAATGATAAAATAATAAATACAAAAAAAATCATTTTTATATCTATAATATCTAAAAAATTCGATTAGTTTCAAATATTTATATAGTTTAAGAAACCGACTCATTAAAATGAAACCATTCATGATGTGCAATTGTGTTATGTTAATAAGAATATCATTTCAAAACATTAAATTATAAATCACGTTTTGTTGGGTTCATTATAATCTTTTTAAAATCATTCAAATAAAAAAACCCATTATGTTAATTGGAAAACATATTTAATTTTGTTTATTACAATCATAGTATTTATAACATCACGCTTTATCTATTATGATATCATAATACACACTATATTCTAATATTGTATTGAATATTTATATTTCAAAATTCTGAAAAATTCACTAGTGTTAAATTTTAATCTTATGATTTAAAAAATGATATTCATATTTCCAAAATTATTTTACAAATTTTTGAATTTAAACATATAAAAAAATAAAACTGTTTATTTTGAAATACATTTTTTATGAAATTAAAATTTTCTGAATCATATAAAATATACTTGAAACTTAATTAAATTAAATAATAATTTATATTTTTATAAATATTATTCAATAATAATATTTAAATATAAATAAAATTTATTTACAAATAGATTAATATATGAAAATTAGTGTTTTAATATAAATATATATTTACATAAAATACTAATTTTATTTTCCTCATATAAATTTGTAATTTTTATCAAAAAAATTATATAATCACATTTATATTTAATGAAATAAAGAAATAAATTATGAATAATGTAATTAATTTATTAAATCAGTATACTCATTAATAAATATAGGGTCAAGATATATATCCTATAATTAAAAAAGGGTACCACCAAAGTTTATGCTTTGTAATGGTAGTACCATTCATTGGGTGGTTTGGTAAGAATAATTTGGGTGGTGGTATTTATATTCTCAATATTATCCCATAAATAGTTTCACTAAAGATTTTATTGTGGATTATGAACATCGTATTAGTTATGTGAAAATACTAGTGATTTCATCCCCATTAGAATCTCTAAAAAATAGCGTCATAATGTATGATTCTACTTGTCGAGGCCATCGATACATCCTTCAATGAAAATTATATTTTATTATAACCATTAATGTAATTATATCTTAATAGTCACTATTGAACAAATATATTAATAGTTGTTATAATTTATAATTTTATTTTATGATATAAAAAAATTATAGCTATATTTTATAATATAAAAATATAAAAAATGAAATACAATAGAAGATTTTTCTATTACTAAACTACTTAATAAATAATTTTTTCATTTTCTAGGATATTTCATTTATAAAAGTATTCATTATTTCATTCTCCACCCTTAAGAAATTATCCCCAATTTATTTCAGTCCTTACACTAAAATAGATGGGAGTATATCTTCTCGTCGCCTAATTAGGATCCCATGATTCCTCGTTGAAGAAATTGTTCTGCTAATAACATTGACAATGTGTGTGTTTTTTGTTTCATTTAAAATTTTCTATAGAATGAGATATCAACCTTATTCTACTAATAATAATGATAATTCTCTAATGGTAGAAATTTTGGATTTAGTACATTTAAGCGATTTGTATTTACATCTTTCATATGGATACATAGAACATATCTTGCACTTGAGAGTGGTTTTGAGGGAGTTATAGTCAATAGGATACATCTCAAATGTGATCACAAATATAAAAAGGTATGACGTATCTAGGAATGATATTTATATTCATCCAAAACCACATCAATTTATTCTATGGTTATATATAATGGAATGCCTCATATCTAACCTCAAACTCTACGCCCCATAAAATTATGTATTCGTAACCTTTATAATATATTTTTAAAAATATTATATGATATTTTTTGGTTTGGACCTTCTATTCCATATATTTAATAAGAAAAAAATCCAGTCAACTTCCTCTCGTTATCTACATCCCTTCATGTAAAAGTGTAAAATATTATCCCATATAAATAGTCATACTTTTTCATTTTAATGATATAATTTAATAAATTTATATTTTAGAAATCCACTATGGGAGGGTGTAGATCCCAGAATACTTGTAAATCCCTTGGTAATGATATAGTAATTTTCTCAAGATTTTCACTGGTTCCTTCTGAATGATCAATCATATGATGGTGAAATTTATTCCTGTAACTCAACTCCTTAACCAATTATTTACCAAGTCTCTTCTAGAACCATGACGTAAAAATAGAATCTTGATTAGATATAATGTATAGTGGAAATCCATATTGTTTTACATTCTCTCTTATTTATATCATAGTGATTTATTCAAGAGATAAATACTCATTGATATCAATGAAATAATCTGGCATGGTATGGAGATCCACTACCATTCAAATAGAGTAATTAACATTGTATTAGTTAGGTAATCCCATGAAAATCCCCATGTTTATTTTTTCTCATTTATAAAATGGTATGAGAAATTGTTTCATCATACACTTATACGATTTCATTCCAAAATTAGTTGTTGGAATACCTTGCATCAAGATACAAATTCATAAATCACCCTCTTTATGATATCCCACCAGATGTTTTTTCATTATTTCTCTATACATCTATGTTATTTCAAGATGAGTAGAAATGGATTAGATATGTTCTTCATCTAGAAGTTCCTAATTCATTTCCTTTTTTATGGGAGATATATAGGGTTACCAAACCCTTATTACTCTATATTTATAAAATATAAATATTATAATCATTGATACCATTCTCTATATATATACATAATCTTTTTGTGCCTCTTTGATACTATCAATAATTAATGGAAACAAATTTATTTTAGAAATGTTGTATATAATTACTATTATAAATCCCATTTTTTCTTTTTATGTCAAAAAATAGTAGAAACCTGTAAATATGTATCATGGATATGGTTATAAGGTCCTTTCACCCATACAATCTTCCCCTTTATTCAGCATACAAAGATGGTAATGGGGTGAACTCTCATAATACTTTATCATAACTAACCACCCGCATTAGTGTATATTGAAATTCATTATGAAAGTGTATACTTGAGGCCTTTTTTATCCTTATATATTTCACACTTCTCCCCATATAGATAATTTCATCAAATCAACTATAAAATTATCTCTATATCTAATTATAGATCAGGCATCATTTAGTTCTTCTCATAGATCTGAAATTAATCAGTGTTAGGGGATCTCACATACTCATTTTACATTAGTACACAACCTAATAAATTTTTTGATGTATCATTATAGATCAAAAATTATTCCCATGTAGTGGGTATTGTGATAATTTTTGTAGTGATAAATCATATATTTAAAACTTTAATGTTTTCCTCATATTTATTTTTCTTAGAAACATTTCCTCCCCTCTATGTATTATTGTTTAATGGTTTTGAAAATCATGAGATTCATCACATAAAACACTAATAATATCCACATAATATAAGGAAACTATGAATTATCATCATAGATGTTGGTCTGTACCGTCCTTCCATTATAAATATTTTTAAATATCTATAGATTTACCTTTTTGGTGACAAAATTCTCTAAAATTGTTAATTTATTAGTAATTTGATCATGATTCATATTCTCAAGAAGAAACAATATCCATGCTAGATATAATTATTCAAAAGAAGTAACATATTCATACTTACACATGTATATAATCAGATTGTAATTTCCTTCTCCCATAAATTTATGTTCCCTATATAAAAAAATTGAATCCATACAAAAGAAAACATTGAATTATTCTAAAGGGGAAATATAATATTTTTGATATGAAGATTCCCACTAATGTAAACTTTTGATATGATAATAATATAAGATTTACAAGATAATATGAAATCATTTTACGAGTAAATTGATTCTATATGAAATTTTACTAGATTTTCGACTGTGGTATGAATTAATATAAAATATGAAATAATGAACTGAATAGGTTTTGACATGTAATCGTTAATTTTTATGATTAATCTCAATAGTTGTATTATTGTTGTCCCTTTATATTTCCCTCAGTCATGGAAACATTTTTAGTCCATCTTCATTTTATCTTATGGAATAATGTACTATATTAGATAATTCCAATGTTCTAATAATTTATGTCCTTAAAATAAGAGTGGTTCCATAGGTTGAACATTATTTCCTCCAATAATGTAAACTAAACTATGCATTTTTTCCATAGATATTGGCTACATTATTCACTACTTTCCCACACATAAAATTTCATTTAATTCCATTGTGGTATTTCCCATGGTTCCTCATTATGTATTTTTATACACATAAGATGTTAAATATTCAAACCTTTTTCATATTAATCATCTGAAACATTATGACACATCACAAAAACATTATTTTACAAGTTAAAAAATTCAACAATGTACTATTTGTTAACAGTAATTTCTAAAATTTAGTTTGAATTATCAAAAATTAATCTTACTTTACCTGAAATAATAATATTTATCACATTTGTGTAGTAATCACATTATTTGTTGACATTATTCATCCTATTTTAATATGTGGAATAAAATAATGGAAAATTTTGAATGTTATATATTAAAATATTTAACTTTTAAATGGGAAACTATGAACATTGATGTGATAAACCATAAATTAAATGTATTCCTTAACTTATTAGTTTTTATGTTTCAATCATTATTATCAAAAGTATATTTCCAAAAAACAAAATTTCAAGGGCATTTTCTTCCTTTCAAATATTTCATAAAAAATTAACAAATTATCTTAAGAATTTCTCAAGGGAGTGTATGGACAGATGTGTTGTCTTACAACTCCTTTTTATACACGATGTACAAGTTAAGTTAATATCCAACATTCCCTTTTGATATATTTAACCTTGGTATATATATTTTGTTGCTATATCCACATTCTATTATCTATATCGGAATATTTTTCCTTGGAAATCAATCACTCTATACCGTACATGATTTTTGGGATGTTTTCTTGTTTTTAGTCTTACCTATATGGTTTCCACTAAAATTTTATAGTCTGAATCCTTAAATATAAATAGTCCATTCCTATGATACAATATGTTATATCCTATATCTTTGTTACACTATATTTCTTAATTTCATATATAATGATACACATAATACAAAACCTACATGGTCAGGTGTCTTAATGACCTTATGAAATTGGATACATAGAAAAATAACTTGAAACAAGATTACAATGACATTATATAACGTCCAAAACATTCCCCCTAAATTACATTGATATTTTAATACTTATGGGATAACTAGTATATATGCATAAGAAATGTGTGATATATAAATCCTTATAATGAAATAATCTAGTCATCACATAATATAATGTCGTGCAAGTGAGTCAATAGGAATAAAAAGATGGCACTGAAATGTGATAATAATTAAATAATATATCATTTCATTCCAATTTCACCAGTTTATTGAAAATAGTTTTTAAATTGATGTTAATAATTTCCCAAAAATAAAATCTTTTTTTCATCATATGAAAAATTAATTATTATCAATGTCATTATATAATCATCAATATATATATATATATAAAATAATAATTAAAATTTACCAGTATCATCGTGAATTTAATAAAAACAAAATAATCAAAATCATACTATTATTTTTATATAAATACCCAATTATTACACCAACATAGACCATAATGGTAATGTTCTTTATGGTAGTAATTTTCTTGGGACGGTTTGGTGAACATGGTTTCAGAAGTGACCACTATAAGCAAGAACTTCTCCCATAAATGGTTTTACAAATGTTTTAGTTATTGAATATTGTCTTGGGTTTGGTAAAGGAGAATGCCTAGTGATTCCATCTCCCATAGAGGATCTAAAATATGGGGATTCAAGGAGTGTGATTCTAATGTCCAAGGAAATCACATCTTCCTTCTTTGTAAATAAGATATTTATTATAAACATTAAAATATAATCATATTAATGGAAAATGTAGAATGAATATATTAAATGTTTTTATGTTTTTAATGGTCCTATTATATAAAAATATATATTAGGACTATATTTTATAACATTCCACAATAAAGAATGATATTTCATGATTTTTTAAATATTACCATATTGATTAATCAATAATTTATTCAGTCAGAAGGGAATTTCATTTATAAAATTCATGGTTATTACACATGTTATCATTATTAATGTGAAACCATTATTTCCATTGATATTTCCTAGTAACTTGATGTATTTTAAAATCGGGTACCCTGTAATATAAATCATGTTGGCATTAGGGTATAATAGAAATTCTAACATTCCACATTTTTATTGTCCCCAATACTATGAACAACACCGGGAACATGAAGATTTTGATCAATTATTCTCTATTTTGGAAGGAGATAGAGGGATATGAGGATATATTAAATCCTTAATGTTATTCAACCCATGATGTAAATTGAGAGGGGTAGAGTTATTTCTTGTAAGGAATAATTGTTGTTAGAGGAAGGAGTTTTTTGTTACTATAATTTTTCCCAATTAAACATCTTAAATTTTCCTTTCTAAAAAATGAGAATCCTCTTATAAATTCATTGAAAATCAAATAATACACAGCTCATGAATTCTCTATTCCATGTCTCTGGTATAAAAGAATGTAGTTACTATATAAACGTGGACCATCCCGACCACATTAATGAAAAATACAAAAAGAAATTATTTTAGTTAATTTTAATGGGTGTAAATAAAGGATCCCAAGTCTCAAAATCATTATGTAGAAATTATACATATTCTAAGAAAACCCCCATATTTTGGAGACAATGTTAGTGTCAAAATTTTTATTAGGGGATTTATTTAGGAATTGATTAATGTTCATTGGTGAATGGATAATAATAATCTAGTTTTCATATTAACTATTTTGAAAAGCAGAAAATAGTAATATTAATTAAAACATGTTCATAAAACACCCCCAAAAATATACATACTAATTTGAAAATTTATTATTATAAAAATCATGGACACCATATATATATTATAATCTCTCACACATGGGATAAATAATTATTTATATAATAAATATTAAATTTCTTAAAAATATCAATCTTTCATGAATTTCTAGAAGTTTCAACATATGGTTAAATATCATATTCCATGTTCAGTTGAACCCTAAAAAAATTACTACTATGGTAAATAATCTATTTTACGTGAGTTAAGGGACATAATAGGAGAAATCCCAAAAATATATTAAGTATCACTTATAAAAAATATAGATTTATACATCCTCCCACAAATAAACATATTTATTCTAGAAAATAAATCAAACTAAAGTTTTAAACATATTTTCATTAAAAAATCACATATAATACTAATTAACACTGTCCATACTCAATCAACACTTATAATTCCAATCCATATGTTGAAATAGGGCACACTTACTATGGAATTTTTTTTTCACCCTCTCATATAAATCATCCTTCACAGGCCTATCTCGTGATGGGATAGGAATATTAGAGGAATCTCAAAAAATGTGTATTCTACTAGGAATTTGCATCAATTTTCATTCTAAACATAGTCCACTATTCCACAGTGAATTAACCGTACCATAATCCATTTTCATCATTCTTATGATGTCTCAAAATTAAGGGTGTCATCTTGGAGAGCGTCACACACCTTCCACCATTAGATAATGATTCATGATAAAATAAATACTCACATCCACATATAATGTAATTTTTTATGGGTTATGATCAATATATGAAAATATAAGAGATGATCATAGTGATTCTTGACGTCCATATCCTCCAAATTTCAATGGAAACCCCAAAACTCATTGACAAAATAGTACATTATAATTGGAAATTAAAGCTCATGAACATTCATATAACCATTCTCTATCAGCACCCTAAACTACAATGAATCTGACCACACTAATGTAACTATAAATACCACCCTAAAATAGTTACCCATCATCATTATTGCAAAAATGGACACATAAACAGCACTAATTTTATTCTTCCACCAAGGTACCAAGCTTAATAGTGAAAATTTGTTCTTAACTGCTCCTTGTTATCCAAGATGATTTTTACAATAACTCCCTATTCAAATTCTAAATGTAAGACAACATTATCCCAATAAATATAGGAACTCGTTATTTGAACTATCTTTTAATACCATAGTGCTTATAGACTAGCCATAATTCTATTATACAGAGTCTCTAACTTTCATATATATATATAATGAAAAATAAAATTGGTCAAACACATACCACAACATATATCAAAGTGATCCATTGAAGATGTAAATTGTGAACCCCCCAAAATCCACTATTCATAACAAAACTTTCACGTAGTATTTCATATCACCAAAATATTTCTTCATATAGATCTCCAAAGTCATTTTTTACTCAAGGGGTTTCCCCAACATTAATGTTTATGAAATAAGAAAAAAATAATGCACATAATACATGATATTATTGAAATAAAGTTTATATTAAATGAGTGATTATTAAAAAAAAGACCATTAAAAATAATAATTGGGAATTACATTAAATACATGGAATTTTTTACTTCCAAAAAATCATTATAATTTTTTTATATCCCAATTATTCCTTATTACTTTTTATGGTGTATGATTCCCAAAAACCAATATTTTCTTCCAAATATACCTAAAATAAATATATATTAACCAGGAGTTTGGAATTATACATAAATAATTATGGAAAACATAATCAATTGGGTCAAAATATTAAATATAAGCTACATGGTCTACGAAAAACTCTCAAGGATTATGTAAGATTTTTATGTACATCCTCTGATTTCCAAAAATATGGGAACCCAATAGTTGATGATGATAACCATGTGTTAACTTCATGGAAAAAATTCTTTTTCTTAACAACAACTATGAGAAACTATTACCCAAATAAAACATAATATAATCTTTTGAAATTAATAAAAATTAGAATAAACTTTTTAAATGATAGTTCAAAATAGATAAAAAATTCACACCTTAAATAATAATACGGAAAGGATGTCTATCATTAGTAGGAGATTCAATCCATATATGTATATAAACGATATCTATTTAATAAATAAACCCCTTGGAAAATAATATAGTAATGGAAAAATATATTATAATTATATGGATGAGAATGAGTGTTTGTGAAGAAGACATGAATTGTCCATCTAACCATTTCAGTTACCACCTGCTCTATGTATCGGTCACACACAACCATCTAAAATATAATTTTTTTCATTATAGGTATGAAAAGTATTACCTAAATGTGGTATGTGTAGATATATTAATTTTTTATCTATCTCTTTATTTTCTTCATAAAGAACTCCCCATTTTTACCACCTCATAGAGTGACTTGTAATTTTTTAGTTGTACCCGTAATAAAATTTTTATCTATGTTCTTAATATTACAGTTTTTTAAAATCTTATTCCAATTCTTGGACATATCCTCTATTTCACAAAGTAATTCTTAGATTTGGAAATTATTATTTTATGTTCAATAGTGTAAAAATTATTCTTCCTCCTAGTAGATTATTTATGAAGTACTTCTAAAAATGATTATGTTACATTTTTTAATCCCATTTTTCATGGTGTATCCTTAATCACATAATCTTATAATGATGATATTAATTTTATTAATCAATAAAATGTGATGAAAATTGAAAAATATATTTTTACAGGATAAATCAACTATACAAACTATTTTTTCTCTCACATTATCTCCAAATTTAACAAGGCTACTCTTCAATTTATAAGTGATTCGTATGTTGGAATTAATTCTTATCATGTACAAAGAACAACATATATCTAGGTACCAAATATTATGTCAACAATTATTATTCCTTGTCTCCAATAAATAATATGTCTCTATTTTGTCATCCCAAATTTTATTGGACTAGTAATATTAGAAAACAATACATTTGGAACCTCTTTTTACAACCCTTTAGTATTTTACCCCTTTTATTTCTCTAAATACTAAATCCCCATTAGTTATTACGGTTCATCCTAATTCCTAGAATTATTATTTCTTTAATGACCTATATTCTAAAATTTTGTATAGAAAAATTATTTTTTTCGAAAAAATTTAATAGTTCGGAAATATATATATTCATAATTGAAACCAATCCAATACGATGTAATATTTTTTTGAACTGAATTGTGAATTTATAAAATAATTCCCTATCAAAAATAATGATATAATGGATAATTTTAAGAAATATATCTTTAGGAATTTGTTTTTAAACGTGGTTCAAATAATTATTAGTTAAAACTAAAATATACATATATTCTCACACCAAAAATATATTTATAGAATCTATAATTATATTATAATGTTATTCCACACTATGACTATATTCCTTCATCAAAATATTATAATTCTTATTTATGAAATTAATATATCTTGATATTTCATAAAATGGTATAGATTCATCTTCATCATCCAAAGAAAAAGGAAAAATTAATGAAACATAAGAAATGGATTATGTTTTGACCTATATAATAAATAATATATTTTTTTAAGTTTATTAGTATGGAACCCAGTTATCTTATTGTAGTAATCGATATCTAAACCATGAATTTCATTGTAATTTGGTTATTCACTAAAAAATTTGTGTATAAAGCATCAATAAAATATTTTCTTCTATTTCTTTGAGAAGGTATTCTTTATTAATTCCCATTATTTTTTCAATTGAGGAAAATTAGGCAGACTGTTTCATAATTTAATTCAATCATATAATATAATATCTGATAAATATTCTCTTATTCATCTCTTTTCATTTTTTCCTTTTGTTGATCTTAATAAAATTCAAGCTTCCAATAAATAAAATTAATCTTCATTTTATGAATGAAATTTTTCCATCACTCACTTCTAATTAACCACTATTAAAATGAATTTTAAATGTTCAATTCCTAGTATAAATATTCATAGATTAATGTTCACTTAATGTTAAATCATTAAATGTTAAGCCTTCACATTTTTAAGTGAATAAACATTACTTTTTTCATATTCTCCATCGTAGAAACACTATTCATAATTATTATTATATTTCATGAGATCCAATTAAATAGTCCAATATATGATTTATAATATACTTGGAATCATAAATCATAGTATATTTAGATATCAATTCATTCATAATAATTTCAATATCCTTTTAAATTATTTTTTCATCATGTATTTCAAAATATGTCAAATATTTTATTCTAGTAACTACCATTATAAATCATTATTTAAATTGGGATAGACATTTTTATGTATGAAATTCAAATTCATGATAGTCATATATATGAATCTATATTATAATATCTATGATTTTTGATATTTTGAAATGTGTGCCTATGATTTTCTACCAAATTCCATTTTTCACGTGAATAAATTTGACTGTAAATATTTGTTTCAATGGAAATTTATAGAGTGTTCCAGTTTTTTAGTTTTATTGGTATTCCAGTTCCTCTAGTTGTGTAAACTAATAAGTATCATTTTAAAAAATTATTTAACATTAGTTCATTATTTAATAAATATCACATCTATTATATTTTAAAAACATCACCACCTGATCATTTGAAAAATAATATTCATATTCATAAAAATAATTTGGTCAACTTGTTTTCAAATTTTCATAAGTTCTGATTTATATCCCATAAAATATAACAAAATATTTTTCCATTTATACATAAATAGTATTGGGAGTCTATAAATATCTAAAAATATTATGATTGTGTTCTAATTGATAAAGAGATAGGTTCTGTTTAAAAAAGTATATACCCAGAAAAATAATGGGAAAAACTCTGATACAACTTGTCATCAAAATATTTAAATTTTTCAATGCTTAATGAAAAAGGATGAATTGATGTAAAAAACTAATATTCAATTTCTATTAATATAAAAAATTATATCATTTAGAGGATATAATTTTAAAAAATTGAATATATCATTGTATAAAATTTATCATGAAAATATATTATCTAAATTTAACAATAATAAAATATGGAAAAATATCAATTATAAATGAAGACAAGTCATGGTGAAAAAAAACAATAAGAATTTTATAAAAATAAAAATAAAAATAATTATTATATTTATTAATAAATACATTATTTAATTATAACTCTTTTCTATTAATTTAATGATTTAAGTGGTTAGATATACAAATTAATGGTATGAATGATACAGCCGAGAAAATTTTCAACTAATCCAATTAAAATTAAAATTTCAGAAGAAAAAAACCTTCTGCAAAATTACATTTTAAAATTTTCAAGTTCTATAACAATAAAGTAATTGAAAGATCCTCCTGAAGGATCCATCATGATACACAAGGATCTTATTTAATTATCATGGTCAATGGAAAATCAATCAAAGGTAATTATGAAATATCTATTTTAGATTAATCCATTTCCTTTTTCCTAGAAACACTTCAATAAAATAGAATAAGTAGTAGACACATCACAAACAAAAAACTAATAGTTTTTATAATATATTAATATCCAAAGAATATCATTTACATTCATAGTAAAAATTATTCCAAACATATACAATCAAATTAATTATGTTATTCACATCTTAACGTAATTCATTTACAATATCATCTATTTATTTAACTCCTTGGTCCAATTTATTGAGATAATTATAACTATCTATACTATTATGTTTGGGTTAAAATATAACTATATCAAAAGTTGTAATATCTACTAATGAATGAAAATAATTAAAAAATTTCAAAGTTATATAATTTTAAAAGATCTATTTACTTGATTAAATCGTAGATAATTAGTGGATATATACATCTAAAATGGAACATAAACCAAAGCATCTATTTAGTTCATATTCAACATATATTGTATTGTGAATTTCAAAATAAGGATAATGAATAGTTACTTGAATCAATATGATTCAATGTAGATACTATTTATAAATTAATAACTCCATATACATTTCCTGTTTTGAGGCTTAAAGATTAAAGGAATCAAGACCATATAAAATGTAATGTATGCTATAATAGAATAATGTTCATTAGAGATTCATCACTTCAATGTGAATCTATTTTTCAACTCATGATGCATGTTCACTGTGGGATTATCTGGGTTATTCCTAATAAGTTTTTATAGATCAGTTATAAATAATTTATAACTATGATGTCTTTAGGCCTTGTTTGGACTTCCAATTTTGTGTGTATTTGTGTTTATTTCAATGTTTCCTATATCATTTTTGAAGTTTCTCCCGGAAAGGATTTTTGTTTTATATTATTTTCATATTAATGAAACTACTTATTTTTCTAAGATATTTCATAAATACACATAATTCCATTTTAGGTTGGTAAAATTCTTATCTAACTAAAAATAATTTTGGTCATTATCAATATATAAATACACCACTTCCAATTATTACTTTTTTTCAATGGAACACTTATGTTTTTATTGTAAATACACAATCTTTATATGAAATCTAGCATCTGGGATATATCTATTACACCCCCTCATAGTGTTCATTCGTCCATCACATGGGAATATCCGATTGGGGTTAATATTTTCATATATGATTATGTTTTTTTAGTATTTCAGACATAATATATAATATTTTTATTAATTATAGTATTTCTGTTGAAAAAATAACTAATTAATTAATATGAACTAATATTCATGAGACCAATTAGAGTGTATAAATATTTATTTTGATGTACAATGAAAATCTAAAAGGATATGATAGTTACAAAATCTTGAATTCATGTGATAAACTATCCTATTTAACAAGATTTGTAATATATATTCATAAGTTACACAAAATAAAAATTTCGAATAAGGATGAATAAAATGTATGTTAGATAGAACTATTGTGTCATAAGAGAATAATGATGTTGTGCATAATTAAAAGATATTTATAATTGGTTGGAATAAACAAAATTTTTAATGTTTTTTAATAGAATAAATAATTACAATATATGAGGTATATGATAGATATATATTATCTTAATTTACTATTTTCAACTATTTTTACTAAGATAGATCCTCATGAAAAAAAATTCATCAAAAATAATAACAATATATAATTAATGAAATTGTTTATGGGATATAGCTTTCAACCTACATGTGGGAATAATTCGTGTATATAGGAATTTTAATTCTAATATGTTGAATTTTTTAATGTAATAAAAATACGCAGAGAATTATAATAGATAATATAAATGTATCCCCTTATGCCAACCCAATATGTTATCTCCTTGATAAATAAAAATGAATAATGATAATCTACAACAAGAAATGTATTTCCAATGGATTTTCATTAGTGATCCATAAGATTTTCCATTAATACATGGGAATGCCTACCCACATCCATCATTTAATTATAACTTTAATAATATATTCATTACATGATTTATTATAGACATTTCTGTGTTTATTCTAGATTATCTTATTAGATATTCCCCCAAACCCAACCAAATATAGGTTGATCGAATATTGAGTCATAGAATGTAGATCTCTCTGAATATCTCATTCTATTTGTTTCAGGGTTGTAAAATACTAGTCTAAAACACATGTTCCTAGATAGAGTTCCACATGACTTCATTTGGGCCTCCCCATCTGAAAGAGGCTACCAACTAGTAGTGATGGTCTATTTTTTATGGGGAGACTATACCCTTAATATCATATCATTGGATTGATAACAAATAATAATGAATATAATAAAACATCATTGTAATCATCTAAATTTAAATAAATAGAAATTATGTCATACAAATAAATATATCTCAATGCAGTAAGATGTTAAAAAAGTAATTTGTATATACATAAGGAGATAAAAATGATAAAACATATATGGGTTCTTTATAGATATATATGTCTACTCCTGCTCCATGCTCTACTTCTCAAATGCCCATCGTAAGTAGATATCCCATTGTTGATCTCGGGTCAAGAAATATAAAATAATAATGATATTATTGAGTAGTTATTGAGTACAATGAATTAGTAGAACACCATCATTACACCATTAATAAATTTTCACATGAATAAGTGTTTATGACATAATAATATATACATTCAGACAAAATCTACAATTATGTTGAGAAATTGTGCTCTAACCATGCCGCTATAAACCCTATTGGTACTTTCTTGGGAACTATGGATTAAAATATTATAAAAATCAAGGAAATTTCTAAACATTTATGTTAGAATAAGTTATATCAACAGACATATAGTCCCCATGACTCCAGGTCACACCACATTAGTTCATCATGCCCATATGCAATCTCCAAGTCATATCACATAGACCATCATTCCCAACTATTACCATATATGTTTTATTTCTCATGATCTCCATCCCCCATGATCTCCACGAATATGTTTGATCCCTCATAATCAAAATTCTCCAATGACAGGCCAAAATAGGCTATCATGCCTCATCATCTATCATGGTCACATCATCAAGTAACATGTTTCTTCTAAACATTATCCCCCTATAGGGATACTAAGCTACGAAGTTCCCACTAGGATCATTTATACCATATATAACACAACAACATAGAATATACTAGAATCATTATTGCAATACAATGGAATAAAATATAACATAACATGATTCTGATGAAATGAATACATACACACATGAATAAAACTCAACATGTCATAAAGTTAATCAATAATCATATTAACAATATTTTAATCAATAATGTCTCCTGGATACTCACACACCCCCACATGCATCACCTAAAAATGAATGGCTTAGTCTAGAATGAATCAGATATCATTCTGAAATCCTATTAATAGACATAAATTGTACATAACATTCTAACCAAATATCATTAATATCTATGACAAATCCGTCAAAGTTATCATCTAAAAAATTTCATTATCACAAAACCACCAAATACTATCATGCACAAAGGATTCTTAAAATAGAAATAAAAAATTTTATTTCTAGAATAAGCACAATTATAAAATTGATAATAGTTTCTCTCTCATTGATAATATCTGATTTATCATTTTAGGACAATTAATTTTCTCACAAAAATATCCACATGAATAATTATAAACCAAATAATTATTCATTGAAACTATAAATGATTATCTATTGATTAATTAGATAAATTTTCTTTTTAGAATTAACATATGATAATGTTTTACAAATTATACTTTGTTGTTTTTTTATTATCATTTCATAAATTTAATATAAAATGTCATATGATAATTTTTTGAAATTACCTCTTGATATCTGACTAGAAATACTTTTTTTAAATGTAATTTTACTAAAAAAGTGGGAAACCTCACAATGTCAATAAAAAATTCATTAAACATAGAAACAAATAAAACATCACTAAAGGCATATTTGACGTTGTTGGACTCATTCATCATATATAACCCCCACTAAAGTATGATTACGTTTGTATTTGGATAATTTTTCCTCAGATCTTCACAATAATTTTCCATCTTGTCCAAATTATGAATATATTTCATCATGTATATATTACATTTGTTAAATCCATGATTCAAAATAACATATTTTTGTATCTACACACCATTCGATCACCATTAATATCAACTCCAATCATCCTCTCATACACCCAATTGACAACTTCCATTACATAATTTATATAGAAAACTTATTCTATAATTGTTCCATAGAGTGGAGATTAATTTATAAACATTTTAAAATTT
Source organism: Viscum album (assembly GCA_963277665.1). Classification (NCBI taxonomy): domain Eukaryota; kingdom Viridiplantae; phylum Streptophyta; class Magnoliopsida; order Santalales; family Viscaceae; genus Viscum; species Viscum album. Next base: position 88,845,044 of record OY728142.1, read on the forward strand.
CCCCGTACACCTCTCAAGAAATTATTATAAATTATTTAGTATGAATTTCTTCTTGATAAACTAATATATTTTCAGTGACATCTGATTTATTAGGTTTTTCGACACTATTATCTTCACTCCTGACCAGAGTGCCCTCCTACACCTGATATAGAGCATTCATATTGTCACTTCTTTATGATATTCCTTATAAACACCACAATAATACATTTTGATTTGTCCCAATATATTAATAATAATCATATGATACAATTCATTTATAGTGTCTTTACATTCAAACACCTTGTTGGTCTCATGATTTTGGGAAGACATCATCACCATGTATTTAGGAAAATTCGAGTAATCCTTATGCATGTATATTTCTTCCCATTAATCACATGGCATCTCTATATGTCATAGGTTAAATTTTTCCCCATTATCAACTGTGGGCAATGATGTCCACTATAATTTACTCCCTCTATATTGTAAACTATGAGTTGAGTGAATTTATCATCATCTAACTGTATCTCTTTATTGTGTTCCTTATCCAATAAAGGTATATGGTTTCCATTATTAACCCATGTTGAATCTTCTCCGTTGGATGTAACCAAATTCCATTTCCCTTGATCATGTAATAGATCCTGATGTTCCAGACCCTCAACATGGTTGCCCATATTTAGGGTGGGACCGATGGTTCTAGGAATCAACTTGTTCAGTGCATTCAAATAGCCCAAATTTAAATAATGGGTGACCATCATTGATATTACATGGTTCATACGACCAAGATTTCATTCATTAGCTTTCACATTTATCAACACCACATGAGTAGAAACATCACTATCAAACACTACCATCAATTAAATAGAACGATTTGGAATTATAATTCTTAGGTACAATGAACAAATTTCACACTTCCCCCCAACCCCCATGATCCTTAAAATATTTCACAAATTTGGTCTTTTACCCTCATACCTACAACAGAAACTGAAACCATACCCTTTTCCTAAACATATGTTCTACTACTCGAACATGTATCAATCTGCTAGTATGGTTGTTTAGCCCATTATGAAACACCGAAATCAAGTAACCCATTCGCATGCCAGAATAATATAAATCAACACATTTTCTTAAGACAACATGTTTATTAAACAGAACTATTCCCCAACTAGAATGCAATGATATTAGGTTTAAGATCTTGGAAAATCTACTTAACCACATTTACATAGAGATATTGGATGATAAACCAATTATATTCTGCTATCAAAGCATAAATATCATCCAACCAAATTCCATAAAACATCAAATATTTGAGGATTAAAAATGGTAATAGGTTGTTGAGATAAATTAACCCATAGCATCATGTTCTGAGTATCATTTTTCATGTGGAAGTCATAATAACACCTAAATTAGTAGAAACATGATTCATTAATGATATGGGGAGCTATAAACCAGGAAAGGATCAAATAATTTTGGGTCAAAAAATGATTCATAATGTGCCAATGGTTGATGTGTACAATAGTTGATCATTCCATTCATAACCTAGATAAAAAACACACACCTAAAAAAAGATTCGAACAAAGTAAAAATGTTTTTGGAAGCATGCCACCAATATCTGATTCAGTAGGGATGATTCATCTGTATACTCTAATGATGATTGTGAGATATGTCTAAAATCATTGAACTTGTATGGAAATGTTGGTCTATATAGAATATCAGGGAAAGGATGATGGATAACATGGATAAATTACGATATAAAAGAACATGGTCAAGCTCCCCAGTATTATGATATATGTCTATTCCCCTTTAAATGGGGTGGGAACGACGGAACATCAATCATATCCTTAGTCATAGAGTAGGAGGTCGATTCTATAATACCATAATTATCAAATTGAATTCTTAGAAAAACCATTAAAAAATGATTACATCTTGATACGTCTTGATATTTATCATTTGATAATAAAAATAATTAACCTTTCATAATTTCTAGAATCATTATAACATGTTAAATATTTTACTACTATCCTTTCATAATATTTTTAATTATATTTTTATAAACTATCACAGTTACCCTTTACTAATTAAATGTAATTATCACTAAGATAAATATTTTCAATTATCTATTATATTTAAATATTATAAAAAATAATTATTAAATCAAATCTGAGAATACTACCTCATTTTCATTAGAAACAAGCTTATGAATAAATTTATCCTCAACACAGTGAATCTAATAGATCTAATGATGCTTTAGTTTGATCATTATGTAATGTCATGTAAAAAAATTAATTTTTAAATAAATAATAAAATATCTTGAAAAATAGTAAGAGAGAGGGAGAGAATGAGAGATAGAGATGTGTTATAGGAAGGAGAAATCCCTACTATGTGGAGAAAACATAAAAATATTTCCACATTAATATATAAATTCATTCTATTAATTGTCTATAAATGTTTTCTATTGTTTTTTTATTTAAATTATTAATATAATTATTTTTCTCTGTCTATTTTATTATGTCACTCTATCATACATCATGAGTTTTTATGTAATTATTATTTTATCATTTATGAAATGCTTCCAAATCTGTCACTCTCTCATGTGTATATAACAGGATGATTGCAAGACCTCTAGCATGCCTCCCCATATTCCAGAGGATTCCAACTAGTATCTAGGGTGTGATATGAATAGTGGGGAGATTATTCCTATTGATTACTGAGTTACAACATGGTGGAATAATAATAAATAAATATTAGATAGTATAAATAATCGAAACAAAAAAAGTGGATACCCAATTAAAAAATAGGTCTTTATTATGAAATAAATAATAATGGAATAATGTAATGTTGTGCTGGAATGTAAATAAATTCCATTCAAAGTGTAAAAAAAATATCAGATTCAAATAATGACTTGATGTCCCCCGGTCCCAAACCCTATATTGGTTTCATTGACAAACTCTATCTCATTGATCAATAATCAATCAACATCTTGGTATCTTTTCCATTTAAAATAATTCAACCATGTAATATTCTCATGTACCAAAAAGATACCCAAGTATGGTGTTATTATAACTCAATAGGTCTGGGATGCCATGTCTATTAAAAATAGTCTAGTAATATGTTCTTACATTAATGAAAGAATGTTGTTTATTAATTAATTATATAGTTAAATTAACTCAACATCAACCTACATCGACAACATGACAAGATATCATAGATCATGTCTTACAACCATGCCTACCATAACCTTATAATCATGTTAAAACAAAACCTGCCTCATCAACTTTCTAGAATGTCTCTAGGTATGTCTCATAAAAATACCAACCATAAAAATATAACTATGTTATAAATAACAAAATTATCTTTCAAGACCCACTATATATTCATTTCATCATTTTATCAGGGTTGAATCTAGTATATAATCATTTTAACTCATTTCAGGTATAGTCATGGAATATATGAATTCCATCATGTATCACTAGGCCTTGCCTGATATAAATGAATTTCTCCTAGTGCAGTGGGAAAAAATACATATAAGCTTTTAAAAATTTTATAGGGAATAGCTCGGTATATAAGTATTTCAATATGTACACTCACACGACCCCCTATATAAATATTCCAACAATCAAACTGGGCCAATTGTAGTGTTGAGACTATAAAATGTGTTTCATGCACTTCACTGCAAAATTCATCATGTGAACATCACTCATTCATCAAATGTCAAGATTCAGTATAAATTTTTCATCATTCCATATTAAAATATATGTTGAATTTAAATATTCTATAAGTATATACTCTATAATGTGGGACATGTGGAAAGACCCTACCTCAAGAAGCTGGCTGTGGATTTCCATAATTGATGAAAAAGGTGTCGATTGAATAAAATTAAAATTTAATGATTCATATGAGAAGGCTTGTTGATTTTACTATATCTAGAAGCATATATATTTCAGAAGACTAAATTTCAATTATCATGTAGCCCAAATAGAGATACAATTCAAAATTTATACACCTAGAATATGTAAATTTTTTGTAATGTGAATATTCATTAAGTCCATCCATGCATTCCATCCACATAGATCATCTATGAAATCAATCCAGATAGGGCTCAGGCCACATATTTCCCCCACCCAAGTGGTCTATTATGACATGGGTGACCATTCATGGCCCACCATCACTATTGTAAGGCCCCCATCCCAGCACTTAGGTTACCCACACATGGAAGATATATTCATTGGTGAGGTTGTATAGTCCTCTCTAATAATAATTAGGTGAGAAAATACCAAGGTGAAAAATACTAGGGAGACCCACTTGATCAACCACTAGTCCACACTACAAGTTCTGAGCTCCCACACCCCCGCTCAGAAATAGTTCCAAGCTCTAGTACTGTTATGGTCCATTTTCTTCCATGACAAACCCCCATGAAAATGGAGTGTCGCACCGCAGACATTTTTGGCCGGTTTAAGGACATTTTGACTTGTTCATTATAAACCCTTAACTTCCTCTTCTTCAATACCATGATTTGAGATACTCTTCCACACTCCTTGAAATTCCTTATGTCGACATAATCCTCTTGGTCAATTTCTTGTGTTGTGCGTTCAAATTCTCTTAATGGATTCCTTATGTCACTTGAGCAATTAAACTTCTCAAGATACTCCTCAAACATGATCACCTTACCCATCTGCCTAGTTCCATCATAAATGTACCTCCCCCTTCAATGTAAGCCCCAACAAAAACTGAAAAGGGAAATAATTCTAGTGTGAGCCCCTATCCTATTCCTATGATAGCTTTCAGTCTTTCTCCACTCCACACCTACTTTTTTCACCTTAGTACCTTTCTTGCATTGGAGTCTTATCCAATGTAATGTGAGGAGATGTTAATGTAGTATACCATGCCTCTACTACTATATCCCAAACCTGTTCTACCGTAGCTCCGAACTCTTCCACCAGTGATGGAGGATAAGTGTGTTTTTTTTTTCAAATAGTCCACTTCCTCTTGTTTCTCACAACAATCATTAAACATTTGGGTTTAGTGGTTAAGGAATATCATGAAATCCAAAAAATGACCTGATGTGTTGAACTACAAGAACACTAATTCCAATTAACTAGGATACATATAAATCTATCATAGGCTCTAATCTCAATGAACACACTCCTTTGAAATAAACACAATACATGACTCCCTTAATCCAACTACCCTCTTTAAGATTACCCCCGATTTAAGAGCGAAATCATCTTGAGTTAAAACATACTACATGTTACCTTCACAATGGATATTATTTATAGGAATAATCCCCAACCTATCATCTCAAGGTTCCACATTCCCCTATAAACCATACCCTTGAATGTCTCTATATGTGATGGTCCTATGTAAAGAACTATGTGGGAATTGATTCCCATACAAATGGGGTATATAAGAATCCTCCCTAAAGTTGAAACCCGAAATCGTAAACCATCCATGTTTTTTATTCCATATCCATAGTAGCATATAAGTTAACTTGGAAGATCATATCCCTTCCATGATCCTTGGGTTGTTTCAGCATAATTACTACACTAAAATTTGACTTGGCACCTTCTGCTGATACTTCCATGCCATGTGCTATTAAACCATATGGTTGGGTCCTCATCAGATGACTATAAAAGGAATGATGTGTCCCGTCAATAACCACCTACCTACGCGGGTTATAATTACATTCACAAGGATATATAATAATAAAATTTACTGGTTTGAACCCCAACAATAATAAATTCATTTCACTCTGGATGATGGTAAATTATAGAGTGTCCCTCATCTATATAAATGTTAATAAATTCCATTATTCCCCCCCAACCCCCATGTGGCTAGGAAACCATCATCCTTTTAATAATGACCAATGATTCACTGTGTAGTATATTATATGATGCTATTAAGGGAGAAACATGGATAAATATAGATATCTCTCTCAATGAAGACCCTAAAATGCATAGATGTGATTTTAAATTATATATTTATTAATAATTGATTTATAAAACTCATATAACTCAAATAATACATGGGAATTAGTGATGGATTCCTAGAAATATCTTATATCTATAATAGTGTCTCGTAGTAGGAAACGTTTTTCCCACAAAATGGTGTTATGAGCTTTACCTACCATCCTCTCGACCAATGCCAGTTCTTAAGAATCATGGGTCAAAATACCTAATGAGGACCTGCCTTTGGAAAACATGAACCTATGGGTAAAAAACCATTGAAAGCTTAATGTTCTATGAATTAACCCCTTGTTACACATTTTGAATTAGAAGACCATCATGGTGTGTGAATTATGAGGGAAACAAAAATTGGTGAACCTAAGTTGAATAAAATAACTATGAAATTTCCATCTGTATAGGGGATGTACTTTTCAGGCTCCATAGGACCATTCTATTTCTCAACGAAGTCACTTTTCCATCATAAACTTTCCTATATAATCATTATTACATGGAACAACACATGTTGTTCCAACAAGGACATCACAATATCACATCATAAGGCCAAATGACGAATAATTTTTATTCACATTTATAATTCAATTACACATTTCATTTATCATTTCCTTATAAACAAACAATAGTCCAGTCATTTCAATAATGAATCTATGACAATGTGAATCTAGGTCATGTAATCACCCAAATCACATGTCTTGTTAAATACACGTGAAGACATTAATTAATTTATATGTATACAATTTTTTACTTACCTTAATGGTAGCCACATGTACCTTCAATAACCAATTAGATCCAAAGGGATTCTAAGGAATAATCTATTTCATCATTTCATTAATTTAGGTGCATGTTATGTTGGAATAATTTCAATATTGAAGATATCTATAAATTAAACTTACCCTTGAGTTATGTTTTAGAGCCACTTATATTAAACAATGATTATCTACATTCTATGGTATCCCACTACACACATTTCTTTCATGATATTTACACCAATATGGTGGGAGAACATGGGATAGAATGTAAAACTAAGGAAAAACAGAATACCAAATATCATATGTGATATCCCAATGTCTAAAATAAAATTTGGTAGACAAAATTGTCTAAAAGATTCCCTAGGTTAAAAGGGAGGACAAATTACATGAGGTTAAAATAAAATTAGTTGCAAGAAAATATATAAAGCTATATATAGGGAAATTAGATGTCATGTAAGTCTATAACACATCGTGTATTTCATTTTTGTGGATACACAAAAAACCTATTGACATAGATGAGTATTTAATTATCTTGAACATTAAACTACATGTATTTATTATACAATGTGTAACCATTTCACACCCTATACTTGTTTCATGACATATTCCTAGTTGAATTCACACGTTTCTTAATACCATTACATGGAGTTTAATTTTTCTATATATAACTTTTCATCCCCATTTACCATGCATAAGGTTTCGAATGACTCCTAGTCCTTACAATTATGGAAAACCCCTTATAAAACCATTTAACAAATTTATATCCTAAATCTATTAATTCTATCAACATATATTCCCTAAAATTAGCTCATTTTCCCCATTAAAGTATCTTCATCACAAAACTAGACATAGATACCATGGATTAAATAAATAAACTCAAATAAGAATTTTATTAGAAAATGATTGTATCTTACAACCTCTTCACCATATATTAGGTCATCCAAGAGCTTCTCTAAGAATCTCTATGGGGTCTTGGAAGAAAATTATAGGCACTATACTCACATATAAGAATAAATCTCTATGTTATATTCTTGAAAACACTCATGTTTCTACTACACTACGACCAAAGGAATTGACCTACACTGGGGATACTTCTCACTATGGTCAATAGTCTATATTAGATACACCTCAATGGACACATCATCACTATGATCGAGGTCTGTTATATCTATCACTTGAGAAGGGTATGGATAAAATCTTTGATGTTGTGACATGTGAAACATTTACTGAATCGACTGTAGCACTATTGAAGGGCTAATTAGTGTGTTAATAAACCAACCCTATCCACTATCTCAAACGTCCTTAAAAACCATTGTGCAAGATTTTGCATCATCGTGACAATATATTAAACCAACCATGGAAACACTATAAGGGAAAATATGATCACCAAACTGGAACTCCATAGGTCTTCTCGGATGGTAATCATAATATTTTAACCTTCTATGAGTGGTCTCCAACTACTATCTGATAATCTGAACCTCCTCAGATTTCCCATATTTTATACAAGTCCAAAAAAGTTCTAACTCGCCTACCTCCATCCATAAAGTATAACAATGAGATGAATTTCCATACAAGGCCTCAGAAGGTTCCATATTAATTGAAAATAATTATCTATTATTATATATAAACTCCAAAAGTAATATATTTTTCTCCCAGTAAACACTGAAATTCAAGACACATGCATGTAACATATCCTTCAGAACATGAATAGTCCACTCGGATTGAGTTACTTCTTGAGGAAGATCTATCATACTAAAAAATAACTTTATTATATAGCCTTCTCTAGACCCTTATATAACCTCAATGATAAATAGGTATATCTTTCTAGAGATACCCTTCACATAACACCATGTAGCTGAACTAAATCAAGCACAAGAAAACCACCCAGATAATCAGTTAAAAAGGTCTCCCTAATATGTATGCAGTGGGATACCATAGAATGTAGATACACAATCCCTCATAAAGAATCAGTTTTATGGTTTTCCTTGTGTAATAATGAAAAGAAATAAATGTTATCTCATTCCAATTCCTCTCCCAAAATAATATTTTTATAGTGCCTTCTCATTATTTTATTTTATTTCAAGATACTTTTTTTTATTTTTTCTTTCTTCACCTCCCTTAACCCAAATTGTATGATAACACTAGTAACATAAATCTAATTGTATGTTTTATTGTAATGGATTAAGTCATTATCATCTCTCATTTCCCCATATTTTATATGAATGAAACAAAAACACCATCTGAGATTTGTTATTTTATCACTTTCAAGGACGGTCGTTTAACAATTTCTATTAAACTATTTTATTATAGTGATCAATATATATTTATTGTTGAACCAAACAATTAAATATGTATTTCATATAATGTGTTGTTACAGAATCCTTTTACACAGTTGATGAAAAATAATAATACAAAAAAAAATATTTATGAACAAAATCATCACGTTAATCCAAGCATTTAACATTAATGTTTTATATAATTATTCACCTTCACTCAAAATAACCGAATGAATTTTATAATTATGTATTCTTATCGATGATCCCTGATATTATATAACATAAATTATGTGAAACAACCTACATCATCCATGTGTGTTCGAACATGAATATAATTGAATTGATCATTAAAACCAAAGAAACAAGCGATCCTAAACATTGAAATTGAACCTCTTATCCAATCAAAAATGTTTTGAATGAACTCAAAATGACAATAATAAATAATTTGCATATAAAATCTGTTATGGAATTATTAATTAATGGATCAAATTTTATTAATCGGTTCATTAATACCAGTTGGAGAACATCATCGGACTTAAGGTAAGGGATCCTCTCAATTTCAATTTTCTCCTCCACTTTTTTACCTTTTATGTGTAATTATTAATGAGGTGGTATGATTTTTCTCATCCCCAATAATTCCCCCCATGATATTAAAAATATGATAAACCCCATACTCCCAAATTAATCCCTCATATGTACTCTTGATACCCTTTCGATATTCGTTAAGAGATTCTACCCAAACCTCTTATATTCCATCGGGTTTCTCAACCATTCTTTTCATCCAAATAATATTTCCCTTTTATTTTCTTTAAAACTTCTACATACTTTTTAAATTCTCTAAACTCATTTTTCATGATCCATGACTCATTATCTATATGAGATAAACATGTTTTTATGTGATCCCCCCCCCCCAATACTTCTTGATAATCAAATTTGTTTTAAGGGAACTTCTTGAATTCAAACCTATTTTCATTTGATCTCTATTATATTTTTTAAGTCAACGTTATCTTCATAAAATCAGTATTTTTATTTATGAAAACCTTCTTTTTCACTTCTGGTTTTATATAAATGATTTTTTATTTTTTAAAATTCTTTATAGTATTTTCATTAAAACTGGACAGAAATGTTTTAATGACAATATTTATTAAATTCATTCCATACATGTGGTCACTTCTACATAAAATAACATACCATGATTCATGACTATTTTAACTTATAAATTAACATGTATATTTTATATCCTTTCTTTGAAGGACACTTTTATGAAATGAAAATTTATTATGCTTTATGGGAAGATTTTCATACCCAATTCTTTCCATGTGTTACCCATTTGTTTATCTAATATTGATTATGTATTATTATTTTTGTGGAAAAAATTATCATTAAATGTTATGATGGGTGAAAATAGATAGTGCTCAAATGAATTGGGTAAAGTTCAGTCTCATGAGATTTTATGTGTGACTGTCATAAGAGTTAGCATTGGCATGTTCTACCATCTTTGTTGGTCTTAGCATTTAGACATGGCTTGTGATACCATTTTTAACAGTCTTGGTGGTTTTCATTGAGTAGTTCTAAATTCATGTTTTAGGTTTCTTCCAAAATATTATGACTCCATGTTAATATGATCCTATGTTAATATGTTATGATTCTATCTGTTACATGCCTTTTTGTATCATCATGTAATTCCATCTATCTTATGTGATAATTCTTTGTTCTTATGGTAATTTTCTTACAGGGCTATTTATCTAATCCCTTCTTCCAGTTGATTTTTAGTGTACCTTTTGATGATTATTGAGAAAAATGGAATTTAAGAGATCAAGTTTTTGATAAAATAATGAAATGTTTTATTCAGTTCCATGTTTTCTGTTTTATGTCCCTTGTATTCCAAGACAATATAGTTTATGATCATTGTATTATACTATGTTGTATAATTATGATTAATAAAATTTAATGTTATATGTAAAAGGATAGGGTTTCTATAGTTGGTAAAAGAGGATGGTTTAGTTAATATTGGAGATTAGTAATAGAACATATTAGTAAGAACCTTAATGATGAGACCAAGTATATGAAATCACACCAATGTGTTGGTATATTTTTTTCAAGTTTCTTATCAAGAAAATAAATCCATGTCATGGTATAAACAACTTGAGGAAGGTCTGGAAAAGTTGTATCTAGGGGTAAAACCCAAAAACACCACTTTGAGCAACACTCCCATTAGAACTGGTGCATGACAATGGTCCATGCTGCACTCTAGGTTTGACCCTCCTGGGGGATATGATTTAGAATATTCATAATCTTTCTAAAAAAAATTATTATGTGGGAAAATGTCCCTAGGAATATTAGTTACGAAATAGATCAATTTAAAACTAGATTTAAACATAAGGAATCAAAATTTATGGTATACTTATCTATTAAATTTTTTTCCTCTTATGTTCAAAGATCATATTTATGATCAACAGTTATGTATTCATTCCCTATAATTGTACATTATTTTTTAATTTTTAATGTTGTGAATTATAATAACATCTTCCAACAATCAATGTGATAAATAATGTGAAGATTTCTATAATGAAATTCATAATATTATGGGAAATGGTTCTCAAAACATCATGGCAGTACTTGCTCAGCTGGATCAAGTTATGAATAATAACCAGAATCATGTCAAACACACTCCTCCTCCAAGGAAAATTTTTGTTTTCATTAAATACTCCATGCAGAAAAGGCCTCACCTGTTTAGTGTGTCATCAGATCCCATGCACACTAAATAGTGTATTAACTCCTTAAAAATGATATTTTATCTCCTATAGTGATTATAAGTAGAGAATTCTGTACAGGATGTCTATCGTTTTGATGGGGAAGCTGATCAATGGTGTACACTAATCAAGAATATGAATCCCCATGAGTAAATTTTTCATGGTTTGGGAAGAATTCAATATAATATTTTACAGTAAATATTTTCCACGAACCCTCTATCTCAATACAGAAAGGGAGTTCCTTCGACTTAACCAGAAAGATGATGAGTCCATCAGGGTGTATGAAGAAAACATCACAAAGCTTGCATGGTATTTCTCTAGATTTTTCTTGAATATTGAAAGAAAGGTGGAATACTTATTTATCTTTTTAAATCAGTGTTTATGAAAGGAATTAGTGATTTGATACTTTGATAGTTATGAAGAGATTGTACGTTGTGCCCTCACGGATGAAATGGAGATCATAGAATCTCAGTGGTATCATGGGCCTGATGAAAAGAATAGGAAAATGGAATCTAATGTGGGAAGTTCTTCAAATTAATTCCCTGATGGAAATAAGCCCGAGCATTCCACATGTAAAAATTACGGGAATATGAATCTTGTGAACAATATAAATGGTACCATTAATTACTTCAAATGTGTAATGTTGGGAAAACTATCTAAAAACTATTTATGGTATATAATGAATCCCGCTATATGTGAAAGAATAACGGATGGTGCTAATCAACACTCTTCCTATAGTGTGATGTTAAAACTGCAAGGAGCATGGGAATTATACTAACATTTATCCTAATCTGAGGTTTGTCAGAGGAAATAAACAACAATCTCAAAGGAAAAAAATGAAGGTATTATTCTATCCCTACTAATTAGGTGGATCTGGAAAACAATGTGGTGATAAGTTTTCTAGTTATTCATTCAATAAACGCGAAAATACTATTGGATTCTTATTATACACATTCTTTCATAAATTATATTTTTAGTAGGACTATTCATGCACCACTTCAAAAATTGGAGAATAAGTTATCAATGAGAAAAGAGAATGGGGAAATTATTAATTCCATGGTTTATAACTCCCCCACATTTAACATTTGTGAACGAAACCTCCCAGATAATCTTTCCATACATCCTTTTGTGGAGTTCAATTCTATCATGGGCACGGATTCACAAACTTTATACAAATCCCACATCAAGTATCGAGAAAGGGAGATCACTCTTCACATCCCAAAGAATCCACCAATTCATTACATGTTTATGGAGAAAGATGACTCTCCATTAGAATCAATGTATCATGTGTGGATATTAATTCTATATGAGAAAGAATATCCATCCCAAATAATTGAGGCAAAATAAAGAATCATTCTTGATGACATGCCCATTGTGAGGGATTACACTGATGTATTCCCTGAAGAGTTTCCAAGTATTCTTCATGATTGAGAGGATAAAATCTGAATTGAACATATTCATAGATCTCTATCTCTATCAAATACAAATTATAAAATGGACACTGTAGAGGTAGAAGAGATAATGAAGAAGTTACAATATAATCTAGAGAAGGGTTTTATTTGTCGGAGTGGCTCACCATGGGGTGACCTAGTCCTCTTTATCAAGAAGAATGGTGGAAAAATGTGCGTCTATATTGATAATCATGAGCTCAACAAAATAATGATAAAGACAAAGTATTCCGTAAAAAGGATAAATTAATTTTTTGACCAGCTTCATGGTGCCAGATATTTCATTAAAGAGGACCTTCAGTCGAGAAATCACCAATTAATGTTGTGGAAGGTTGATATTCCCAAGGCTTCCTTTCGAATGAGGGATGGACACTATGCGTTCAAATTGATTCCCTTCATACTGACTAATAATTTAGAAAATTTCATGGATTTGATGAATCGAGTCTTAATAGATTACCTCAACAAATTTTTTGTTGTATTTATTAATGATATTCTCATATACTCCAAAAAAAGGAAGGAACATGAGGATCATTTGAATATTGTGTTAGAGAGGTTGTGAAGGGAGAATTTGTATGCAATGTATATTAAATTTGAGTTCTGTATAGAGGATGTATCATTATTTGGTCTTGTTATCAATAGAAAATGGATATCTATGGACCCCACTAAGACAAAGGAAATTAAAGAGTAGCGAAGGACAACATTTGTAATATATATCTGTAGCTTTCTGGGTCTAGATGGGAGTTACCGATGATTTTTTAAGAAATTAACGAGATTTTCAAACACATTTATATACTTGAGATAGATGGGTGTGATGTTTTTCTTGACTCATGAATGTGAAAACTGTTTTAAGGAGTTAAAAAGTTGTTAATCACTATGCATGTACTCAAACTTCAAAAAAGTGTAGAAATATTTTTTGTGTACAATGATGCTTCAATGATGGGATTTGGATGTGTTCTAATAAATAATGATAATGTGATAGCCTAAACCTCATGGTAGTTGATAATACATGAGAAAATATATCATACACATGATCTGGAGTTGGAAGTTGTGATCTTTGTGTTAAAAATCCAGTGGAATTATCTCTATGGTGATAAGTATGAGATATAAAATGATCACAAGACTCTAAAATATATATTCACAAAAAGGAGATTAATATTTACCATTGAATATGGATAGATCTAATTATGTATTATGACTTCTCAATCCACTACCATTATCGTAAGGAAAATAAGGTGGCAGATTCTTTAAGTAGAAAGGATAATGCATTTTTATCAATGATGAGAATTGAAAAGGATCTGATAATCATAGATTTTCAAAGAATAGACATGGTGATCATTAAGATAGGATCATAATTAATCATTTTCAAAATATTTTCTCAACTATCCCTAATATAGAAAATAATGAATTCATAGAGAAAAGATGTGGAAATTCGTAAAAGGTTGGAATCCACTTTAAATTGTAAATCTTCTGAGCTAATTATTGATGAAGAAGGAGTTGTAATATTTAGGTCCAAATTATGTGTACCATATGATCCATTGATAATGATGGAGCTTTTGAATGATGCACATAGCTCGACCTTCTCTATTCACCCATGGATCACTATGATGTATCAAGATCTCTGAGAGAACATTTGGTGGGACAATATGTAGAGGGATATTGTTGAATTAACATCAACGTTCCTTGTATGTCAATAACTTATGGATAAAAAATTGTGTTATAATGGACTAATGCATCCACTATCCATACGAACAAGTAAGTGGGAGAAAATCCCCATGGAATTTTTCACTGGACATCCAAGGAAACCGAGAGGAAGATACACTATATGGGTCATTATGGATCATATCACAAAAAAACTCACTTTATCATGATTCTAAAGGACAACACATTGGATCAAATTGCACAGATATATATTAAATAAGTGGTAAGGATTCATGGATTACCAATATACATTATATTGGATAGATATCTGATATTCACATCAATGTTTGGGAAACTCCTCCAACGTTCTCTAAGCATTAAACTGAACTTATGTAAGGCCTATCATCCTCAAAATGAAGGCCAATCTGAGTAGACTATTCAGACACTGAATGATACGTTGAGAACATGTTATATATAATTCAATGGAAAATGGGACCTATATATTCCCCATGTTAAATATGAAAACAACAACATTTTCTACTCGAGCATATGAATTACACCATACAAATCCCATTATGGGAAAAGGTGCAGATCACTGGTCTATTGAGATGAATTCGGTGAGCGTAAGCTGATAGGACCTAAAATGGTCGATGACATGGTGGAGAAGGTAAAATCCATTAGTAGGACATCAAGGCAGCCCAATGATGACAGAAGATTTATATGGATAATCATTGACAAGATATTGAGTTAAATATTGGATATATTGTATTTCTATGAATATCTCCATGAAAGAAGGTCGCAAGGTTTGAGAATAAATGAAAGATTAGTCCCAAGTAGAATAGCCCCTTTGATACCTTTGATCTTATTAGAGTTACGGTCTTTCGACTATCACTTTTGCCTACAATTTCCAATGTACACAATGTCTTACTTGTATCACTATTAAGGAAGTACATACTAGACCCTTCACATGCACTCTCTTCAGAGGTGGTATAGTTGGATAATGATCTTTCATACAATGAGAAGCCAGTGAAGATCGTGGATTGTAGAGATAAAGATCTACGTAACAAGAATACTCAACCTGTCAAAGTACAATGGAAGAACCATAAGTTTGAACATACAACATGGAAATTAGAGGAGGAAATGAAGGAAAGAAACCTCCACTTGTTTATAGATTATAATGTAAAATGATATTACAAGGGAGAAATTTCATAAGGGGAGAATAATTTAAGGACCCAGTTATTTAACAATGGAAAGTCCTTTCTTATAAATTTTTCATATAATCACACGAAATCACTAAAAAATTAACTACTAAGTAATATTTGACCTTAAAATATAATATCAACACTTTTTTGTTTTGAAATAAAAAAATCTGACATACATGGTTGCAATTAGTAAGATGTTTGGAGTACAATAAGACAATATGTTTTCGAAATAATAACCTACATCTATAAATAGTAACCGACACATATGAATTGTATTATGACCAATATGAATATTATATCATCCAAAAGAATAATAACCTCACCCTTGATAGTTTAAATAAGACATTTTCATTTTATAATTGATAATATGACCATAGTAAAAGTATTGGTATTTATGTATGTCAAAAATAATTATTTACAACTTATTAATTAATTTAAGAGAAAATATATTTTCCTAAAGGATTACATTAATTAACTATTTTACATCTTCTAATTTTCAGACAATTTTGTAAGACCTTATGTAATTTTTGAAAGCATTGTAAAATCAGTTATAGTACTAAAATCTACATTTTTCAAATAAATTATGATTTTAATTAATAAATAAATTATTTTTATTTAAAAGTTTATTTGGGAAAATGGATTTCTATTTTTGATTCTACATATTTTTAAATGGTTTTTGTGATTTTTTTGTATTTTAAAAAAATACATGAATTTTGGATGAAAAGTTAAATATGATAATTCACAAAAAATGATTAAACTGGAATTCAGCCTCATGCTTGAGTCATGGATGATGTAAAAGGCCATTAGATTGAACCCACATGCACATATTACTATTTTTTGTTATAATAATAATTAATATTTATTTTCTTATTAAAAAATAATAAACTAATTATTAAAATACTAAGAAAACCCTCCTCCCATCCACTGTAAAAAACACACACTCCCGTCTTCTTTTCACTCCTCTAAAGCCTTATGAAATCCCTAAATTATAACAAAATATCTCCATAAGATCCTCCCCCACGTCCATCAGTCCATTTTTTCCTCTAAAGGCAAAATATTATCCCATTAATAGGTTCTGGACAGAGAAATTCTCAAGAGGTAAAATCCTCCTTCCTATTACTCTATTTTATTTGAAGTTGTTTTCTTTTGTTTTTTCCTTTTATCACCTTCCTACACAAAAATGGTATGATAACTACAGTAACATACCTATAATGTATTTTTTTTAAATGGGATACTTCATTATCATTTCTCCATTCAGCATATTTTATATGAACGAAACTAAAACACCATCCGAGATGTGTTAATGTATCACATTCAAGGATGATAGTCTATCAATTTCTATTACCATATTCTATTCTGGTAACGAAACAATTATTATTGTTGAACCATACTATTAAAAATTTATTATTTCATATATTTTGTCTTGGAATCCTTTTTCACATTTGATGTAAAATAATAATTCAAAACAAACTAATTTTTAACAAAATTGCCACTCTAATCCTGGCATTTAACATTATTATTTTATATAATGATTCACCTTCACCCTAAATAACCAAATGAATTTTATAACAGTTTATTATTATTTATTATCACTTATGTTATATAAATTCAACTATGTACAACCACCTTCGCCATACATGTGTGTCCGAATACGAATAAAAGTGAACCGATTATTAAAACCAGGGAAATAAATGAACTTGAACATTGAAATTGAACCCCATAACCAATCAAAAAGATTATGGATAAACAAAAAAATGATATAATAAATCATTTAAATTGAAAATATTTTCTTTAATTAATAATTAATGATCCTAATTTGATTATTCTGATCATTAATATCATGTGGATAACACCATCAGACTTAAGGTAATGGATCCTCTCTATTTCACTTTTCTCTTCTATGATATGCCCTTTTATGTGTAATTAATAATGAGGGGGAATGATTTTGAACCTCCCCCATACTACCCATATGATGTATACAATATTATTAACCCATTTATATCACATTAATCCCTCTTAATTACATGAGACACAATGTCGATATTCTATAAGTGATTCTACCAGAACCTCTTATATTCCTTCGGGTTGCTCAATCATTCTTTTTATCCAAATGAAGCTGTATTTTAATTTTTATTATAACTTATAAATACTATTAGTATTCTCAAAAATCATTTTTCAAGATCCATACCTCATTATCTTTTGGGTATATACTTGTTTTTATGTTATTCCATTCACAATAGTTCTCGATATGCATACTTGTTTAAAGAGAGCTTGTTGAATTATTACCTGATTTCAAGTGCACTTTATCCTATGTTTTATTCCCCCATTGTCATTATAAAATAAATATTTTTATTTTGAAATAATATTTGTCTCACTTCTAGTTTTATATAAAATATTGTTCCATTTTCTATTTTAAAGGATCTATATTATTTTCATTAAAATCGCAAAAAAGTTTTAATGCTAAATTTTCTTATGTACTTTTCCCTAATGTCTTCACATATACATGACATCACATACCATGATACATTCATATTTTCAATTATGAATTTCCTTGTATAATTAGTTCATTTCTTTCATAGACACTTTTATAATATGACTAGTTTTTTCCTTTATGACATGATTTTGGTACCCAATTTTTCTAGGGGTATCCCTTATGATTATGTAATATTGATTATGTATGATTAATTTTGTGGAAATCATATTCATAAAAAGTAAATGTGGTTGTTACTAGATATCTCTTCAAAGTGTTCGTTAAAGTTGTGTCTCATGAGATGTTATGTGTGACGGTCTTGGCAGTTAGCCTTTACTTGTGCTTCTATGTGCAACGGTCTTGGTGGTTAGCTTTGCCATGTGCTACCATGTGAAATGGTCTTGGAGGTTAGACTTGACTCATGATAAAGTCATTTCAAATATTTCTTTGACATTATTATCACTCCATGTTTATATGATTCCATTTTTATATTTTATGAATATATATGTTACATTCCATTTTATATCCTCATGTCATGCCTTATATCCTATATGACAATACATTGTTCTTATGGTTATTCCCTTAATGGTCTATTAAACTCATACTTTTTCATGTTTTCCCTAGGGTACCCTATGTATATGTTTGATCACAATGGATGTTAAGTACTCAATTTGAGGATTAAATAATGATATGTTTTATTTAGTTCCATGTTTTCAGTTTTATGTACCAAGTCTTCCAAGACACTACACATTATGATCCTTGGATTATACTATGATGTATAATTTTTCATCAAATAATGTAGTGTAATATGAAATATATAGGGTCACTATATCCCCACCATATACATTGTATCCCTAAACTATGACCTCTACATTAGATAACTAATCAGTCTTTATATGATCAAAAAACATGATTATAACAGTTTTCGTAGTCAGAGCTACTCATCCATGAGATAACTAATCATGTAGATGCTTGTGTACAAGGAGTTATATCATTGACCACACATCATAGGACTAACGCAATACCACCGACTACATCTTCTGTGTCCCTGAAATGGAAATAATACTTCCCTGTCCCATTATATTCATAAAGTCTAAGTTAAAAGACAATAATCACTCGACCCACCTCCACCACTAAATGATCTGGTCCCACTGTGAAAATATATACAAAAGTTTTTTATGGTCATTGTAAACTGAAAACCTCTAACTAATGTTATAATTCCTTGAGTATATCATGCCATGTACTACTAATAAAAACTAAAAATCATGATTATGGTAATTCCCCATATGTAATCTTTGTTATCTTGAGTTGTAAGCTACCACTCTATCCTCGCACATCAAAACTACTCGGAGTCCATCTTCAGATGAGTCACAGTACAAGGTATACTCATTACCCTTAATAGGTAATGTGGGGATATTTTCAATGTTCAACCATCCATTTAGCACCTAAAAATATTTCATGAAATCATCAAACTGAAATAATTTCACTTCTTTATTAGTCAACTCATACATTGGTGTTTCCAAATGGGAAAATTCCATTAAAAATCACTGATAGTAACATGGTGATTACAGAAAACTCTAAATCATGAAAAAATTAATAGGATTCTCCTAGGATATCATGGATTCAACATTCTCATGTTCCCCTGGAACTACTTCTTATGAGATGACATGGCCAATTAGGTTCACTTTATTTTTCTGGAAACTGCAATTGGTTATATTTTTTTTAATGATAATGATATCAAAATTTACTTTGTATGATGTCAAAATATTGGAAATGATCATCATAAACCTATGAATACACTAAGACATCATAAAAAATAACCCCCATAAAATGATATACTAAATGGTGAATGTAACATCCCAGGTAAATAAATAATATGAATTTTCATATTTATTAATATTTGTGAATTAATTATTAATTTTACTTTAAAGGGGATGTTATGTTTGATAGTGAAATCTACTCATAACAATTTGTTTGTTTGAAATATTTTGTTTCACATACAGATGAGTTATACCGAAAAATTATATAATAATATTATTATTTTAAATGGAAGTTAACTCATAGCCATTTTATGGGCGATAATTAACAGAACAAACTAAAATATTATTATACATGTTTGTTAAACGACTTTAAATTTATATAATACATTTTAGAGTCCTAAAATAAGAATGAATCCTATTTTATGCATGGAATACCCTAATATTCATTTAAAGGCCAATTTAAAACCATTTGATGTAGAAACTTTTTTTAATCTATTTTTTTCACTTTTTTATGTTATATATTACAAAATAAAATTCTATTTTTGAATTGGGACATCAAAATTTACTTTGAATGGTATTTTTGTTTTTATTGATAAAGTTTGTTTTTTAATGAATACTGAAAAATACTGTATTTTAATTCCAAACTGCCTTTTAATCTAATTTATTTATATGGTTATATTATCTTTTTAATTTATTTTATATTGTAATTAGATTATTATTTTTAAATTTAATCTAATTTTTTCTTTGGAAATAAATTCACTTTGAAATTGGACTTAAACAATTGTCAATCTTTTGATAGTTATTATTTCTTAAAAACACGCTTTTTGTTTTGACAGCGAGAATTAATTTTAAAGTAACTTATACAACTTTTTTTATTTAAATTTAAAAAATTGGATTCTGTATCTATAATCAATAGGTCAAAATTTTGTAAATATATATCTTTAATTTTTTGACATAATGAATATTTATTTCGGTAAATATTCTGTTTGTAATGGTTAATGGGTAATTCATGTAAATAAGTTTAAAAAGTAATATTATTATATTATTATATTCCCCTAACATGTGTACTAATCTAATTGGTTGATACATTTCTGACCATTGGCATTCTTGGGTTGATTATGGGACCCCATGGAGCCACATAAGAGTGATAATGACTCTTTATATTAATTTATTTAAAATAAAGCCAAAATTGACATAACCAAATATCTTTTAATAAAAAAAACTTTACATGGGGTTATATATGTTTTCATTTCAACTATTAATAATAATTAAATATATAAATATATTTCCTAAATAATGGTATATTATTTATATTTTTTAGACATCAAATAAATAAAATTCTTTATGACAGAATGATGATGGAGTGGTGACCTCAAAACTGAATGGTTTAAATAAATAAGATTATAAAAACTAAAAAAGTATCCAAAACCTGCCCAATACTTAATGAATAATTTTTTTTCGAACATGTGTCATCTTAAAATATAATTTAATGCATTTTTGAACTTTTGAAGTTGATGAGATGTTTATAATCAAATAATATTTTCAAACATCCCTAAAGAGCCCTTCTTCCACCGTATAAAAAGCCATCAACTCTAACCCATTACTCACACATCTCAAGCCCCTTGGCTTACCCAAAATCAAACCAATTAATCTCTCTACATCCCTATACTCATCCTAGAATCCTTACCATAGGCATTAGGGAATTCATGTAAACATTACTATTCAAACCAAATGGAGTTACCTGATTTAAAGGTAATGTATTCTCTTAAGTTCTTTTCTTTTATTTTAGTTTTCCCACCCCCTAAATAGTCTTTATTCATATATTTTATAATAAAAATAGTGTATCAAATATACTATTTTGTTTTAATTATATGTATTCAAACTACACTAACACATACCTCTATCTAATTGGTAAATAACATATTATTTCTATTGATGGCGTACTACTGCATCACGAAATGATTATTGTTCAATTATCTCCTCCCACTTCTCATGGTGTCCATTAAGATGGAACTATATTTACATGAGATTTATACTATATAATTATTGTCTCCATACTTTTTTATTTTCCATTTATGTCATACCTTTATGGTTTCCATAATGGGTAAATATGATAACTTCATTTGAGGAATCCCATACTACTACCCCCTGAAAGTGACATGACTCGTTCATGCTATATGTGAGACATATAAAGGATGGAGTTAATTAAATTACATTACATTGATATTATAATGTAATTATAAAATACCTATGTATTATTAATTTTTCATTCCTTTAACTATAAAATAGAAATGAAAGTTGTGATCATGCGTATGTACGGCTTACCGTCTCCATGAACAATGCGTTTTATATCTTAACTCCAAATGACCTGGAATATTATAAATACACAAAAAATATATATATGATATATATGATATCTAAATAATTAATATCATTCTGGATATAGTGGAATTATTACAGCATGTACAATTTGTAATTATAACCAGTTTATTGTTTACTAAAGTTCTGAACATCGAAAAAATGTCAAATATGAACTCAAATAATTAACTTATTGTTTTAGAAAAGTAATAAGTGATATAAAAGGACATATAAAATTTAAAAAGGTTCTTAATAATTTATAAACAAACTAATTTTTTTATTCCGGAAGAACATGGAACAAACTAGTCAAGTCTGACACGAGGTATGAGGTTTCTTATCTCATTTTTAATTCCTTGATATTTCCATTGTTCTCCACTTATTTATTGCATGTGGTATATTGGGTACTGAAATTTGATATATATTATCATGATTATATTTATATTAATGGTATTCTGTGAATCATTTGTTGGTTATTAACTTTTGGTCATATGATGCGATTAGTTACAACGTGGTAAGGTGTTTTCATCTCACTCTTTATTCCCATGAGATTCATTCAATATTTTTCCAATATTACCTTTTCTGTGGTGTATGTACTGACCAAGATTATATTACTTATGTAAAATAATTTAATTTATGGGTATCTATATATTCATTTTATTTTCCTTCCTTCATGGGGTGTAGGTTTCGTATGTCACCAAATCGGTAAAGAAACCTTTCACCATAATCTTTTAGTCAAAGACTGCTCCTATGTCATGTCTTTTAATTTCCTTTTTCTTATGTTGGTATATGTTCTTATGTATCATTACTTCTATAAATTTTTTGTTTGTGTTAAGATATAACCTTTTTTCTCATCAACTCAATTTCTAAATATTAATGTGATGTTGTTATGCTATTGAGTTTCTGTAAGAGAACTTATTAACCCAATTTCAATTCGTTGGTTTAAACATCTACTTCGTGATTTTGTTGAGCTATGAATAGGTGTCAATGGACTATGACTGTTTTTCACATTATATAAACTTATATTGGGTGTATTATTTTTTGTCACGCATAATTTTTTCATTGATTTGTCCTTAATCTAAGGATATGTTCTTTGCAAGGGACTTCGTCCCCAATTTACATTCCATTGACACTTCTTTGTTGTTATAGATAAATTCACTTTTATATGGTTTATATACTTCCCTTTGACATATTATATCTGGAATCTCATTATTCACATGATATTATATTCTTTAATTAATGTTATTCCTAAATTATTTTTATTTATGTTCCTCTCTTTTGGTTAGGAACCCTTTAACTAATATATTATTTTGGATGTTTTAAAGATTTGTTCTTCTAAATAATACACATTAATCTATGTGTTTTAAAAATGGTTTTAAGAATTTATCTATATTGACATGAATTTTTTTAAATTAAAATTGAATTCAAAAACATTAATGTGGTATGGGATACTACGATTCAAAATTCACTTTATTAAATATTTTAAATGTTTTTGAAAATGGATTGATAAATCATGGATTATGTAAATATCTTAAAATGATATATTGTGATAAAAATATGGAAATTTTATCTTTCCTAAATGCTTGTTTTATGTTTTATTAATATGTTATGGTTCACAAGAATTGTTTGCGTATATGGGTGGTTCTGTGATTAACCTAGGGTAGGTGAGCCCGAGATATCTTTCCAATGCATTGGGTAATGTGACAGAGATAAACGTTAATGTTTCTCCTAAGAGATTTAGGGAATATATTGTCATGTGTATTCCAACCTAACTCCCAAGTTAGATTTTATAGCTACAAAGTAAGTATGTTATGTATGCCACAATTTATCTTTTTTATTGATGAATTATGTGTGTTATTCATAAATCTTATTATTTCATGATATATGTTTGGATTGAAAAGAATGGTTTCATTGATTTGTATTTATTGATGGGATAATGTTTCCTTTCCTTATTTTATAACCCTTACTGATCATTTTCTACTCATCCCATGTTTTTTAAATGAATTCCATGAGACATAAAGATGAATAGAGTCAAGGATGGGATCATGGAAAAGTCAAGTTGTTTAAAACATGAAACTATACTTGTTTCATTTAAAGGGTTCTTATTTTATGAAAAATTTGGATTCTGAGTAGTAGTGTCTACATGTAATTTTCAAGTTGAAATGTAAAATATATGGCCGAATTATCTAAAAATCTAAACATAAAAAGATCCTCGATATTAATTATTCATTTAATTCAATATTATGTAATGTTTTATGGCTGGGGGCTTATTGTTCATATTAGTGGTCGGTGTCGACAAATTTTGGGATTATGGGTTTTTGTTAAACACATGGTTAGTCCCTATGTCTATTATCTTTTTTAAATTTTGTTTTATAACATTTCCGAACCAGGAAAATTCGGTTATATATGGAAGGTGGAGGATCTAAAAAAACATTCCAATATCTTCCTAATGAAAAGGTTGCAATAAATATTGCAAAGTTTTCTTCTGATGATTGTGAAACTTTTTATAACACAAAACTCACTTGGAAGTATTAGTTAAACATATCAAAGACGTCTTCTATTCCTCGATATCATCGTCGATCATGGGTTATATTGAACCAAATATTATTTTTACAATATTATCAAATTTTCAATAATGGAAAATATTACCATGGAATTTTCACATATTTTACACTATCACAAAATTTTGAAGAATATTGTGATTTTGACAAACGTTCTGAAAAAGAATACCCTTGCGAAACCAATTAATATTTTCTTTTACAAATAGTCTCTTCATTCTTAATTAAGGTATTTTAAATATACCATTGATTTAAAGTTTTAACTGAAACTTGATATTACTATTTTAAAAAAATCATGTTTTATCTGATCTTTTGACATTATATGTCATACATGATTATTCTCTATAACTATTTTTCTTTGAATACTCGTATGACACAATTTTTACAAGGCGTATTTGTAAAAAGTAAGAAAATGATTTTTAATGATCTCAAAAACATTATTTAATGTGTGGACCTTTTACCTACATGAACAATATGACAATGAAACCATAAGGACGCCATAATAAAGGTACATTGTTCTATCTATTAGGAATAGTTTTATTTTAACATATGGATGTTAAATAAGAAAATAGGTCAATATATATATGGTTTCATGAATTAATATTTCGAGGACTTAATGTATTGGGATGAAAATGAATGGCACAAGAAAGCCATTGAGGTTAAAACATGTTAGGGTTATTTTTTAGTTTTATAAAAATGACAACATGCAGACTGAGTGACAACTCATCGTGTCAGACATAGCTGTGGGAATCGAACACAAAAAAAAGTGAGATTGGGATTTATCACTTACCACTAGACTACATGAAGACCTTGGTTAGTATAACTTATTCTTTTTAGTTAAATGATTTTATTGATCAAGAATAAGTTGATTTTAAGGAAATTTGTATTAATGAGTATCCTTAATATACTAAAAACTTTTTATGATTAACTGATAAAGGTTATTTTGGAAGACGTTATATCTTTAGGGAAACATTATATTATTATGGAAAATAGAATACTCATGGATCTCATTTGTGGAGCAAAAGATGATGTTTTTATATTGGAAGAATCTATGTAATTATTTTGGACATATATTGATATGGGTTATTTATGAAAATGATTAACCTATCATAGAGAATATGTGATTATGTTAATTACACTTGACAATGATACTTTACATGTAGTAGATGTTATTTGGAGAAGAATTCTAAGATTTAGAGTGGAAGACTATGTGATTAAATCCATCTATGATTTGGGTCTCAATCATAGCTTGGATTATTTTTAATAATTCTACAGAAAATTGTTTATTAAATGGTCTTTGTAGAACGTTGAGTATTGTTTGACAAATTTTGAAGATTAATACTATTTTTTCTTTTTGTAAAATATTGTTCTTTTTATGGATTATCTCATCTTTTAATAACCATTTGGGTTAATGTCAAAAGACATGGGAAAAATATAGTTTACCTTTTGTGGATTATGTGATTCTCTAGAAGTTGATTATATATGATCGAATATGTATAATGATGTGCTCAAATACTAGGGGGGTGAATTTTATACATTAATAATTATTTGGAATATTTAATGTAAATATAAAACATCTTCAAAAAAATTTCATAATCATAAGGAATAATGTTTATTAATAATAGCTTTTAACTATAAGAAAACATAGTTTAACAATGCTAAAAAAACATTCCCAATACCTCTTAAATAAACCTTATTGTAAAAACATAATAAATGTTTTCATAAATGAATGATTCTACCATAAAGCATATAGAATCAATAATATAGTAAAAGTAATGGAATTACAATGTATAAGAATGTAATACTTTCTAACTTTAGAAAAGTTAAAATAGCAGCGGAATAAAAACAACATGAAATATAAAACAAGTAACAATAAACTTCTTTTAACCCAATGAGAAGGGTATCCATCTACCATGGATAATTGTTCCTTGATTTATACATTGAAGAGAGTCTATCTTACTCAAACCCAGGTATGCCTCTTCTCCGATGATTGGTATCTGTCTTTCTATCCCTACAAGCCCACAATTTAGAAGGAAATCAGAACCCATGTCTTCTTATCAGAGAGACCCTCGATCAATATGATCAGAGTCTGCATAAAGCAAGTCTGAACAAGTTGTTCATACCCGAACAAGTTGTTCTCTACATCCACATGAAGAACTTAGAGTTGTAAAAGTCTCTCTATCTAGAAATCACTTCACAACTTTTTTCTCAAACATCATGTTCATCCACCCTCTACATATTTCTTTCTCATTAAAATGAACTTGTATTTATATGTCAAACATCCCAATGGTTGGATCCACTCCAACTGTCATATTTTCCTTAAATTTTTGACGGACCTGGACACCTTTCAATCATACAACGTTATTTTTATAATATAATGTTTGAAATTTTTTCATTTAAGAAAAAATTATAACATAAAAATAAATGTTAAAAATAAGAAAAAAGAGAATCTGATAATATTATAATGGTACATTAAACAACTATTAAATTATTAAGAATATGGATTCATAATAAAATGAAAATCGAATTTTGAAAACAATATCACTATCTTAGGGTTATGGTATAATAACAACAACATCACATTTGTATCGGAATCGATATCATGAAATATAATGTCATTTTGTACCAGATTTGGAATTATAAAACAAAATGAAATTTGTACCAGATTCAGAATCATAAAAACAAAATGGAATTTGTACCATATTTGGAATCCTAAAAACAAAATGACATTTGTACCAGATTCAGAAACATAAAATGGAATGGTAATCCTGTAAGTCAGACAAAATGAAAAATTCGGAACATAAGAAAAAATAGAGAACATAAGAAAAAGTGCTTTTGATTTTCAAAACATAAAACCATAAAAAAGGGATATGTCATAAGATAACCATATTGAATCAACAAGCTCCATTTTTTTGTAAAGAAAAACCCACATTTCTAAGGAATAATATATTGGCATTGATAAACAAATGTGAATAAACTTATATCACACTTTGAATGAGATTCAGGATGAATATGGGTAACTCCTCCTCAGGTTATGTTTCCCATGGATCATATTCTTGATCTTTAGCATCATTTTTTCTCTCTTAAATAAATTTCCCCCTTATATAAACATCTATTATTAACAGAATCTCTCCCTTTGGAGTCTTCAAGAAATTCTTCATTCAAATAAATTCTCCCCGATTGTGATTTTTAAAAATTAATGTAGAATAATAAGATGTACCTGTAAGAGTTATGGAAACATACATGTGAAAACAAAGGTATTATATGAAATAATTTTCTTATGAAAATTTTGGGAATAATTATTAGATTAGAATAAAACATCGGAATGAAAAAAATATCCATCCTTATTTTTCTCCGATGTCAATTTATTTATAAATGCTTTGAGTTTATTTACTTCCATATGATCTTCCTGATGATTTTTCAACAAGATCTCTTAATCCTAGTTCTTTATTTCAAGGGAAATGATCCTTTCTTCTTGAGCATTGATTTTATCATCTTGATTCATGATGAACTCTTCTTGAGCTGCCACCTTTTTCACTATTTCAACTCTAACTTCATACTCACTACTTACAGATTGGGCAACAGAACGGAGTTGGATAACTTTCTAAGAAATGGATTCCTTGAAATTGTAGAACTCGGTTTCACAATTATTGAAAGCACTGTTTGTTGAATCCAGGAATTCACTGAACTATCTTACCTTTTCATTGATGGTTTTGGTGCGGTTAAAGACTTTCTTACAAATCATATTCTGAGATTTATAATCAATCAAAAGATTACTTATGTTTGGTTCTTTAATTACCACTTTTTTTATAATCATATTGGTCAATTACACTATTTGATTCAAGGTTTCTTGAATCATTTGACTTTGGGAATCAATTTTTACAAGAACCGGAATGGGGCTTACCGACTTTCTTAATGAAATCCTGACTAAGTCATGTTCAACAGATGATGAGGATTCGGACCCCGAATCATCTTTTCCTTTCTCAACTCCCCTTTGAATTAAAGAATCTGGTTTCTCTATTCCCTTATAAGACATCTGAGGCGTTTCATTATCAGATTAGGCAACCAAAACACCCTTTCCTTGGACATGATTTCAAATAGGGGATTGTTCATCGGATACTTGGATAACATTATGATCTTCTTGTTCATCTTCTCCCCCCTTCAAACTCTTGATGTTTTGATCCTTATGGACTTTTATTATCATTAATTTCCTCACCTTCACCACATAGTCAATCAGCTTATTCATTCCATCTCCTTACACCTCAATATCAACTTGTTCTTCATATTCATCTTCAACTTCATCTTCAACTTCATCTTCAACTTTTTCTTCAACTTCTTCTTCAACTTCAACATCAACATGTTCTTCAAATTCCACATCAACTTGTTCTTCATAAATGGAGTTCAAATTTGAACATAGAGTGGTTCCAATGTAGTCTTCTACTTCCCTTAAAACATCATCATTTTCTTCTTGAATGATCTGATCTTCTATTTCTTGAATTGGTTATAATAAAGATACATCTTTCTTGGATTTCTAGGTTTTCGGAGTGGAAACTTGTTTTTTATGAACAACATGAAAATGTGGTACTTGTGGAGAATGCTTCTATATATCATTCATTAAAGCCTAACACACTAGTTCTTCCGAGGATTTCTTCTTCAAATTCTTCTCCTTCTTTTCTTTATCTATATTTTCAGCTTTCTTGATTTTTAAGGCCTTATCCTATGTAGGGTTTAAGACAATGTAAGGATAACCTTCTATTCTGGTAGCTTCTATTTCTCTCCACTTTTCAACCATTGCATCAGAATAGGATTTTGGATTCTTTGTAGGAGGAGGTGCTAAAACTGGCACATCAGAAACCCATAATGGAAAGCATGGTTCTACAGGATTCCTTTTCTTAGGTATAGATATAGAAGATTCTGAAACATCACCCTTGTTCTGGACAACCATGTTTTCAAAACATTTGGATTATGGAATAAACAATACCTTCATCATCCTTAGAGTTTCATCGCTGAGCAACCAATTATTGAATGGATTAGAGACTGATCGATACAGAATATTTAATTATTGAAGGCACAAAAATCTTATCCTAGAGATAGCTCCTGTATACATAAGAATATAAGATCTGATGGTTCCACCTTTTACTACCTAGATAGTGAGAAAGATGTACATAACCTTGTTTATCATCCTTATATTGAATAAAATGTAGAAGAATGATATCACATATTGTTAGATAGTCCTTATCTCCGTTTATTTGAATTAAGAAAACATGAAACCAGAGAGATACCATCTTGTGAATTGTTTTAAGATTCATAATCTTCAAATTCTTAACATACTTAAGACCAAGGTTATCCAAATGCTTATCTTTTTCAAAAGAACCTTCCTTCTCAAGAAGTCTGTGAGAGCATAGAATTGCTTCTCTTTCATACTTTGTATTGAGAACATTTTTTGCCTTCTTATTTGGAACTATATAAGTCTTATCATAACATTTGAACTTAAACATGTCCTTTCCATCATTCTGATATAATATAATAGATTCATGGAACTGAATAACCAGGTTAGGGGAAACCGGGTCATAACTTTTCTCCATAGCCACACAAACACTTTCCCATCTGTTTGTTCATATTACCATAGAGATATGGAAGTCATACTTTGAAATTAATTTAGGGAATACCAGTCTTACCCAAAATATTTGCCAATCCTTTATTACCTTGATAATCTGCATCAGATCTAGTGAGGATTTAGGAGTCATTCATATTGGAAGAGATAATGGAATCCGAATGAAGGCTTTGATGGAAACAGAACTTCGGAACATAGATTGGTGAAGATGGTGTGACACTAATAAATAAGGCACTCCTTATATAGACATAGCATATGAATTTTCAACTCCCAATCGATAATAAAATGGCTTAATGTAACCCGATCAGATCTAATGGTTGAGGATGATTATAGGAAATATAAAATCTGATCTTTTGAAGTAAGGTAAACCATAATTGAAAAATATGAAATAACAAGAATTGAAACATAAAATATAAATAAAAAGAGTAATAAAATATACCTTTTGGAATACTTTGAAGAATTTATTGTTATTAAAAGAATTATCTTGGAATTTTAGATTCCATGATTTCAATACGTGGATTTTCATTTTCGAAAATTTTAATTCTAAAACATTCAATTCCAAAAATTTTGATTCTGAAAGAAAAAAATAAAATTTATTTTCTTAAAGAAATGTATATTTTCATAATGAAGGAATATTTTCTTAAAAATGAAATAAAGAAAATAAACAATCATTTGTACTCCCCCTTTAATAAGAAGTAACTTAATGTTAGGATATGATTTAGACAAGAAGTATATATATATGATTACATTACAGATATCATTCATAACTTTTGTTTAATGTATTTAAATCTCTCTGAATGTAATTGTTTTGTAAAAATATATGAAAGTTGTTCTAGGGTTCTGATGTATTGAAGAATAATTTCTCTTTTAAGTGTTTGATCCCTAAGTAAGTGATGTCTAATGTCTATGTGTTTTGAATGGGAGTGTTGTGCGAGGTTTTTACATAGGGAAATGGAACTTCTGTTATCACACATTATTTGTGTTTAATAAAAACTCATACAGTAGTTTTTGAGTGTGTATTGAATTAAACATCCTTGAGCACAACAACTTCCAATTGTGACCTATTTGGCTTCAGCAGTGAAAAGTTCTACAAAATGTTGTTTCTTGCAAGATAAAAAAACTAAGGAATCCCATAAAAATTACAATATTTGGATGTAATTTTCCTATACATTTTATAACCACCAAAGTTAGAATCAGAAAATCTTTTAAGTTAAAAAGAATTTCTAGAGGAATTAAATAGTACCAAATCTAAAGTTCCAATTAAATACAGAAGAAATATTTTTAAAGCCTTTTAATGGGATTCTTTAGGGTTTTCTTGGAACTTTTCACATAAGCATTCTGACAATTAGGATTGCTTATATGATTTTTGATCCACATGTTTCCCAGGTTCATCAATATCAAAAGTATTATAGGTTCCAATAGAAGTGCTTATATTCTTAGAATTATCATACCAGAACTTCATAAAATGATATTTGACATAATTTTGTTGAGATATGTAGGTGCCCTCTATTTTTTGAGATATTTTATAACAAAGAAAAAAAAGATAACTCACGCATCATACTCATCTCAAACTATGATTTCATAAGATTGGAAAAGGTATCAGATAAGGATTGCTGAGTTGATCTGAAGATGATTTTATGAACATAAATTTAAAAAATAAAAACAACTTTATTATTTTTCTTAATAAAAATTATTGGATCAACAGTTCCCTTAACATAGTTATTTTGATTCAAAAAAACCTTAATGACTATCACACCAAGCTCTAGGGGCTCGTTTAAGTATATATAATGATTTAGTAAGTTCGTAAACATGATTAGGATATTTTTTGTCATCAAATCCAGGGGTTGGTCAACATATACATCCTCTTGTACATAACCGTTAGGGAAAAAACATTTCACATCCATTTGAAAAAGATTAAAATTAAAGAATGCAGTAAAGGATAGAAGAATACAGATGGATTCAAGTCCAGCTATAGGAGAATAGGTATCTTCATAGTCTATGACTTCTTGTTGGATATAGCCTTTGGATACAAATCCTTCTTTATATCTAAAAATAATTCTATTTTCATCGCATTTGTTTCTAAAACCCATTTTACCCTAATAATAGAATATTTTGTTGGTCTTTCAACCAAGTTCCAAACATGATTTCTTACTAATTCATTGAGATCATCATGAATAGACTTTATCCAATAATTAGAACCCAATGATTGTTCAGGAGTATTTGGTTCAAATTAGTAGAGAAATGAAACATGCTCGACTTAAATCCTTATTGAACATCTAGTTCTTACTGGTTGATTAACATTACAAATTACATTATCACTCAGATGATGCATAAGCAACAAATGACTTAAATTTTGGAAAATGTGTTCATCAACATAGGTTAGAAAATCATCAGGAGACAAATGATTCAGAAATATTTTCATCAATATTATCCTTGATTGAAAAATCATCTATCAAATTCTTGTGATTAGTTTTAGAAAATATATAAGGAAAAATGTCAGGTCATTTGAAAACAAAAGGAACATTTTCATCAAAATTAACATGTATTGTTTCTTCCACAAAAAAGTTGTTTCTATTAAAAATACTATATGACATAGAGTTATTAGAGAAACCTATGAAAATTCCTTCATCATATTTGGGTGTAAACTAATGTAATTTATCCATGGTATTCAATATAAAAAAATTTCAATACAAAACATTGATGTAAAAAACATTTGGTTTTCAGCTAGTCTATAAATTGTAAGGTGTTTTATTAAGAAAAGGACTTATTAAAAATCGATTTATAGTATAACAAGTAGTACTTACAACTTCATCCCAAAAATTATTAGTTATATAATATTCACTCAACATGGTTCTAGTCATCTCTTGAAGAATAAAATTTACTCATTCAAAAACATCATTTTATTAAGGAGTTCTTGGATCTGAAATATTGTGAGAAATACCAATCTTATTAAAAAAAATTCATATTCTCCACCCTGATCACTACGAATAGTCATCAATGGTAGATTTTTCTCATTTTTAACA
Organism: Viscum album; assembly: GCA_963277665.1. NCBI lineage: Eukaryota > Viridiplantae > Streptophyta > Magnoliopsida > Santalales > Viscaceae > Viscum > Viscum album. Next base: position 88,878,826 of record OY728142.1, read on the forward strand.
TCAGTACTAAAGATTATAGAATAGGAAATAGCTTCAAATTTCATTACAAGGAAACAGTATTTACAAGGATCATTGAATTTTGAAGAATCAAACCTATGTTCCCTTAGATCATGAGAAGGTTCATTCGTAGAGAGTTTACTAAAATTCCATAAGTTACAGTGTCCTCGTATTCTATTCCAAAACCATGATTGATCTTCAAATGCACTAAATCATGGTATATCATGACATCTAATGTCTTATAGTTTGATGGTATATACATTCTCATGCTGAAAGGTGGAGAGAATTATCTCATCCTTGGAACTGTAAACTAAACATTTAACATTACTAAAATTTATTAGGTTACCTTCATCACATAATTGGAATATTATAATGAGTTTATGCTTAAGTAATTTTAAAAAAACATTTGATATAATATCTTTAACAAGAAGAATAATGTTACCTTTAATGAAAATATCTCCTTAAGAGTTATCACCAATGGTTACATTTCAACCTTTAGTCATTAAAATATTTTTGAAATAGACCTTGTTACCATTCATGTGCTAGGAAATCCACTATTCATGTACCATAATTTTTTGGTACATCCTTCATTATCTTGAAAGAGAAAAAGTTGTGTTTTTAGAATCCAAACATGCATGGATCTGGAATGTTTATATAACAAAAACATGGGAAACAATTTTTTTTTAGAAAATTATGATTTATGAAACCCAAGGGATTGGACTTTATTTAATGAACAATTCTCCTTCCAATTCCCACCACTTTGACGTTTAGTATAAAAAGGTTATCTTGTAGGAACAATGTAATTGCTTCTAAAAATTGTTTTTTAATGAGAAAAACCTAATCCTTGATTATTACCATTAGGCTGAATCTGAGAATACATCTTGCCAAAATTTCCTTAATAGGAGTAAAATTTGAAAGAATTTTCTTCAAGGAATATATTTCTTATTTTAGTCTCAATACTAAATTCTTAACCTCAAGAATAATATATTTATTGTTATGTTTATCCTATAGAGCATCTTTTTCTAAAACCATATTTTTATTATCCTTAGATTGTTTATCCTTCTCAGAATTAACTTCCTCTTGATTCTTAGAATGACTTTCTAAAACATTATTTTTAATGATGTTAAAATAGTAGAGGAATAAAAACAACTTGAAATAGAAAACAAGTAATAATATAATTATTATATCCCAAAGATAAGGGTATCCAATAATATTGGATAAAGGTTCCTTGATTCTTACTTTCAAGAATGTATGTCTTAATCAACCCCTGGTATGCTCTCAATCCAAAGATCGATATCAGACTTGCTATCCATGGAATCCCTCAATTTAGAAGGAAATCACAACCTCTGTCTTCCAAACTTGGAAGCCCTTGATTAGCATGATCGGAGTCTACATAAAGCATTTCTAAAGAAGTTGTTCACACCCGAACAAGCCGTTCACAAAATTTTCACGAAGCATTGAGAGTTTTAAAAGTATCTCTCTTTATAAATCACTTCTCAACTTTTTCTCATACATCATGTTCATCCACTCTCTACATTTATTTTTCTCGTTCAAATGAACATGTATTTATAGAAAAAACATCCCAACGGTCGGCTCCACTCCAACAGTCATATTTTTATTAAATATTAGAGGGACCTGGACACATGTCAAACATACAATAGTTATTTTATAATAGATTGTACGACATTGTTTCATGTAATAAATTATGTTAACTTAATGAAAAATGTTAAGAATAAATAAACTGGGAATCTGATAATATTGGAATGGTATATTAAACAACTATAACATTATTAGGAAATAGATTCTTGAGAAAAAGTAAATATGATTGTGAAATCAGTATTGTTATCTTCAGGTATGGGTATCATTAAAATATCATCACATTTGTACTAGAATCGGTATCATGAAATAGAATGACATTTGTACCGGATTCATAATCATAAAACTGAATGACATTTGTTCTGGATTCGGAATCATAAAAATAGAATGAATTTTTTATCAGATTCAAAATGAATAAAATAGAATGACAATTGTACCAGATTCGGAATCATAAAACGGAATGAGAATTCTCTAAGTAAAACAGAATGACAAATTTGGAACATAAGAAAAAATTGAAAACATAAGAATAAGTGTTTTTTATTTTCAAAACATAAAACCATAAGGAATAGAGAAGTCCTATGATAACCATATTAACTTGAAAATCTCCCCCTTTTTGGAAATCACAAACTTCTTTGCTAAGGAAGAATATATTGATATTAATTAACTAGTACAAATAAAATTATCTTCCCCTTTGAATAAGATTTTGGATGAATACGACTAACTCCACCTTATGTTATGTTTCCCAAGGATCATATTATTAATCTTGAACATCCAATTTTCTTTCTTAAAAAAATCTCCCCCCTTAGATAAACATCTATTTTTAAAAGAAGCTCCCCCATTTGAGTCTTTATTAAATTCATCCTTACAATAAATTCTCGACCTTTGTGGTTTTAAAAAATGAATGGAGAGCTATAAGATGTACCTGTAAGAGTTAAAGAAACATACATGAAAAAAAAGGAAAAATATACAAGAAACATCATAAAAAAATTTGGGAATAATGTTTATATTACAACAAAACATCAGAATAAAAAAAATTCATCCATCCTAATTTTGCACCGACGTCATTTTCATTATCAAATATTTGTGTTTCTTTACATCCTTATTATCTTCTTGAAGCTTCTTCAACAATATCTCCTAATCCTGGTTCTTCTTTTCTAAGGACATTATCATTTCTTCTTGGGAAATTTTTCTATCATCTTGATTCTGGATGAACACTTTTTGAGTAGCCACCTTTTTCACAAATTCGGCTCTAACATCCTTCTCACTTCATATAGATTGGGAAATGAAATTGAGTTGGCTAAATTTCTCAGAAAAAGATGCCTTGAATTTTTTTAACTCAGTTTAACAAGTATTAAATGGTCTGTTTGTTGAATCCATGATGTCACTGAATTTTTAATGCTCTTCATTGATGGTTTTGGTGTGGTTAAAGACACTCTTACAAATCACCTTCTTAGCTTTATAAACAATTAGAAGATTACTAAAGTATGTTTATTTCTTGGCTACCATTTCCATAAGCTTATTTGTCGATTCCTTCTTTTTATTCAATGTTTCGTGCATCATTTGACTATGGGAATCTATATTTACAAGAACTAGAATGGTGCTGACAAACATTCTTAATGAAATTTTGAAAAAGTCTTGTTCAACAATTGATTAGGATTCAGAACCTAAAATATCGTTCCTTTCTCAACTCCACATGGAGTTAAGGAATCATGTTTTTTCTAATCTCTTTGAAGTCACCTAAGGCGTTTCCTTATTAGATGAGGCAACCAAAACACTATTTCCATTAATAGAATTTTGAACTGGTAATTTTTCATCAGATACCCGGATACCATTATGATATTCATGTTCATCTTCATCCTCTTTATACTCTTGATGTATATATCCTTCTTCTCTTTCTTCTTCATAAATTTGTTACCCTTCACCACATTGTTGATCAACCTTTTCTTTATCTTCTCCTTCCATGTCAACATCAACTTGTTCTTCATCATCATATTCAACTTCTTCTTCAACATATTCTTCAATTTCAACATCAACTTGTTCTTCAACTTCCACTTCAACATCTTCTTCAGAAACAGATTTAGAATTTGAACTCAGAGGAGTTACAATGTATTCTTCCACATCACTTAAAACATAATAATTGTCTTCTTAAAATATCTGATCATATATTACTTGAACAAGTTCTGATAAAGATATATATTTCATGAATTTCTAGATTTTCGGAGTGGCCACTTGTTTTTTATGAACAACATGAGTTTGTTGTACTTGTTGAGACTTCATCTCTACATTTTTTATTAAATACTGACACACTAGAGCTTCTGAGGATTTCTCCTTCAAATTATTCCCCTCATTTTCTTTATCTAGATTTTTATCTTTCTTGATTATTAATGCCTAAGCCTCTGCTAGGTTTAATCCAAAGGAAGGATCACCTTATTTTCTGGTAGCATCCTTTTCTATCCACTTTTCAACCATTGCATGAGAATAGGTTTTGGATTCATTGAATAAGGAGGTTCTTAAATAGGATCATATGAAACTGGTACTGGCAAGCTTGGTTCTATAGGATTTTTTTATAGGTACCGATTTATATGATTCCAGAAAATCACCCTTGTTCTCAAAAAACATTTTTTAATAACCATTGGTTTCCAGTGTAAACTCTACATTCATCCCCCTTAGAGTTTCATCGATGAGAAAAAAAAATTGAATGGTTTAGAGACTGATCAGGATGGATAATTCATCTATTGAAGGCAAATAAACAATTATCCTTGAGATAGTAGTCAAATATATAAGAATCTGAGATCTGATGGTTTCTCATTTTACTGCATGGATAGTTAGAAAGATATACTTAACAATGTTGATATTCCTTATATTGAAAGGAAAATATTGAAGAAAGATACCACATATCTTTAGAGAGTCCTTATCTCCATGTCATGGTATAAAGAAACCTTGAAACCAGAGAGCAACCATCTTGTGATATATTGGTAGACTCATAATCTGTGGATTTATAACATTCTTAAGACCAAGAATAAACAAAGCCTTATCTTTTTCAATAGAAGCATCATTCTCAAGATATCTGTGAGATCATAGAATAACTTATCCTTTATATGGTATCTTGAGAACAGTTGTATCCTTATTATTCGGAAGTGTATAAGTCTTATCATAACATATGAACATTAATTTTTCCTTGATATCCTTCTAAAAGAAAGTAATAGATTATTAGAACTGAATAACCAGGTTAGGGTAAACGGGGTCCTGACATTTCACCTTAGCCACAAAAACACTTTCCCATCTGTTTTTTCTTATTACCTTAGAGATAAAGCAGTGTTTATTTGGAAAGAAATTAGGTCATACTGGTCTTTCCATAATGATTAACCAATACTTTATTTTTTTTTATCACAATATGATCTGTTGAGGATTATGGAGTCATTTAGAGTGTAAGATAAAATCAAATTTGAACAAAGGCATTGATGGCAACATAACTTAGGCACAGAGATCCGTCAAGATGGTGGTGCACTCATAAAAAAGGAACCCCTTATATAGACATAGATTTTGACCTTTAAACACCCATATGATAATCAAGAAGGTGAAATTATCATGATCAGATCTAATGGTTGATGATGATTGTAGGAACATAGAAACATTAAAAATCTAGAAAAAATGGAATAATAGATAAACATTACGTTATATAATACATTGCTTTGTTTTGTGACCCGAAATATATATAGTCAAATTTAATCTTGTGAGGCTACTAATAGTATATGGAATAAGCTTGAAGTAACACACTTTAGAACATCTAAAGTCATTGAAACTAGAAGATTTATGCTCGGAGATTAGTATCATGGTTTCTTCTTTTCTTATGGAGAACCCATATATACGGTTCAACAAAGATTCATGACTATCCTCAATTGCTTACAATATATGGGTACAAATGGTTTAAATGCTGAGATTCTTGTAGAAAAGAATATTGACTTCATGCCAAAAGAATGAGATTCTAAGAGGACAACTATAGATGAGAATAAGAAAGTCACTTAGATTTCTCTTGATTAATTGTTTGGAACTCTTCTCCAACATGAAACCGGACTGAAAAAGGATGCTGATAATATTATGAAGAAAAATGGAAATGGAGGTGTTTCTTGTACAACTACTTCAAATCATATAAAATCCCAGACTTCTGATAGGGTTTGGAGATCTAAATCTAAGACAGTTTTTATTCAATTTGAATCTAGTGAATGTGATGCTTTAGTAAATGAGTTAGAAAATCTTTCTCAGAGGTTGAACAAGATTGTTGGGATGAAGAAATATCAATATAGATACAAAAACAAGATGGAAAATAAAATGAATATGGATAAGTGACAAGCTATGAATGTAGAATAACTGCTCATATTATACCTAATTGTCCCTTGCTAAAGAAAAGATACAATAATTATAGGAATTCTGAGAGGAACAATAAGAAGTTCTACAAATCAAAGCAAAAGAATGTATTGAAATCCAATGACACTTGGGGGCCAATAGTTGAGATTCTTATGATGATTATTCAGAATATGAATCCTCTGATACAAATTTTAGGATCGAATATGTATAATTACATGCTCAAAGACAAGAGGGGGGTGAATTGTATTCATTAAAAATTTCATTGGGATATTTAAATTAATATAAAATATTCTAAAAGAATGTTTCTTAACCTTATGGAAATCTGTTTCTTAATATTAGTTTTTAACATTATGAAAAAATAGTTTAACAATGTTATGAAAACATTCACAACACCACATTAAGAAAACCTAAGATAAATAATTAATAATGGTTTTATTAAAAGAATGATTCTACCTTAAAGCACATAAAATATTTAATATAGTCAGAGTAATGTAATTACAAAGTATAAGAAAGTAATACTTTCTAAATTTAACAATGTTAAAATAACCGCAGAATAAAAACAACATGAAATAGAAATCAAGTAACACTAAAATTCTATTAACCCAAAGATAAGGGTATTCAACATCCTTGTAAAATTGTTCCATGATTTATACATTCCATAATGTCTGTCTTACTCAATCCTATGAAAGCCCTCAATCTGAAGATTAGTGTTTTTCTTGTTATCCCTACAATCAATTGATTTAGAAGTAAATCAAAACCTTTGACTTCCAAACTCGGAAGCCCTCAATCAGCATGATTAGAGTCTTCAAAAGCAAGTCCAAACTTTTTTTTCATGTCCGAACAAGTTGTTCATGACTTATGCATGAAGCACTGAGAGTTGTAGGAGTCTCTCTCTCTAGAAATCACTTCACAACTTTTTCTCATACATTATGTTCATCCACAATCTACATATTCTTTTCTCATTCAAATGAACATTTATTTATAGGAAAAAAATCATAACGGGTGTCTCCACTCCAACGGACATATTTTCATTAAATTTTAGATGGAAATAGACACATTCCTAACATAAAATGGTTAGTTTCTAAAAAATTGTACAACATTGTTTCATGTAAGAAATGATGTTAACATATAGATTAATTTTAAGAATTAGAAAATCGATAATACGATAATATTAGAATGGTACATTAAACAACTATAACATTATTTGGAAGAATGATTATTACGAAAATGTAAATCGGATTATGAAAATATTATCACTATCAAAGGGTACTGGTATCATAAATACAGTATTACATTTGTACCGGAATCAGTATCATGAAAGGGAATAACTTCTGTACAAGATTCGGAATCATAAAACAAAATGACATTGGTAACAGATTCAGAATCATAAAAACAAAATGAAATTTGTACTGGATTCAGAATCATAAAAAAATAATTACATTTGTACCGATTTCGGAATCTTAAAATGGAATGAGAATTCTATTAGTAAAACGGAATGATAAATTCGGAACATAAGAAAAAATTTAGAACTTCAAAAATGTGTTTGTGATTCTCAAAACATAAAACCACAAGAAATAGAGAATTCATATGATAAAATTATTGACTCAATAAATTATAGTGCTTTTAATGTGAACAAATCATGTTGAATACTCATTGTTTGAAGAAAAGATGAGTTTGTGGTCGAAATCTAGTAATGGAGGAATTTCTACATGAAAAGTAAGTATGCTTCCTTATGTTCTTATTGAATCTATTTAATAAATTCCTCAACAATATGAAATGGAATATAAAACAAAAAAAATTGTTTACTTTTCATACTAGGGAATCATAGACTTTCTAACCCACCACAAGTTTGTGATTTTCTGGTGGTTAACATTATCTTAATCATGTTTTCTATCACACTCCATTAGAACGTGATGGGTTTTTTTCTACTTCATATCCATGTTTTCATGGAATCCTAGTATATGTTGTCTTTGGTGACCTTATTTATTTATTTTCATTCTTTTAAATTGATATTTTATTGAATCATTTTTGATTTACGATTTTAAAAGATGTTTCTGAGCCCAATTTTAGATTTGTGAGGACACAATTCCCAAAAGGGAGGAAGGATGTAACATCCCAGGTAAATAAATAATATGAAATTTTAATATTTATTAATATTTGAGAATTAAATATTAATTTTAAATTAAATGTGTTACTATGTCTCATAGTTCACTCAACTCACTATAATGGGTTTCATTGAAATCTTATGTTGCACACAACATTGAGTTATACCGAAAAAATAATATATTTTTTTAATTAAAATATTTGTTAACACGTAGTCTTTTTATTGGCAGTAATGAACATAACTAACTAAAATATGATTATACATGTTTGTTCAATGAATTTACATTTATCCAATAAATTTTGGAGGCTTAAAATAAGAATGAATCCTATTTTAAGCATGAAATACTCTAATATTCTTTAAAAGGTCGTTTTACCACCTTTTGAGGGAAAATGCTTTTTAAATCTAGTTTTTTTCACTTTTATATATTCTATTTTACAAAATAAAATTATTATTTAGAATCGAGTCATCAATATTTACTTTAGGTGAAATTTTGGTATTTTTCTGACAAAGATCATTTTTTTAATGAATTATGAAAAATATTGTATTTTATTACAAAATTACATATTAATCTGATTTATTTATATAGATATATTATATTTTAATTGTTTTTAATGTTTGATAATATTATTTTGTAAACATTTAATCCATGTTCTCTCAATGTATGTAATTTCACTTTGAAATTGGACATAAACAAGTGTCAATATTTTGATAGTTATTATTTCTTAAAAACTCATTTTTTATTTTTATAAAAAGAATTAATTTTAAATTAAATTCATTCCACTTAGGTGTTTTGAATTTTGAATAATGGATTCAATATTTGGAATCAAGAGTTCCAAATGGTGAAAATAGTTAACTTTTATTTTTAGACATTATGAATATTTTTTTCGGTAAATATTTTATTTACCATGGTTAAAGGATAAATCTTATAAATAAGGGTAAAAAAAATTATTATTATAATTTTAAATTACCCTACAATTTTTCATAATACTATTGGTTGATAAATTTTAGACCATTTTCATCCTTGGGTAGATTTTGGGACCCCATGGTGCCACTTAAGATTGATAATGACACTTTATATTAATTAATTTAAAGGAAAATTGACATAAACAAATGTCTTTTAGAAAAAAAATAACATGTTTTAATATTAGTTATCTATTATAAAATATATATTAATTAAAAATAAAAAAATATTTCCTACATCATGGTACTTTATTTATTAATTTTAGACATCAACGAAATAAAATCATTTATTACACAATGATGAGATGGTGTTTACCTCCTTAATGATTTATTTAAATAAAGAATATTATAAAAATTAAAACAATATAAAAAACCTGTCCAATTCATATTAGATTAATATATTTTGAACATTATTCATCTTAACTTTTACTTCAATGAGTTTTGGAACTTTTGAAACCGAATATGTGTTTATAAAAAAAATGTTTTCAAACATCTATAAAGATCCCCTCCTCCACCTTATAAAAATCCATCACACTAACCCATTACTCACATAAATCAAGCCCATTGATTCATCCATCCCTTGAAAAATTAATCTCCCTACATTCTTCACCTACTCCTAGAATACATACATTATGCAGTAGGCACTTCAAGTAAACCTTTTGGTTCAATCCAAATAGAGTTACCTGATTTAATGGTAACGTCTTCTCTTATGTTTTTTTCCTTTATTTTATGTCTCCAACCCCTAAAATCTATTTATTACTTTATTTTATATAAAAAATGTATATTAAATTAATGAGGTTGATTTTAATATAATTATTTGAACTTCACAAACACACACATCTATACATTGGGTAATGAACTTGCTGTTTTTATGGACGGCATACTACAACCTCACGAAACGATGATTGTTCAATTATCTTCTACCGCATTTTAGGGTGAACATTAATATGAAACTATATTTACATGAGATATATATTATATTTATTTTTTATATATATTTCTGTATTTTTTATTTATATCATACCTATATGGTTTCCATAATGCGTAAATACGATAATTTCATTTGAGGAAGGGCGGACTAGCGCCCCCTCAAAGTGATATAACTCGTTCATGCAATATGTGGAATGTATAAAGGATGGATTTAATTAAATTAAATAACATAGATATTATACTGGAATTATAATATACCTATTTATAGTTTATTTTTCATTTCGTTAATTATAAAATAGAAATGAAAGTAACATTCATGCATATTTACAACATACCGTCTCCATGAACAATGAATTTCATTTTTTAACTCCAAATGATATGGAATATTATAAATTCATATACACTGGATAAATATAAAATATATTATATCTAAATAATTTATATAATTCTGGAGATAATTGAATTTTGACCACATGGAGATTTTTTAATTATAACGAGTTTATATTTTACTAATGTTCCGAACATCAAAAAAACTGTCTGATATGAAGTCTAATAATTAACTAATTGTCATGGAAAGTAAATAAGTCATATAAAAATAAAAATAAAATTTAAAAAGGTTATTTAACAATTATTAATTAAATTATGTTTATTATTCAGGAAGAATAATGAACAAACAAGTCGTGTCAGACACGAGGTAATGGGTTTCTTATCTCACTTTTAATTCTGTGAGATTTCCAATGTTCGCCACTTATTTCATGAATGTGGTGTATTGGGTACTACCATTTGATATATATTATCATAACTCTATTCATATTCAGGGTATTGTGAAAATCATTTTGGGGTTTTTAAAATTTAGTCTTACGACTCGATTGATTACAATGTATTGTGGGGTTTTCATCTTACTTTTTATTCCCATGAGATTCATGCTTTATTTGTGGATAATTCTTTTTTGTAGTGTACATACATTCCATAATTTTATTACTTGTGTAATATAAATTAATTTATGGGTATTTATATATTAATTCTATGCTCCTTCATTCTTGGGGTGTATGTTTCGTAAGTTACCAAATCGGTAAGGGAACCTTTCACTGTAATCTTTTAGACATTGAGTTCTTCTAAGTCATGTCATTAAATTTAATTTTTCTTATTTTGGGATATGTTCTTTTATATATTTATTTCTGTATATTTTATGTCCATGTTTTTTCAGATCCTTTTTTATCTCATCAACTCATTTTCTGATTTTTAATGGGATACCGTTGGGCTGTCGAGTTTCAGTAAGAATACCTCTAAACTCAATTTCAGTTATTTTTGTTAAACATATACTTCATGATTATATTGAGTTATGAATATCAATGAATGATTTTTGATTTTTTAAAACATAATATCCAATTATATTGGGTGTATTAGTATTTGTCATACATAATTATATAATTTATTTTTCCTTAATCTAATGATATGATCTTTGTGATGGACTTTGTATCAACATACATTCCATTGAGACTTATTTATGTTATACAGAAAATAACTTTTATATGGTGTATTTAATTCTCATTTACATATTATATCATGAATCTACTTATTCTCAAGATATTATATGTATTTAATAATGTTATTCCTATATTATTTTATTTCAATCCTCTCTCTTTTGGTTAGGAACTATTTAACTAAACTAACAATTTAAATGTTTTAATGATTTATTTTTATATGTCATTCTCAATAATTATCATGTTTTAAAAATAATTTTAAGAATTTATTTTTATTGACATGAATGTTTTGAAATTTAAATTTTATTCAAAATCTTCAATGTGGTTTGGGACACTTTGATTCAAAAACATATTTATTAAATGTTTTAAATAGTTCTGAAAATGGTTTGAGAATGCAATGATTATGTCAATATCTTGAAATGATATATAGTGATTGAAATGTAGATATGTTATCTTTACTTAATTCTTGTTTTATGTGTTATGAATATGTTATGGTTCTTGGTCATTGTTTATGTATAATGGTGGTTCCATGATAAAATCATTGTGTAATGTGACCGAGGTAAATGTTAATGTTTCTCTGAAGTGATTTTTTGAATATAAATTGATGGGTATTTCCACATAAATACCAATGTAGTTGTGATATCTACAATGTAATTTTTTATGTATGCCATAAGTTACCTTTATTATTTATGAATTCTGTTTGTTATTCATAAATCTTACGATTTCACGAGGAATGTTAGGATTGAAAAATATAGATTCATTGATTTGTATTTATTGATGGGCTAATGTTTTCGTTCCATATTTTATAACCCTTACAGATATTTTTATTCTCATCCCATGATTTTAAATGATTTCTAGAGGAATTCAAGATTAATGGTTTCAAATATGGGATCATGGAAAAGTCATCCGGTTTAAAACATGGAACTAGACATGATTCTTTTTAAGAGTTTTTATTTTATGAAAAATTAATACTAAGTAATAGTGTATACATGTAATTTTCTGGTTGATATGTAATAGTTTTTTCCTAATTCTAGTAGACACTAAACCTAAAAAGATCCTCAATTTGAATTATTTATTTAATTCATGATTATGTAATGTTTTAATCCTAGGGCCTTATAGTGACTAATCTGATTCATCTAGTCCATGAATACCTATTTATCAATGGTGAAACCAAATAGAATCAATATAATCTTAATCCTTCTATACCACCCAAATATGAAGTTATAGGTATGTCCAATGATCCAACCATCAACAGGTGGTATTCGAGTCTCAAATAAATCCTAGATAAGATCTTATGACCTCCTTTATAATCGAATAGATCAACGTTTTTGGAAGAGGAAACTAGTTCTTGACCATGATTTTGATCAATCTTCAATAATCCACACATAACCACAAATATATATCCACCTTCTTTGTGTAGGGAAACAGAGAACCCAAAGAATATATTCTATGTTAGATAATACTTTTATCATTGATATATTCTAATTAAAATTATAACTCTTATGTCTCTTCTTATTCAATTATATAAGGTAGAATACACATTAGTAATGCTTCCATTACCATTATGATAGTAAACATGATCTTTCCCTCAGGAAGTTAGCCATATAATTTCTCAAGAAAAACATCATGAATATGTTCTACAACAAGTGGAATAGAATCATTTTGAATTTCTTTATCATATTGAGCATTAATTTCAATCATAGTTATGATAAAATTTAATCTACACTAAATTTTTCCCGGATGACCAACTGTATGATAACACTCACCCTGATGAGAATAGATACCCCCTTATGGATATAGAAAAGTAACAATATTACAAAAATATTTGATATGATCCAGGTATAGAACTAGAAAATCAATACCCATAATAAAATCAAAACAATTCATTTCTAGCACAAAGTGACCCCACATGAAATGGTAAACAACAATATTAAGGGAAAAAAGCTTGCAATGTCTTATTTTCAAGGACTTCATTCCCCATGGTTCATTGACGGTCAATAAGACATACAATATTTACACATTTAAATATCGATGATTTGATAAAAATATTATATTAATATAATGTGATACATCTGTATTAAAAAATAACAAAGGGTATATGATTCAAGAATCTTACCTATGGTAATAGTTGGTCTTACATCCACAATATTTGGAGTAGTTTAAATAATGTGTGGCTAACTAGACCCACTTCCCCAAGCACAATACTGAATACACAATGTTATTCCCTCTACCATGAACATTGGTTCTAAAAATGTGGTACTTCATCCCCTTCCTTGACCAGTGCAGTCATTGTTACTCCCTATACCTTTTTATAGAGGAGTAGTTTAGTACATCGAAGACATGGGCACCAGTATTGTTCTCCTACCACTACTTTATTGTTGAATTACCCTGTAAAACCTATGTCGGGGGCATATCCTGCTTCAACCTCAACACTGCAAGGTGGGTTTTGGACACTGAATCCATATTTGGCTCGTCTTGCTGCACTGATTGCACCGTAATAGAATATGATCTTGATATTTATTCCAACTACCCTACATTCTCTGACAATTTTTTGAATTTTAAAATATGTCAAATTGATTATTCATTCTAGTTAAAGAAGACTATACTGTTTTCCCTATTGATATAGGCATATCATTGATTCCCTTCCCTGATAAGTTCTTGATTCATTACTTCTGCATAACTACTCATATAAAACATGTTCATTTATTACCTGACCTCATAGAAAACACCATCCTAAAAACATCTTTCATTTTAGATCCCATCAGCTTCTAAATATGGTTCAATGGTCTACATGTAGGTGAAATGTTCAATGTATTGTTGTGCTAATATTCCCTCCTGTTTCTGATATATGAACTCAAAATACTTCTTATCACTCATAATCTTAAGGCACAAATGAATCATGAACTTTTATTCCATGTTTTTCAAGATAACTCATATTGATTCCCTTCCCACTATATAATATACCACTAACTCTTGTCAAGTCCACAAGGAATATATGAATCCAGATTCACCATCTAATCTTATTGTGTGTTAATTTCTTTAATGATCAATTGGGATGACTTGATCTAGAACACATCTATATGGGGGCCTACCTCCTAATTGATCAAAGTTAGATGCTGCATCTCGAACACTCCAATTATCCCATACATTGATGGAGCATATCAAATAGTATCCCTTTCCATGGATGTCATCACCCTCGAAATCTATCACAATGAGGGACATCTATATGTTCCATAGAAACTACATGAAAATTTGGTACTTCTCTATTAGGATTATTTTGATTCCAAATATTCATACACTCAACTCAATGTTGAATAGGATGAATATTCTCTCCACGAAAAACACACTCCTTATAACATTGGATACAACAGTAGGGTGAGCCTCAATAGGAGAAAACAATAATGAACTACTCCACCTGACCTCTCAAAACATGGATTACATGTTTTTTAGAATTACTTATCAATTTATTTATTTTATTTATTAGATACAATAAGTTTCTCATATCATACTTGAAACAATAATGTATATGATTCATGTAATATATATTTCTATATCATGAGAAAATCATAACAATATATCTCCTGATGGTCCTATTATGATTCATGAATATTCACATCCTATTATATCGGTCAATGTTTATAAATTTAACGAACCAATAACAACATTAAATAATAACCTCATAAGAGATGTGAATCACTCAAGTTGAATCAACAATAAATGATACAAGAAAAAAAATATACACCAATCCATTTATGGGAACTTTGATTTTCCACATACATGGGTAAGATACACCCATGTACAAGATCATCTACATGTTCTAACAAATCCTATTATCAATTATATGTTTCCCATATAGTAAAGAAAAATAATACAAACTTAGTGTTATTTGATGCCACATTCTAACATTTTTGATCCAATAATCTCTTATGGGGATGAAGAAGGATGGTTATGATAAATCATACATGCCTCCATATATTCCTTAGGCATTGAATACTAGCGGGTGTGTGAATGTATATGGGGGAGAAAGGGGATACTGAGTTACTGCATAGAGGAGTAATAAAAAATAAATATCAATACGCATAAATAATGGATACATTACCAAATCAGCAGATAATAAGTTAATAAAAATCAACTAAATAATCTAAAAAATAATAAAGGAATAATGTAATTTCATGTTGTAATTTAATTATAAGTCATGCTAGAAGTAATACAAATAAAATACTAGAAAACTCAAATAATTACTCAAAATCCCCCAGTCTGATCCCCCTGTTGGTCGTACCTTCATACATTATCTCATCCCACAAAAAAATCAAATGTAAGGAACATTTCATTTGTTTGATCCTACATCCATGTAATCTTATTGGGTAAAAAATTGTGGCCCAAGAATGGTGTGGGAAAAAATTAGTAGGTTGATACCAATATGTATATACATAAAAAGTCTTAAAATAAGAGTATATTATAACATAATAAATATGTGTATTAATTATTTAAACAATTAAATTAAAACCACATAAACCTACTTCACAACTATGCATGAATATACAGAATTATTACCATTACAACTATAACTATATAAACAAAGAAAAACATATCCTTAATTGAAACCATGGAAGAATGTCTTCTACTATGTTTCAAAACCATTCGAACCATTACAATATAAGCAAGGTGTAAATTGCACAAATCATTGTTGTAATGGCCCAGACCTCTCCGGCCCATTTCTGTGTCGAAAAGAGGGTCATGAAGTGTTCTGGAGGGTAGAATTGAATTTTCCCACACTTTTCATAATTTTGTAACTACATGCTGTGTAGTGTGAGTACACGTTGTGTACCACCTTGCCGGGTATACCCCGTGTTGAAGCCGTGTCCTTGCCGTGTGAAATAAATGAGTACATGACTTGTAGCCCATACTACATGTCGTGTAGTTCTTCCCCGCGTACACTTTACCCTCAAAATGTGTGTTGACCAGTCAACGGTCATGTGCCATGTTGAGGTTGTGTCCTTGCCGCGTGAAATAAATGAGTACACGCTATGTAGCCCATACTACACGCCGTGTAGTTCCTCCCCGCGTACGCGTTACCCTCAAACCGTGTGTTGACCAGTCAATCGTCGTGTGCCATGTTTAGGTCGTGTCCTTGCAATGTGAAATAAATGAGTACACGCTGTGTAGCCCATACTAAATGTCCTGTAGTTCCTCCCAACGTACGTGTTACCCTCAAACCCTGTGTTGACCTGTCAATAACCGTGTTCCGCATTGAATGCTGTGTTGGAAGCCTCATGGAGACCGTGTGAAATGGATGAGTAAATTCCGTGTACTTTAGTTTTTCTCACCTATAAAAGGAGGGGGCCTATCCTCCTTTTAAAATCACTCCTCTCCTCCCCTCTCCTTCGAGCAGAGCTCTCCCGAGAGACTCCAAAGCTCCTTTCCTCCATAACTTCATCATCCGAGCTTCGATTTATGATCCATCAGCGGCCATGGGATCGTAACGACGAGATAGAACTTATGAGCTTGGATCTGTTGTTTTTTACTTCGGCCTTTATTTCCAAGATTCCACCCAAGTAGGTTTTTCCGGGTTTAAGAGAAGCGACGGATGCCGACGGACATCTTCTAGAGCTGATCTGGGGGAGCGTTGTGGTCAGAACCTGTTGAGGTATGGATCTTACCTTCATCTCTATTGTTTTTTTTTCATGTGTGGTGTGTATCCTATTTTTCTCGTGAGATACAGTTGAACCAATAAAAAAGATAATAACTAGCTTAACGAATGGGGATGTGGAAGTTATTATGTTTATCTTTATTTATCCAATTGTTATGTTGTGAATTGAATAGGCTTATGCCTACTGAAAATCACAGTCTTTGGGGGCCTTTGCATGCACAATAAAATGTTGCCCTATATTTCTAAACTGTTTGTGGATGGAACATTGTGGAATGTGGAATTCAGTTATTCCCGTAAAGTTGGATGATTTAAAATCCAAAACCCTTGTGTGATCACCCCAGTTGAACAAAATGGAATAATGAATATGTGAATGTTGGCTTGGTTACATGGTGTGTGAAAGGGGGGGATTGATCCTGAGTTGTTATGAATTGGATAGCCATTGGGGATGCTAAAAATGATAATAAAGTGGTGATGAAGTGGCACAAGCCTTGTTTTGTGATACGGTGGTGGAGATGTGGTTATAGTGGTAGCAGGGCTACGGTAATAAGTTGTGTTTTTAAAAGAATGTGGAAAGTTGATAAATGAACTGTGAGGAATGATAATGAACGCAGGAACAATCAATGGGGTTTGGATGATGATAAATGGTTGGGTTGTGTTGCTTGTGTTTTATCTAACTTGATTTGTGGTTGGCATGGATTTTGTTCTACGAAACGCTTGATCTGGTTTGATAGTGGTCCAGTTGTTAAGGAACTAATAAACAATTACTGATGAAACAGGAAAACCTAAATGGGGTTGGGGTTGGTTGTTGTATTCTTGCTTCGTAGTAGCAGTGGCGAGGAACATGCTCAGTTTCTCTTTTTATAATCCATTGGTTGGGATGTGTGTTTGTTATACATATATATATATATATATATATATATCTGTATCTTTGTGTTTTATCACACCCCACCCATGTTGAAAAATTAGTGTTGAACACTCCCATTACATGGGAGAGGGTGTTTTCCCCTTAGTTACTAGCTCCTTACTGCTCCTTCTTCAATAGGTTGTGATGGCTTGAGGCGACCTTACACCCAAGACTCTTCAGGTAGGATTAGATTGGGGTGGTATTAGCCCAAGACACATCGGGCAGGATTACTGTTCCCAAGAATCTTCGGGATGAGGCCCAGGTGTGTTCGGGTAGGGATGTGATTGTGGTTGTGAGGCCCAGGTGTGTGCGGGCAGTATATGTGGTTGTGAGGCCCAGGTGTGTGCGTGCAGGATATGTGGTTCTTGAGTCCCAGGTGTGTGTGGGCAGGAAGAGTTTGGTAGCGTCAGGACGTTCGCCATTCGGAAGAGTAGCTTACTAGTGGGAAATGGTGTGGGGAACAAAATAATATTTTTCTTATATACTACTACCTGTTGTTATGTGTTTTTGGTGAGCGTGGCTAGTGAGGCTGGGTGGATATATTTCCTTTCTAGTTTGGTTTCTTCTATTGTTCTCACAGGACATTAGGATGTCTCCCCACCTATGCCCGAGAGCTTTAGGTTTCCCTATTATGTATACTTGTATGCTCAACCTACGTTTACATTTTGGTTTCTAGGAGGACTACCAGGGCCATGCAGGACCTTACTAGTTGGGACAGTTGGAGTTGTTGCAGTTGTTGTACTCTTGTTTCTTTTGTTATTGTACTTCTGATCTTTCTTGTACTTGTACTTTGTTTTAGAATTTTTTAAACATGCATGTGGGATTGTCTTGGGTTTATTTCTATACATTTTTTATTTTCCATTTTGGTAGTTGACTTGTCATATTTCCCGATCTTAAATAATAAAAATGGTAATGCCTCCCATATTTGAGAAAACT
Organism: Viscum album; assembly: GCA_963277665.1. NCBI lineage: Eukaryota > Viridiplantae > Streptophyta > Magnoliopsida > Santalales > Viscaceae > Viscum > Viscum album. Next base: position 88,897,752 of record OY728142.1, read on the forward strand.
CATACCCTTGGTGCTAGTCGCCACTCAGGGGCCTACTAGAGGTGGGACTCGTGGGTCATTACCCCCCTTTAACCATTTCCAGCTCAGGAGGGGAATCTTTGGTGGGAGGGGGTCGTGAGAGAATGGTATCAGAGGGATGGCTGAGAGATAGGATGGTGTCTGGTGTTAGGCATAGTGAGGATTGCATGGGATGGTAGGGCGACAGTGTTGGCTGATCTTGGTGGGTGACATAGGCCAAGGAATATCGGCTAGGACATGGGATTTTAGGGCCCCCCGTGATCCGATGCAAGGACTTGGATCCTACCGAACGACCAAGTTAGACTACATTGATTGCAGGGTAGATATCCTATGGAAGGAACATGCATCATCATGATTGTGTTTTACTTGATTTGGGTGTTCTGGGAAAGAAATAAAGTGATAAAATGAAACAATGAAAAATTCCCTTGCTACTTGGGCTTAGGAGAACTTTGTTTACTGTACAGCTATGGCACCTGGAAGTCGTCCCCAGGTGGATCAGACAGCTGAGGCCCAGCAGATTCAGGAAATCGATCAGTTGATGATTGACCGAGAGGAGGAAGATAGACAGTGGTAGAAAAAACTCTATTCCTTCCAACGACAACCCCTCAAGAAGTATGAGGGTAGTACATAAAATATGGAGACAGAGGGTTTTCTTGAGGAGCTAGGTATTTCTTTTACTTTGATCTGTGATCTGATGGAGTACTGGGTACCCCTAGCAGTCAGTCAGCTGAGAGGTGCGACGTGCTAGTGGTGGACGCTCTACCTCGGGGAGAGGACAGAGGAAGAGGTTCAGTGGGCTGACTATGAGAAGGAGTTACGAGAGGAATTCCTTTCTTCCATCATCAAGGCAGAGATGCACCAGGAGTTACTCTCCCTCAAGCAGGGGAATATGTCAGTATGAGAGTTGGGGATCATGTTCAAGGATCTCATATGCTTTTCTCTAGATCTCTTTCAGGATGAGGAGTCTCGGGCGAGACATTTGGAGGAGGCGCTTTGTCCTTCGCTCCAGTATGATATCACCCCCTTCAACCTTCCGACGTAGTTGGCCATACAAAATCAGGCAGAGGTTGTAGAGAGGATGCACGCGCAGGGAGGTGCACCACGAGAGGGGATCCAACCAAGTTCGTCAAAAGGAAAGGCAGTCAGCAGTAGGTCTCCTACGATGGGACCTTCCAGATTCAGGCCAGTGGGGAGCAGGCCTCAGCAGTTCCAGTTCATATCTTTAGGTCATCGTCCCTTTTCAACGAGCCTAGGACCAAAGTTTTTCTCTTGTTGGGGTTTAGGACACATCCAAAGTGAGTTCCTGACGTGAGCTCAGTACGGTGGAGTTGGGAAGGTTCAGCGCCCGTCTCAGCAGCACCAGTTACCGGCGAGGCCATTCCAGCAGTAGTTGGACCCTGCTCCTCTGAGGGAAGACTTTGCAAGAGGAGGCCGACCTCAGGGTGCTCCTCAGGGACCTCGACCAGGGTGTGTTCGGGGAGGCGGTCGACATCAGATAGGTAGAGGAGTTGGGCGTGGGAAGTTTCACGCAGTAGAGTTGGAAGCTCCAGCAGGAGTAGAGGTGGTTCGATGTACGATTTGTTTGTTCATCACTATCAATTCTTCTTTATTCGATTTGGGAGCTTCGCACTCTTTTATTTCACCCGGTCTAGCCCATTCTTTGGGACTATACGTAGAGAGACTTTCTGTACCCCTGGTGCTGAGTACACCAGTTGGAGGTCAGACCAGCGTATCAAGTGTTTTTAGGGGATGTGGGCTGACGTTGGGACCACATAGATCTAGTGGGGATCTTCTTTTGCTATAGATGAATCCCAATGACGTCATCCTAGGCATCAAATATCTGTTTTCAGTTAATGTCATTATCGACTACTTCTGAGGAAGAGTCGTGTTCTCCGACGTGGATGGGCAGTGTGTAGATTTTTTTGGCGAGAGGAGCTATCAATTGGAAAGCTGGCATGTGAAGCCTCTCCTTTTTTTGCGAGGAGGGGTATCAGTGGTTTCAGTTGATATAGAGATGGTGTATGTTTCAGAGGTTATCGGGGAGTTCCTCGATGTTTTTCCCGATGAGGTTGTGACCTTACCCCCAAACATGACGTTGAGTTCGGGATAGACTTACAGCCTGGTGCCCGTCCGATTTTGATGGCCCCTTATCAGATGGCACCATCGAAGTTGCGGGAGTTGAAAATTTAGATTGACGATCTGATGGATAAGGGTCTTATTCAACTCTGTGTGTCACCATTGGGTGCTCCAGTGTTGTTCATGAAGAAGGCAGATGTTGGTCTCAGGCTATGCATAGACTACCGAATGTTGAATCAGGTAACAGTCAAGAACTGTTACACCCTTCCAAGGATAGATGATCTCTTTTACCAGCTGAGGGGAGTAGGATGGTTTTCTAAGATTGATCTGCAATCTAGATATCATCAGCTGAGGGTAAAGGACAGTGACGTCTCGAAGACAACTTTCAGGTGCAGGTATGGGCACTTCGAGTTTGTAGTGATTCCATTTGGAGTTACGAATACACCAGCTGTGTTCATGGGACTTATGAACTTTTTCCTCTATGAGTATCTGGACCGGTTTGTCATTGTGTTTGTCGATGACATCCTAATCTACTCAAGATCATAGGAGGAGCACGTTGAGAATCTCAGGGATGTCTTGGAAGTCCATCGACACCACCAGCTTTATGGGAAATTGTTGAAGTGTAAGTTCTTAACACAAGAAGTACACTTCATTGGGCGCGTGGTGTCTCTACATGGATTGTAAGTGGACCCGTCGAAGGTGGAAGCAGTTGTTTCATGGGCGGAACCCAAGAGCGTGGCAGACGTTTGTAGTTTCCTGGGGCTGGAAGGCTGTTATTGGAGGTTCGTTTCGAACTTCTCTCGATTTTCTTCTCCATTGACAGATTTGACTAGGAAGAACCAGGTCTTTCTATGGAGCGAGCAGTGCCAAGAATCTTTCGACTACCTGATGGAGAAGTTGGTTACTGCTCCAGTACTCAGGTTTCCAGAGGAAGGGTTGTTATATGTGGTGTTTTGTGATGCTTCTCGCCTTGGTTTGGGGTGCGTAATGATGTTGAAGAAGGGTGTGATCTATTATGGTTCTAAGCAGTTGCGCCCTCACGAGCGTAACAATGCCACCCACGACCTAGATCTTGTAGCAGTGGTGTTCTCATTGATGTTGTGGCGCCATTACCTCTTTGGGGAGTTCTTTGTGGTCTTCTCAGATCACAAGAGCTTACGTTATATCTTCTCCCAGCATGACCTGAACTTACTACAGCGGAGATGGGTCAAGATTCCCCAAGACTATGACTTCGAGATCTCATACATTGAAGGTAAGAGAAATGTTGTGGATGATGCCCTGAGCAGGAATTCACATAAGGAAGTGGTTCGGTAATACGCTGATGCTTGGAAAGCGATGGAAGAATTGGCTTCCTTGCACTTGGATGCATGGGTAGAAGGTGTTAGAGACTGTTTGTTTCGGACGATGGTGTAGTCCTCCTTGCTGCAGCAGGTGTAAGAGTATCTGTGGGGTGACTCCGAGGTGGAATTAATGTGGGATCGTATCGATCAGGGGAAAACTCAAGAAGGATGGTTAGAGGACAGCCGACATCGGATGCTCTTTCATGGAAGGTTGTTTGTTTTGGAGGCGATGCGTGAGGTAGTTCTCTGTGAGTTCCATAGCTCAGCCTTGGCTGTGCATCCGAGAGTTTAAAAAATGTTCCGAGGAATGGGGGAACAGTTTTGGCGGCCCAGGGTGAAATGGGTAGTGGCTGAGTTTGTGGCTATGTGCCTAGTGTGTCATCATGTAAAAGTTGGACACCGTGTTCCCAATTTTTTGTTGCATCTTTTATATGCCTCGACTGGAAATGGGATGATATCTCAATGGACATCGTCACAGGACTACCCAAATCTCAGGGTGGTTATGATGCTATCTAGGTAGTGGTGGATTGACAGATGAAATCAGCTCACTTCTTAGCAATTAAGGAGTCGAGTTCGGTGAGTACCTTAGTACAGAGGTACGTAGATGAGGTGGTGCAATTGCATGGAGTTCCAAAGACTATCGTCTTAGATCGAGATACTCGGTTTACCTCACGAGTATGGAGGGGGTTACAACAAGCTTTTGGTACCCAAATACGCCTTAGCACTTCTTTCTACCCCCATACCGATGGGTAGACCGAGCGGACTATCAAGGCATTAGAGGACATGCTGCGGGCATGCGTTATGGATTTCAGAGGATCATGGGTGAGAAAATTTCCTTTAGTAGAGTTTACCTACTACAACAGCTTCCACTATACTATTGGAATGGCACCATTTGAGACTTTGTATGGAATAACATGTCATTCACCCATTTTCTGGTCAATGGTTGGTGAGATAGGTGCTCTTGGGTGAGAGTTAGTACAGAGCACCACAGAGAAAGACCTGCTTGTGCGTGAGAGGATGAATGTGGATTAGGACTGATAGAAGTCTTATACTGATCGTCAGAGGAGGCCCTTGGAGTTAGAGGTGGGAGATCTTGTGTTCTGGAAGGTTTCCCCTTGGCGGGGGCAGCAGAGGTTTTGGAAGGGGAGTAAGCTCTCCCCTAGGTTCATCAGACCTTTCGAGGTGCTGAGGCGAGTCGGCGAGGTGGCATATCAGCTGGCCCAGCCACCTCAGTCGGAGAAGGTTAATGACATCTTCCTCGTCTCCCAGCTTCATCAGTACTTACACGACGACTCTCATGTTATCGACTAGGGAGAGTTAGATATGGGAGATGACACGATGATCGAGGAACGACTAGTCAGAATCTAGGATCATAAAGAGAAGGTGCACCGTGGATGTACCATCACCTTGGTTCATGTGTTGTTGAGGTACAACGGCCTTGAGAAGAGCACTTGGGAGCAGGAGGCTCAGATGCATGCTCAGTATCCATAGTTGTTTTTACTTGTGTTTTTCTTTGTTCTTCTGAGATTTTTTGATGTTATGATCTATACCTTTGATATATGGAATTCTTGGCTTGTTGGATGTGAGACGTTTTATTTCCTTGTTCTCTGGAAGTCTGTAATGTGTCTGGACGTGTGGGAAAGGGAAAAACCTGATTCTTAATCGAGACACATTAATGCAGATGCAATTAAACCTGTGCAGGCAAGTCAGTGTTGCCTAAAGCAGATAATATCTCGACATAGGATAGGGATTTCCTAACACATATGATTAGGGTTGTTGGTTGGGTTCCTGTTATAACAAGAGCCCTAAGCAGTATCTTGTTGGGTTCCTCTGGGTTGGTTTCTGAATTCTCAGGGACGAGAATGTTTTAAGAGGTATCTGATGTAAGGGCACGGACCTCTTCGGCCCATTCTGTTGTCAAAAAGACGGTAATGAAGTGTTCTGGAGTGTAGAATGGAATTTTCCCACACTTTTCAGAATATTGTAACAACATGTCGTGTAGTGTGAGTACACGCCGTGTACCACCATTCCGGGTATACCCCATGTTGAAGTCGTGTCCTTTCTATGTGAAATAAATGAGTACACCTCGTGTATCCCATACTACACGCCATGTAGTTCCTACCCGCGTACACGTTACCCTCAAACCGTGCATTGACCAGTCAACAGTCGTGTGTCATGTTGAGGCTGTGTCCTTGCCGTGTGAAATAAATGAGTACACACCGTGTATCCCATACAACAAGCCGTGTAGTTCCTCCCCGTGTACGCGTTACCCTAAAACTGTGCATTGACCAATCAACGACAGTGTGCCATGTTGAGGTCGTGTCCTTACCGTGTGAAATAAATGAGTACACGTCATGTATCCCACACTACATGCCGTTTAGTTCCTCCGCGCATATGTGTTACCTTCAAACTGTGTGTTGACCAGTCAACGACCGTATTCCACGTTGAATGTCATGTTGGAAGCTGTGTGGAGACTGTGTGATATGGACGAGTACACTCCATGTACATTAGGTTTTATCACCTATAGAAGTAGGGGGGCTCTCCTCCTTTTCAAATCACTCCTATCCTCCCATCCCCTTCGAGCAGAGCTCCCCCGAGAGACTCCAAAGCTCCTTTCTTCCATAACTTCTTCGTCTGAGATCCGATTTACGATCCATCAGTGGCCATGGGATCATAACGATGAGTCAGAACTTATAACCTTGGATCTGTAGTTTTTCCTTCGGCCTTTCCTTTTCATATTCCATCCTAGGAGGTTTTTCTGGGTTTAACAGAAGCAACGGACACCGACAAACGTCTTCTAAAGCTGATCCGGGGTAGCATTGTGATCAGAACCTGTTCAGGTAGGGATCATACATTCTTCTCTCTTTTTTAATCATCATGTTGGGTGGGTATCCTATTGTTTCCATGAGATACTGTTGAACCAATAAATAAAGATAACAACTGGCTTAAAGAAAGGGTATGGGGAAGTTATTATGATTATCTTTATTTATCCTATTGTTATGTTTTGAATTGAATAGGCTTATGCCTACTAAAAATCATGGTCGTTGGGGGCCTTTTCATGCGCAATTAAATGTTTCCCTATCATTCTATACCATTTTGTGGATCGAACATTGTGGAATGTGGATTTTGGTTAATCACATTAAGTTTTCTGATTTAAAATTTGAAACACTTTTGTGATCACCCCAGTTGAACAAAATGGAATAATGAACATGTGGATGTTGGCTTCGTTACGTGGTGTGTGAAGGGGGGATGGATCCTGAGTTGTTACAAATATTATGGGCAACGGGGCTGCAAAAAATTCTATTAAAGGGGAAATGATGTGGCACAAGCCGTGTTTTGTGATACGGTGGTGGAGATGTGGTTATAGTGGCAGCAGGGATGCAGTAATGGGTTATGTTTTTAAATGAAAGTGGAATGTTGATAAATGAACTGTGGGGAATGATAATGAACTCGGGAACAATCAATGGGGTTTGATTGATGATAAAAGGTCAGGTTGTGTTGCTTGTGTTTTGTCTAACTTGATTTGTGGTTGGCAGTTATTTTGTTCTACGAAACGCTTGATCTGGTTTGATAGTTTCCCAGTAATTAAGGAACTAATAAACTATTATTGATGAATCTTGAAAACCTAAATGGGGTTGTGGTGGGTTTTTGTATGCATGCGTCGTAGTAGTAGTGTTGAGGCACATGCTCAATTTATTTGTTTAGAAGCCATAGGATGGGATGTGTTTTTGGTATATATATATATATCTGTATCTTGGTGTTTTAACACACCCCACCCATGTTCAGCACATAGTGCCGAACACTCCCATTACAAGGGAGACGGTGTTTTCCCATTAGTTACTAGCTCCTTCCTGCTCCTTCTTCCATATGTTGTGATGGCATGAGGCGACCTTACACCCAAGACTCTTCGAGTAGGTTTTGATTGGGGTTGTATTAGCCCAAGACACTTCGGGAAGGTTCACTGTTCCCAAGAATCTTCGGGATGAGGCCCAGGTGTTTTCGGGAGGGGATATGATTGTGGTTGTCAGGCCGAGGTGTGTGCGGGCGATATATGTGGTTGTGAGGACCAGGTGTGGGGGGGTATATGTGGTTGTGAGGCCCAGGTGTGTGCGGGCGGGATATGTGGTTCTTGAGGCCGAGGGGTGTGCGGGCGGGAAGAGTGTGGTAGCGTCAGGATGTTCGCCTTTAGGAAGAGCATCTAACTAGTTGGAAATGGTGTGGGGTACCTAATAATCTTGTTCTTATATACTACTACCTATTTTTATCTGTTTTTGGTGAGCATGAATAGTGAGTTTGGGTGGATAGATTTCCTTGTTAGGTTGGTTTCTTCTGTTGTTCTCACGGGACATTAGGATGTATCCCCACCTATGCACGAGAGCATTAGGTTTACCTACTGAGTATACTTGTATGCTCACCCTACGTTTACTTTCAGGTTTCCATGAGGACTACAAGGGTTGTGCGGGACCCTACTAGTTGGGATAGTTGGAGTTTTTGCTGTTTTTATACTATTGTTTATTTTGGTATTGTACTTTTGAGATTTGTTGTACTCATACTATGTTTCATATTTGTTTAAACATGCATGTGGTATTGGTTTGGTTTTATTTCTATACACATGTTCTTTTCCTTTTGGTAGTGGACTTGTCCTATTTCCCGATCTTAAATAATAAAAAGATTAATGCCTCCCATATTTGAGAAAACTCATACCCTTGGTGCTAGTCTCCACTCTGGGGCCTACTAGAGGTGGGACTAGTGGGGTTATTATCCCCCATTCATCATTGCTAGCTCAGGAGGGGAGTCATTGGTGGGAGGGGGTCGTGACAATTGTCATATCACGCTATATTGGAATTTCATCTTTTAATCTAATCCTTTTCTAGTATATAATCATTTCTGTTTGTATGAATCCCATGCTCGGTATACAAGAATTTCAACATGTGTCACTGGTCATAGATCACTATAAAGGAATTTCAGCATCTGTCACTAGGCATAGCACACTATATAATAATTTTTTCTTGAATTAGGGAATGTCCAAGTATATAAGAATTTCAGTATGTAAACATCTCGAACATCCTATATATATATTTCATCAATCAAACTCACATACCCCCCATATAATAATTATTTCTTGGGAACATAACACATATCATAATGATAATGTTATCAAAAAATCAAATTATAAGTCAGAATTGTTAATTAGAAAACTATAATTTATCTTTCAATTAAGAATTTCATTTATCCTTAGGTCATAAAACAATATACCGGAAATCAATTCAATAACTAGGTCAAGAACAAGTAGATCAATATTATGTAATCATCCAATTCCATTGACTAGTTATACACACTTTAATACATTAATTAATTCATTTATAAAAAATGGTTATATTACTTAAATGGTATACACTTTCCAAGTCCATATTCTATTGGATCCAAATGGATTCCCTGAAATAACTAAATTCAACATTTAATTAATATATTCATGCACCATGTTGGTGCAAATCCAATATTGTATGTATATTGTAATTAAAATGAACATATGGGTATGGTTTATACCCCTACCTTTACAAGTGATCAACCCAATGCTTCTGAAGGGTAACACCAATGAGGAAGAAGGGGCAGAAGAGATAAAAATGACCTGAGATAAAAATTGACCAAGATAAAAACAAACAATTAACACGTTCAATATATTTACACCGTAATGGTCGTACAATAATGTAGTGAATGAAAAACTGATTGAAAAAAACATACCATGGATTAGATGTGTGATCTAGACATACTCAATGTAGATAAGAACTCTAGAATTTCCTTAAATATATACAATGTTTGATGGGTGGAAGCAAAAATTTGGTTGTTAATAAAATCAGTCGCGAGGCACTATTTAAAACTATAGGTTGGTAAATAACATGGGATGTAACTCTTTTACATGTCGGTTATTTCTATTTAGAGGGATATTCCTAAATACCTGCTAAATTGATTGAAAATATAATTATCCAAATCATTACATGAAATGTATTTATTATATGACAAGTAACCAATTAACACCCTATATTTGTTTCACAGAATCTATCTGGTAGTGTTTACACATCATGTGATACCATTATGTGGTGTGCAATTCTCTTATAGAAAACATGAAATCCTTATTTTTCCTATATAAGAATGTAAAAAAATAGGGATTCCATGCATTAAAAACCCCTCATAAACCCATTTTAGAAAATTTATACCTAGATTCCATTAATTAAAACCACATATAACAACAAATATTAGGTTATTTTGCTTAATAAAGGCTCTCTGTCTTTGAAAAAGACTCAACCACCAATGCTCAAATGAAAAACACAAAGAGGGACGTACCTAGAAAAAGATGGAATCCTACACATTCTCAACACATATTAATAGTCATTTAAACATATTTTAATTCATCATTATATATATATTTATATAATTTATACACATATAAATATTTACACTTAAAATTATATTCACATACATATATATATTTACACCATCAAATATGTTTATATAAGCAATATATATACATGTCACGCAAACACACACAAATATATATATATATATATATATTCCCACGTGTGTATATCTATATATATATATTTGACTAATATATATACATGTCATATATTTACCCATTTGTAAATACATACTTACACCCGCACATATAAATATATACATATATATATTTCAAATATATATATACCTTCATTATATATATATATTCACCCCAAAATAATTTTTCTAATTTAATAATAATAATAATAATAACCATAATATATTATTATTATTGTAACTAAAAATCTATCATTTCTGCCATTTACTTTTATAAAGTAACATCCATTAAATACCGAGTAGTTATTAAATTTATATTAACTTCACAATTGAATTTATGTGGGATAGTTTATAATAATACTATTATTATCAAAACTCTGAATAAATATTCAGTCATGGTGAAATGTCGTACAACAATTAATATAGTTTAATTACACAAGTAATTCATATTTTTTCAAAATAAATAAAAATAATGATATAAATATTATTTCCCTTGCATGTGATGTGTACAAACTCTTGAAGTAGTCAAATATTATGTCAGGTCTAGGGAAACACTCATATGTTGGACCTAATTGTGGTCCCATATATCTCATATGATATATTTTTTAGGAGAAATTAAATTGTTTTTATAAAAATTTAATATTTTATTAAATTAATTTTCCTCATCTGTTATTTTTCCAAATTCATAAACATTAAAAAATTTTTTGTTGCACCTCAGTAAACCCCACATCATGAAACTAACATTGGACTCAGATTTCCCATAAAAGATGTCATTTTAGTGATATTTTATTATTTGGAAAAAACATTAGGCATGAATAATATAGTAAATTTAATATTTTTATTAAATAAATATTATACATCTATAGGACTCATATTTCAATGCTAACATAATACATGAGTCTTAAAATATTCCATAGAATATTTTATAGTCATAACAAATATTTACCTTAACATTATTTAATTTGATCATTTATTAAGTTATTCTAATTAAAAATTTAAATCTTTTCACATAAAAATAGTAATAAATTATTTATGAAAAAGGATTTATTGTCATTATTAATTTCCAGATGCTAATATTCTACCCCTCTATCAACTTATCATCCCTAATAAGAAAATTCAGTTTATATTTTCAGAAAACACAAGCCTATAATTTTGAAAACCAGACACTTACTCTCAAGTCTCCACAAAAAAAATGAACATCGAGAATATATCTATTTCATATCATATCTAAGGGATCACACATGGTTATCCTAGAATTATACCCATAACCCAAGGTATAACCATCCTAGAACTAATAGTGGTCTTTGTCTTTACACATTAGTCACAGTCATCATATATATATATTAACACATCTACATGATTAGTTTAATTAATTAATTATAATAAAGATATATCACAATAGCATGGAAACACAATTTTATCATAAAATGGAAAACTATCACAAAATGAAATCATAAAACAATATTTTTATTATTTAACAACTATGCATCAAAATTAAAACTATATATATGAAATGTGAACCTACATGCCATATTAGGATGAATGATGAAATCTGAAATATCATATATCACATATCAAATAATTAGAATCACCCATGGTGATATTATTCAACCATAATAGAAAAATATAAACATCCAAATTTTTGGAAAGAAAGAGGTCGACTATACAGTGATGGCTACACTCTTTCATACATCCCCTACATGAGTCTCAACTATCCTACCACATGTTGAACCTATCCAAAGTCAAGTGAATGTTAATGGAACATTGAGTGAGTCTTGGTTCTTTGAAACTGATTTGTTTCATCCAGACCTAAACCACTGAGTCCCATCTAGACTTCCACATTATTTCGTATGAACCTCTTCATAGGCATGATGCTAATGACTATCACTGAGAGTTTGATTCCAACCATGGGGAGACTATATCTTTAATATTCTGTCATATGATCGATAATAAATAATCAAAAATATAATGACACATCATAAAAATATTTTGGAAGTAAATTAATGAAATAAATGTAATTCAAATTAACAATTCCAATTTTGGAATCCTGTCTAGATTGTATGTTGAAGATACATAGAGAGATAAAAATGAATAAACATATGCAAGTCATCTAGAGTAATCCCATCCTATTCCAGCTCCATGTTGAACTTTGCAACTATCTACCATAGGGTCCTTTCCCTTCTATAGATCATGGGTCATAAAATATTTAAGCACACTAAAATTCCCATGTAGGGTATCAGTATAATGACTCATAAGGACACCACCAATGTGTCTGTAACATGTGGGAACATACATATGAGTTTATTACATAGTAATAAATAAAGGTACAAACACACCATAATTATTCCATGGGTAATTATGCTAACCCTGACACCACAATTCCCAACTATACCTACTTCAATTCCATATCGAATAATATCAAAACAATCATGAAAATGTATCAATGTCAAATCTAGCGACAAGCTAATCAATTTCTGCATAGGCCTCATGCCTCTATGTCAAACCACCTAGGCTATCATTCCTTGGTTTTATATCTTGGATAGCTCACATATAACATAATGGCCAACTATTGTCATACAGGTACGACGTTCTCATGATCATCATGCCCAATGACCATCTCATATTTGTATGATCACCCATGATCATGATGTTTCTAGGTTAAGACACACTAGATCATCAGGAACATTCATCCATCTTTGTCTCACTATCACATTATATGCATCATCTAAACAACCCCCCCCCCCCCCACCCTCTACGGATAACACTATTCATTAACACCACCTATCACCTTTGTACCTTGAATAAGACAATAATATATCACATTCCAGGAATATAACATTAAAATAACGATGTCATACATAACATGGAATTAGTTTGATCAAATCCATACATACATACATGTAAGAAACTCAACATGTTCTAAAGTACATCAGTATACATTATCGTAATATGTTAATCACGAATGCCACATCGAAACACATGAACCCAAATACATCACATAAAAAGAATGGGTCTGCGCACCCAAAATCATATATCATGCTAACATTATATACATGGACCCAAATGAGAAGGAACATCCTACTAAAAAGACATTGATTTAAACAGAATATATTTTGAAGGTGTTATCAACATAACCATGTTCATACAAAAACCAAAAATGTAACACCCGAGACATTTATGTTATATAAATCATCAAAGGAATCTTTTTCTACACAACACTTGCTTGGATTGCTTTACACGAAATCACGACCTTCCTCGATAGCTTGTGTCGTACGCAATATCGAGTTTCACTAAACAATGATATGCTATTAAAATATTATTAAAACTAGCCGTTATGAATAGTAATAACCACTTTTTGAAATTTTATAAATTTTATTTTTCAAAATGGACTTCATTTTTGGATTCGGAATATCGAAATTAGCCTAGGGTGAAATTTCGGTATTTTTCTGAAAACTTTCAATTTTTGATGAATAGTGAAACCACTAAGTGGTAGTTAAAAAACAGAATTTTTCATAAAACATAATTTTACCGCTTCTGTGAGTGGAATTTCAAAAATCTGAGAGACACAGTTGATGTCAGTAAGTAAAATGTGGTTCAATGAGATGAAAATAATTTTTTGGTGAATAGTAACTTTTTACTTTTTTTACCACGGTAAAAAGTAAATAGGGTAATTAAGGGTAAAGATGATATTATTATTACCCTAACACATGTCATAATTCTATTGGATAAGTGTAATTCGACCAAAAACAAACATATGAATAAAATATGACCATTTAGGCCCACTTGGATTAGATTAGGACATTTATTATTTATTTATTTAAAGAAGGGTTAAAATAGTTAAAATCAATGTTTAATAAGTAAATAATTTTTAATATGGGGTTATACATAAGATAAATTAGACTGTAAATATTAATTAGAAAGCTACAAAGATTTACTAAATAATGGTATTTTATTTGTAATTTTTAGACATTAAATAATTTAATTTATTTATGACACAATGATGATGCATTAATTATCTTATTAATGAAATATTGACATAATTGATGTTATAAACATCAAAATAAATGTAATTTGAGACTTTTTATGAATCCCCCTAATTTTCTAGGTTAATATGACATGTTAGTATTTATTTAATTAACTTGGTTCGAAATAATAATTCTGTTATGATTTTCACAAAAATAAATTACTAATTAGTGTCAAAATTGACATAAAATAGTTTTTAAAACAAATATTATATTGGTAATTGTTATTTTATTCCTAAAAATCTAAGGTTAGGCCAAATTACTTAGATAAGATTATATATATTAATAATAAACAACTTGGGGTTCGTTTGGCTGCTTATAGTATGTTTAATAACCTTATAGTATAAGAACACAAGAAGACATGGTAAAAGTAAAATTATTTAACATAATGTTAAATCTAAATGATAAGGTTAAAATAGGAACCTAAACTTGTCTAAATTCTATTGTATGAGAGTATTTCGACCCATCCCCACCTTAGCTTAAAAATATATCAATTTGGAGCTATTTAAAACCGAACATGACTTTATAATAAAATAATTGTTTTAGTTATTCCAAAGGTGCCCCTCTCCTCCCTTATAAAAAGACACCTCCTCTCCCTCTTCCTCACACCACATTGAGCCTTCATGCTCGCCCAACCCCTGCCACTTTCTCCTCTTCACATCCCTAGAGACATCCTAGAGGTCTTGGTCTTCTTCAAAGACCAATTTTAGTGCCCTAAAAGAAGGTCTCAAAGAAGCACTTCAAAGAAGAGGTAATGTCTGTTACCGATTCTTTCATCTTTATTTATTCTTCCACTTCTTCTTCTTTAGTTGTTTAATTATGAAGTAATAACATCAGTATCACTCATATACTGATATGTTATTATAAGTATGAAACAACCCTATTTCACCATCAATCCATCCTACGGAAAAAGAAATCACCGTGCGTGCGTACGTACGGAATACCGTCTCCACGTCGTGGTGTAATCTATTTTCCACCACCACCTTACTTGGATGGGTATACTGGTGTAAATAATGACTATATATGAATATTATAAAGTGATATTGATTCTGAAATAGTATACATATACTCCAATACAATTCCACGATCATAGGAACGATATCATCACTCGTGCGTACGTATGGAATACCGTCTCCACGATGTGATGCGACTCATTCTACATGATCTTCATTTCATAATGAGTATATAAATGAATTGAATTAATGAATATGATATATATTACACTAATACCATTCTGGAAATGAGGTATCTATAACCTAAAGAAATGAATAAGAATTTATTCTACAAAACAAGCATAAGAACAAAAAGTTATAAACACCCGAATAACAAGTAGCAATGAAATATTACTACTAAAAGCTAAGAATATGACCATATATGAAATCATAAAAATAAGTATGATTCTGGAATAAGTAAATAACATTATTTAAATCATTATACATGAGGTTCGGACACTTACAAAGCAAGTCGGACCTAAGGTAAGGGAATATATCACAATCTCATTTTATCCGAGATTGTTTATACTTTGGTATTTACTGGAGTGTATTTTATCATCCACATCCATGTTTCCTCAATATGTAATATTATTTCCATCCACGTACAATTTTTTAAATCCAATTTTACCCTTTGGTGAGTTTTTAGTAAAAGATATGAAAGGAATCTTTTGTCGTTTTTTCGTACGAGGTACTTTTTGACTTTTCCGACAAAAGTACGAAGAATGTTTTTTTAACTTATACGGCATGAATGGATTTTTAAAACATTATTTCCAAGAATATTCCATTACAAGTTTTCAAGTTTATTTTTAATCAACATCTTTTAGTTTAAAATTGTATGACATGTTAAGAAAGGAAAATGTTTTTGAAGTAGAAAGGATATTTTCATCAAGAATGGAGTTCAAGTGTATTATCAAAATTATTTTCCATCTAAGATAATAAAGGGTTCTGTTTTATACCTATTATTTCATTGATTTGATTATTTTGTGATGGAATTATTTTTATGAATTCTTTTATCTTATATGAATTGTTTTATGATGTCATGACGTTTAAGAATCCCATTTTTATTACATGGGTTATGCAATGATGTATGATTTATGATTTTGTGGCACACATAAGAATGGTATAATTATGAGATGGGTGGGACCTATATCTCCCTCCAATGCATTGGGTAACGATTTTATATCTCATGAGATAGACATGGCTGGAACGGTAGGTTATACAGGTTCAGTGAAACAGGACTGAAAAGAGGGTGACTCGGTTCAGAAAGGGACTTTGTCCACTAAGATAGTCTTGGAAATGAGTCTTGACTAACATGAAATGATTCTCTATGATTATGTGTGTATGCCACAAAGTTTCATGTTTTATGTTATGATTATTGTGATTACATTTCACTGCCATGATTTACCCCATGTTATGAAATTATGATCTCTTTTGCAGGTTAAGATTTCCAAAAGTTATGTGCTTATGTATACGATGTGATTGATATTTCTTTTGTTTACCCTTACTGAGAATTTGAGCTCACCCTTTTGTATGTTTTATTTCGCCAGGTTAGGAAGAAGGTTATTAAATAGACTATGCCAAAAAGGGACTCTAGATCTGATGAAATAAATGGGAGGCAAAGAAGATGCTTTATGAACCAGTTGTTTATGTTTCTCAGTTTATAAAGACACAATACCTATTGTAACACCCGAGACTTTTATGTTATATAAATCATCAAAGGAATCTTTTTCTACACAACATTTGCTTGGCTTGCTTTGCACGCAATCACGACCTTCCTCGATAGCTTGCGTCGTACGCAATACCGAGTTTCACTAAACAACAATATGCTATTAAAACTAGCCGTTATGAATAGTAATAACCACTTTTTGAAATTTTATAAATTTTATTTTTCAAAATGGACTTCATTTTTGGACTCAGAATATCGAAATTAGCCTAGGGTGAAATTTTGGTATTTTTCTGAAAACTTTCAATTTTTGATGAATAGTGAAACCACTAAGTGGTAGGTTAAAAACTTAATTTTGCATAAAACTTAATTTTACCGCTTCTGTGAATGGAATTTCAAAAATCCGACAGACACGGTTGATATCAGTAAGTAAAATGTTGTTCAATGATATAAAAATAATTTTTTGGTGAATAGTAACTTTTTAATATTTTTACCACAGTTAATAGTAAATAGGGTAACTAAGGGTAAATATGATATTAATATTATCCTAACACAAGTCCTAATTCTATTGGACAAGTGTAATTCGACCAAAAACAAACTTAGGAATAAAATATGACCATTTAGGCTCACTTGGATTAGATTAGGACATTTATTATTAATTTATTTAAAGAAGGGTTAAAATAGTTAAAATCAAAGTTTAATAAGTAAATCATTTTTAATATGGGGTTATACATAAGATAAATTCGATTTTAAATATTCATTATAAATCTAAAAAGATTTCCTACATGATGGTATTTTATTTTTAATTTTTAGACATCAAATAATTTAAATTATTTATGACACAAAGATGTTGCAGTAATTATCTTATTAATGAAATATTGACATAATTGATAATATAAATACCAAAATAAATGTAATTTAATACTTTTTATGAATTCCACTAATTTTCAAGGTTACTATGATATATTAGTGTTGATTTAATCAACTTGGTTCGAACATATAATTCTTTTATGACTTTCACAAAAATAATATATCAAATAGTGTCAAAATTGACACAAAATAGTTTTTAAATCAAATATTATATTATTAATTGTTATTTTATTCCTAAAAATCTAAGGTTCGGCAAAATGACTTAGATAAGGATATATATATTAATAATAAACAATTTGGGGTTCGTTTGGCATGTTATAGTAAGTGTATTAACCATATAGTGAAAGAAAACAAAAAGACATGGTAAAAGTTAAATTATTTAACTTAGAGTTAAATCTAATTGATAAGGTTAAAATAATACCCTAAACTTGTCTAAATACTATTGGTTGATAGGATTTCGACCCATCCCAACTTTAGCTTCGAAATAAGACCCTTTGGAACCATTATAAAGCGATTTTGACTTTAATAGAAAATAATATTTTGAGATATTCCTAAGGTGCCCCTCTCCTCCCTTATAAAAGGGCACCTCCTCACACCAAATTGAGCACTCATGCTCGGCCAACCCCTGCCATTTTCTCCTATCCACTTCCCTAGAATAATCCTAGAGGTCCTGGTCTTCTTCAAAGACCAATATTAGTTATCTAAGTGGAGGATTGAAAGAGGCGTTTCAAAGAAGAGGTAATATCCATTACCGATCTTTTCAATTTCTTTCTTCTTCAACTCCTTCTTCTTTAGTTGTTTCATGATAAAGTAATAACATCAGTATTACTTACATACTGATATGTTATTATAAATATGAAACAACCCTAATTCACCTTCTATCCATCCTACGGAAAAATGAAATCACCGCGCGTACGTACGTACAGAATACCGTCTCCACGCCGTGGTGTAATCTATTTTCCACCACCACCTTACAAGGATGGGTATGATGGTGTAATGAGTAACTATTTATGATTATTATAAAGTAATATTGATATTTAAATAATATATATATACTCCAATACAATTCCACGATCATAGGAACGATATCATCACTCGTGCGTACGTACGGAATACCGTCTCCACGATGTGATGTGACTCGTTCTACATGATCATCATTACATAGTAATTATATAAATGAATTGAATGAATAAATATGATATATGTTACACTAATACCATTCTATATATAAGGTATCTATAACCATAAAATAAGAATAAGAATTTATTCGGCAAAACACGCATAAGAACAAATGGCAATAAAGACCCGAGTAACAAGTAACAATGAAATATTACTAACAAGAAGCTAAGAATATGACCATATATGATATCATATCAATATTTATGACTCTGGAACAAGTCAATAACATTATTTAAACCATTATACAGGAGCTTCGGACACGTACAAAGAAAATCGGACCTATGGTAAGGGAAATATCACAATCTCATTTTTATCCGAGATTGTTTATTAGTAAGTATTTACCGGGGTGTATTTTATCATCCACATCCATGTTTCCTCAATATGTAATATTATTTCTATCCACCTTCAATTGTTTAAATCCAATTTTACCCTTCGGTGAGTTTTTAGTAAAAGATATGAATGTAATCTTTTGTCATTTTTCGTACAAGTTATTTTTTTGACTTTTTCGACAAAAAGTACGAGAAGAATGTTTTTTTAACTTATACGGCATGAATGGATTTTTAAAAAATTATTTCCAAGAAGCTTAATTTACAAGTTTTCAAGTTTATTTTTAATCAACTTCTTTTATTTTAAAGTTGTATGACATGTTATGAAAGGAAAAAAAATTTTGAAGAAGAAAGGATATTTTCCTCAAGAATGGAGTTCAAGTGTTTTATCAAAATTATTTTCCATCTAAGATAATAAAGGGTTATGTTTTTATCCCTTTAATTACATTGATTTGATTATGTTATGAGGGAATTATTTTTATGAAGTCATTTGCCTTATAAGATTTGTTTTATGATGTCATGATGTTTCAAGAATCCCATTTTTGTTACAAGTGATGATGTTTGGTTTACGATTATGTGGCACACATAAGAAAGGATTCATTATAAGATGGGTGGGACCTATATCTCCCTCCAATGCATTGGGTAATGATTTTATATCTCATGAAATAGACAGGGCTGGAACGGTAGGTTATACCGGTTCAGTGAAACAGGACTGAAACGAGGGTTACTCGATTCAGAAAGGGACTTTGTCCACTAAGATAGTCTTGGCAATGAGTCATGACTAACAAGAAATGATTTTCCATGATTATGTGTGCATGCCACAAAGTTTCAAGTTTTATGTTATGATTATGGGGATCTAATTTTCACTTCTATGATTTGTTCCATGTTAAGATATTATGATCTCTTTTGCAGATTATGATTTTCAAAAAGATATGATATGATTTTTATTTCCTTTATTTTCCCTTGCTGAGAATTTGAGCTCACCCTTTTATGTTTTCTTTTCCCCAAGTCAGGAAGATGGATATTAAGTAGAATATGCTAAAAGGGACCCTAGATATGATGAAATAAATGGGAGACACTGTAGAAGATTTATGAACCAGATGTTTATGTTTCCCAGTTTCTAAAGACACTATACCTATACGGTCCTTTGTGGTTTTGTCATATGTTGTAATAAGTGTTCTTCAATTTTGAAGTATTAACAATGTATGTAAAGTATGGGTCGTTATAGTTGGTATCAGAGGAAAGGTATAGTCAACCTTTGGAAACTAGGATGTGAAAGCCTTAGTAAGAACCCTAAGGATAAGTCTAAGAATAGAACACAATCTTAGTGTTTTAGAACTGGCCTTGAATAACCTAGGATAAGACCTTAAGCATGAAAATTTTATTCTTGAATTATGTGGTTCTCCTATTATAATTAGTGTTGCTCACACTATTCTTCTTGGTTTTAGTCAATGGCTGGAACCCGAAGGAACCGTGTTAATGTGGAATGCGATGGGAAATGCAATGATTGTCCCCTTGAGAAACCAAACGATATGGGAGCTGGAATGCAAAATCTTGTAGCCATGCTCACACAACTTTCTCAAGCTATGAATCATGCAGGACTTCCAAACGAGCAAAGGAAGGAGCAACATTCTGTTGAATCCTTCATGAGGCAGCGTCCACCTTCTTTTAGTGGGTCTACTGATCCATTAGTTGCTGAACAATGGATTAGTACTACTGAAAAGATATTTTCAGTTCTTCAATGTTCTGAACATGATAAAGTCATCCTAGCAGTGTATCGTTTGGAAGGAGATGCTGATCAATGGTGGAATCTTATTAAGAATAGGAGGCAAAGGGATGAAATTGAGTCTATGGAATGGGACGAGTTCAAGAACTTATTTTTCAATAAGTACTTCCCTCGTACTCTCCGAACAAAGATGGAGAAATAGTTTCTTGAACTGAAGCAAAGGGATGATGAATCTGTTGGTACCTATGAAGCAAATTTTACAAGACTTTCAAGGTACGCTTCTGGTATTATTATCCAACCTGAGAGTAAGATCGATCGATTCTTTAGTGGATTAAAACCAAGTCTTCGAAGGGCGTTAGCCATAAGGGACTTCAATAGCTACGAGGAAATCGTTCGATGTGCTCTCAAAGTCGAGATGGAGATTGGAGTAACCCATCAGTCACATGGGTTTGATAAGAAGAGGAAGATGGAATTCAAAGAAAAATCTAAAGAGCACACTGAAAAGAAGATGAACTTTCCCTTATGCTCAAAGTGTGGAAATAAACATGGAGGGAGTTGTCTTAAAGGGACAAGTAAATGTTTTAAATGTGGAAAGGAAGGTCATTGGGCATTTGAATGCCGTGATAATGGGAAGAAGATGTCTAATGATGCCAACAAAGGAAGGGATACACAGAATGAACCTACTACACTTCAATGTTTCAAGTGCATGGAGATGGGGCATTATGCCAATCAATGCCCAAATCCAAGGGTTGATGATGATGGTCGAAGTCAACAAAATCCTAAGGCTAAAGACAAAGGAAAGTCACATGCAATTTGTATCAGCAATGTGGAGTACGATAACGAAGTGGAGAAAGGTACACTTACCATCCACTCTGAAGTAGAAAATGTTTTATTTGATTCTGGATCCACCCACTCTTTTATTTCTAAAGAATTTTCTAAGGGTATCACTGTATTACCTCAACAATTAGATGTTGAGTTAGCTGTGACAACACCTAATGGAACAACAGTCGCATCAAAAGTTTATAATTCTTCTCCGATCGAAGTTTGTGGGAAAGTGCTTCCTGCAAATCTTGTGATCCTTCCATTAGTGGAATTTGATGTGATTCTTGGCATGGATTGGATTTCTCTACATGGATCTCATATCAATTGCCAAATAAGGGAAGTCACATTTCATATTCCAGATCAATCTACGATCGTCTATCAATGCAAGGATGAACATAACCTTCCAGTGGAAATTCCTTCCATCTTATGGGTCTTGATTCCACTAAATGAAGGTTATTTATCACAAATGGTTGATGAGAAACTCACGATTAAGAATATGCCCATTTACGGGAGTTTGATGATGTCTTTCCGGAGGAATTACCGGGTCTTCCACCAAATCGTGAAGTTGAGTTTTCAATAGAACTCGTACCGGGTGCTTTGCCTATTTCAAAGACACCTTATAGAATGGCCCCAATTGAGTTGCAGGAATTGAAGAAGCAACTCCAAGAGAATCTTGATAAAGGATTCATACGCCCTAGTGCGTCACCTTGGGGAGCACCTGTTCTATTTGTTAAGAAGAAAGATGGATCAATGAGACTCTGCATTGATTATCGAGAACTTAACAAGATCACTATCAAGAACAAATACCCTCTCCCATGCATTGATGACTTATTTGACCAACTACACGGAGCTCAATACTTTTCCAAGATTGATCTTCGTTCAGGGTATCATCAATTAAGGGTCAAAAGGGAGGATATACCAAAGACGGCTTTCCGTACAAGTTATGGACACTATGAATTTATAGTGATCCCATTTGGTCTTACTAATACCCCTGCTATCTTCATGGATCTAATGAATAGAGTCTTTAGAGACTATCTTGATCAATTTGTGGTAGTCTTTATAGATAATATTCTTGTCTATTCAAAGAGAAAGGAAGAGCATGAAGATCACTTGAGAATTATATTGAAGACCCTGAGAAAGGAGAAGCTTTATGCCAAATTTACCAAGTGTGAATTTTGGCTTCAAAAAGTTTCATTTTTGGGTCACATAATCTCAAAAGAGGGGATATCTGTTGATCCAGCAAAAACAGAGGTTATCGAAAGATGGTCGAGACCAACAACAGTAACTGAGATCCGAAGTTTTCTTGGTTTGGATGGATATTATAGACGTTTTGTAAAATATTTTTCACGATTATATAATCCACTCATCAAGTTGACTCGGAAAGGAGTTAAGTTTGTCTAGACAGAGGAATGTGAAGAGAATTTCAAGGAGTTGAAAAGAAGGTTATCCAGTGCACCTGTGCTCACACTGCCTTGTAGTGGAGAAAGGTTTGTGATCTACAGTGATGCATCCAAGAAGGGATTGGGGTGTGTTCTTATGCAAAATGATATGGTGATAGCTTATGCCTCACGACAGTTGAAAATCCATGAGCAAAATTACCCAACTCATGATTTGGAGTTGGCTGCGGTAATCTTTGCATTAAAGATTTCGAGGCATTACCTTTATGGTGAAAGGTGTGATATTTATACTGATCATAAAAGTTTAAAGTATATTTTCACACAAAAGGAGTTGAATATGTGTCAAAGAAGATGGTTGGAGCTGATTAAGGATTACGACTGCTCAATCCATTACCACCCTGGGAAAGCAAACAAGGTGGCCGATGCATTAAGTCGACAAGACAATGCTAGTTTATCCATGATGAGGATCACAAAAGATCCAATATTTATGGATTTACAAAGGATGGATCTTGGAATTATAATGGAAGGGAAAAAATCTTATCTTTCTCAAATGAATGTTCAACCATCTATACATGCGAAGATTAAGGAGGCACAGAAAGAAGATGTCGAGTTACAAAATAAGGTGAGAAATTTTCCTGAATTAAACCTTGATTGTGATGGGATAATAAAGTTTAGGAATCGGGTTTGTGTTCCTCCCATCCCCGAATTAAAGGAGCTGCTGGATGAGGCTCATAGTTCATCATTCTCTATTCATCCTGGAAGCACAAAGATGTATAGGGACCTGAAATAGTACTTCTGGTGGGATGGCATGAAAAGAGATGTTGCTGAATATGTCTCTCAATGCTTGGTTTGTCAATAAGTTAAATCTGAGAGACAGAAGTCTAAGGGGATGTTACAACCATTACCCATACCCAAATGGAAATGGGAAAACATCACTATAGACTTTGTCACAGGACTTCCTAAAACATCCAAAGGCAATAATGCTATTTGGGTCATAGTTGATCGTCTTACAAAGTCACACACTTCATTTCTATTAGAGAGGATTTCTTTCTAGATCAGCTTGCCAGGATATATGTAAAGGAAGTGGTAAGATTGCATGGAGTACCACGTTCTATTATATCTGATCGGGATCCGAGATTTACCTCGAAGTTCTGGCGAAGTCTTCAGCATACTCTAGATACAGAGTTGAGTTTCAGCTCTACTTATCATCCCCAGACAGATGGTCAGTCTGAGAGAACAATTCAAACCCTAGAAGATATGTTGAGAGCTTGCTCTATGGATTTCAACGGAGGTTGGGATCAACACCTACCTTTGGTGGAATTTTCTTATAATAATAGCTTTCACTCCAGTATTCAGATGGCTCCTTATGAAGATCTCTATGGAAAGAAATGCAGGACTCCAACTTACTGGGATGAAGTTGGAGAAAGAAAGCTATTAGGACCTGATCTCGTTGATGAAATGGCAGAAAAGGGCAGATCTATTCAACAACACATAAGAGCAGCTCAGAGTCGACATAAAAGTTATGCCGACAACCGAAGAAAAGACCTAGAGTTTGAAGTGGGTGATAAAGTGTTCTTACGAATATCTCCCTGGAAGAGGGTTATGAGATTTGGAAAGAAGGGGAAGTTGAGCCCTAGATATATCGGTCCTTTCGAAATACTGGATCGTGTTGGGAAGGTAGCTTACCGATTGGCGCTTCCCCCGAATCTCTCTCAAGTTCACGATGTGTTCCATGTATCTCTCCTGAGAAAGTACATAACAGATCCTTCACATGTACTCAGCTCAAAAGTTATACCGCTGGAGCAAGATCTTTCTTATGAAGAACAGCAGATAGAGATTCTGGATCATAGCGAAAAAGTCCTACGAAACAAGACCACTCGATTGGTGAAAGTTTTATGGAGGAACCACCAACTTGAAGAAGCTACATGGGAGCTTGAGGATATGATGAGGGAGAAGTATCCTCATCTGTTTGTTACAAAGTAAGGAATTTCGAGGGTGAAATTTTTTTAAGGGGGGTAGAATGTAACACCCGAGACTTTTATGTTATATAAATCATCAAAGAAATCTTTTTCTACACAACACTTGCTTGGCTTTCTTTGCACGCAATCGCGACCTTCCTCGATAGCTTGCATCGTACGCAATACCGAGTTTCACTAAACAACAATATGCTATTAAAACTAGCCGTTATGAATAGTAATAACCACTTTTTGAAATTTTATAAATTTTATTTTTCAAAATGGACTTCATTTTTGGACTCAGAATATCGAAATTAGCCTAGGGTGAAATTTTGGTATTTTTCTGAAAACTTTCAATTTTTGATGAATAGTGAAACCACTAAGTGGTAGGTTAAAAACTGAATTTTGCATAAAACTTAATTTTACCGCTTCTGTGAATGAAATTTCAAAAATCCGACAGACACGGTTGATATCAGTAAGTAAAATGTGGTTCAATGAGATAAAAATAATTTTTTGGTGAATAGTAACTTTTTACTATTTTTACCGTAGTTAATAGTAAATAGGGTAACTAAGGGTAAATATGATATTAATATTACCCTAACACATGTCCTAATTCTATTGGACAAGTGTAATTCGACCAAAAACAAACTTAGGAATAAAATATGACCATTTTGGCCCACATGGATTAGATTAGGACATTTATTATTAATTTATTTAAAGAAGGGTTAAAATAGTTAAAATCAAAGTTTAATAAGTAAATCATTTTTAATATGGGGTTATACATAAGATAAATTCGATTGTAAATATTCATTAGAAAGATAAAGCGATTTCCTACATGATGGTATTTTATTTGTAATTTTTAGACATCAAATAATTTAAATTATTTATGACACAACGATGATGCAGTAATTATCTTATTAATGAAATATTGACATAATTGATAATATAAATACCAAAAAAAAATGTAATTTAAGACTTTTTATGAATTCCACTAATTTTCTAGGTTACTATGATATATTAGTGTCGATTTAATCAACTTGGTTCGAACATATAATTCTGTTATGACTTTCACAAAAATCATATATCAAATAGTGTCAAAATTGACACAAAATAGTTTTTAAATCAAATATTATATTATTAATTGTTATTTTACTCCTAAAAATCTAACGTTCGGCCAAATGACATAGATATGGATATATATATTAATAATAAACAATTTTGGGTTCGTTTGGCATGTTATAGTAAGTGTATTAACCATATAGTGAAAGAAAACAAAAAGACATGGTAAAAGTTAAATTATTTAACTTAGAATTAAATCTAATTGATAAGGTTAAAATAATACCCTAAACTTGTCTAAAAACTATTGGTTGATATGATTTCGACCCATCCCCACTTTAGCTTCGAAATAAGACCCTTTGGAACCATTATAAACCGATTTTGACTTTAATATAAAATAATATTTTGAGATATTCCTAAGGTGCCCCTCTCCTCCCTTATAAAAGGGCACCTCCTCCCCCTCCTCCTCACACCAAATTGAGCACTCAAGCTCGGCCAAACCCTGCCATTTTCTCCTTTCCACTTCCCTAGAATAATCCTAGAGTTCCTGGTCTTCTTCAAAGACCAATCTTAGTTCCCTAAGTGGAGGATTGAAAGAGGCGTTCCAAAGAAGAGGTAATATCCATTACCGATCTTTTCAATTTCTTTCTTCTTCAACTTCTTCTTCTTTAGTTGTTTCATGATAAAGTAATAACATCAGTATTACTTAAATACTGATATGTTATTATAAATATTAAACAACCCTAATTCACCTTCTATCCATCCTACAGAAAAATGAAATCACCGCGCGTGCGTACGTACGGAATACCGTCTCCACGCCGTGGTGTAATCTATTTTCCACCACCACCTTACAAGGATGGGTATAATGGTGTAATGAGTAACTATTTATGATTATTATAAAGTAATATTGATACTGAAATAGTATATATATACTCCAATACAATTCCACGATCATAGGAACGATATCATCACTCAGGCGTACGTACGGAATACCGTCTCCACGATGTGATGTGACTCGTTATACATGATCATCATTACATAGTAATTATATAAATGAATTGAATGAATAAATATGATATATGTTACACTAATACCATTCTGGATATAAGGTATCTATAACCATAAAATAATAATAAGAATTTATTCGGAAAAACACGCATAAGAACAAAAGGTAATAAAGACCCGAGTAACAAGTAACAATGAAATATTACTAACAAGAAGATAAGAATATGACCATATATGATATCATATCAATATGTATGACTCTGGAACAAGTCAATAACATTATTTAAACCATTATACAGGATCTTCGGACACGTACAAAGCAAATCAGACCTAAGGTAAGGGAAATATCACAATCTCATTTTTATCCGAGATTGTTTATTCGTATGTATTTACTGGGGTGTATTTTATCATCCACATACATGTTTTCTCAATATGTAATATTATTTCCATCCACCTTCAATTGTTTAAATCCAATTTTACCCTTCGGTGAGTTTTTAGTAAAAGATATGAAAGTAATCTTTTGTTGTTTTTCGTACAAGGTATTTTTTTGACTTTTTCGACAAAAGTACGAGAAGAATGTTTTTTTAACTTATACGGCATGAATGGATTTTTAAAACATAATTTCCAAGAAGCTTACTTTACAATTTTTCAAATTTATATTTAATCAACTTCTTTTATTTTAAAGTTGTAAGACATGTTATGAAAGGAAAAATGTTTTTGAAGAAGAAAGGATATTTTCCTCAAGAATGGAGTTCAAGTGTTTTATCAAAATTATTTTCCATATAAGATAATAAAGGGTTCTGTTTTTATCCATTTAATTACACTGATTTGATTATGTTATGAGGGAATTATTTTTATGAAGTCATTTGCCTTATAAGATTTGTTTTATGATGTCATGATGTTTCAAGAATCCCATTTTTGTTACATGTGATGATGTATGATTTATGATTATGTGGCACACATAAGAAAGGATTCATTATAAGATGGGTGGGACCTATATCTCCCTCCAATGCATTGGGTAATGATTTTATATCTCATGAGATAGACAGGGCTGGAATGGTAGGTTATACCGGTTCAGTGAAACAGGACTGAAATGAGGGTTACTCGATTCAGAAAGGGACTTTGTCCACTAAGATAGTCTTGGCAATGAGTCATGACTAACAAGAAATGATTTTCCATGATTATGTGTGCATGCCACAATGTTTCAAGTTTTATGTTATGATTATGGGAATCTAATTTTCACTTCTATGATTTGTTCCATGTTAAGATATTATGATCTCTTTTGCAGGTTATGATTTTCAAAAAGATATGATATGATTTTTATTTCTTTTATTTTCCCTTGCTGAGCATTTGAGCTCACCCTTTTATGTTTTCTTTTCCCCAGGTCAGGAAGATGGATATTAAGTAGAATATGCTAAAAGGGACCCTATATATGATGAAATAAATGGGAGACACTGTAGAAGATTTATGAACCATTTTTTTATGTTTCTCAGTTTCTAAAGACACTATACCTATACGGTCCTTTGTGGTTTTGTCATATGTTGTAATAAGTGTGCTTCAATTTTGAAGTATTAAAAATGTATGTAAAGTATGGGTTGTTATACCTATACGGTCCTTTCGTGGTTTTGTTATATGTTGTAATAAGTATGCTTCAATTTTGAAGTATTAAAAATGTATGTAAAGTATGGGTCGTTATAGTTGGTATCAGAGAAAAGGTATAGTCAACCTTTGGAAACTAGGATGTAAAAGCCTTAGTAAGAACCCTAAGGATAAGTCTAAGCATAGAACACAATCTTAGTGTTTTAGAAATGGCCATGAATAACCTAGGATAAGACCTTAAGTGTGAAATTTTATTCTTGATTTTGTGGTTTTCCTATTATAATTAGTGTTGCTCACACTATTCTTCTTGGTTTTAGTCAATGGCTGGAACCCGAAGGAATCATGTTAATGCGGAATGCGACGGGCAATGAAATGATTGTCCCCCTGAGCAACCAAACGTTATGGGAGCTGGAATGCCAAATCTTGTAGCCTTGCTCACACAACTTTCTCAATATATAAATCATGCAGGACTTCCAAACGAGCAAAAGAAGGAGAAACATTCTGTTGAATCCTTCATGAGATAGCGTCCACCTTCTTTCAGCGGGTCTACTGATCCATTAGTTGCTGAACAATGGATTAGTACGACTGAAAAGATATTTTCAGTTCTTCAATGTTCTGAGCATGATAAAGTCATCTTAGCAGTGTATCATTTGGAATGTGATGCTGATCAATGGTGGAATCTTATTAAGAATACGAGGCAAAGGGATGAAATTGAGTCCTTGGAATGGGACGAGTTCATGAACTTATTTTTCAATAAGTACTTCCCTCATATTCTTCAAACAAAGATGGAGAAAGAGTTTCTTGAACTAAAGCAAAAGGATGATGAATCTGTTGGTACCTATGAAGCAAATTTTACGAGACTTGCAAGGTACGCTTCTGGTATTATTATCCAACCTGAGAGTTAGATCGATCGATTCTTTAGTGGCTTAAAACCAAGTCTTCGAAGGGTGTTATCCATAAGGGACTTCAATAGCTACGAGGATATCATTCGATGTTCTCTAAAATTCGAGATGTAGATTGGAGTAACCCATCAGTCATATGGGTTTGATATGAAGAGGAAAATGGAATTCAAAGGAAAATCTAAAGAGCACACTGAAAAAAAGATGAGCTTTCCCTTATGCTCAAAGTGTGGAAAGAAACATGGAGGGAGTTGTCTTAAAGGGACAAGTAAATGTTTCAAATGTAGAAAGGAAGGTCATCGGGCATTTGAATGCCGCGATGATGGGAAGAAGATGTCTAATGATGCAAACAAAGGAAGGGATACACAGAATGAACCTACTACACTTCAATGTTTCAAGTGCAAGGATATGGGGCATTTTGCCAATAAATTCCCTAATCCAATGGATGATGATGATGGTCGACGTCAACAAACTCTTAAGGCTAAAGACAAAGGAAAGTCACATGCAATTTCTATCAGTGATGTGGAGTACGATAACGATGTGGTGAAAGGTACACTTACCATCCACTCTAAGGTAGAAAATGTTTTATTTGATTCTGGATCCACCCACTCTTTTATTTCTGAAGAATTTTCTAAGGGTATCACCGTATTTCCTCAACAATTAGATGTTGAGTTACCTGTGACAACACCTAATGGCACAGCAGTTGCATGAAAAGTTTATAATTCTTATCCGATTAAAGTTTGTGGGAAAGTGCTTCCTGCAAATCTTGTGATCCTTCCTATAGTGGAATTTGATGTGATTCTTGGCATGGATTGGCTTTCTTTATATGGAGCTCATATCAATTTCCAAAGAAGGGAAGTCACATTTTATATTCCAGATCAATCTATGATCGTCTATCAATGAAAGGATGAACATAACATTCCAGTGGAAATTTCTTCCATTTTATGGGTATTGATTCCACTAAATTAAGGTTATTTATCTCAAATGGTTGGTGAGAAACTCACGATTAAGAATATTCCCATTGTACGGGAGTTTGATTATGTCATTCCGGAGGAATTACCGGGACTTCCACCAAATCGTGAAGTTGAGTTCTCAATAGAACTCGTACCGGGTGCTTTGCCTATTTCAAAGACATCTTATAGAATGGCCCCAATTGAGTTTTAGTAATTGAAGAAGAAACTCCAAGAGAATCTTGATAAGGGATTCATACGCCCTAGTGCATCACCTTGTGGAGCACCTATTCTATTTGTTAAGAAGAAAGATGGATCAATGAGACTCTGCATTGATTATCGAGAACATAACAAGATCACTATCAAGAACAAATATCCTCTCCCACGCATCGATGGCCTATTTGACCAACTACACGGAGCTCAATACTTTTCCAAGATTGATCATCATTCAGGGTATCATCAATTAAGGGTCAAAAGGGAGGATATACCAAAGACGGCTTTCTGTAAAATGTATGTACACTATGAATTTATAGTGATTCCATTTGGTCTTGCTAATTCCCCAGCTATCTTCATGGATCTGATGAATAGAGTCTTTAGAGACTAACATGATCAATTTGTGGTAGTCTTTATAGACGATATTCTTGTCTATTCAACGAGTAAGGAAGAACATGAATATCACTTGAGAATTATATTGAAGACCCTGAGAAAGGATAAGCTTTATGCCAAATTTACCAAGTGTGAATTTTGGCTTCAAAAAGTTTCATTTTTGGGTCACATATTCTCAAAATTGGGGATATCTGTGGATCCAGCAAAAACCGACGTTATCAAAAGATGGTCGAGACCAACAATAGTAACTGAGATCCGATGTTTTCTTGGTTTGGCTGGATATTATAGAAGTTTTGTGAAATATTATTCACGATTATCTAATCCACTCACCATGTTGACTCGGAAAGGAGTTAAGTTTGTCTAGACAGAGGAATGTGAGGAGAATTTCAAGGAGTTAAAAAGAAGGTTATCCAGTGCACCTGTGATCACACTGCCTTGTAGTGGAGAGAGGTTTGTGATCTACAGTGATGCATCCAAGAAGGGATTGGGGTGTGTTCTTATGAAAAATGATATGGTGATAGCTTATGCCTCACGACAGTTGAAAATACATGAGAAAAATTATTCAACACATGATTTGGAGTTAGCTGCAATAATCATTGCATTAAAGATTTGGAGGCATTACCTTTATGGTGAAAGGTGTGATATTTATACTGATCATAAAAGTTTAAAGTATATTTTCACACAAAATGAGCTGAATATGTGTCAAAGAAGATGGTAGGAGCTGATTAAGGATTACGACTGCTCAATCCATTACCACCCTGGGAAAGCAAACAAGGTGGCAGATGCATTAAGTCGACAAGACCATGCTTGTTTATCCATGATGAGTATCACAAAAGATCCAATATTTATGGATTTACAAAGGATGGATCTTGGAATTATAATGGAAGGGGAAAAATCATATCTTTCTCAAATGAATGTTCAACCATCTATACATGTGAAGATTAAAGAGGCACAGAAAGAAGATGTCGAGTTACAAAAGAAGGAGAGAAATGTTCCTGAATTCATCCTTGATTGTGATGGGATAATAAAGTTCAGGAATCGGGTTTGTGTTCCTCCCATCCCCGAATTAAAGAAGAAGTAGCTGGATGAGGCACATAGTTCTTCATTCTCTATTCATCCTGGAAGAACGAAGATGTATAGGGACCTGAAAGAGTACTTATGGTGGGATGGCATGAAAAGAGATGTTGCTGAATATGTCTCTCGATGCTTAGTTTGTCAACAAGTTAAAGCTGAGAGACAAAATTCTAAGGGGATGTTACAACAATTACACATACCCGAATGGAAATGGGAAAACATTACTATGGACTTTGTCATAGGACTTCCTAAAACATCCAAAGGAAATAATGCTATCTGGGTCACAGTTGATCATCTTACAAAGTCTGCACACTTCATTGCTATTAGAGAGGATTTCTCTCTGGATCAACTTGCCAGGATATATGTAAAGGAAGTGGTAATATTTCATAGAGTACCACTTTCTATTATATCTGATCGGGATCCGAGATTTACCTCGAAGTTCTGGAGAAGTCTTCAGCAAACTCTGGATACAGAGTTGAGTTTCAGCACTGCTTATAATCCTCAAACAGACGGTCAGTCTGAGAGAAAAATTCAAAACCTAGAAGATATGTTGAGAGCTTGCTCTATGAAATTCAAAGGAGGTTGGGATCAAAACCTACCTTTGGTGGAATTTTCTTATAATAATAGCTTTCACTCCAGTATTCAGATGGATCCTTATGAAGCTCTCTATGGAAGGAAATGCAGTACTCCAACTTGCTGGGATGAAGTTGGGGAAAGAAAGCTATTAGGACCTGATCTCGTTGATGAAATGGTAGAAAAGGTCAGATCTATTCAACAACACATAAGAGCAGCTCAGAGTCGACAGAAAAGATATTCCAACAACCGAAGAAAAGACCTAGAGTTTGAAGTGGGTTATAAAGTGTTCTTACGAATATCTCCCTGGAAGAGGGTTATGAGATTTGGAAAGAAGGGGAAGTTGAGCCTTAGATATATCAGTCCTTTCGAAATACTGGATCGTGTTGGGAAGGTAGCTTACCGATTGGCACCTCCACCGAATCTCTCTCAAGTTCACGATGTGTTCCATGTATCTCTCCTGAGAAAGTACATACCCGATCCTTCACATGTACTCAGCTCAGAAGTTGTACCGCTGGAGAAAGATCTTTCTTATTAAGAACAACCGATAGAGATTCTGGATCGTAGCGAAAAAGTCCAACGAAACAAGACCACTTGATTGGTGAATGTTTTATGGAGGAACCACCAATTAGAAGAAGCTACATGGGAACTTGAGGATATGATGAGGGATAGGTATCCTCATCTGTTTTTTAAAAAGTGAAGAATTTCGAGGGTGAAATTCATTTTAAGGGGGGTAGAATGTAACACCCGAGACATTTATGTTATATAAATCATCAAAGGAATCTTTTTCTACACAACACTTGCTTGGCTTTCTTTACACGAAATCGCGACCTTCCTCAATAGCTTGAGTCGTACGCAATACCGAGTTTCACTAAACAATGATATGCTATTAAAATATTATTAAAACTAGCCATTATGAATAGTAATAACCAATTTTTGAAATTTTATAAATTTTATTTTTCAAAATGGACTTCATTTTTGGATTCGTAATATCGAAATAAGCCTAGGGTGAAATTTTGGTATTTTTCTGAAAACTTTCAATTTTTGATGAATAATGAAACCACTAAGTGGTAGTTAAAAAACTAAATTTTTCATAAACCATAATTTTACCGCTTTTGTGAGTGGAATTTCGAAAATCCGAGAGACACGGTTGATGTCAGTAAGTAAAATGTGGTTCAATGAGATGAAAATAATTTTTTTGGTGAATATTAACTTTTTACTTTTTTTTACCACGATAAAAAATAAATTGGGTAATTAAGGGTATAGATGATATTATTATTACCCTAACACATTTCCTAATTCTATTGGATAAGTGTAATTCGACCAAAAACAAACTTAGGAATAAAATATGACCATTTAGGCCCACTTGGATTAGATTAGGACATTTATTATTAATTTATTTAAAGAAGGGTTAAAATAGTTAAAATAAAAGTTTAATAAGTAAATAATTTTTAATATGGGGTTATACATAAGCTAAATTCTACTCTAAATATTCATTAGAAAGCTAAAAAGATTTCCTACATAATGGTATTTTATTTGTAATTTTTAGACATTAAATAATTTAATTTATTTATGACACAATGATGATGCAGTAATTATCTTATTAATGAAATATTGACATAATTGATGTTATAAACACAAAAATAAATGTAATTTGAGACTTTTTATGAATCCCACTAATTTTCTAGGTTAATATGACATGTTAGTATTGATTTAATTAACTTGGTTTGAACTAATAGTTCTGTTATGATTTTCACAAAAATCAATTACTAAATAGTGTCAAAATTGACATAAAATAGTTTTTAAAACAAATATTATATTGGTAATTCTTATTTTATTCCTAAAAATCTAAGGTTCGGCCAAATGAATTATTTAAGGTTATATATATTAATAATAAACAACTTGGGGTTCTTTTGGCTACTTATAGTAAGTTTATTAACCTTATAGTATAAGAACAAAAGAAGACATGGTAAAAGTAAAATTATTTAACTTAATGTTAAATCTAAATGATAAGGTTAAAATAGGAACCTAAACTTGTCTAAATTCTATTGGATGAAAGGATTTCGACCCATCCCCACCTTATATTAGAAATATATCAGTTTGGAGCTATTTAAAAACGAACTTGACTTTATAATAAAATAATAGTTTTAGTTATTCCAAAGGTTCCCCTCTCCTCCCTTATAAAAGGGCACCTCCTCCCCCTCTTCCTCACACCACATTGAGCCTTCAAGCTCGGCCAACCCCTGCCACTTTATCCTCTACACTTCCCTAGAGACATCCTAGTGGTCCTGGTCTTCTTCAAAGACCAATTTTAGTTCCCTAAAAGAAGGTCTCAAAAAAGAACTTCAAAGAAGAGGTAATGTCCTTTACCGATTCTTTCATCTTTATTTCTTCTTCCACTTCTTTAGTTGTTTCATTATGAAGAAATAACATCAGTATCACTAATATACTGATATGTTATTATAAGTATGAAAAAAACCCAATTTAACCATTTATCCATCCTACGGAAAAAGAAACCACCGTGCGTGCGTACGTACGGAATACCGTCTCCACGCTGTGGTGTAATCTATTTTCCACCACCACCTAACTTGGACGGGTATAATGGTGTAAATAATGACTATATATGACTATTATAAAGTGATATTGATTCTGAAATAGTATAAATATACTCCAATACAATTCCACGATCACAGGAATGATATCATCACTCGTGCGTACGTACGAAATACCGTCTCCACGATGTGATGCGACTCGTTCTACCTGATCTTAATTTCATAATGATTATATATATGAATTGAATGAATTAATATGATATATATTACACTAATACCATTCTGGAAATGAGATATCTATAACCTAAAGAAAAGAATAATAATTTATTCGACAAAACACGCATAAGAACCAAAAGTTATAAACACCCGAATAACAAGTAGTAATGAAATATTACTACTAAGAAGATAAGAATATGACCATATATGATATCATAAAAATATGTATGATTCTGGAATAAGTCAATAAAATTATTTAAATCATTATACAAGAGGTCCAGACACTTACAAAGCAAGCCGGACCTAAGGTAAGGGAATATATCACAATCTCATTTTATCCGAGATTGTTTATACTTTGGTATTTACTGGGGTGTATTTTATCATACACATCCATGTTTCCTCAATATGTAATATTATTCCCATCCACGTACAATTTTTTAAATCCAATTTTACCCTTCGGTGAGTTTTTATTAAAAG
Organism: Viscum album; assembly: GCA_963277665.1. Lineage (NCBI taxonomy): Eukaryota > Viridiplantae > Streptophyta > Magnoliopsida > Santalales > Viscaceae > Viscum > Viscum album. The sequence continues at coordinate 88,933,697 of OY728142.1, forward strand.
ATATGAAAGGAATCTTTTGTCGTTTTTCGTACGAGGTAATTTTTGACTTTTCCAACAAAAGTGCGAAGAATGTTTTTTTAACTTATACGGAATGAATGGATTTTTAAAACATTATTTCCAAGAAGCTTCCATTACATGTTTTAATTTTTATTTTTAATCAAATTCTTTTAGTTTAAAATTTTATGACATGTTAATAAAGGAAAATGTTTTTGAAGTAGAAAGGATATTTTCCTCAAGAATGGAGTTCAAGTGTTTTATCAAAATTATTTTCCATCTAAGATAATAAAGTGTTCTGTTTTATCCCTATTATTACATTGATTTGATTATCTTGTGATGGAATTATTTTTATGAATTCCTTTATCTTATATGAATTGTTTTATGATGTTATGATGTTTAAGAATCCCATTTTTATTACATGGGTTATGCAATGATGTATGATTTATGATTTTGTGGAACACATAAGAATGGTATCATTATGAGATGGGTGGGACCTATATCTCCCTCCAATGTATTGGGTAAAGATTTTATATCTCATGAGATAGACATGGCTGGAACGGTAGGTTATACCGGTTCAGTGAAACAGGACTGAAACGAGGGTGACTCTGTTCAGAAAGGGACTTTGTCCACTAAGATAGTCTTGGAAATGAGTCTTGACTAACAGGAAATGATTCTCTATGATTATGTGTGTATGACACAATGTTTCATGTTTTAAGTTATGATTATTGTGATTACATTTCACTGCCATGATTTATCCCATGTTATGAAATTATGATCTCTTTTGCAGGTTAAGATTTCCAAAAGTTATGTGCTTATGTATACGATGTGATTGATATTTCTTTTGTTTACCCTTACTGAGCATTTGAGCTCACCCTTTTGTATGTTTTATTTCCACAGGCCAGGAATAAGGTTATTAAGTAGACTATGACAAAAAGGGACTCTAGATATGATGAAATAAATGGGAGGCAAAGTAGATGCTTTATGAACCAGTTCTTTATGTTTCCCAGTTTCTAAAGACACTATACCTATACGTTCCTTTCGTGGTTTTTTTATATGTTGTAATAAGTATGCTTCAATTTTTAAGTGTTAACAATGTATGTAAAGTATGGGTAGTTATAAAAAACATGATTGCACACCAAGGATTCATAATGCAAAAACCATGTATCTTATTTATATCATAAATAAAATATTACATGGGAGATTACTTTCTATCCAATTGATAATTTTTAAAATATAATTTTAGACCAATTCCTGTACTCACAAAATTCTTCTCAAGAATAATTTTATTCAAAATAATAATTCTATAACAATATTTAAAATCAAACTTTGATAAATATCATAAATTTTCATTTTTCAATTTACTTATGATATTTTCATACAAATTATCCTTTTATAAATATGGGAATTTATCAATTGAGAATTTTTTTATATATTATCCTTTGATAATTTAGTTCCATTACCTCTTGAAAATTCATGATTATTATCATTCCACAATAAATGTAATTATCCATAAATATTTTTTATAATTATTTTTACATGATAATTCCCTCATAATTATAATTTCATAACTTTTATAATTTTATATTTATTATCTATCACAATTATCCTCTCAGAATTCATTGTAATTATCACTTGATATGTATTTTCATTTATCAAATATATTTTAAATGTGGAAGAAGTAAGGATTAAATTAAATTTGAAAAACATACCTTGTCTCTTTCATAATTAATGACGTAAATAAATTTCAACTTGTCAAGATAAATCCAACAGATCCAACAACACTTCAATATCATCTACATCGAATGAGAAATTCGCAGTTATCTTTTATTTTTCATCAATGTTTTGTCTCTCTCTCCTCTTATGGAACCCTATAATACTTCTTTAATTTATCATTTATTATTTTTTCAAATCCTTTTTCAGAACATTTAAAAACTCATTTAAATATATTTTAATTCTTCGTTATATATATACACTTTATATATATAATGATATACCCATATATACATATATTCACCTGCACATATATATACACCCACACATATATATAACTAACATATATAAATTTAATATATATATATTCACATCCATATATATATAAACGTAAAAGAACATGTACAAAGATATACATATATATCTACATAATATATATTCCTGTTTTTATATATACACATATGTATATAAACATATACACCTACACATGTATATATACACATATATATTTTTCACTCATTCATATATACAGAAATTATATATATATATATATAGACTCCAAAATTATAACCCCAAATTAATAATAATAATAATAATAATAGTTTTTTTATTATTATTATTAAATTTTTACATTGTCTCTGTTGTCTTTTAAAAAGTTACTTCCACTAAATACAGTGTTGTTTATGAATTTAAATTCGCCAAAAAATTAGACGTTCTATGGGATATGTAATAATATCATTTTTATTATATTACATCCAAATTAATTTTATCACATGGTTAAGTGACACTTTTCAATTACGAGAAATTAATTACACATGTAATTTTTATTTTTATAATATAAATACAAAAACGATATAAGTATTATTACCCTTCTCTATGATATATCCAAACACATAATGTACATAAATCCTATATCATGTCTTGGGTAAAACACATATTACAAACCTAATTATTGTATCATAATTTATATTTTATACACCATCTAAAAGATATTCCTTTATTATAAAAAATATAATAATAATAATATCTAAATTATCCACACAAGTTATTTTACAAAACTCTTAATGTGATCAACTGTTATGATTCCGCTAGATTAAACCATGCATCTCGGACCACCGGTGGTCTTTGATATCACATATGAGTCCCCACTGGGGTATATTTCACTAATTTAATAAAATATAATACACACAAAATATTACATTTTTATATTTTTAAAATCAATAGTGCAGATCAACATGCATTATAATTTAGTGCTTACTCTACAACTAACTCTGAAAATATCCAATATTTTACTCTAATGTATTAACAGAGCTTTTACCCTTACATGATTCCATTACATCATTTATTATGTCATTTTTATTGAAATTTTACTTTACCAAATAAAAATGATCATAAAATATTCAAAAATAGGGTTTTATTATCATTAACAATTTGAGGATGTCACAATGGGATTCCACTTATGTGTTCCTCCATTAGTTTCAATATCATTGATGTATAAATATTATATATCACAACAGAGACCTTGCACATGTGCATGAGGGCTCCCAAATTGTGTATGAGGGGAAGGAAAGTTAAGGATGTCGATCAAAGGGTCATATGAAGGAATCCCAGAGTGAGATTCACATGAATGGGGTGAAACTGAATGAATGAAATGGAGCTTCCACTTCTCCACCAGAGTGGAAACCTAGAAAAGATTACTCCAACATATCGAGGACCATATCAACCAGGTCTTCTACAAAAAATGGACATTTGAAAGACAAGGTTCAAAAGTGGGGAGGAACCAGAATCACTGAACCCATTTCTCCATTACAATTACATCTGAGGGAGCAATACATCCAAATTCTAAGTCAATATGATCTTCAATATGAATGGGAATCGGCAGATCTATATGAGTTCTCAGAAGATGGTGGTGGCGATGTCTCTGATGATTTCTGATATATGATGATGTAAGGCCTGTTGTTTTCTCTCTTTCTCTAATTTGTACCTTGTACAATCATTTTATTAATATATTTTTGGGGGACTGGGCACTCGGCCTAGTCCTGCGCCTTCCTTGTTATACCTAATGAAGTGGAGGAGAAGGTATTTCACTATTCATAAATTAACAGTGATTCTATTTACTATAATAGAATGAATAAGAGAGTGTCTCCCATAATAAATAATATTATATAGTCAAAATTTATATGAGTATAATACCATTTATATATTGATATAATTACTATAGTTTTCAATTAATATTTATATCTCATCTATTCTCCGATTAAAATCAAGGGTAAATGGATGATAGATAATTCGAACAGTAAAAAAGATGATTCAATATCATGGAATGAATAATAATATTACTAATAGGGATATGTCACAAATCAACACTACCCACCTTCAATAAGATATGAGAAAATTACCAATGGATTGGAGTCTTCTCAAATACTATGAGGTATTAACACGAAATAGAACATTTCACCAATTATATGAAACATTATCAGTAAAAATATAAATGAACAATCACCCATGCGATAAAAAAATTTATATATATAACAAATATTATCAACATAAATTGTTTTATAATAAAGTGAATAACTAAATAAATGTGAAACATCCTAAACTAATATAATGTTTATTAAATATGGAAAAATGGTGGCCATCAGAATAAAAACATCATGCCATTAAATATGAAATCCACTCTAAAATTATATTATTTAAGATAATTCATATACAATAATATCCAATCAAGTAGGATTTAAGAATGACCAAACCCTAATTATTCTTGTTGTGTTAATAAATTACACTCTTATTGGTCAACCAAAAACGTGTGTTGACTCCACAAATATATTGTGTCTATATTAATCTCTAATAAAAAAGTGATACCCAAAATAAGAGTATAATCAAATTTATCATAATGTTTTGAACAAATATTATCAAGATACAAGTAGAATAATTTCACCACTCTTATTAAATAAAAATATTTTTATATGTATGTTAAATTTATCTACAAATATTTATACCACAATAATAAAGGAACCCTTTAAAATGTGACATGTACAAGAGTTTTGTTTACCCAATGATAAAATTTTTAATATGTCAATTGAGGGGATATCTCTGACATTACACCATATAAATGGTTTCCCCCATGTCATAAATGTTGAATCTTTTCCACTACACACATAGATTGTTGTCTAGAAATAGAAGTTCTTCAAAAACTAGGACACGCATGCTCCCCATGTTTCCCCATAGACATGTGATGTCCCCTCCTTAGAGACTCCCCACAATATTGAATATCACATATGAAAAATTAATATTTCCATAGAATTGTGCATGTTCATTCAATGTGTTCTTTCCTCACTCACATACACCCGGTGAATATTCCCAACAGTTCACCTGTTATGATATCAACTCTAGGTCAAACCACATTATCCATGGGGTTATAATCATATAGGATATAGAATATAATGGTTAAAATTGTTGACATGGGTAGTAAAAATTATACTTTTAATCGTTTAACATTTTGGGATTTTATATTCACCACCCTTTGGTTCATAAGGTCCTTGTTTTTTACCCTACATTACATCCTAGGTAGTGCCACTACAATTTTAGTTGTGTACCACCTCTGATAATAATGTAACAAATTTAACGTCCTCAAACAATTAATATATCCACATGATAAAATGTTTTTCCAGTAATATCTTTTTTCTCCATCCCAACTCACTAGGTCCAATATAATTGGACATAGAGTGAAGGCATCTGGTGGTCCCTTCTGCATTGTATTGGTACCATATTTCAGTGGTTGAGGATTAATCATGTATTATTACCTTAGAATAATTGGAAGCCTTTTGGTTTGTTTTCATTTTATATGATACCTAAAGCATATGAGACCATGCATTAAAACACGGTCACTAGTGTTTGGTGTGTCTATCCCTATGATAACATTTGTGTTGTTCATTCCATAACTATGATTTGATACCTGGAAAGACTGTGTTTTATTTTCATCACATGTATACATGGTATACCACATGAAATTAAATGCATTTTTTTATGTTCATTACTTTTCCATGATGTGAAACTTGTACTAGAATAACATGTTGGCCATGCATGATTTCTTTCACTTGTCGGTGCATGTGTACCCTTCTAGTATTTTTCTATGATAAACAATATTGTTACATTCTATAAAAGTTTGTGTTTCAAATCCTCTAGAACATTAATTTTGTTATTAATTCATGTGGTATCCCATGTGATGTATGATACCATGAATTTAGAGAAGTATTTCATGGTTTTTGGAATAGGTTCACCTTCATGAGATAATTGGCCCTTTAAGAGGGTAGGTTCATAACCCATGATGATGGCGATGATGGTCCTAAGGGTGTAGGAATGATTATTTATTACATTATAATGTTGGATGTACACTCAAATAATTGATATCATGCATTATGTTTCTTGATTGCTGGTTGATTAGTGAGAATTATTTTGTTCATGAGGGAAATGAATGCCGAGTGGCATTCACTCACGATTCCATAAGATGTTTTAGCACCAGATTCACTCAAACTATAGATATTTTGGGACCAATTAGAAAAACCACTAATTTACTTATGTAATGGATCCTAATTATATATTTTTATGGTTTATGGTGGTTTGTTACATGCAAGAAATCTCAACCCATGGTTGTTATTCCTTGAATGTGGTGGTTGTTTATATGATATATTGTAAAGATATGTATTTTCATATTTACTTTCTACAAACAATATCACATGCATGTATACAAAAAAATTACTAGTTGGGTCATGGACTACATTTGTGGTTTCATATTGATTTATACTCACACCATGCTTGGGTAGCCAGTGAACATTGGTACTCAAGTATCCCTCACTTGTGGCATATAATGATTGGCTAAGGCTAAATTTGATCAAATAGTATGATAATGTTCTAGGATTGTAGAGACATATATGATATGTGTCTTGTTGTGGGAGAAGAGCCACTTGTACTTGTTCATGTCTATTATTTTCATATGTGATTAGAAATGAGTGATTTATAACTCTCACAGATATTTGAGTGTATTGTTTCTATAAACATGCATATAGTTTAAATTTTATCAGTTTAATATTAATTTGAATATATATAGATTACATGATTGGTTAGTAATTCATATTTTTTATTCTAACTAAGGTATAGTCGAAACATGTTTCCACTAGAAACCCTCACTACTATTTGTCATCCTCTGGAACACTTGTAGTCACAATTGAGTTGAGGTGGAATTATTTCATAGACTCAGTGACATAGGTCTAGATTAAAATGTATCATCTTAGAAAAAAATATCTCACGAACCATAATAGTTTTTAAACCAAATTTTTCACAGTTTATGCATCATTCTATAATACAAGAGGAAAAACACATCACCATTGATCATACACCAATGATTTTATATAGATACAAATCTCCACTAAACTCATAAAAGAGCTACATTTCAATATATAGTTCACATAAAACCCATTTTTTAGATGAAAATGAGTATTTACCTCCGGAATCATCTCGAACCTCAATCCGAGGGAAATTTAAGAGAAATAGAGTATTCATGAGAATCATGGCCTATTTCGCAGTTGGAGTTCTAGGATAGATTGAAATTATATACATGTTTATTCACTAACTAGTATCTACCACATTGAATTATTAGATAGGAGAATAAATGTTCTTATATAACCACCTACCAAAAAACCAAAGCTAGTGGTTATGTATAGGTAACATCAATAGCTCATCATCACCATTTTTATCCAAAAGTTAGTGAACCACAAGACACATCAAGGTAAATGATTAAAATTCAACAATCACCCATGAAATAAAAACCACATAATATTTATATAAAATATTTTATTTAATAATATATATTATGGTATTATCATTCTATACGATCTTACTGATATTTATCTTATCAAAATCCAATTACAAGGAAAATCCATTTATTGGATAATTCAATACAATATATTAGGAAAATTTTAATTTTAATATTAATATTAACATTAACTTTTAATATTCAACCAATATAATCCAACACACGACATTAAATTGATCCTCCACATTCGTTAATAAGGTTCATATAATCATTAATTATTATCTTCAAAAGAATCATAATTCAGATACATCATATTTATAACATTTCCTAGGAGATAAATTATCATTTTATGATATTCTTTTGTCATTATTATTTCCATGTTTTTATTTTAGTATTAATTTACATCATTAGAATCAGACACCTTATTCCCTTTATACATCCCATAATTACTTGTATATTTTTTAAATAAATTATAGTTATAGATATATTTTCCATTATCCAAAATCATATATTTTCCCCCTCAACAACCCATTTCATATATCATATAATTCATAAATAAATTGTAATTATTAATTATATAACATATACTATACAAACAGTAATTTTCAATATTATACATCATATAATATTTCTATTTAATATTAATTAAATAATTAATTTTTCAATTTTATTTGAATACATTGCTAATATAATTTCTATGATATTTGTGTCACCACCTAAAGTTTCATTAATCAGGATGACTTTAAATCATATGTAATTTTTTTCACTAAATGATTATTACAAAAATATTATGGTTTAAATTATTTTAAAAAATAATTATTATAAATATATTTATTATAGAATTTTTATTCTACTATATAAATTATTAATACTTAATATTAATTAAAATTATTATAATAAGATCATGATCAATGATAATACACAATATCACAGTTTAGTTTCATTCATTCAAACATTCTAATATGTAAATTAATTTCTAAAACTGTTAATAATATAGTATGTAAAGTTTCAATTAACCACAACTAATTAAATTAACCTAACACATATTCTATGCCATTGAATATTATCTGTAAAAGTCATTAATATTTGAATAATTCTTATTCTTATTTCCAATAGTTATAAGTTAAAATATAAATATAAAATTAAATTACTTCATTTATTAAAATCATTTGAATACTATTTCTAATTCAAGACACTAATAATGATATAAGATCTCATAATAACAATAATAACCACAGTAATGTAGAATTATTAAAATATAAGATAACATATAACAAATTATATATAACTTTTATAATATTATAGAAAATATTAAAAAGATATCAATATATTATAATATATATATATATCAAAAATGGAATACCTTTTTTTATTTCTTATAATATTTACAAAACATTCAATTAAAAAAACAAGTTTACTGTGGGTTTTATTTCATTGATTTAATTTTTTATTTAACTTACTCAAAATGTAATTCTAACAAACAAAAATAAATAAAACATTTTATATTTTTAATATTCGTCAATATATCTATAACATTTTCATCTCTGAAAATCCTAATTTCTCAAATGTTTTATATGTATTTGTAGTAAATTCTAAATTACACAAAATAATCATTAACTGAATATTCATGAATATTTTTTTTATTGTCACTAAACAATTTTCATAGGATCTATCTCATATGTAGTTTTCCATTAATATATGGTATAGATTATGGTTTTATTTAATAATAGTATGCATGAATTTAATTATAAATTGGTTAAAAAAATTTTAAGGATTTATTAAAATCCTTCTAATGGAATCACAAGATCATATTTTTATTATATTTGTTTCAGTAAAGTGGTTAATATACAAAATGATTATTTAATATTCAATATTTAATCAATTGAATCATTGGAAAAAATTAACCATATAAAATTATCTCTACGACATATCTGAATTTTTTTGTTTCATTTCTAATATTCTTATAGAAATGGGTTCAACATAAAAACATGAATTTTTATATCATAGTTTTCATTTTGATTAAATTGTTATTCAATTAAAATTATAGAGAATTAATTATCCCTAAAATATTTCTCCAATATTTCACTACATCCAAAAATCCAAAATCATATAAAAAATTATCAAACAGATCTTATTTAAAAATAGTGAAAAATTACATAAACCATTTTTAATTATTTATAATCAAGGGCTCCAAAACAAAGAGATATTATTATAATCCTATAACTTCTCAGTATTAGTAACCTAAATTTTTCTATCATATTAAACTCTATTTAATTCCATAATCATTCTATAGGTTGGTAGAAAATATATATAAATTGAATTTTATGAATTTTAAAAATTATATGTTGAATTTTAGATATAAAATGATGTCTGAGAATAAAATCAAAAAATTGGAATCACATAAATGAATAATAACTTTTTCTTTTAATTTTTCATTCTCCACAAAGATATAACATAAGTGGAGGAACCTATGTTAAGATAATTTTCCTCGACATTATATTCATGTTGAATCCTGTAACATCTGATTTTTTAGTGGAATTTAGATTTTTATTTTTTTATCTAAAATAATCCATTTATTTAAATTTTCACGCCTACACCAAATAATCAATCCTTTGTAGAAAACTCATAAAATACCAAAAAAATTGGAAGAACTAGTTCTGGACTCGAAGAAAAATTTCATATCTCAATTTAATACTACATTTAAAATGAAATTACAGTTTATAACTTTTTAACTAAAGATTTATCATTCTCACAAAACCATCCCATGATGTTAAGAAAAACCTCACAAAATATATCATTCAACTAAAATATATTTTAATATGTACAATGATAATAACACTGTTAATAAATTGAAATTATTGAAGCATTCAGTATCATAAAAAACTATTTCTATTACGTTTTCCCCAACTTTTAATCATATCTTCCTTAAAAAGGAAATATGTCATATATTTCCCATTATATTTTTCAAATATATAAAATATTAATTTTCAAAAATAAAGAAGCATACATTAATTTTCTAATTAATAAATAGAAAAAATAAATCATTCAAGGTATATTACAGAAATCTATTATAGGGAAAAGTAATATCACAAAAAAATATTTCCCAAAATATATTTCGAAAATAAAAAAATCACTATAATGATACAAATTATGAAAAACAAATCTGACTAATATTCAAAATAAATGATACATTATAAATTCCTATACAACTCATGTACCAAATTCATATTGCCCTCCTAAATATTATTATCAGTACAGTCATATATACATCTAAATGAATCATAGATTCGAATTCACTCTCAAGCAACACTATCAATCCCAAATAAATAAATGATCAATGTTCATGATTTATACCACAATAGTCAAAAACCCCAACCAAAACTATGAGTCATTTTCAATATAATCCACTATATTATGATATATTCATCCATTAATACATTAAAATGAGCATCAGACTCCTAACTTTTAATGGGAAATCACAATTGCTTCTCATATATACATCTAATCTTGAATAATGTCCTCAAAAAACATTTTATACAGATAGAATCAAAAACCCATGAAGTTATACCTTTTTTAATCATACTAAATTAGTGTTAAAATCTCATCATCTATTTTGGATCAGATCAATGGTAAGAAAATAAATGAAAAATGGGATATCACATTTCCATATAATGGAACTAATGAACATTTTTCCATAAGATGGTAGTTATATTGCATCCTCGTGCTTAAATTCATGAAATGAAGGGATGCAGAATATATCACTTCCACATTGATATAATTATTCATGAAATTGTAGATTGCATCACTAATTTTTTTTCCTATATTGAACCATTTTTCATAGATATTTTCATCCAATATATTGAAAATATCTACTCAACCTCACTAATATACATGAATCATTTACATGTAAATAGAAAAAGTGCATAAAAACTCTATTTTAATTTATATAGTAATCAATATTGATACATGATAAAAATTAATAACACTAAATATGATTAAATGAGCTCATGGTTACGTTATTACATTAGTGAAATATTTAAGGGAATAAATCACAATGGCTAACATTGTTTTCTAATCATGAAATACTGGATACATAAATGTTTTCCATATTAAATTTGAAAAATTTTGACATTGAATTGGAAAATTATTGAAAAAATATTATTCCATTTAGAAGATAACCAACTTTATTAAAGGATCCCTTCTTCATACCATGTATAAAAGAAAAAATACAAAAGCGATATCTCATATTCCTGGTAAGGGGAATCATACAAAAAAATCCATCGTGGATATAAAAGGGAAATATAATTTGGTATACAAAATAATCAATAAATGTGTAACATAGTCAATAAATTGATAATGAAATACAAACGTGGATTACATTTAAATTTAAATAATCATTTTTATGATAATAATTGGTCTCATTGTGAAATTTATATTGTTTCACATTATAATATTAACTTAAAGGACTTGTAGAAAGTAATTGTTATTTGACCATCAAGGGAATATTCTAAGAAATCATGATATTAAAATAAAGTCCATGTTTAGGACATCATGATTTTATTTTCATGGCATCAATACAATACAAAAAAAATATTTTAAACAATAACTTATGGAAAGGAAATTTAAATACATTGGAAATAATACACCAAATACCCAATCCTTTTGTCACAATATATGCACAAATGTTAGATTCAAATGGATATGAAATGGCACAAATACAAGAGGTATTTTGAATAGTATTATTAATAAATTTCTATTAAAACATTTAGGTATGTTTTTTATCTTACTACAAATTGAAAAATTCACAAATCCTCTTATAAAATAATAAAATTGATCAGACTTGCTCTCGGTCCGATGATATAATACGATACCACAGATTATGAGACAATTGTATTAGTATAGAATACAAATATATGAGTAATAAAAATAGTAAATGATTCTACCATATATTTTATAGAATCAATACTAAAAGAATGTTTTGTAATTAAAACAGTTATAAAATAAAACAAATAGAAAGAAGAAATAAAAGGATTCTTTTTATATTACAATATGAAGTTGAAAAATAAAATATATTAAAATTTATTTATCCCTAAGGGCAGTGTACCCATTCACCTAGGATAATCGGTCTATATCACCAACATTGGTAAGCCATTTATATGATGATCGACACATCTGTCTTGCTATCCCCACAAGAACTTGATTTTACAGGTAATGGGAACCTCTGTCTTTCAAACACTTGAATGCCATTGATGTGATTATCAGTTTCCCCGTCTACCTATCCCCGACAGCCCTCAATCATAATCACCTTATTGGACTCACAAAGAAAAACAACGAACTTAATAAAATACAAAAACTATAAACAATTAGTTCATGTTTTTTAAATTTCAAGGCTTTCATATGAAGCCAAGAGAAGTCACACAGTATCTCTCTAGAATAAGGAAGATGTAGAATTTAATAAAATTCATATCACTGATTCAAATGAACTCCAATTTATATGCCTCAGGTTTCAACTGTCATATTTTCTCCAATGGTCATATTTCATTGAAAATATTAGAGGGACTTGGATACCAGGAATTGTAACAGTCAAATTGAAACCGATAAAATGACATAGTTCTAATTATTTTATAACTAAATCCATTGAAGCGATTTGGTTAAAACAATATTTATATGAAAATGCTAACATTAGTATGATTGATATAGAATGTGTGCATTGATGAATGAATAAAATCATGTTTGTGATAAAAGTAAAACATGAGTATGTAATGTATTGATATGATGTAAACTGAGTACAATGCATAATTTGAATACGGTTAATGTAGACAGTACAATACATAATGTAAGTACGATACACAGAGTAAGTATAATAGATAGATTCTGTACAATAGACATATTCGTTATGATATAATGACTCAGTATGATAGACATAGTCAGTATGCTAGACATAGTTATAACGATAGACAGAGTGTGTCTGATAGACTTAGTCAGTAATATAAACATAGAAACTGTATTCATAGAAGGTAATTTTATTGAGAAATTAGTATAAAGAGATTTTGGATTTCCAATACAAAAGACACAAAAGTCAAAAGAATATGTTTTACATAACAGTCTCCCCATTTTTTTAAAGCATATATTCAAAAGTAAAACATTGAAAGAAATAATGCTCTGCCCCTATGTTATGCCAACTCTTCTAAATATGAAATTTAATACAGAAAACTCCACCTTATGAATATACTTTCCAATGGATTTTATTTGTATATTTTCAAAGATTTATATGTATTACAATTGAGTAAAACATTAAAATTTATCCCTCTTTGAGAAACACTTTCCCCTATTAGATAAAATTCTCCCCACGCCCTTTTGGTTTAAAAAAATAATTTCGTAGTCTAGATTAGCCTAAAATGGTTAGAGAGAAACAAAAAATGAAAACAATGAAGATACAACTGTAATGTTTTTTGAGTTAAAAAAGTTCTAAAATTTTCAAAAAACATACAAGAAGGTATAAACATCAAAATATTCATTTGTTTTCTCTTTCATTCTCATTCTTGATCAAATAATGAAGCACAACCTTCATATTTGTTATCTATTTATTTTCATCTGAAATAGGAACACCTTGGGAATTGATAATCACTTGTTGGATGGAAAAAAGTTGATCCTTGTTTTTTATTGTCTCTTATTGAGTTCTGATCACGTATTCATGAGTATCAATTTTGTCTTGAATATTCTTACTATCTTGAGTAAACATATTATTTTTTTCTTCAGAAAATGTATTTCATCATTGAAAGATGAAATGTTTGAATAATCTTACTAGACATCATTCATACTTTCTTGATACTCTTTTACTGAATGAATATCAGCACCATGAGTTTTTGAAATCTGATTCAACCTGTCAACAGTTTCATTATCATGTTATTAAAAGCAATTGATAGATCATTTGAAATCCCCATTAGGTATTTAATAGTTTCCTTATTATAATTCAATGAGATTTATTTTTTTTATGACTATATATTCTCCTTGTTGAAATCACTCTTATGATAAACTGAAATATCACTAAAATCTTTTAGATCTCCTTCTATTGACATTACCCACTTTCTGAGCTCTATTGCTGAACCAAACTTCATCCTTTGATTATCTATTATGAAACCAATCATCCCTCATATTTTTTGAAAATAGGGAATAGTCTTATCAATTCTTCTTAAAACCAGAAAAATTTAATCTCTTTTTTTTAATGAAATTGTATGTTCAGAATCAGTATCAATATTGTATGATTCATGTCCATTGGATTAGCTAGATTCTTTATCATTTTGTTTTCATTTTACATTATAATTTTCTTTTTGAATCAATTATTTTTATTTTTCATATATTTCTTATAAATTTTTTCCACTGATGACAATTACATTCTCTATATGAGAACATTGATCCCCTTGCATGACTAGAGATAGAATTCCCTTTGAATGGGTTTCGAAGGATTGAAGTAGTGCTTGATAAAAAAAGGATTCTGTTTTTGTATTCCCTCACTTTTTTGGTCGTGAATATTCTTCTATAATCTTATTAGAACTCATAATATACTCCAAAATAATTTGATCATCATCTTATCCGCCTTCCGGTTGTGAAGATGATCAAACATCTTCTTGCACAATTTGTTTTCCTTTTTTCCTTCTCTGGAAAATTCTGAATGATTGGTTCTTGATGAAATTATTCTGTCATTTGGGAACATTCTAACTCAATTATTTTTTTGATTTTGGAAACATCAAAATCTTGAACATTTCGTTTCAAAAGAACGTTCTTCTTCTTCTCATCTGGTTGAGTATCTTCTGTTCTTATCATCTCGGCTAGATCTTTAGCTGGATGAAGATCAAATTTAGGATCACCTTATTTTCATTGGTCTTTTTCATTTCTCCACGTGTTTACCTCCTCCTTACTATATTTAGTTTTCTTCTTAGTCATTTCACTGATTTGAGGATCTAATGTCTGAGAAGCTACTATTTTTTGTGCTAATTCTAGTAGAAGTGGTGTCGATTGAGTTGGTTCCGATTCTTCCACAACCTTGATGAAGAGTTTTGATTTTTCATCAAAACAAACCTTAAATTTATTTATCTTGTTCTTAATTATCCAAGAAGCCTTCATCTCTATCAAATATCCTTAAACTGGAATCTTATAAAACATCAATATTTTTAGAATGAGAATTTTCAGAATATAGAAATACATGATATTATGAGACTTGATATTTCCAGACATCAAATTCATTATTATTTCAAATATTTAACGCATTATATTTTCATTTCACATATTTACTAGGCAATGTAACATAAAGATTTCAGGAACATTAAGAGTTTCTCTATCCACTTTCCTTGGAATTAGAAACCCTTGCATCCAATGGACAACAAACCAGTCGTTTTTAGAGAGATTAAATACTTTTATAATCTCCCCGTTGATAAGAAACAATGAATTCTCATCTTTTTTCATATTAAATGTACTGACTTCCTCAAACAT
Organism: Viscum album; assembly: GCA_963277665.1. Taxonomy (NCBI): domain Eukaryota; kingdom Viridiplantae; phylum Streptophyta; class Magnoliopsida; order Santalales; family Viscaceae; genus Viscum; species Viscum album. Next base: position 88,949,706 of record OY728142.1, read on the forward strand.
CTTATGAGATGGAAAAATAGAGTCACCATCAGTCGAAACATTGAGGAAATGTTCTACTTGTTTTACTGACCTAGAAATGTGTCTATCATACAGGGAAAAGTTATTCATCATATCCATTCAAAAGACAATTTTTTGTACAATTATCTATCAACTTCAACAAGAACTAGATATTGAGATATGAGTTTCTCAACACAAAGATGTTCTCATATTTGGAATAAAATAATCCATTAGATTTTGGAGTCATAATTGTAAAGTAAATTTTGAGAGACTAACCATTCTATGAAGAAATCTATTTCGGATAATGTATTTGAAGAAATATTGGCAGGAGTGATTGCAGAAAACTATGACAAAATGTTGATTTGAAAATTAATTGATCATACCAAGTCTTAATTAGGGGATCAAAGCATCAACGAGAATCATGAAGAACTGGTGTGGGTTGGGGAAAGGGTTCGTCTATTTATAGGAGAATATGGATGACCACTGGTTTTCTACAGTTGAGATTAGAAGATATATAATCTAACAGTGGATAATAAAATTGTTTTTTTAAAAAATATTTTATACAAACAGAAAACAATGACACAAAAGGAAAACATCACAAAAAGAAAATATAATGTACATGTTGATGATTTCATGTAAGTTGTTGATTCCATAGTATTATGACTGTATGAACATAATACTATATAGAAATTCAACAGTTGAAATAATGAATATAAAATACAATCAAACATAAAATCAATTAAAAAATTGAATATGATCGGTTGTCAATCAAATGGAATACTAATTCATTACCGTTAGTTTTCAAGCTGATGGAAGAAAACCATTACCCTTGGTTGTCAAACTGATAGAGAAAAAATCCATTATCATAGACTTTCAAGATGATGGAAAAAAATTCATTACCATTGGCTATCAAGCCGATGGAATAAAATGTCATTACCATAGGTTGTTAAAGCCAATGGAAAACAAAGTCATTACCATATGTTGTCAAGGATATGGAAAAAAATTCATTGCCATTGGTTGTCAAGTCGATGTAAAAAAATTTCATTACTATTGGTTTTCAATCAAATCGAATACAAATTCATTACCATTTTTTGTTAAGCCGATGGACATATTATAAATCCAATAGTATGGGTTTTTGAGAAAAAAGGCAGAAACTATAAATTAATAAAATATGAAGCTGAAATACATAAAAATAAAAATAAAACAACTAATGAAACATATAAAACAAATATACCTATTATATTAAAGGATTAATTTATAATATGAAATAATGAATAGTAACAAAAAAATAATAGATAAAAAATTGATCAAAAGATTAATTTTCTCCTCCTACGAAAAAGAATGTTTTAATGTAAAGAGAATTGTAAAAAAAGACGTAGATGTGAATATTATTTTAATATAATCATTCCTAGATTCTATTTAATAAAATAAAATCTATCAGATGTTAATGGTTTTGTGAAAACATAAACATGTTGTTCTTGTGTTCTGATTAATTGTAAAATAATATCCCCTTTTTGTATGTGATCAATAATAATGTGATGTCTAATATATATGTGTTTTTCTTGAGAGTGATGTGGAAGATTTTTAAATAATGAAAGTGAACGTGGGTTATCACAAAATATATGAGTTTTATGAAATATCATACCATACTCTATGATTGTGCATTGCATCCACAAAACTTGATCATAATAACTTCTCGGTACTGCATATTAAACTTTAGCAGTGGAGAGTGAAACTGTGTGTTGTTTTTTGCATGACGAGAAAACTGAAGGATCTTCTATAAAATGAAATGCTCTAGATGTAACACCCTGAGATTTTATGTGATATATTATTTTTAATTTCATTGATGTCTTCTATTTTACATTACACCAAGATTATATTGTACTATATACAACACCGTATTAGCTTGCAGTATACGCAACACTATTCTTGGCTCTTGTTACACACAATTTTATGTTCATTTTGTAGAAATTATTCTTCACAACATTAAGTATAGATATTCATTAATGTTTAAATGAAATAAGTATTTATTATGTTTTATATGACACCAAAGGGAGCTTCCACTACATGCATCCATGACATGGCTTACATTACACGCAATCACGACCTTCTTCGATAACGTGTGTAGTACGCAATACCGGGTTTCACTAAACAACGATATGTTAATAAAATATTATAGAAACTAGCCGTTATAAATATTAATACCCACTTTTTGAAATTTTATAAATTTTATCTTTCAAAATGGACTTCATTTTTGGAATTGGAATATAGAAATTAGCATAGGGTGATTTTTTGGTATTTTTCTGAATACATTCGATTTTTGATGAATAGTGAAAACAATGAGTTATTGCTTAAAACCGACATTTTATTTAAATATTAAATTATTTTATTTAAATTTATCTTATGTCAAAATTGATACATAATATCTATATAAGTTGAATGTAATTCATTGGAGTCATTTTATAATAATTTTAGATATATAAAATTTTTATTGAACTTTTTACTGTCTTTTACACCTCTTAGGAAAATTTTCAAATTTACATAAAACATAATTTTACTGCTTCTGTGAGTTTAACTTCAAAAACCCAAGTGGCACAGTTAATATCAAGAAGTAAAATGTGGTTAAATACGATAAAAATAATTTTCGGTGAATAGTAACTTTTAACTTTTATTTGCCACAGTTATAAGTAAATAGGGTAATTAAGGGTAAAAATGATATTAATATTACCCTAACACATGTCGTAATTCTATTGGATAAGTTTTATTCGACCAAAAACTCCTTAGGAATAAAATATGACTCTTTAGGTCCACATGGATTAGATTAGGACATTTATTATTATTTAATTCAAAGAAGAGTTAAAAGAGTTAAAATCAAAGTTTAATAACTAAAACATTTTTATTATAGGTTTATACAAATAAAAAATTCAAATATAAATATTAATTATAAAGAAAAAATTATTTCCTACATAATTGTATTTTATTTGTAATTTTTAGACTTTAAATAATTTAATTTATTTATGACACAATTATGTTGCAATAATTACCTTATTAATGAAATATTAACATAATTGATATTATAAATACACAAATAAATGTAATTTGAGACTTTTTATGAATTAAACTATTTTAATAGGTAAATATATCATATTAGGGTTGGTTAGATGAATTTTTTATGATGTAATAATGCTATTATGAATTTATAAAAACCAAAATAACAAATAGTGTCAAAATTGACATAAAAGAGTTTTTAAAACAAATATTATATTGTTAATTGATATAATTGTCCTAAAAATCTAAGGTTCATCGAAAATACATATATAATAATATATATGACATTAATGGACTAATTGGGGGTTTATTGGAAGTTTATAGAAATTTTTTAACCATATAGTGTAAGAATAAAAGAAGATACGGTAAAAGTTATATTATTTAACTTAGAGTTAAATCTAAATTATAAGGTTAACATATTAACCTAAACTTGTCTAAAACCTCTTGGATGAGTGGATTTTGTCCCATACCCACCCTAGAATCTAAATAAGTCACTTTGGATCCATTATAAACCACATATGAATTAATTATAAAATAATATTTTAGGTGTTTCCTAAGGTGCCCCTCACCTCTCTTATAAATGGGTACTCCCTCTTCTGTCTAATTAACACTTCCAAATCCATTTGGCTCAGCCAACCCCTACCCAAATACCTTATAAACTCTCCTGCCTTAATCCTAGATGCCTTCCATTAGTTATAAATCCAACCTAAGGTGCCCTTTTGATCAAATCATAAGGAAGAAGCCGATGAAAAGGTAAATATCTCACTACTTATTTCATGTTCCTTTCGTTTCCCACTTCATCCTTCATTATTGTTTGCATTCTAAAATAATAACACCATTATATTATATATAATTTGTTGTTATTATAAAAATTTAAAAACCATATTTGTTATTTTATCCATCCTATTAATGAAAAAGTCATCACACGTGCGTACGTACGGCTTTCCGTCTCCCACTACTGGAAATAATGACATTTGCGACGGGGCATTTGCATCGGGATCCCGTCGCTAATAGGCTTTTGTGACGGGGGCCCATCGCAAATAGCCCATCGCAGAAAACGGCATCACAACAACAATTATTTGCGACGGGCCCATCGCGAAAGGTATAATTTGTGACAGTAATCCTTCCCGTTGCAAATATTAGTCCGTATATTTGTGAAAACATTTTAAAATCGTAGTTGCGACGGCCCCGTCGCAATTAGAATTTAAAAAAAAGTTTAAAAATTATTAATAAATTATTTTAATGAATATAATAATAATACTATTTGCGATGGGCATAGTATCCCGTCGCAAATACTGTAAAAAATAAAAATAAATAAATTATTAATAAATTATTTTAATTAATATAATAATAATCCAATTATAATTCAAAAAAATATTAATAAATGATTTTAATTAATATAATAATAGAATTATAATTCACTAATAAAAATAATAAATTATTAATAAATTATTTTAATTAATATAATAATAATAGAATTATAATTCAAAAATAAAAGATAATAAAACATTAATAAATGATTTTAAATAATATAATAATAGAATTATAATTCACAAATATAAATAATAAATTATTAATAAATTATTTTAATTAATATAATAATAATAGATTTATAATTAAAAAATAAAAAATAATAGAATATTAATAAATGATTTTAATTAATATAATAATAATAGAATTATAATTAATAAATAAAAAAATATTAATAAGTTATTTTAATTAATATAAAAATAATAGAATTATTTTACATTCAAATATTAAAATAATTCTAATATTACAAAAAATAATAATTAAATTATAATATTATAAAATTTTATTATATATATATATAATTTAATATTATAAAATATAAATAATATTATTATTCATATTAATATTCTTATTTCAAAATATAATATTATTAATATTTTATAATGAGACAGAAACTACGAATAGAAAAAAAAATCATATTTTGATTTAACAAACATTATAACATAAAAACAAACTCTAATCTGAAGGAGGGGGGGGATGGGGGATATGCAGATGCTTGTGGAGGAAACTCCATCCCTAAAGCATGAGTGAGTCGGCGCATGTACTACATCTGCTCCCGATGCTGCTGCAGCCACCGACTCATCTACTCCTTGTACAGCTGCTGCTGGCATCGACGCTCCTCCTCATGCTGCTGCTGCTGACGCTTCTGCTCCTACTCCTGTCGGAGACTCTCTATCAGTGCAGTCTAAGATCGCAACTGATCCTCATACTGTGTAGCAGAAGAAGATGCACGAGCTCCTCTCGAGCTGGACGCCGACATCGCAGCACTGCCATAATAATCTTCGGGAGTCAGTCGAGAGCTGATACCAACTACCCGGCCCTTCTCGAAGGCATACTGGGTGGCCTGCATCCATGCCGCCTCATCAAACTGACGGCTAGTGGATTGATCTGATGACTCGGACTGACTCTCAGGTCTGGTCTGTGACGTTGCGGCCCCATATGACTCCTGTAGTTGCAATTTAAAATTAAAATTGTGAATATATTATATGCAGTTAATTTTAAACTTGAAAACAAATAATACTGACCACGATGTGATGCTGACGATCACCTCTGAGCTCCCCAGTAGCAGGATCACTATACATCCTCTGATATACGTCGTACTCTGTAATATCGGGGTGCTCGACAGCCTATAAGAATAAAAAATAAACTGTTAATATTTATAGTCATATAAAATATTTATAAATAATATACGTACTAGATGCTGTCTATGAGTACTGAAAGTATGACTCCCATCTCGATGAGTCACCTCCTGTCTACCCCGATTCTGCCTCCCCACTGATGATCTCCTCTAAAAGGCATCACTCAACCAGTGTGCACATAATCAATCCCATACATGGGATGAAATGTACTCTAGTCGGTGTGCTCTACATGACTCGTCTAAAACTGACACTCATGCTTTCTTCATGGCAGCTTTTCTTAAATTGTGCAAAAACTGACGAAAGCGATCACGCATGGCCACCTCCCATTCCTCGTGGATGGCGTCACGCATGGTATCCTTGATCGGATACCATAAACCCTACAAATAAATAAAAATATCATGTTAGAAATGAAATAATTTTCAAAATAAAAATTATTTATTTACGTATGTACCAACCAATGGTCGAACATGGCCTGTTGCATATCAATGGGAATCTGCTCCCATTTGGCCCAAGGCTAAGATAAATAGTTGCACAAAATAGCGCTGCCCTGTCTGACTGCTACATGCGGAAAACTGTAAAAATAATAAACATTTATTATGTGAATAGATTAATGAAATCTTAGTCAAATACACTGGTTATCACACAAGTTATTACACCTCCGTGTGCGTGGATCAAACCCAAGATGTGGACGTCGCTCGGGGACGGGGTCAAAAATCGTCAATCGTGCAAGACCGCGCCCCCTCCGCATACTCCCTGGAGCGCCTGCAGGCTGAGGGTCATCTGCCAGCAACTCATCCGCATCGAAAGGCAGGTCAGTATCTGCTAACTCACGAAATGTTTTGTCATCCATATGAAACAGAAAATGATAATGTTGTTAGAAAATAATTGATAATTACTATTACATATACATATATATTAGTTATGATTGTATAAAACTACCATGGAATTCTATCAGTGTTCATCTTCATCATCATCTTCATAGATGTCAATGCCATCTTCATATTCCTCCTCAACATCATCGATATCCATTCGAGTTCCAGTTGCTTCATCTCTTACCATTTCAAATTCATATGTGACATTATTAACATAATCTTCATCACTGACTCTTAAATGTGGGGTGTCGTCATCGATACTCATGTCTCTTTGTAAAAAAGATTGATTTTGAGTACTCTCTTGAAAAACTTCAATTCTTTGCACATCAATGAAAGCACATTCACTTTGACTAAACTGATTGTCTCGAATTTTGATTTTTATTATACTCCACCAATCAGTCAAGTCTCTTGGTGTAGCACAGTACTTTGGGTAATAAACTTGATGTGCATGCTGAGCCAATAAGAATGGTTCATTTACTACGAGAACACTTTTACATTTAATATCGATGATTCCATGAGTCGGATGAACACGCACGCCTCTCTCTGTATCCAACCACTGACATTTGAACATGGTTATGTAATGTTATCCAAGATAACATAGTTCAATGATTTCATCAAGTGTGCCATAAAAGTCAACTTCATTTTCTCGATGATGATATCCTCTCAAGCTAACTACACTGTTCATTGTTTTTTTATTCCCCATATGCTTGTGTGTGAAATCGAAATCCATTCACCACATATGCATTATAAGTTTTAACAAGTTTCGAAGGTGGGTTACTCAATATACACAGCCATTTGTCAATTTTATCAGCATGTCGAGACACCTGAAATTTTTTGAAATAATTATCAATATAGTAAACTATACATTTAATAAGTTTCTAAAATATAAAGAATTTATGTTACCAGTTTTTGAAATCACTGAGAGAAATTTTTCTGTATGGGTTCTTCGAGAGCAGCTGTTGTAATTTGTGGAATTTATTTCTTGATATGATTATCATAGAACCTATAAAAAAACAAAGTTATTTACTGTAACATAAATTATAGAATAAGTGATATAAACCCTTACAGTAGAACTGATGTCATCTCTTCAAAGTTGAGCAGAACATACGTATGAGCTCTGTGATGTTCATCATCCGAAAGCCAGCATTAATAAACTCCACCAAAACCAAGCTCTTGCTGGTTGAAACAGATAATTGATTGTCAATTTCATCAATATTCCTCTCGTTCCGTCCCATTCAGGTGTTTTTTGAAGGATACTCAGATTCAAAATAATGGGAGCAGAAAAAAGATATTTCCTCTTACAAATAAGCTTCTGCAATAGATCCTTCAATAGATGCTTTGTTACGTAATTTTCTTTTCAATTTTTGCATGCATCTTTCAAATGGGTACATCCATTGAAACTGTACTGGACCTCAACATTTGGATTCATATGGAAAATTTAACATCAAATGTTTCATTGAGTCGAAGAAAGACGGTGGAAATATTTTTTCTAGTTTAGATATAATTACAACAACATATTCTTCAAGTTTGCATAGAGCCTCATAATCTGCTGTAGCCGCACAAATTTCCCAAAAAAAATGAGACATGTCTGTTATGGAATCCCAAATCATAGAATTCAACAGACCTCTTAATCCAATGGGTAGAAGTCTTTCCATTATAACATGACAATCATGGCTTTTTAATCTAGTAATATTACCATTCATTACACATCTACCCAAATTGGAAGCATAGCCATCTGGAAGTCTCAAATCTGCAATCCACTGACAAAATAATAAATGGTTTTCTTTGGACAGTGTATAAGCTTCTTTTGGTTTCAGTAACCTTTCTGTTTTGACATTCTCAAACAGCACTAGTTCCGGACGCCTGCAAATTTGGGCATGATCTAAACGTGCATTTACATTGTCTTTTATCTTTCCTGGTGTATCCAAAACTGTATGAAAAAATTATCAAAACAATTATTCTCAATATGCATGACATCCAACATGTGATGGACCAACAAATCAGACCAATATGGAAAATCCCAAAATATGCTACGTTTAATCCAATTGTGTTCTTTCCCAAAACTAGAAATTTTCTCTTGGTTTATTGTGGGACCAAAAGTGATTGGACGTAATGAAAATACAACTGATTTTAACTCTGAACATGATAGCATTTTTGGAGGTCCATCCCTTTCAACTGTCCCTTTTCTGAAATGTGATCTTTTTCTGCGAAAAGGATGATCACCTAGAAGAAATCTGCGATGACAGTAAAAATAACAAGGTTTCTTTCCATGAATGAGCATAAATTCTTTATTCTCTCCCATACAGTAAAGACATGATTTCTGACCATGTGTACTCCAGCCAGATAACATCTCATAAGCCGGGAAGTCACTAATTGTCCACATCAATGCTGCTCTCAGTATGAAATTTTGTTTCGTAGAAACATCAAATGTACTGACACTAGTAATCCACAATAAACTTAATTCATCAATAAATGGTTTCAAATTAACATCAATATTATTCTTCTGATGTCCTGGAATTAGTAATGTCAAAAAGATATATGGCTCCTTCATCAACATCCATGGAGGTAAATTGTACGGAGTTAAAAAAATAGTCCAACATGAATATTGACTACCATAAGATCCGAACAGATAAAAACCATCAGTGGAATGGCCCAGTTAAACATTTCTAGCTTCTAAAGCAAAGGATGGATGCACTCTATCAAAATATTTCCATGAATCACCATCGGCTGGATGATTCAGGCATTTATCAGTTTAAATATTCGCTTTATGCCATGACATCATTGTCACTGTATTCTTAGACATGAATAAACGCTGATGTCTGGATGTAAGCGAAAATATCTCAACTGTTTTACAGGAATCAAACCAGAATTCCCATGCTGCCCTTCTTTATATCTTAGTTTCCCACATGTGGGACAACTATCCAATGACTCATTTTCCCCAGAATATAAAATTTAGTCATTTGAACATGCATGAATCTTCTGAAAAGTATGTCCCAAATTTTGAACCAGCCTCTTACTCTCATAGTAATTTGTAGGAAAAACATTTCTTTCGGGTAACAGTGTTTTAAGAAAAGAAAATATCTGGTCAAAACAGGTGTTTGAAATTCCGTTATCTGATTTGGTAGCCATAAATATTGCAACTTCTTCTAATTCGCTCATCTTGAAGCCAGGATATAAAGCATCCTTAGCAGACCTCAACAACTCATAAAATTCAAATGGTGCCAACTCAGGATTTGAAGCTATATCAGCCGGAGTTATTTTATGTTGAACAGATGAACCTCAAACATCATGTACTAAATCTTGAAACCGGGATGGATCCGAAATCAAGTTGGTGTCACCTACTCTGGAATTGCGTTCACCATGTTGATACCAAAAAACAAAATTTGGTTGAAAACTAAAACACAAGAGATGTCCCCCCACTTTGTCAAACGTGTCAAACGTTCTCAATGCACATTTTCTACAAGGGCATTTTATTTTTCCTTCTGAAACAAATTCTGGATTTGATGTCGCAAATGATAAAAAAGTCTCCACACCCTCTATATATACTAGATTTAAACCAGATCCGTTTGGATTTCTACGTTGATTTATCCATACGTGGTCATCTAATAATGACTGTTGATGACCTCGTTGTTCCATATTTTTCTATAAAATATACATGCATTACTGGTTTTGAATAATTTGTTATAAAAAACACTCAAGCAAGGATAATTATAGATTTTACATCATACACGACTGACGCAAACTTTTTATTGAGATAGGCCTAAAAAATTGACCCTTTAAGAATTGAATATGTTGAGAATAAAGAAAAACCTGTTACAAATATTGATAATTTTAATATTATATAATTTTTTTATTATTTTAATAATACTAATATTATTTTTTCATAAATATTAATTATATAATAATAACATTATTACATTATTAGTATATATTATTATTAATATTAAAATAATTTAATTTTCTATATTATATACAATTCTCCTTTCATCTGTGTGTTTAACATTCTGTCTCCACATGTAATATTTGCATTCACTTTCACCTCTCCATTGGTGATTAGGTTGATAATTTTGAAAAAGAATGCAAATATTACATGTGGATACAGAAAACACCCAAATGAAAGGAGAGTTGTATATAATAAAGAAAATTATATTATTTTAATATTAATAATAAAATATACTAATAATGTAATAATGTTATTATTCCTAATTATTGGAAATTATACCTAATTATTGGTAATTATTTCTAATTATTGGTAAATATTCCTAATTATTGGTAATTATTCCTAATTATTGGTAATTATTCCTAATTATTGGTAATTATTGGTAATTATTCATAATTATTGGAAATTATTCTTAATTATTGGTAATTATTGGTAATTATTACTAATTATTGGTAATTATTGGTAATTATTGGTTATTACTGGAAATTATTACTAATTATTTATAATTATTGGTAATTATTACTAATTATTGGTAATTATTAATAGTTATTGGTAATTATTACTAGTTATTAGTAATTAGTACTAATTATTACTAATTATTACTAATTATTGGTAGTTATTGGTAGTTATTGGTAGTAATTGGTAATTATTACTATTTATTGGTAATTATTACTAATTATTACTAATTATTACTAATTATTAATAATTATTACTAATTTTTACTAATTTTTACTAATTATTACTAATTATTATAAATTATTACTAAATATTACTAATTTTTACTAATTATTACTAATTATTACTAATTATTACTAATTGTTACAAATTATTGCTAATTATTACAAATTATTACTAATTATTATTAATTATTTTTAATTATTGGTAATTATTGGTAATTATGACTAATTATTGGTAATTATTACTAATTATGATGAATTATTACTAATTATTACTAATTATTACTAATTATTAATAATTATTTGTAATTACTCGTAATTATTATTAATTATTACTAATTATTGATAATTATTAATAATTACTGGTAATTATTGGTAATTATTGGTAATTATTACCAATTATCAGTAATTATTGGTAATTATTGGTAATAATTACTAATTAATGGTAATTATTGGTAATTATTTCAAATTAATGGTAATTAATGGTAATTATTTCTAATTATTACTAATTATTGGTAATTATTACTAATTATTGGTAATTATTACTACTTGTTGGAAAATATTGCTAATTATTAGTAATTATTGGTAATTATTGGTAATTATTACTAATTATTACTAATTATTGGTAATTATTACTAATTATTGATAATTATTACTAATTATTGACAATTATTCCTAATTATTACTAATTAGTGGTAATTATTGGTAATAATTGGTAATTATTACTATTTATTACGAATTATTGGTAATTATTACTAATTATTACTAATTATTGTTAATTATTACTAATTATTACTAATTATTGGTAATTATTGGTAATTATTTCTAATTATTAATAATTATTGGTAATTAGTTATAATTATTACCAATTATTACTAATTATTCCTAATTATTCCTAATTATTACTATTTATTACTAATTATTGGAAATTATTACTAATTATTGGTAATTATTCCTAATTATTACTATTTATTACTAATTATTGGAAATTATTACTAATTATTGGAAATTATTACTAATTATTGGAAATTATTACTAATTATTGGTAATTATTGGTAATTATTGGTAATTATTGGTTATTATTGGTAATTATTGGTAATTATTGGTAATTATTGGTAATTATTGGTAATTATTGGTAATTATTCCTAATTATTGGTAATTATTGTTAATTATTGGTAATTATTCTTAATTATTGGTAATTATTCCTAATTATTGTTAATTATTCCTATTTATTGGTAATTATTCCTAATTATTGGTAATTAAACCTAATTATTGGTAATCATTACGAATCATTACTAATTATTGGTAATTATTGGTAATTATTACTAATTATTGTTAATTATTACAAATTATTGGTCATTATTCCCAATTATTAGTAACTATTCCTAATTATTGGTAATTATTCCTAATTATTGGTAATTATTCCTAATTATTGGTAATTATTCCTAATTATTCGTAATTATTCCTAATTATTGGTAGTTATTCCTAATTATTGGTAATTATTCCTAATTATTTTTAAATATTCCTAATTATTGGTAATTATTTTTAATTAGTGGTAATTATTCCTTGTTATTGGTAGATATTGACAATTATTTGCAATTATTGGTAAATATTGGTAATTATTGGAAACAATATTAACAAATATTAGCAATTATTGAATATTGGGAATTATTATTAATTATTACTAATTATTAGTAATTATTATTAATTATTGGTAATTATTATAAATTATTACTAATTAATGTTAATTATTTCTAATAATTATTAATTAATTCAAATTATTTTTAATTTTTCATAATTACTGCTATTTAATTGTAATTATAGCTAACTATTTTAAATTAATTAGTGTTTAATTGTCTCTAATTACTATTAATTATTAATACATATTCATAATTATTTCTAATTAGAAATAAAAAAATTCTAAAAATTTAAACTAAATAAATATAATAAATATAATAAATATTAAAATAAAATTTAGATAAAAACCTTAAACATGGTGTCAATGTCGAGCCGTTGTAAATGCAGAAAACCACCAACTGAATCCTCGAAGTCGGAAAAAAAATTTACAACTGAAAGTCGTAAAAGATTCAGAGTGAAAAATTGGAACGGTTGAGAGTTGAGAGTGGGGAAATTGTAATGGTTGGCAGTATTTATAGGTTGGATTAATTGTGACAGGCTTTTTTGTGACAGGTTTTCCGTCGCAAATAACGATTTTTGCGATGGGGCCCGTCGCAAATAACCCGGACCGCATTTAATTATTGGTGGCATTAAAACAGTTATTTGCGACGGGGCCCATTGCAAATAGTCTTTAACTGCTGCTGGTTAGTTGCGACGGGGATAGAACCCCGTCGCAAATAACCCTGGCCGCATTTAATTATGGGCGGCATTAAAACGGTTATTTGCGACAGGTCTCGTCGCAAATAATTCCTGCCGCCTGGGTATTTGCGACGAGACTACAGTCCCGTCGCTAATAGTCTTTAACTGCCGCCGGTTATTTGCGACTGGGTTCTATCCCCGTCGCAAATAAACTTCGTGCGGTTTGGCGCGCATTTCGCGCCAAAATATTTGCGACGGGTAAAAAAACTAGTCATAAATAACAGATTATTTGTGACAGGAATAGTTTCCCGTCGCAAATACTCCTTTGCGAAAGGTATTTGCGACGAGAATAATTCCCGTCGCAAATACCCCGTCGCTATTAACCATTTTTCCCGTAGTGTCCACATCGTGGTGTAGATTGTTAGTCAAAAATTTCATCATTTGGATTGGTATAATAATTAGTATAAATGAAATAATTAAAAAATATATTATTATGATGATTCTTTATATATGATTTACTATCCAATTATATATGATTTAAATATCAAAACAATGATATTGTCGCTCGTGCGTACGTACGGACTACCGTCTCCACGAACGCGATAAGATTTATTTTCCATGATTCACCATTAACGTATGATTATAAAGTATATATATAATAAATAATATTGAAAGATATTAGATAATAATGATACTGAATTTATGTACATATATGTTTCGTTTACTTAATTCCATTCAATTCAATACGGAAACGAAAACAACGTTAATGCGAACGTACGACCTACCGTCTCCATGAATGGTGTATGTCATTCCATTTATCGATCTATCATATATATTTATATGATGAATATATATTATATATAAATCATGTTTTACATTTTTTAATTAAGTAAATCAGGATATAAGTACTAATATCAAGAAAAACAAGTCAAAACACGTACGATAAATGAAACGGTTTTACCCAAAAAGTTTTGTTAACATGGAATTGACAAATGAACGGGTAATATAAATTCATATGTGAATCATACATGATATCATAAATGTTATTATGGTTCTCTTACAAGTCAATAATATGTTTAAACCCATTATATAGGAGTCTAAGACACATATGGATGAAATTGGACATAAGGTAAGAGATAATTTTTCCACCTCATTTTTGTCTGAGATCGCTTATACGTAAGTATTTACTGGGGTTATTTTTTTCATCCATATCCATAAAATGTTTTTTCATAAACTGTTCAATATTCTTCCATGTATGTTTAAACTAATTTTGACCCCTCTTTGACTTTTACTTTGTGTTATGGATGTAATATTTCTTTTGTTTACCATACGTGGTAATTTTTGACTTTTTTGTTAAAAGTATGAGGAGAATGTTTTTTTAAAATTATACAGCATGAATGGAATTTTATGGTTTCATAATGGCTTATTTTAATTAAGCGTGATCTATATGATTTCATGACTATTTTAAACAAAATCATATTCTTTTAAAATTTAATGGGATTTTGTGAATAGAAAAGGATTTTTAAGAAGAAAGGATATTTTCCTCATGAATTATTTTCAAGTGTTTTTTCAAGACTATTTTCCATCTATGATGAAATTATTTATTATGAATATGTTTCAAGTATAATGTCTCTATTATTTACATGGTTTGATTTTTCTTATGATGAAATGATATCCTTTTTTATATGGATTATGTTATGATGCCATGATGTTTAAGAATTGAATTCTATTACATGGGTTATGCTATGATGTATGATTTATGATATTGTGGCACATGAAAGAATGATTTCCTTATGAGATTGGTAGGACATATATCTCCCTCGAATGAATTAGGTAAATATTTATATCTCATGTGATAGACATGGATGGAACGGAAAGTGAATCTGGTTCAGTAATACAGGGCTGGAACAATAAATAAACCTGATTTACTAATGGACATGGTCCACTATGATGGTCTTGGTAGCAATGCCTTGGCTAAAATGGAAATCATATCATGTTCTTAATGGTTTTCCAAAATTACATTTTTTATTCCCATTCTATTTTATCATGATCATTGTTCCTTTATGATCCATTCCTTACGTACTTCCATGATTTCTGTCATTACTCAAGATTTTGATGTTTAGATTTTATGTTCAAGTTTTTCCATTCAAATGTTTATGGATTGATTTATGTTCTCCATGTTTACCCTCACTAAGAATTTGATCTCACACTTTTGTAGGTTTTCTTTTCCACAGGATATAAAGAAAGCTATTGGGTAAGAAAACAAAAGGGGAAGATATTTATGGGAGATGTTGAAGATCTTCCACCATGATTAGAAGATTATTTTCCATGTTTCCAAAGACACTAAACTAATACAGTCATTGGGAATATAATTTTTAATTTATTAATTATCCCAAAAAAGTAATGTAATGTCAATGTATGTCAACTTTGGGTATCTACAGTTGGTACTAGAGTGAAGGTTTAGTTATCCTTTAAAAACTATGATGTAGAAGTTTTAGTGAAATCCCTAGAGATATTTCTAGGTTATGTCTAGGGCTGTCCCTAAGGATAAGTATGCGTATAGGTTATTTTCCTATAATTACTATATTGATCTTAGAATTAAACATAAAATGTTATATATTGAAGGTACTCCCCATTTATTATTTTGTTTTCCTAGCGTGATTTTTCCTCTCACACTGTTCTTTTTGGGTCTTAGACTATGGCTGGAACACGAAGGAACAGTGTTGATCAATGTAATGGACAATCCAATGATTGTCCTCCCAAACAATCAGCTGTGATGGGATATGGAGTGAATAATCATATTTCTACACTTACACAATCTATGAATCATTATGGACTTCCAAATGAGCAGAGAAAGGAACAATATTCTATTGAGTCATTCATTAGGCAATGACCACTATCTTTCAGTGGGTCTTATGGTCCACATGTTGCTGAAAAATGATCAGTACCCTTGAAAAGTTATTTTTCATACTTCGATGTTAGGAATATGAAAAATTCATTCTGGTTGTTTATCATTTAGAAGGTGTAGCAAACCAGTGTTGGACAATAATTAAGAATACAAGGCCCCAATATGAAATTGAATCCATGGAATGGGATGAGTTTAAGAACTTTTTTTCAATAATTAGTTCCCTCGTATTCTTTGAACAAAGATGGAAAAGGAGTTCCTTGAGATTAATCCAAAGGATGACGAATCTGTTAGTATATATGAGGTGAATTTTACAAGGCTTGCAAGGTATGCATCTGGCTCTATCATCCAACCTGAAAGTAAATTTGATCGATTCTTCAGTGGCTTAAAACCATGTCTTTGAAGGGAATTAGCTGTAAGAGACTTCAGTAGAAATAAATAAATTGTGCGTTGTTCTATCAAGTTTGAAATGTAATTTAGTGTTACATATCCATCTCATTGTTTTGACAAGAAATGAAAGATGGAATTTAAGGAAAAATATCAGAACAATGGTGAAAAGAAGGTTAATGTTTCTTTATGCTCAAAGTGTGGAAAGAAGCATGGCAGTGATTGTCTAAAAGGTACTAGAGATTGATTGAAATGTGGAAAATAAAGTCATCGGGCAGTTAAGTGCCGAATTAATGGGAAAAATGTAGCTAATGATGTGAATAAAGAAAAGACTACAGATAACACATCACCAATACTTCAATGCTTCAACTGCAAGTAAATAGGGCATTATGCTAACCAATGCCCTAATGCAAGGGTTAATGATGATCGACATCAACATCCTCTTAAGGAAAAGGACAAAGGGAAGTCACATGTGATCACTATTGTCGATGTGGTGGAATGATTATGTGTTTATGTAACGGGATTCCAAAATAATGTTGTGGAATCTCATTTATAGTATCGTGGAATATTGGAATATCTATATAATTGTTTTTTGTTTTTCTCGATAATTATATGGTATAGGTATCCATGAAAAGTGATTGAAATATTTTTGGAATGAAGATGATATGTGCATAATGAAGAGATAAAGAAAAAATTATATGTTTGATAGTATTAATGAGCTCATCATTGGTATAAGGACAAAGTGATATCATGGTTTGAGTATATAGAATATTTGGGATTTTGGTATGTGGAAAGTGTTAACTTTTGATAGCATTAATGTTTTCACTAAGGATCTATAGTAATACATGTTTCAATAGAATAGATGATTAATGTAATCACATTTTTGGAATGTGGCCAACAAGATATATCTTGTGATATATGAGGGATAAATGATGGTATTCATGTGCTTGTTCTATGGCCTTTTTAGTAAACGTTCTCTTTATAATATGAGTTTGGAAAGAAGTATTTTTGATAAGTCATATTGTTGGAATGAATTAAGTTGAACATCAGATAGTATTGTTTCAGGCTAGAACCTTTTTTTATTTCTATAATGTTATAATATTATAGTTTATGAAAAGGGACAACCTGAAAAATGGGTGACAACCCGTCGTGTCGGACAAGGATGTGGGAATTGATCCCACAACCACTATGTGACGGGACTTTATCACCTACCATTGTCCTACTGGAAGTCCCTATTTAGTATAAATTAGTTTCAATTTATTAAGTGGTATGATATATGAATTATATGTCCATTTTATAAATCATATACGATTAATCACACCACCAATGGACTTATGTATATTTATTAACTTTTGATAACCTTTTGTTTGAGACAGATGGAATGACCTATCATTCTATCGCATGATCTACTGACACTTCACAAATGAAAAATTCAACATCATTTCTTTAAGAGATGAAGTGGAAATTGTTTAAGGCATGACCAACTGTGGGATTGTACCTAAATCAATTAATTATTTCTTCTAATTCCATTTTTTCAATTATAGGTAAATTATCTTAAAATCCAAAAATGTTGTCCTAGATGGTACCATAGATCATCACAAATTTATGGTTTTGTGATTGTTGGATTTTTTATAGCCATGTTCTCTACCACTCTCTATCAGAACATGATGGTTAGATTTCTCTTTCATATCCATATTTCACCTATGTTATCCTATGTGGATTCCAAGTGATGAGTTACATTGGGTATCTGTTATGTTTCTAACATTCCTTTCTAAAATTATGATTTAGTATTCCTTTTTATTATATGGGTTTCTATGAAAGAAACTTTCATGTAGTAAACGATTTATTACCCCAACAAATTTCGAGGGTGAAATTCATTTTAAGGTGGGTAGAATATAACACCCCGAGATTTTATGAGATATCTTCTATTTAATTTCATTGATGTCTTCTATTGTATAGTACACCGAGATTAGATTGTACTATATGCAACAATGTATTTTCTTGCATTATATGGAACACTATTCTTGGCTTGTTTTACACACAATTTCAAGTTCATTTTGTAGAAATTACTCTATGTAATATGAAGTATAGATTTTGTTTAATGTATAAATGAAATAAGTTTTGATTATGTCATCCACAACACCAAAGGGAACTTCCACTACACACAGCCCTGACTTGGCTTGAATTACATACAATCGCGACCTTCCTCAATAGCGTGTGTTGTACGCAATACCGTGTTTCACTAAAGAAAAACATGTTATTAAAATATTATATAAATCAGCCATTATGAGTATTAATACCAAATTTTTTAAATTTTATAAATTCTATCATTAAAAATCGACTTTGTTTTTGTATTCAGAATATCAAAATTAGCTCTGGGTGATGATTTTGTATTTTTCAGAAAAAATTCAATTTTTGAGGAATAGTGAAAACACAGAGTTATTGGTAAAAACCAAAATTTCATTTAAATAATCATTAATTTGATTTAAATTTATTTTAGGTCAAAATTGATACATAATACCTATATATATTCAATTTAATTTATTGGATTAATCTTTTAATAATTTTAGATATATAAAATTTTTATTGAACTTTTTATCGTCTTTTACCCACCACCTAGGAGAATTTTCAAATTTACATAAAACTAAATTTTACCGCTTCTTTGAGTTGAATTTAGAAAATACGAGAGATACGATTAATATAGAGGATTAAAATGTGGATCAATAAGATAATTTTTTTTGGTGAATAGTATCTTTTAACTTTTATTTACCATGGTTAAAAGTAAATAGGATAATTAAGGGTAAAAATGATATTATTATTACCATAAAACAAGTCGTCATTCTATTGGGTAAGTGTAAATCAACCAAAAACTAACTTAGGAATAAAATATGACCCTTTATATCCACTTGGATTAGATTAGGACATTTATTATTATTTAATTCAAAGAAGAGTTAAAAGAGTTAAAAATCAATGTTTAATAACTAAACCATTTTTAATATAGGGTTATACCTATGATAAATTCTACTATAAGTATTCATTAGAAAGATAAAAATATTTCCTACATAGTGGTATTTTATTTATAATTTTTAGACATTAAATAAATTATTTTATTTATGACACAATGATGATGCAGTAATTACCTTATTAATAAAATATTAACATAATTGATATTATAAATACCCAAATAAATGTAATTTTAGACTTTTTATGAATTAAACTAATTTTATAGGTTAATATAACATATTATGGTTGGTTAGATGAATTTTTTTTGAAGTAATAATGCTGTTATAATTTTATCAAAAACAAAATACCAAATAGTGTCAAAATTGACATAAAAGAGTTTTTAAAACAAATATTATATATTTAATTGATATAATTGTCCTAAAAATCTAATATTTGGCCAAAAGACTCTTATAATGATATATATAACATTAAGGAACCAAATTTGGTTCTATTGGTAGTTTATAGTTTGTTTATTATCCATAAAGTGTAGGAATACAAAAAGACACAGTAAAAGTCAAATTATTTAACATAGAGTTAAATCTAAATTATATGGTTAAAATGGTAACCTAAACCTGTCTAGAACCTATTGGTTGAGAGTATTTTTACCCATTCCCAATGTATCATTGAAATAAGTCTCTTTGGATCCATTATATCCTGAATAAGAATTTTTTACAAAATAATATGTTATGTTTTTCCTATAGTGCCCCTCACCTCTCTTATAAAAGGGCACTCCCCCTTATCTCTATTTTACACTTTCAATGCCATTTGGCTCGACCAAATCCTACCCAAATACCCTCTCAACTGTCCTCTATTAATCCTAGAATCATTCCTTTAGTCATAAAGCCATCCTAAGGAGACCATTTGATCAAATAAAAAGGAAGAACCCGAAATAGAGGTAAATAGCTCACCACCTATTTCAAGTTCCTTTCTTCATCCACTTCCTCCTTCTTTGTTGTTTCCATTATAAAATAATATATCAAGTATATTCTATATACTGTGATGTTATTATAGAAATTTTAAAACCATATTAGTTATTTTATCCATCATATGAATGAAAAAGTCACCACACGTGCGTACATACGACAAATCGTCTCCACGTCGTGGTGTAGTTTGTTATTCAAACATTTCATCATTTGGATGGGTATAATAATGATTATAAATTATATAAATAAAAAATATAACACAATTATTATTATTTATATATGATATACCATCCAATTATATACGATTTTAATATCAAAAGAATGATATTGTCGCTCGTGCATACGTACTGACTACCGTCTCCACCAAAGCGATGAGATTCATTTTCCATGATTAACCATTCAAGTATGGTTATAAATTATATATAATAAATTATCATGAATTATATTACATAATAATTATACTTTATTTATGTACATATATGTTTCAGTTACTTAATTCCATTCAATTCAATAAGGAAACGAAAACAGCGTTCATGAGTACATACGACCTACCGTCTCCATGAATAGTGTATTTCATTCCATTTATTGATCTATAATATATATTTATATGATGAATATATGATATATAAAAATCATGTTTTAAATTATATAATTATGTACATCCAAATATAAGTACTAATATCAAGAAAAACATGTCGAAACATGTACGATAAATGAAACATTTTTACCCAAAACGCTGCTTTAACATGGAATTGACAAATGAACATTTAATATAAAGTCATATGTGAATAATATATATTATCATAAATATTATTATGGATATATTACATTTTAATAATATGTTTAAACCAAATATACAGGAGTCTTGGACACATACAGATGGAATTCGACAAATGGTAAGGGATAATTTGGAAATCTCATTTTTATCCAAGATTTCTTATACGTAAGTATTTAAATGGATTATATTATTCATCCATGTCCATAATTTTTTTTCATAAAGTGTTCAATATTCATCCATGTATTTCTAAATTCATACTCAGCCCTCTTTATCTTTTACATTTTGTTTTGGAAATAATCTTTCTTTTTTTAACCTACGTGGTATTTTTGGACTTATCCGTTAAAAGTACGAGGAGAATGTTTTTTTATATTATACGGCATGAACGGAATTTTATTGTTTTATAACGCCTTATTTTCATGAATATTACTATATAATATTTCTTGAGTACGTTCAAAAAAAAAATTTCTTAAAAATTGCATGGAATTTTGTGAAAAGAAAATGATTTTGAAGAAGAATGTATATTTTCCTCAAGAATCCTTTTCAAGTGTTTCATCAAAACTATATTCCATATAAGATTAAATTATTTAGTATGAAGATGTTTCAATTATAATGTCTCTATTATTTACATGGTTTGATTTTCTTATGAAGAAATGATATCCATTTTATTTATATGGATTATGTTATGATGACATGATGTTTAAGAATCCCATTCTATTAAATGGGTTATGATATGATGTATGATTTATGATATTGTGGCACATGAAATAATTAATTCATTATGAGATGTGTGGGACCTATATATCACTCCAATGCATTGGTTAATGATTTATATCTCATGATATATACATGGCTGGAACAGTAAGTGACTCCGGTTCAATAATATAGGGCTGGAACAACAAGTAAACCCGATTCAGTAATGGACTTTGTCCACTATGATGGTCTTGGAAACAATTTTTTGGATAAAATGGAAATCATATCATGTTCTTAATGGTTTTCCAAAATTACATGTCTTATTCCCATGTATTTTATCATTATTTTTGTTCCTTTATAATCTATGCCATACGTACTTCCAAGATTTATCTCATTGCTCAAGATTTTGATGTTTAGATTTTATGTTCATGTTTTTTCATTCAAATGATTATGGATTGTTTTATGTTCTCCATGTTTACCCTTACTAAGATATTGAGCTAACCATTTTGTATGTTTTCTTTTCCCTAGGATATAAAGAAAGGTTTTAGGTAAGAAAACAAAAGGGGATGTTCTTTATTGCAGATGATGAAGATATTTCACCATGATTAGAAGATTATATTCCGAGTTTCCAAAGACACTAAAATAATAAGGTCCTTGGGCCTCTATTTTTATAATGTATTAAGTATTCCGAAAAAGTAATGTATTTTATTTGTATGTATTGTTTTGGTATCTACACCAGAAGTACTCTTTCTATCCATTCTAAAACAAACATCGTTAGCATCTGAAAAACATTTCAATTCAAAATAATTTCTATAAGAATAAAAATGTGCTAAATCCAATATTCCTTTTAAATACTAGAAAATACATTTCACTTATTGGAAATGGTATTTTTTTGGATTTTCATGATATCTAGATCACAATAATACATAAAACATTAATAATGGATGACTAGAAGTTAAGTATAGAGGACTTAAAATCATACCTCTAAATGTTGTTTAATCAACTGGTTATCCAGTATCATCAAGATCAAGAGTATTTGAGGTTCCAAGGGTAGTAATATTACTTTTAGTATTGTCATATAAATACTTTTAGAGTAAGTCAATGATATAATTATTTTGAGATATATAAGTAAATTATGGTTTTTTAGAAATTTTAAAATCAACAAAGAATGTTAACTCATCCATCATACTCCTTTAAAACTCATACTTTATTAGATTTTAAAATGAATCAATTAAATACTTTTGAGTTGATCCAAAAATGATGGAATCGTCTTAAATTTGAGCAATCATAAGATTTTTGTTTTCATTCTTTGTAAAATTATTTGGATCATCATTTCTTCCAATGTAATTATTCTATGAAAAAAAACCTATTAAATTTTCATACCATGCTCTAGGGGCTAGATTAAGTCTATAAAGGGCCTTGGTGAGTTTGTAAACATATTCAGGATGTTTGGTATCTTCAAACCTAGGGGGTTGGTTTACATAGACCTATTCTTGAACATATCCATTATGGAAAGCACACATGACATCCATTTGGAGGAGTTTAAAATTAATTAATGCTACAACGGATAATAGAATTATAATAGATTCGAGTCTTGGTACAAGAGAATATGTTTCTTCATAGTCTATGCCCTCTGGTAGATTATATCCTTTAGCAACAATTACAACTTTATTTATTAAAACAATGCCATTTTTATTTCATTTTATTTGTAAAACCCATTTTACTCCAATTACATATGTATCATTAGGTTTTTCAACCATGGTCCAGACTTTATTCCTTTCAAAGTCATTTAGTTCATCTTGAATTTCCTCAATCTAATCTTTATTCACATAAGGCATAACTTGGAGTTTTATGTTCAAATTGATATTGAAAATCAAGATGTTTTATTTCATTTCATAAGGATTTTATAGTCCTTACTGGTTGATTTGAATCACCAATGATGTTATCACTGGGATGATTCGTAAGTAATAGCTGATTTGAATTTTTTAAAAAATGCTCATCAACATAAGGTAGAAATTCATCTAGGGTAACTATCTTAGAAAAAATATCACTAGTATTTAAAAAGTTTGAAGAATATTCTACTGGATAATAATCTATTTTGGAAAACACATCACATGTAATTTTGTAGGTTCTCTGAAAACCCAAGGATTTGTTTAATCATAAAAAACATATATGGACCCCTTAGGTTCCAACTCCTCAAGTGGAACATTTAAGTCATGGAGTTCTTCCAGTGCCATTCAGTATGGCGGAATAGAAATCGGCCCCGCTCCTTGTAAAAAACTCAATCGTGAACTCAACATCCCTATCAGGTGGAAACCCCAAGAAATACTCAAGAAACACATCCCAAAACTAATCCACTACTAGAGGGAATATAAACTACTCCCATATTTCTACATCAACCACAAGACAAGCTACTTTATCCATGACACTATCCAACATCCCACCGAACGGCCCCGCATGACCTACTCGAACATCCCCCTCCCCCGATGAACATAAGATTTTCCCTCAGGCGACCTGAATGATACCCTACAATGGTAACAATCTATGTGGTCCTGATAGAACATTAACCAATCAATACCCAAGATCAGTTCAAATCCTGACATCTCGATTATGAAAGATTTCAACCAGAAACGATACCCACTGACTAATAGAATGCATCCCTTGCTCTTCCTGATGTTATCATTCTGTACACTAAACCTATTTTCAATCAATATAACCTCACACACATCCTCCACAAGCAAACCCAAAATTACCAGAAGCTGAGTAGAAAAAAGAAGAGTGTGTCGAACCAGTGTCAAATAACACACAAGCATCTCTATGAGCTACAAGGATCATACTTCTAATAGTTCATGGCCCAACCTAGCCATCACCAGGTGCAGACATAACTTCATGAAGCTGATCAAACTCTCTACCCTGGGCTCCAACCAACATGCCATGCACTGCACTGCCCCGATGATGTGGGAGAATCTTTTCCAGAGTTCCAAAACCATCGCCCCAACCTGTACGACATGTGGTGCAATAACAGCCTTCCTGATATGGAGAAACATATCCCTTACCTTTGTTGGGAATATTCCTATAACCAATATTCATACTCTTAGTCTGAGGGTTCCTAAAGAATCTATGCATGTTTTCCATTATGTTTTAAGACTGTCACTCAACTTCTAGTTGAGGACACTGTCCATGCATGTGCCTTGACCTTCCATAGTAATTGAAGGACACAAAATCACTGACCTAAGAGATGGACCCTCTATTCTGGCCACCATTCACACTTTCGTCCTGCTGAAAACATCCACAATGATGCTTTCGGCCCTCGTAAGCTTCACCACTTTTCTGCCCATCTAGCACGACAAGACCACTACCTGAAACTCTCTTCATGTTCCCTTCTGGATCTAAGCATGATCTAATACCTCTATAAACCCCTTTAAGAGAAATATATTTACCTCAAACTTGATCTCGAGTCTCAGGACATCCTAGAAATGCCTCACAACTGCTACCTCATACCCCACCAACTATGGAACAAAGCAACGCAGGTCAGTGAATTAGAAAACATATTCTATCATTGACATCAATCCCCGAGTTAGGCTCATGAGCTCTATAGCTAGATCATTCAATAAATAATCTAGGTAAAAATGCTCCAAAAACATTTCCTGGAAATAATTCCACATCATCCCCTCAGCCACCTCGGTCTGAGCCAGAATGTCACACCAACCCTTTTTATGGCCCCACAACATATTAGATTCCAACATAACCCCCTTCACATCAGGTGTCCAATATGATCAAGTATCATTTGGACAAACTCTATACAGAACTTTGTAGCCTATGGCCCACCCTCTTCAGTAAAAGCCAGAGGGAGATGGAGCTCAAACTCTATGGTCAACTTAAACATACCTGGTTCAACCTGTCATGGGTCCCAATCCATCATCTACATAAAACGAGCCATTTAATCTTGGAACCTATCTTCCCCGCATTCTGGTATCACCACATTATCTTGCCCCTATATTGTAGAAGTGTTTTCAGCAACATCCTCTTATTTCCTAACCAGTGCTCGACGTCATGGTGGAATTTATCTACATTTCCAAACATGAGATTTTGAACACTTTACATTGAAAAATCACGATTTCACAACAAGAAGGTTCTTCACCATCCACAATAACCCACTGTACATGACCATCCCAATAAACCTTATTATTCTAAAAAGATCACCCCAACCACCCCTACTGTGGGCCATGTTCCACAAGGGGTAAAAAACTGTACACCACCACAAATATCACACAACATGTTACACTAACATTTTATATTCATTTAAACCCTTTACTACACATATTTAATTGTTCATCACTAATCATTCATTTATAATAACCCACTTTCATTATTTATTTTACGACATTTTCCTCATTCATTTATCAAAATGCAAGGTGAATTCTGTCTTTCATGCCTCACACTCCCAAACAATGTGTGCCTACTGGGATGCATTACACCTACTTCTGTAGGTTCTTACAATGATAAATGAATTCACAACCTCATTCCATTGAGTCCACCATCTTAATTTCATAAAATAATCACATCACACAACAAGTGCATCACAAAATGGTAAAATGTCATCAATTGTAACATCGCACAATAAAAAAATACAATTCACTCCCTGGTTGACTTGGGTTTTCCATTGTACATGGGTCAGCTACTCCCAAGCACGATCTCATTACCAATTATTGACACACCCTAGATCCTGTCTACAATCCCAATTAACAATATTTTTTAGAAAGAGAAGGAAGACGTCCTGTGACACCACTTTACAATGTACCTGACTCGGAAGCCAATAAATCGGTGCTCTGAGCTGGGTAGTTACAGAACATTAAATGTTCCTCCCCATATGCCAAAGGTTGCAGACTAGCCGTAGGGGTCTTAATAGTTAATTGGGGAGACTACACCCCCTTTTATCAGAGTAATCAACAACAGAAGATAAACAAAATAGCAGAATAAAAATCAATAATACAAGAGAATTAATAATCATCCATTCCCCCAAATTGGGAACATCTATATCCAATAGTATATATGTCATGACATGCTACAAGTGAAAACTTGAACAAAACCCAAAATGAATAAAAAATAAATAGTCTCCTAAATGGTCCCGACCCATGTCTGGGTCCTTCTCCACATACACACATGCCAAACCAATTGCCTAACAATGTCCTTTTCCCTTCTCCTAACCTGCAAACAAAAATTCTACTCTGGTACACACAATGGCATGAGTAGGGTGTGTGTACATCTTAGTCGACCACTACTAACAATGTCTATAAAATACCAGGTACAAAAAAATTTTCATGCAAATGGGAAATGAATAATAAATGACAAGGAAAAGATTAAGTGCCCTTATCCAGTCTAGGTCCATTACCAACATTTATTACTATTTCTATATCTTACCATTTCAACCCATTCCCTATTACATATCATTTCCAACACATTTATCATTGGTTCATCAACACTACAAGTTACACTATTTAAAGTACATAATTAAAAACATGAGGAAACACACAGTTGTCCTATCTCAAAAAGACCCACTACCCCATGCCAACCATATCATCACCTCAATGCATCAGTTCGGGTGGATGTCAGCTATATCCTCATCTCAAAGCAACAGTCCATGTGGATGAAACCTACAAGGAAACAAAGCATCAGTCCTATTCCTACCCCATCCCTTATGGGTGGTGTTTAGAGCCTTGGTCCAACATGACCAGTGGGCATAAAACCTCATTCAATACACTACACTCCCAAGATATGTGCACATGCAATACATATATGTAACCACTAACCATTTCATAACATCACAACCATTTTCCAAGGCATACATAAACAAAAACAATAATATATGGGTCAGTACCATGCCTTAATCCATTAACAAAGTTACTACATTTCACATCATTTAACCATTTAGGAAAATTCTATTTTATTATTCTTATCTCACTAAGCATTCATTCATTATGCCAATCTCACATGGATTTGTCCACAATTCCTAGCTCACTAGGCTTCATTACCATGCTCACAATCCATTACATTGTGGTATTTAATCATTTAAACATATTAACCCAATATCCCATATGTTATTACCAAGCCTATGTGCATCACCTAGATTTTTTTCCAACACAAGAAATCACATCCACATGTAAATCAAGGTCTCTACATAAACACTCAACAATCTCACATGTTCTTCACAAGTCCCTGGTTTGGGAAAGTCATCTCACCCCATGGGTGGCCCTGGTTTAGTATCATCACCCACAACGCATTCCATGGGGATCGTGAGGGTTCCCCTTGACCATTTGAATAATAATTTTCCCAAAACATGTCAGGGTTAATAAAAAAATACCAAGAGACACCCAAGAACAAAACCACACATGGAGAAATCCTCAAATAATCCATGGGATATAACTTTTAGACCACAAACCTCGATTTCGTGGTAGAACACACTCTTAATGAAGCCCTTAGATTCCACTTCAACCAAACTTTGAAGCTTCAACATAAATATCACCCAAAGAGTACGATTTTAGAGATTCAGAAGGAGCGGCGAAAATGATATGTACCCTAAACTTAGAAGAGAAGCAAGGATGATATTATCCTTACCCAGAGCATTGACCTGCAACCAACGACACCAAAAATTCCTTAAGATCGAGGTATATTGATCTCTTCGTGATCATTGGAGATTTTTTTCATCCCTAGGGTGAAGAGAGAAAAATGGGAGGAAATCCGTAGTTTGGGTTAAAAATCCCAGGGAGGAAAATTGTAAATTTCTAGAAGTTTCTGGGCTGCATGGTCTACCTGTACGGTATTCCAAACAAAGTGCAAACCCTGTAGATGATTTTTTTACAAAGGATCCCCCACTCGTGGTTTAGCCACATGGTTTTCCAAACCGTGCACAAACTGTGTAGAGGCTACTGTTATAATAAACATCCTCTTGCACGGTTTACATGGGTTGTCTGCACGGTTTACACTAATAGTGCACAGACTGTGCAACCTACCCAGAAAACCCCATTTTCACCACATTTTGTGTCCCAAACTGTCGGAAGACCCCCGATCCTCCTCTAGGACATGGGTAGGCACTTAATTAACCAGAAAAGGGATTCAAATCAAAACCTAGACAAAAACATATGTTTCCATGATCCGGGATCATACAGATTTTAAAATTTAATTTGTGCTATGTGTACAAATGCTGATTGAATGTAAAAATATGAACATGAAAACTATTATAAAAGGTCATCATCAAAACCTACATATATGAAACAGTACTTTGAATTATAATTAAAAATAATTTAAGATAAACATTAATCACATAATAAATATTAGATATTGGGATTTATATATAACAAAACAGAACATTTTAAGGATAAATAATGTAGACATGGGTGATAAAAAATATCGACTAAAAAGAAGCAAGATTGGGAAATAATCTAATGTGCATTTGATTTCATTAAAATTATAAGACACTGAATGGTAGAACATTATCAAGAGAATTCAATTACATAAATCACATGAATGATATGGAGAAGTATAATCACGATGAATTATATACCCATCCAATATAAATAAGGTATTGAATAGATAACATATCTCATTAAATGGAAATTCAGATAAGAAAACCCTTACCTCCTACTCCAAACATTCACAAATTCTTTTTTACTCCTTTATAATAAGTATGAAAATCATAATTACTTATGTAATTATCTTCTTCATATATATCACATTTTATACACATCATATGTAGTTCATATATCCACCTATATTTTTCAGTTATTGTTTATATTCTTCTTTGGATAAAAATAATTTCATTTCTTCATTTATCTTTTGTAATGACAATATTAGAACCTATTTATTGATTAATGATCATAATTTCAACATTAATAAATATATAATACTATTTTATTATCAATTGTTTTGTCTTGTTTTCATTCCTTGGATTTCATGCATATTGATGGTGAATGTAGAATCCATGAAGAGCTCGTTTCATGTAATTTACTGATATCAACATGTTAGATTTTAATAATCATTAATTATTTTGTAATCATTATATATATGTATTCATATAATATATTAATCCTCAATGAAAAGTTTTCAAATAAAATTTTAATAGGAAATTTAAATTGGTGTTTATGAATGACTCGCATCATCCATAGACATGATAGCATACCCTTACATATGGGTGATATTTTCATTTTTTTCAACGGATAGAAACAAAAAATAGTAGATAATGTGTTTTTTTGGTAAATAATTTTAATTTCATAAATATATTATTTATTAATTAAATAAATTAAAATAACATACCATTATATGTGGTCATGAAAAATGAAACAGATCATCCATAGTGTGGGGTAGTTCCAATATACTCAGTGGAGACATTTTCACTTTTTCATTCGCAGTGACAAAGGATGGAAATGATTATTAGAGAAAAATAAAAAAATAGTATAATAATTATAATTAATATAGTATTTTTTATTCATAGAATGTATTTGGTGGAGATTTATGAATAAATAAATGAACAGAAAAGTTAATGGATAGATTAGGAATTTTTGACTTACACCTCGATAAATATTGTCGAGCCTTCTAAGATGTTATTTGGTCTAAAGAGAACCTCTATAATTTTGGGGCTATTTTTTATGATATATGGGTAATATTTGGTTGATTCAAAATTATTTTTTTGTGTGGATAAGTTTGTTGGTGAATCGACCTTATTATAGGTTAGAGGGCTGTCACTTTTGTAAATTTTTACACTATATTTTAATGTAAATTAACTATTACAGAAAATATTAACAAAAAAATGTAAAATAATAAATAGGGTTTAACCTTATTTTAATTACACTATCATACCAATCAATAAGGTATTTATTATATATATAAATTATTCTTTTACATTTTATTAAAAAAATTTCTATAATTTGATTTTACCATAGGATGTTATTTTTTTATCCGAGTAACATTGTTTTATGACCATAAATATAATTACCATTATAGAATATTTTGGAAACTATATTTAAAAATATGAAATATATTTTATTATATAATACTTTTAGGTGTGATAAAAATTATATCAAAATTAATTACTCTATACTGTAATTAAAAAATCAGAAAACAATTCACATAATATTAAAAAAAATTATCTCTTTAGTAAAATGTTTTCAATAATTTTAAATTCATTATTATATCCAAATTATTTTATATATGTTATGGTATTTGTAAAAATGGAATTTTTACTATACACCGAAAAATAAATCCGTAAAAAAATCCAAAAAATTCTCCCTCAGAAATGTTTTATAATTTTAAATCAAAAAAATTATTTTATCATATTTCTATTCAAAAATTATATAATTTTTTTTAAATCATTAATAAAATATAAAAAAAACTTATACTGAAAAAGCCCTTCTAAACATTAGTTTTAGTAAATATTATTCCACATCAATTACTAAATATATTAATGTTTTATATTAGTTCATAACTTTGAATATAATAAAGTATCATACCATTCCTTTAATGGTGTTCAATATAACTTATATTGATAAAATTCACAACACATTAAAAAAATAGTTCCTTATAAAAAATTCTTTTAACAAAATATCATATTAATTATTTATCCTTAATTTTTTATAAAAAAATAATTTATTACTACATTTTTATTTTCTATATGTTTTATTATTCTTACATGTTTCCTAGTACAGTTCATCTGATATGTTGTGGTCAATTTCCATTCATTGTTTCATGTGAAACATAGCTAAAATTTCAAATGGAATTACATATTTGAATAAAAGAGTCTCATTTGATCCCCCTTAATTTAATTTTTTGATCCCAAATTTATTTTAAAAATACTAAACTGACTATATCGTAACATATTTATAATCCTAGTTTTTGAAATATAATGATATGAAATTTCTATGTTACTAGTAAAAAATGTATTATTTCGTAATTGATATATATAAATCCACGTATATATTATAATATGACTCATTATATGTTTCCTAAATAATACCATGATAGCTAGGATATATTTTTAATATAAGACATGAAATATTTATCTGCATATATCTTTATTTGGAGGAATCAATATAGGGAATATATGAGAATACACATACATCATATATTTTTCATTCTTAATAATAATATAATCCTTTGGTTAAATTTCTATCAAATTTTCTTCATTTATTTATATTATATTCTAAATAAATAATAATCAAGACAGATTTTTCATGGTTGAGGAATAAAACAAATTTAGTGGAAAATAAGTTCTACCAAAATTTCAATTTTATTTATCCTACCTATACCTATTTACTAAAACCACACAAGTTATAAAATGTTATGATAATATTCAGTATTAAATATACCACATGTATAGAATTAATATATCAATCAATTTAACTTCCATCATAACACCAAAATATTAACATAAATTATTCCAAAAATAATTATAACAAAAAACTCTTCAACATATTCATTACCAAATTTAAATAAAATAAACATAGGGATTAAGTAAAAGTTCCAAAAATTTAGGAAAACTGATATCGAAACTAAGGATTGTTTTTATAACATTACCGAGACTTCTTAATAAATTCACTATGAAATTTGATTCTAATGAGGTATATTTACGGAATACTCATTTAATTGAGTGTTAAGGGGTGATTCAATTAATTTAATAGATATGAAACAGTGTTTAGATCATGAAATAGATAAAGTATTATTTAGATTAGGGTTTATTATCCAAGTAACTATTATCAAATCAATCATGGATTTATTTTATTATTTAATAATCACATAAGAAATGTGGGATATTTATGAATTTTATTATGTAAATTTATTTAACCCTTGGGGTATTCGATTTCACAGATCCCCATGTCCTTGATTAAAAATAATTAGACCAATATTTTCCATTAATATGATACTTATCCTATATATGCACACATATAACAGTTTTATATTCCATTTAAGAAATTATTATACTATTTCCATATATAGTTCACACATTTTTTAATTTTTACCCAATCCATTTTCTTGTATTCAACATTTATTTTTTCTTTATTCTCATGTTCCATCATAATAACTTGAATTACATTGAAATTATTGTACATGAATAAATTTATATAAGAATTGATGGAACATGATACTATATCTTCATATGATGAAAATTTCTATTATAGTAACACCCTTTATACTAACACAAATATTATTACACATTTTATTTAATATAATAATACGTAAGCATATCCCATAAATCTAGAGGTCGACTGTCTTTTAATATATTAGAAACATAAATAAGAAAACATAAAAAAATATGTATCATATTTTCTTAATTTCAGTAACATCATCTTATACCTAATTGATCATATAAGACTATATATAAATATATCGTTTAGATCATTTAAAAAATGTTTGAGAAAAAAATCCAAATACGGGAATAATTTGAGTAAACATTATACATATGAGACAAAATGAAATAATTATAGCATAAAAGATAATATTAATATATAATCAAGGAATTCAAATGATTGAGTCATAATATAATGGCATAAAAGGAATGAGTAAATATTTAAAAACATTAAAATATAATCATAATTCAATGCTCACAAGAACAAAATCATAATATTGCAAACTAGGTTCATCATTCGTGCATCATACATTTTACCTTAGGATATAAAAACATTCCCCATAAAAGATGGATATATAATGGAAAACACATTATATGTATAATATTATGTTTTCCTTATAGTTTGTATTTTATAAGAAATTTTTTCATCAGTAACCCTTGGAGGATAAGAACTTGTTTAACATAAATATTACTATGTTTATAAGAGGTAAACGCATAATCATTTAAGTTTATTGAAATAATTTCATGGGAATGAGATATCTATAAATGTAAATAATAAATAAATATGTTAAAAATAAATTTATATAATTAAAAATGAAGAAAAATATGATTGGGTATTCATAATGAAAATGGGTGGCCTATAATATCAAATAATTATTTCATCATCATAATGGGTATAGATAATTGTGATTCAAATGGGGTGAAGAAGAGATATCAGAGGTTTTTTATTAATAATTCTTTTTTGATTGTAATGGAATGATTTTAACACTATGAAAAAAGTGTCATTTTAAATGTAAAAGGCTTACTCCAAGGGAATTACTAGAATTTAACGGAAGAGGACGAGAATCCCTTACCATATATATCCCTTCCTAAACATAGATTTAAAATTAATTAAGATCATTGGGGTTATAAAAGAGTAATAAATGAAGGATAAAGATTTATATAGATGCAATAATTGTATTTTTATTTTATAAAATTAGGTGGATAAGGTGGTATTTGTGAAAAAATATGGAGAATTGCATATTATTTTTCATAAATATATTTTTGGATTCTATGTTTTTTAAAATAAATTTTTCATGGTACACCAATGGAATTATCTTATAGGTTTTGAAATCAAGATGGGGGTATTTGAAAATTTTCAAATTTGGATGTTATCTCCTTTAATTTAGGTTACATTGACCATGGAAATATTATTTTTTACAAAATATTATTTAAGAAATAATAATTTCCATTATTGAAATTAGAATGTTATTTATAGGATTTGAAAAAAAGAGTAAAAATAAATTATATTATTTAAATAACATATGTTTGATTGGGTATTCAAATATATTAACTATTAAATATGTATTAAATCTTAATTAACTCTTAATATATACACAAAACACAGACAGTTATTTTTACTAATCACTAAAAATAATGTGTTTTAAAATTTTCTCAAAATTACCCCAAATATCATTTTATTACCCTGATTTAAAATAAAATATATTTTATAAAAATAAATTCCTATGTATAATAAATAGATATGTTAAATAAATAATACATATTGACTTTAAAATAACGTTTTTAAAGGGAAACACCATATATATTCACTTTAAAGAGTTGTAAGTTTTATAATATCAAATGTATTGATTCATAAAGAGTATAATTATGCATAGTATATTATTTAAAATATATTTATAATAATTTTTTATTTACTCTTATATTTTTATATTAAAATTATTTTAGATATTATTATTATTCAAAGTTTCATATAATAATCACGATGTAACTATCATGTAATAACCATTTCCTAGCGGTCACACATCCCATTGAACTCTGGATTTACTCCACCATAATGATAATGAGTCATTTAATACTTCACTTATAATATTTTTACATATTACATGATACTTTTTTTCATATTAATAATTCATTTCTTTATTTTTATCTTAATAATGGATGGATTGATCTTCACTTTAGATTTCATCAATACAGTGTTTTCATTAGAGTTTGTACTATTCATTAAACTTTTCCTCCTAATACTATTATTTTAAATTATAGAAAACATTAATTCATGTTGTGTAATTTTCATATTAAATGAATTAGTCATTAAATGTTCATTAATTATTATACATACTGAAATATTCATTCTAAAACATGACTTATTTGATAAATAAAATTACATTTCAGGTGGTTACACCCCTTGAATTCATAGATTTAACTCATCAAAGAAAAAATAAATCTTGGATTCTATAATACATATTAGCCTATTTTTTTTGTTATAATCCATTAATTGTATGCTCATGCAATGAAACATTTTCATCTTCCTTTTGTCGCGTATTATATAATTATCTTTCCAAATCATTATATTGCTCTTGGGGATTGAATTTTTAATGAATAAGTCTTAAAAATTCTCTCATTCCATACCTTATATCTCCTCTACATCCTTAGTATTTTGAATCAATTAAAATAATGGATGATCATCCAATACTATAAATATAACATATTCCATCATAAATAATTAATAACAATGTCAAAAATGCTGATAATGGGGGCCTTTATCATCTTTATTATAGGGGGTTATTCTCTGGACAAGCTACTAGTGGAAATAAAAACTCCCTCATCATTTTTAATAAAAATACATAGATAAAGGGGTCCATTTATAAGAATTACTAAAAAGTGCTATTAAAGGAAACATTTATCATCTCTAACAAAAAGCACTGATAAAGGGGGACCCTTTATTGTCTCTTCTAAATGATAATCACATAGGGGACCCTTTGTTAGTACTAGTATCAAAGTACTGATAAAGGGGGAGTTTATATGTACTTTTTTAATAGTTCTGATAACTTCCCCCTTATTATTTATTCTGTTATTTACCTGATAAAGGTAATATTTCATAAAATAAAATAAAATTCATTTTTACTAAATTATTAATATATAAATAAATTTATTTTTATATAAATATAATATTTTTAAAAAATTGATTTAGATTTGGCTATATAAGCATTTAAAATTATTATATAAAATATTTAGTTAAAATTAATTTCAAAATAATTTTTAAATCTTATTAATTAAAAATATTATAATTTTTATTGTGTAATATACATTTTAATAAAATTAGTACCCAAAAAGGTTAAATAGATTAGTAAATGGTCAAGGGTATGTTGTAAACATTACTTTGACAACAAAGAGACATAACTTTTGATATGGGTGTCGGTTAAGTCTCTACTGCATTTCAAATCGAAGAATATAAAGAGATACACACCTCGTATTTGGGGGATCCTTGGTCACTTTTTTCCAAGCCAAAAAAGGCCAATAAGGCCTCTATAACTGAGTTTTTAGATGGGAAATATTTTATTATATTTGATAGTATTTTTTAATTTTATAAGAGAGTATTATTACCCATTTATAGCGGTGAATGAATTTACACCCATGGTTTACATTCATATAAAAAATTTACCTTTTTTATCGTTTTTCAAAATTAAATTTTTTTATCATTAAATATTTTCATATTTTCATATATAATATTATAATAAACAAGTTTTCTAACTATAAATTTAGACATTAATAAATAAACATTTGAATGAAAACATTATGTTAATATATATATATATATTTATATTTAAATTTATATATATAAATTTATGAAATAAAAATGTATGTAAATATATATATATATAATGAAATGTCTTAAAAGAGGGGTGAAATAAACATTGGGTAGTAGTAAATCACTTCTTCTTTTTCAAGTAGGTCTACTAATCAAATTTAGGCAAGCCTAGAATTATGGGGAACTAACTAAAAATGTGAAAGAGGTGGGTTTCTAGAACTATTGAATGGAGTAGAAAGCACTATAAAGTTGGGGATAAGTGTTGAGTAATGTTGCATTGGTAGTAAGAAATGTAAGGAAAACTATTTTCTGTTGATGCATTTATCTTCCCAAAAACCCAATGATAAATGACCCTTTATCAATGCTAATAAAAAGTGTTTTAAATGGGGCCTTAATCATCACGTTTTCATTACTATCAATAGAGGTTTAAATTATCAACACATTTTACAAACTGTGATAAATCTATCCATTATCCATACCTTTCTTAAGTACTGATAAAGAATATTTTTATGGATATTAATGTCCAGATTAATTAGCAATCTCCTTTTAAATAATACACTACCCATAATAAGATTCTCTTTTCAATACTCTCCAATGTTATAACTGTATTTTTTTAAGGAATTAGTCCATTTTTAGATAACATTTTTTTAGTAGTTGTTTAAAGAATCGAGTAATATTCAACATAAATTAACCCAAACATTATGCAATATTAGTTGAATCCTTGAGTTTCTTGATATATCAATGATAATTGGTCATAAATAAATCCCGTGTATTAATATTTTTTAATCTAAATCCAAATGTATAGAATTTCTTTAGCTGACTATACCTATATAGATAATGGTTCTGATACATTTTCCCTTCCCCATCCAGAGAACCTTCTCTAAATAATGGAATGTACATAATTAGATCATGAATATCACTATGTATTTTTAATTTTATTCTATCATTTTTAATCATACGCACCACTTCATTTAAATTGATGTTTTTTTAAATATTATATAAAATAATAATAAGTTCAATGTCATTCTAAATATAATCAAATTATAACAAAATTTTCCAATCCCACAAAATGGTTCATAAAGAGCCTCTAAGTCTACAAATTCATATATCCTAGTAGTTTCATACTAGGGGTTCATTTATTAATCATTAACATGGGCTGAGTAAATATTGATTTTTTATATAACCTTAATTTTCAATTTGATTACCCCATGGTTAAATTTTTATAGATCTTGTATCCACATTCTATTACTGAGAAATATATATCAATAATCATACATAAAAAATCATTACCTTAAAAAAATAATAGGATTTTATTCATTATATTGACTTATCCCTAGAGACTAATATAGGGATTTGTTGTCTAATATATAATTATGTAAATTAAATTCGTAAGGATTCCAATAAACATTACATGATACCAATTTAAATAATCCTGACTCAAGTAACCTTAAGCAAATTTTTACTTTATTACATTGGTATATGAAACAAGGTGTCACATCAAAATGGATCACAACATTTATTATTCCATGGAGACTCTATATACATAGATTCTATGTTATATTACAAAACATAAAACATAACCTTATAAAATTATTCCAAAATTTATTATTCCTTTTATTAAATTCTTGAATTATTTCAATGGACACTTATGGTACACTTGGGTACAGGAAAAAATAAAAGGGTGCTGAGATATTTTCTATAATGGACAGCATGCAATAAAATTATTAATGGATAAAAAATAAACAAACAATATATCAATGAAAGTGATAATCAAATTATCCTTATAATCGCTATATTAAGCAGAAAACATATCCATGGATATCATATTAATGAAAAAAAGAACATGGATAATTATAATTGATCTCATATTGATGGAATTAATGATTGTATACAACATATTATTATCAAAGCATTGTACTTGGGAATCAAAATATTATAATCAGTGAAATGTTAAAAGATATCATGATATTATCATAAATTTCACAAGAAAAAACATCATGTTCTTACTATTTTTGCCTCATTATAAGAGATACCAATCTCAATAAAATCCTCATATTAAGAAAATTTCAAAAAATGGGAATAAAAAATATATCATTTTTTCTCATGTGACATGATACAGCCTAAATGAGATATACAATTTTAGGCCCCACAAATATCCTAATAAATTCAAATTTATTCATCATAAAGATGAAATTAATTAA
The DNA here is from genome assembly GCA_963277665.1 of Viscum album. Taxonomy (NCBI): domain Eukaryota; kingdom Viridiplantae; phylum Streptophyta; class Magnoliopsida; order Santalales; family Viscaceae; genus Viscum; species Viscum album. Next base: position 88,989,033 of record OY728142.1, read on the forward strand.
AATACAACTGATAATAATCTTTTCATTATAATTAATAAATAAATACTATTTAAATATTAAATGATAGATATGTATGTACTATCATTACTAACAAAAAAATAACATTATCATAAGACATTCATGAAAAAAATTTGGATGGTAGTAATAGAACAAAGCATGGGTAAATTATATGAAACATTATATGGTGTTAAAATAGAAGAAAATTTCAACTTTATTATTTTTAAAATTTTACATTTTAATAGAAGAATAAATACCTTTTAGACATTGGTACAAATTATTGATTTTTTTTAAAAAACTTAACACCTCATAATGTTAATGTGTTAATACAAAAAATGATATGACACATGTCACTACAACAACCGCAGCCCTTAGCGGCGGTTTTTTCCCATTTAGCAGTGGTTTAAACTGCCGCTAAACTTGGCGTCGGCAATATTTTAGCGGCGGTTTTTTCTATTTCGCGGCGGTGTAAAAAATGTGTCGTAGATGCCTCATTTTCGTGTGTTTCATCTCCATTTAGCGGCAGTTTTAACCGCCACTAAATGCTACCAAGTATGGAATTAGCGGCGGTTAAAACCGCCGCTAAATGCTGAACTAGAAAAAAAATTTGGTTCTACTTCACCACTGCCCTGAAAAATAAATCAAACCAGAATATAGAGATCACCTAGGTTTCATGGGGATCTCGACCCCCTTCTTGGTAGTGTAGGATAGCGGTATAATAAATAGAGAAACAACATACAATAATTAAATCAACAATAAATGAAAGACAAAGCATTGGATGAATAATATAAACTAAATATAAAAGGCCAATGACAATTTACAACCATGAATTCATGTCCAGATGAATATAAAAAACTAAAAAATAGTATACATATAGAAGGTAGCATGATACACATATCACAACCTGAACCACAATTCCTTCCTCTATGAAATCTTGTGTTTACCACAAGCACATTCACATAAGCCCATACCTGACTTTCAATGAAATTTCTTAGTCATTCCATCACCTAACCATTTAATACATTGTTCCCCAGCATGAACAAGGGTGGAACCCAGATCCATACCACTATAATCATTACCCTTTAAACATCACCTTTGAGTCCGACGATAAGTTTGGGATAAAATAAGATCATCAAGTTAGATTCCAAGTAACTATCCTTAGGTAGTCCATACTCCAAGTTTACAAGTGAGATATTGGTAAAAGACCAAAACATCCACATAAGATCATTGACTGAGCCTAGAATTACATTCATCTAGTGATCAAGTCAAAGGAAACTGTTGGTGTCCAAATGTCTGTCCAAGGCATTCCAACACAGGAACTCAGGTATCACACAAGAACTAACCATGCCTCAATAAAAACCATGCATCCCGTATGAAACATTGATAAAACCTATTTATCACCTCTAAGACACTTCCATCACTTCTACTACCTAGAAGGAAATTTTTACTATATCTGACACGATGTTCCCCAAATTAAGAGTGTCCAAGTCATGAAAAGAAGAGATAGACCAACTGCTCATAAGAGAACAAGGTTAGATTCAACTTAATCACACATGTGACACTTATCTGATTCACACTCACAAACTCCATAACATTTGTCATAAAAGATGAAACCAACCCGACCAGCATGTCAGAACACCCAATCCATTTATGAATCGAGCTTACACAATGGGGCTACCCGAATGCTGCTATATAGTAGAAATGGTATTAATATAGGTTACATATATGGAAATGTTTGGTGGCAACTATGTGCCATAAATGTTACATAGACAAACCAATCGTTGTCATACTTGTTCAACACATCAACAATACTACTACTCATCATCTGATGCTGCATCGTCACCCTCTCCAGCTTCATCTCCACCACCTACTGCCACCTGTAAAAACATTATATTGAAAAGAAAATATTTTTGCATATTTATAATAAAACTTAAAACCAATAAAAGTTTGAAAACTAAAGGATTTTGATTTTTTTGTGATTTACCTGCTCACCACTACCCGATGCACTACCACCGGGGGAATATCTGCTCATATACTGACGTATTTCAAGCAACTCTTTCTGCAAACCAGATATCTGATCCCCCTACTGGTGAACTGTGTTTCATAGAGAAGACATCTCCCTATGAGCATCTTCAGGTATGAAATGACTATAAGAAGGAGTAGATGTAGCCGAAATCCCTGATGGCAAGCGAAATACCTTAGATGGTACAAGTCCCAAACCCATCCCACGCACTCTACCAGGATGCTCCTTCCCAAGGACTTTTCCAACCAGGTCATCCTGGGAGACTGAGTAGGATTGCCCAGGATTGGCATCCCATATTTCATTAATTTTTACCTATAAATCTAATATCAATATATATTAACACAGTAAAAACTGATAAAAATTTATTATAATAAATAATTGACTTCATACCCCAACTTCTCTGGCAGGTTCATTAACAAAACTTCCATCTGTTTTTTTATGAACATCCACCCACAGTTCTGTTCGGGATGCGTCATGCCCTAAACTCTGTGACTACATTAAACAAAGATAAATCAACAATTAAATATGTTAAATAGATAATATTATCTTATAAATATTTAAACTAATTAAAAGATTACCAATGACTTTCGGCTTCGTGAAAAGCTTTTTGAACCCACAGTGTGCGGGATGACCTGCTTTGCCCGGTTTGAAGCATTTTGTCTTGAGAGATCCTGAAATAAATAAAATTCAATTTAACAGTATTGTATTCAATGTCTATCTCCTCTTCATGTACATGTATAAATTTAAAATGAGGATAATATAATAATATATATTTCAATACCATCCGCTTCTCATCACGATGTCTATCGACAAAAACCTTCCACTGTTCTTTCGGTACCCCACTGGGTAGCTTCTCATACATCTGCTGTAAGGTCAATGAAGTATCGTTGACATCACACCACAACCTCCATTTTAAATATTTCCATTTTTTCCCAAGATTTTTCAATGTCCACTTCCGTGCTATCACATCAGCAACGGTAAAGTGGAAGAACCTCTGTATACAGAAATTCATTTTGAATATATTAGTAAGATGACATTCAATTAAACCATAAAGTAATAAAATTACCTTTATCTGAGAATCATAAACTTCATTTTTCCAGTTTAGAGGCATATGACTCCAATCATCATATGAAATGGGAAGGGAAATGGGCTTCGCTGCCAGCTGACCTATAATCTGAACAAGTAAACCTGCGGCGTCATCCGTCGGGACCCCATAAGAATCAAATGGAACCACTATCTTCTCGCCATGCATGTTCCAAACATCAGAACTTTTTATGGGTTTTTCCACGGTTGCATTGTTTTCATCTGCAATGAGGAAACAATTACTATAAACAAAATGCAATAAATTTATTTAATTAAAATTTGTACCTATGACTGTGACCCTCCAGAATGTCCGTGATGAACTGGAAGGGGAATGTCGATGCCCCACTGCTGAGGCTCTTGTAGGGGGAGTTGATGACTCATCCTCTAATGAGGCATCCACTGATGGTGTCAGAGATGGTGCAGGGGGAGATGATGCAGGGATGTAGGCACCTGCTGCCTCAGATTTCGTGGGGACAGACGGATAGTCATCTGTCGCAGAAGTAGAAGGAATGGTGTACCTCTTCTTCCATGGCATTCCTGTCAATTAATAAAATAAAATTAAGTTCAGAATATATATTTCAAAAAATTTATGCAGAAAAATAAAATAAAAATGATAATAGATTCCCAGTACTAACAAACAAAATATATATAACAATGATAATGAATGACTACAGAAATGAAACAAGTGGATTCTGAATGAATAAATAATTATACATACAATCATTTTCCCCTTCAATCATGTTAGTTTCCTGGTCCATTGCTTCATCCACTTCATTCCTCCTGGCTAGACTAATATTTTCAATATCATGATGGACAAATAATTCTGCTTCCTGTTTTTGATGAAATTCAATTGCAGAGGTCAAATCTTCCACTTCATCACCCATATCATACAAATCTCTTTGTATAACGTGAGTAACTACACTCCACCATTCATCCACAACATCATTCACATAATATACCATTTTTTCCTGCGATGCTAAGATATATGGATCATGCAGTTCACGATCACCAACATCCATCAAGCGAGAGAAGTTTACATAAGTAAATTGCAAGGAATCTCTTTTAACACCTCTGATAATATTGACCCATTTGCATTTGAATAAAACAACAGAAAAATGCCCGTGGTAGTTTAATTCAATAATATCATGCGTCTTTCCATAATATTCCACTTCAGCAAATGTAAATATACCACTATTCTGTGTTTTCAAACCCACTTCTCGATCGACTGTACAAAATCTAAAACCATTCACATTATATGCGCCGAACTTTCTAACTTGTTTTATAGGACCTCTAGCAAGAAACTTCAAATCTTCTGACAAGTCTGCTCGAGTATCAGTATTCATGATCTGAAAAAAAATAGATTTGAAAATTGTATGTGTCAAACTAATATTCGTATTTATTGCAATATTTGTAAACATACACGTCGTCCAAACCATTCTACCAGCTCTTTATTCACAGCTTTCGTTATATCTTTTTCATTTCGTGTTCGGCCTCTCATTCGTCTCTTTGTTTGTATCCTCAACTCTTCAATAAATGGATCTGCAATTTCACTATTCAGCAGTACATATCTATGTGCCTGTAATAATTCCAATTCTGTTAGTGTCGCGTATGAGGTCCTCCCAACTGATCGGCCAATAGCAGGAAATATTTTTGATTTCTGATGCATTTGAGAATGAGTTGATTTGTCATCAACGCGTCCAACTTGATTAAATCTTGTCTCAATATCATCCAAATACTTGGAACAAAAGGTGAGACACTCCTCAGCCAAATAGCATTCAGCAATAGAGCCTTCTGGTTGAGCTTTATTTCTCATGTATGCTTTCAAATGCCCAAGATATCTGTGAAAAATAATAATAATATTATGCATTTATTTAAATGCCAAAAATTGTTTACCTAACTGGAAACATATAAATAAAATACCTCTCAATTGGATACATCCATCGATAAAGAACGGGGCCTCCTAATTTAGCTTCGTCAACCAAATGCACAGTTAAATGCATCATGACAGTAAAAAACGATGGAGGAAAGATCATCTCCATTGCATAAAGGGTCAATACAAACCTCTCCTGTAGGTTGTCAAGCTGAAATGGACATAGAGCTTTCTCACATAATTGCCTAAAAAATGTGCAGAATTGGAGTACAACAACAGTAACGTTTTCAGGTAATAATGTACGCAATGCCAATGGTAGTAACTGTTGTAACAAAATATGTGAATCGTGACTTTTCAATCCATATAACTTACGATTCTTCAAGTCAACACACCTCGAGATGTTACTCGAATACCCATCAGATACCTTCACATTCTTTAAAATTTGAAGGAACATATCGTTATCCCTATTTTTCATTGAAAAAATGGCCGGAGCATACTTTTCATTCTCATCTGGCCAGAGATCACGTTTTATGTTCATTACTTGTAATTCTTTGCGAGCATTGAGATGATCCTTCGACATTCCATGCTAATTAAGTAATGTGAAAATCAAATTATTACATACATTCTTCTCAATATGCATCACATCAAGATTGTGGTGAAAATAATTAAATTACCAATACGGAAGTTTGAAGAATATAAATTTTTTCTTCCATTGTTGCGTTCTGATTTCACTTGACGATGCACTTCGCACTTGTTTTCCGCTATCATTCAAATGATGAACCTTCCCAAATTCTGTTTTAACATTTTCAAGTTGTGTCAATATTTCAGAACCGGTTAACAACTTTGGAGGTGGTCTACGATCAATTGAACCATTAAATTTTGATTTGTTCAGCCGAAATCTATGAGATGCATCAAGAAATCTTCGATGGCACAAGAAGCACCATTTTCTACTGTGAGGTAGCCGTTTGGGCTCGAAATCAAAGTTACAAACGGGACAAGCCAAACCCGTATAAGTGTTCCAACCAGATAAATTCCCAAGCTCAAGGAAGTCACTAATGGTCCACATTAAAGCAGCATGCATTTTGAACATTATTTTAGAAGAAAAATCAAAAGTCTCAACACCGTTGCTCCATAACTCCTGCAATTCTTCAATCAAAGGCTGCAGGTATACATCAATATCATTTCCAGGAATTTGATTTCTAGGAATAATCATCGAAATGATAAAAGATGTTTGTTGCATACACATCCACGGAGGCAGATTATAAGTGATCAAAACAACTGGCCAAATTCTATAACTCTTACTCAAAGTCACAAATGGGTTGAATCCATCGGCTGCCAATCCCAATCAAACATTCCTAGAATCAGCTGAGAAATCTGGATGTAATGAATCAAATGTCTTCCACGATTTGTAATCTCGTGGATGTCTCATTAACCCATCATTGTTATTATCTACAACATGCCACTTCATGTGTTCGGCGGTTTTTGATGACATGAATAATCTTTGCAATCGAGGCTTCAAAGGAAAGTAACACAAAACATTTGCAGGTGTGTTCATTTTCTTCTTCTCCATGAAATTATGTTCAGTCTTACTTCCAACATTACCCTTTGACTGCCATCTAGAAGAAGAACATTTCTTACAATTCTGTCTACTTGAATCCTCTCCCCAGTAAAGAATACAATCATTGGGACACGCATGTATTTTTGTATAATTCAGACCAAGCTTGTTTACAACTTTTTTCATCTCATAAAACGATTCTGGGATTTTTGCTTCAGGAAATACATCACGAATCAATTCCAATAAAATAGAAATTTCATTATTTGTAATTCCACAAAGACATTTGATATGGTACAACTTCAGCAGAAATGAAAGCTTTGAATATTTCAAACACCCACTATACAACTCTTGATTTCCATCGTCAACTAAATCATGAAACACATTTTCCTCACTGATGTTTTCCCTTACATTTGGCTCCACAGAATCAAGAGTAGGATCCAATTATATGTTACAATCTTGATCTGCTTGTGTTACAGTCTCAAAAACATCACTTCTCACGTTTCAATTTGTAGCATCATCTTCTGGTTGTTCTGATATGTTTTTATGCTCATAGTGGAGTCTTGCAGTGCCAAATGCATCATTTATGAGGTTTTTCATTTCATTTTCCATTGGCGACAAACTTGGGACCTCATTCTGTGGATTAACATCAGTCCTCAATCTTTCTGTATTGTTTGATTCTCCATGGCAAATCCAACACAAATATTGATCAGGGAATTGCTTCAGTATTAAATGTTCATAAACTTCATCCCTCTTCAACCATGTTCTAAATTTACATTTAGGACATGGACATCTTATTCTCCCTTCAACAGATCAATTAGAAATTGAAAAATCTAAAAACTCATTCAAACCCTTAACATATTGAGGTGTGTTCCTCGGTAATGTGATCCAGCTTTTATCCATGTATATCACAATGTTCCTACACAAAAATATACGATAGTGTAAGATTACAGAAACATAATATAATAAAGATGAACCATTGATCATAAAGTATGCATAATATAATACAGATGATTCATTGATCACATTTACCTCTTCAGACCAACAGAACAAGTCTGGTCCATAGGAGACAGCGTCAACACCTCATTGAGGAGCAATAATAATATCGGGCTACACACTTATCATAACACTATTGATCACACATTTATGTTGCCTCAAACAACACCCCATTGATGTGTGATCGAAACTGATCATAATGCATTTTAAACCTGAGACATTATGTGATTTTTTAGGCTTGAACTTAGATGTCCTCCAAGAGGAATGATGTTTCTCAATGGTTTCATACACAACCAACTATAAAGAGGGCCACTATGTTCACTTTATTCATCAAAGTGTCACCTCTCTAGGTTTGAGTATTACAGTTCAGACATTTATAATCATGTCTTCAACCATCAACATATAAAGAACCAGTTTTTTATTCAAGGGTTGTCTTAGACATTGAAAAATTATTAAAACCAATAACGTGGAACCTGCAACCAGTCTGAAGCTTGACATTCATTCATCAAATACAAATAAGAACTCTCATTCCAGTAGATTAAACCTTCTAGGAATGTTTCTCGTCATCCTTTTTACAATAATTGAATCACTGAATTTTTCTAAACATTCTACAATATTAGTGGAAATTTCATTGACTCTTGAAAAGTAGTCATCTATGTTTTCTTCTCCGTCCATATTTATTTCCTTAAGTTTTCTTTAATAAATTTTCAATTCGGCATCGTTGAATTTCACATTAGCTTCATAACAATATTCCAATATTCCCCAATTTACAAGTCATTATAGTGCCCTATATCCTTTTGTGTAAAATTTTTCTAAAAGAGACATCAAACTTAAATTCTGAGCTTTGTCGTCAAATCCCATATTACATTTTTTAACAAATATCATCATATCAGCTTCAACAATAGGTGGGGATCCTACTATTTATAAATCATTAACTTCATGGATAAGTGATTAGAGACATGGATATCCTATTCTTACAAATTTGATAGTTCTATTCATTAGACATTAGAACACCAATAGTATTTAAAAAATTCCTATATCCTTATTCAGTACTTCTTGGTGCTTAACTGAGGGATCAAACACATTGATTCTAATTGAAGAGCCTGAGGAGATGTTTCACCATAGGGAAGGGGGTTTAATCACTAGTAACTTTTTATATCTTATATTTCTTTTAAAAATAACCACTGTTGACCTATTATAATCTAATCAACTATTATAACTACTTTTCCTTACCCAAATATAGTAAAAATGAATAGCACATGGACAAAATATATTTACTATGTTTAATACTAATGTCAGCCTAATACTTGTTTTTATTGTTTTGATTCTCGAAACATATATTATACACTATGATTAGAGGTGATCCCACCAAATAATCATTAATAAAATAAATTCACACTATTCTTTCCAAAGTTACACTAGAACAATGACTTAAAAATTCTCGATACAAAATGGATTAAAATAAAATAATAATGATAACACTTGAATATTGGGTTCCCTTTCAAATTTTGATAAATATATTTCTCCTTGAGCCTTAAAGATAAGATAAATATTATAAGTTATCTTCTTAGAAAACATTAACATTGATAATCACAATCAAAACAACTAATATTTCTCACTTTTAATCTTCTAAATATTATTCATTATGAAAATTATTACCATAGATTCTCAAATTTGATTCATGGTACTACAACAAAAATAATATATTAAATTTTTTATTGATCTATAAAATTCATGCTATTATAATATACTACACTTTTCTAAACACCTCAATCACATATTACAATCTTTCGTACATGTACTTTTCATAGAAATAAATTCACATAACCCCTACATGTAGTATACACTTTTCATATAAAAACATATTTAAATTAATTTTCATAGGAACAATGCTTTATGGAGTAATCGAGTTTCTCAATCATGATGCTTTTCATAGTATTTAACATACATATTTAGACACAATGAGTGAAATAATTGGGTTTTCTTTTAATGATATCAACAATCTCTTATCTATAATTCATAATAATGCTTAACAGATGAATCATAGTGTATTTATAGGCTATATTACTTGTGATTAACACATGTTAGTCCATAAAATTTGGTTTAACCAATAATATAAGGCATCACTAAAAAATATGTTTCCATTGATTCATGTACTATATGATGGAAAAAACTAACTGTATAAAAATATTTTCTTGGAAACAATATTATAAAAAATATTAATTGAAATGGATTTTTAATATGCTACCTTTAAATAAAATTATGGAAAGCAATACTAACATGGAATTTTCATTCAGAAAATGTAACCTCAATCTCATAATAACTTCTCATTGAATCTTGACAAAGATTCATGTTAAAATATAATTAATGGTATGTGTTCCTCTTTACTAAACCATTTCTTCATTGGGGGACCTCATCATTACCTCACATAGGTTTTTTACATTAAAATATTATGTCTGTGTAAAAATGATGTCACTTTCCTTCAAATGATGTGAAGTATGTTCATGTTCTATTAATAATATCCATTCCCAAATATTCCCTACATAACGACTTTGTATCTTAACAAAATCCTATTCATTGTATTTTAAATTATATACATACCATATTTTAAAGGCTTCAATTTTATTCTGATGATATTTCATGGGGTTTGAATTTGAATACAGTCTACAAAATGAAAACCCTATGTTGAAGGTTGAGGATAATAGGAATTTATATTCAGTGTTGTTGATCAGATAAATCATATAGAGTATTCTATTTTCATAACATTTTAAGTGGAGGAACAATTCCCCACATAAAATTTGACCCAAATCATTTTTTATCATTGGAGGTTTTTTTATAATAATAATGTTCATTCCTTATACCCTCCAACCATAACACTGGGGTTGGCTCCTAAACATAGTTACAATCTCTATCACCTATTTGTTCAACCCCGCATATATTCTAATCCTTACACACCACATGGGTGCACCATATACTAGTTATGTTTCTCTAAATTTGGAAATTATCCATGAAATTTCCATTGAGTTGGCATGCTAACTTTATGATATATTAGGCTATCTTGGGCTGTTGGCATTGCATTGGAAAAAATGTTTTAGAAAAACTCTATAAAAAACATAGTAAAACTTTATTATTATATTATTTTAAACCCTCAAATAAGTCAATTAAAATAATCTCAAAATAACCCTTCTTCAATTATCAAAATAATTATTAATCAAAACATCACCCACATTTATATTCAACACTTTTCTATTGAAAATGTGCTCCTAATAAAGCTCATGAAATGATCCTTAAGATCAGTTCAAAAGGCATCATAATACATGTCAGAAATTCAATTTAATTAAAAAAAATTAAACAGTTAGTTGAAATTAAGGACAACATCATCAACAAATCCAATGGTTATTTACCTCACAAATCAGGTGCGGGGGGTCGCCGAAGGCCGTGGGGGCGTAGGGAGTCTCTGGCAGCGCGAGGGGGTGGGTAGTCGCCGACCACGAGGGCGCGGGGGGCGTGGGGAGTCGCCGACCGCGGGGGGCGTGGGGAGTCGCCGGCAGCGCGAGGGCGTGGGGAGTCTCCGGCAGCGCGAGGGAGCGGGGGGCGTGGGGAGTCGCCGGCCACGGGCAGCACGGGGGGTGGGGAGTCACCGGCAGCGCGAGGGTTAGGGATCTCGAAGGGGAAGGGGGAAAGGGTCGGCGGCTGTGTAAAATAAATCGGGTTTCATGGCGGTTTATTAAAAACCTCCGCGAAACCTTCACTGAAAAAGGATTAGCGGCGGTTTTGTGAACCGCCGCCACAAAACCGCCGCTAAACCATGTTTTTTTTGTAGTGTGTAAACAAATTGGACCATTCTTTTTAGGATCCTAAATGATTATAACTCCACAGTTATGCATGATTCACCTAGAATCGTGATTAGGATTACTGACTGCCATAGAGGATTTCTAGTGTGTGTTTGAGGGAGGAAACATAACACCTAATGAATAGGGGTGGAGAGTGGGGACAATATTTATTTTGATGATCAATTTAATAACGTTGGTGGCCCCCATGTAAGAGACCAGAAATCTGTGGGGCATTTGGTGGTTTCTGGGAGGCTAGGACCTTACATCCATGTTATGTTGGGGTGTTTTTGTTCTTAATGGGGATTAGTTTTTAAATTCACACCCGACCCCCATGGAACATAATCCTAATTGGGGACTCTATATTTCAATATAAGTATTTCCACTCCACTTTGGATTGAGTTACTATTATGATAATAATGTAACAACTTAGAATTATATTGTTTAAAGATGTATATAATATAACTCATGTCAATAAAGTGCATGTTTTTTCAAGATCCTTCCTCATTAGAGGTCCATGGTTATTCATTATTTTTTTGAGGCAGTGATCTAGGTGGGTGTTCTATTACGAGGTTTCCTAGTGTGATTGTGGGAGAGGACAGAGGTCACTAAATGAACAAGTGTTATCCTTAAAAATAATAAATAATTTAAAAATCCATTTGGGAACATGGGTGGTCCCCAGTTAGGGAACCACATGTCGATAGGGAAACTATTCGTTCCTTGTGATTCAAAAACCTGAGGGCCATATTAAATGTTATAGTGGGGTTGGTATGTTATCAGTCGGGCCTAGTTTTAACATTTAACACCACCCTTTATAGAACCACATATTTGTTGTGGACACTATATCTCAAACAATTTAGAGTCACCTCACATCTAAATGGGATCCTCCTTTGATACAAATTTATGTAACAACATGCTACCCACTTTTTGGTTTTTCCATTCTCTTTTCTAGTTTTCTTATTTAATTTGGTGCATCTTGGGAATCCTATGGATAGGGAATAATAACTGAAAAATTAAATAATGTTTGGTTTAGTTTTTTAATTATTTATGTAACGGTGTAAATTTTTTAATGGATTAGTGGGGTTCTCCAAGGGTTTGGATGATTCTTTAGTTGGTTAGGGTTTTTTGTGTAAGAATCTAGTCTTTCAACTATGTTCTATGAGATAACCTAGCACATGAAGGGGTTATATAATAATGAATTCGTCTCGAGAAACAAGTCATGAACTACATAAAAAATGTGAAAAAAGTACACACCATGTAATGGTTACACATACTGACTGGTAAATATATCGCATATTAATAAAAAGGATACAATTTTTGGAATATGTGATCCCCTTGGATTACACATCATGTAAATGGATTACACATTGTGTGACTACTAGGAGTTCATATTTTATGGTACTTCATCGATATATTTTTCATTCATTACTATGTATCCTTTGTTTCTCTCAACCTAGTTCCCTTATCCAACGGTATTGGGAGCCTCATTTTGATTCAGATTGATACGTTTGGTGATTGATCACAATTGTGGTTTCATTGCATCACTCAGGGTTTATGATCCTTTATTCAAATTCATTTCATTGATCATTATAACACAGGGAATTATATTACCATATTAGTTGACCTATGGTCACGTTTCATCATGATTCTCTCAATATATATTTTTTGATGATGCTCTGAGTGGTCGTTTCCTTTATTACTCGTGTTGCAGAAGATGTGTTTTCTTTCTTTTTTCCTCTTCCCAACCAACCCATTGTTTAATTGAATCAATTTTGATATGTTTAGATTTATTCTAGGGCATCCATTATCATTATTAAATCTTTTCTAATGGTTTGTTCTATTATGTATGTGTGGGACATGTGTTTTGAGGTGGGTACTTCCATCTCACGTTCGTATTGAAAAATTTCACTTCTACGATTTTTTAAAAAAAATTATTAAATTAATATAAAATATATGAAAAAATTGTGTTCTCTGTATAAAATTGGGTTTTTTAAAATATTGGTATCGCTTGATTATGGTTAATGGAAAAGTATTTTCTAATAATTCTGAAATGGTAATTTTTGGAATGCTTCTCAAATAATGGTTTGATTTAAATGGCGTAATAAACTGGTGTGGAATATAGAGCACATGGAATGCCTTCGGTAATTTATTGTATGGTATAGTAATATGAATCAACCATTGTGGGGGGGGGTCTCGTGTGGACTTCCTCTTATACATAGGCCCGTTATTAAAGGGACTTTTCAATCTTATTGTGGGTTCACATTATGGGGTGGTTTTCTATGCACTATATTTGATGCATATTTCTATTGGATGAACACATATATAATTTTCTATATTATTTTGGAGTTTCATAGTTATCCGGACGTAGTGTGATCCCTGGAATGATGTTACATGTGGTTATTTTTTTGTTCTTACAATTTTTTTTACATCAATATATTTTATAGGATATGTGATGGATTATTTTTTTTACCTGATATATATACTGAGATATTTGGTTATGAATTTATTTGAAACTAATTTAATGACTTTCTTTGGGAATATGGAAAATGTAAAATTATAATGTTTTCCCCATGTTTTTAATATGGAAAGTATTAAAGTGTTATTTTTCCATATTTTTATTAAGGTTGTCCATGAATGAATTTTTACTCACAGACATGATATATAATACATGGTTGGGACCCTACTGAACTCATTAGACCACACCATACATACCCATTCAGTGGTGCATAGATCTGGTTATATCGTTCGATGTATGGAAAGGAAATGTACTAAAATGAGGTAGGGTGGTTTTATGTCAACTAAGCTAGGTAGAGTGTGGTGAGATGGTGGGATCCTACCCATCAAATCACATAAGGTGTATGGTTTTCCTAATTTTTTTGTCCTTTTTGTTTGGAACTGTATTTGGATATTATTTCTACTCTTAATTTTTTTGGTTTCCACTATTTTTTAATTAGGGAATATATTTATTATTTATGATTTTTTACTCTATTCTATATATTTGTCTTTTTTTCATTAGGTTGGGTGAAATAATATCCTTTTATTATTGATTGATTCCATGGTTCTGTTCTCCAGCCTATGGGGATCAAGAATTTCCTTTTGGAATGTGTTGGATCAAGTAGAGCACCATTTTGAGAGGGAAATTAGGAAAGATCATTATAATGTAAAATCATACCCTTAATATTTTTGGTTTCCCATTATCTTGGGATATTTGATAAAATAGAAAAATGATTGTTGAGACTTGAGAGGTAGGTGTTAGTGAGTTCCTAATTAGATATTATCATAATGATTCACAAATTGTTGTGGGATGTTTGGTTGAGTGGATCATATTTTTCATTTTCATGTTAATCTCATTTTATCATATCATTTTTGTGGTTTGAACTGGTCTTGTTTCATTTCCTAATCAAATATTTTATTGCGTTAGTCATTAGTATGCCTCTGAGACATGCTCTATGAGTTCCTCAAAAGGGTGTAGCTGATGCTTCTCAAGGGAATCCAGTCCTTGAAAAGATTTGTTTTGAGCCTATTGGGAAATAATTTCATGATATTTACTAGAATAATATATATGTACATAATGTATTTGTTGATGTACTACTAGGGGCAGTGGGAGAAATATATTAATCCTAAGATTTTCTATGTGAGATACCAATGACCATTAAACGTATGAATGAACTTCTAGAGGTAGATTAATTTTTTTTACAAGATTGATCATATCATTAATATTCTTGATAAACCTGAGAGTATCAATGTAATGAGTACAATGTTCAGTCTAGAGGGTCTATGAAAGAGTTGGTGTGATTCTATGGTACATGAGGATATATATGTGGGCTTTTACTATAAGGGTTTCAAGACTATCTTCCTCTAGATATTTTTATAGTGTTGATAATTATGGAAATGTATTTGTATTTCCTCTATTTATTGTAGATCGATATTTCACTATCATCATACACTAGTCAGTTTGATAAAATTGTTCTTTTTTATTAAATTTCATCAAAACTAAGAAGCTAAAGGATCATAACTAGTTATTGGTTTTGCGCCAGGATATCATATCATCAATATTTATTCTAAATATTCCAAAAAATTCCACGATAACAGATAGAGATTTTATGTAAGAAATGAATATGGCATGAAAGTTTTTATATTTTTTTCCTTCTCTTAAACATAGTTGAATAATTAATGGAACACAACCGGACAAAAAAAAGAAGATTTTTGTTCATCGTAGGAGTGAAGGAGGTGGTTTGTAGTAGTATGATTCTTTGGATAATTTGGATAAAACTAGTAGTATAATTTTGAATTATAATAAGTGTGTAAAGGATTAATAAACAAGGCATTCATATCCTTCACCTAAAAAATGATAAAAAGTTGTGGTTGTTATTTTAATCTGTAACACTTCTATCATGCTATGTATACTTCTTGATATGCTAATGGATTTATAGCTCCAAAGGATACTATACTAAATTAAAATAGTATAAATATAACAAATATATTGTGATAATACTCAAGAGTCATGTAACTTAATATAGAAGACAAGTTTCTAATGAGGGTAGATGTGAGTATAGTGATAGTGAGAGTTACCATATCTGTTTCATCTTCAGTACGATCACTTTATATGATAATGGAATTCAAACTTGTCTATATATGGCTATTTTTTTAATATTATTAATCTTCTATTGAATGTCACATCCTTTGATACAGATTTAGATACACCAATTTGGTAAAGAAAATAGCTGGTTTTTTGATGTCCTTGTGGTATATTGATAGCTAATGTGGAGTTATTGTATGAATTTCTTATTATTGATCAGTATCAGCTTGATTTCATCATCGAGATGGATTTAATTTTTTTTCTTATCATGCTAATGTTGATTTTTACTATGTGTTGTCTATTGTAGTTCATCAGATCCCATGGGTGTTTTAGGTATAGTAGGATCTATGGTTTGGTCATTTAGGACCTCAACGCCTTGATCTCTAGAGTTTTTTTTGTTTATTTTAGCCAATTTACTGGATGAAATATCTTATATTCATTATATTCCCACTTCTTTGGAACTTTCCTAATGATTCCACAGTTAATTTTTTTAGGATTACTCTAGAGAGGGAGGTAGAGTTTATGATTGACGTGCTTTCAAGTACGCAGGCGATATTGAAACATAATTATTATATGAAACCAATAGTTCAAAAATAGATCAAGATTTTCTAGCCCAAACAGATTTAAAAGGGTTTTGTTCACCTCCGTGTTTGACATTATGAATCCCCGTTTCACTTTTCCAAAAAGGTAGATGGTTTTCCATGATTGTGTGTGGACTATAAGAAGATGAACCAAGTAAATGATAAGAACATGTACTGTTTTCATCCTATGGAATATATTTCTATTAAATTAAAGAGGAAATTTGTTTTTCAAATATTGATATTTATTTGGTTAATCATATACTCATAGTTAAAAAGTGTGAAATATTGTACACATCATTCAGGAGAAAGTATGTCCATTGAATATATCTTCAGATGTCGTTTGGTCTAATGAATGATCGTGTTTTTTTATTGATTTGATGAATTTGATAATCTATCAGTATCTTTAATCTCATGTGGTAGTTATCAACTATGATTATATTATTTGATATTTAAGTCTGAGTATTTTAAAAATGATATTTTTGTTTTTGAACTCATTATAATTATTTGTTTGTATATAAAGACATTGAAATTCATCATTTGGATTCAAGAAGCAGTGGTCTTAGGAAACACGATTTCTGAGCATGGATACTCAATTGAATCTATGAAGGTAGAGGTTTTTATCATTATAATATTCATGGAATGTCTTTGTGATTTGGAAGTTCATATGTGTTGTTGGAAACTATAGACAGTTCACTAATGATATCACTTTATTGGAATCACCATTGACTATTCTTATTAGAAAAGGGGTAAAATTATTGTTGGATGAAAAGTGACATTATTCAAATGAAGAGATGAAAAATATTTTGACATCAGTTAATATTCTGATCTTACTTGATCCTAATAAAGGTTATTTATCATTCTTTGATGTTTTTAGTGTTGCATTGGGTTGTGTAATCATGAAGGATAATCGTTTTGTATAATTAATATACATTAGCTTCAATTGAATAATAACAATTATCCCAATCATGATTTGGATATTTCCATAGTTATTTAGGAGCTTATGTACTAGTAGTATTTACTTTTTTGGTATAGTTCCACAGTTTATTATGACAATAAGAGTTCAAGTTATATCTATTCTAAGAAAGAGGGGAACATTAGATAGAGATGATGGTTAAGATACCAATAGATGTTTGACATTGATATCACCAACACCCTAGGGAAGGGGATGTTGTGGTAGATGATCATAGTAGAAAATTTTCATCATAATCTATTTTATAGTCAATAGACGAGTGAAACCTTGTTAGGATTCTTTTTAATTTCAGTCAAATATTTATGAGGATGATTCATTTAATGTTCTGACCAGTGTACCATTATCATCATCTCTCCTTTAGTATATTCTATATATTCAGTAGTAAGATTTCATGTTCATAGGAATTCTAGAAATCCATTATGTTACGGAGATGGTTTCACGTCGGTGACTCTCTTCATATATTATTCTATTTTTTCGGAACCAGTTTTTCATCTCAGAATCTGTGATAAGATCAATATTGTTTAAGAATCATAGTTTTTCCTAGTACAGTCATCCAGGAACTGTGTATCTATATTGTGTCATTTGATGGTGATTTTGGTGGTAGAGTATGAAGTGTGACATTACTAATTATGTGTCATGTTTTTACACCAACGAACATGTAAATGTAGAGAATTTGAATCCTTTTGGTTTTCTTCAACCAAATTCAATTCGTGTTTCGAAAAAGGATATTGTATCCCTATATTTTTTTCATTGAATTTACAAATATTAATAATCTGAGGTATGATATCATGTTGTTTATTGACAGATTGAAAATTTCAGCGCATTTTATTTTGATCCAATACCATTCATAAGTGTATGATCTTGGTATGATATATGTATAGGAATTTGTGAGGTTACATGAGTTTACATCCACCATTGTTCTAGAAAGAAATCATAGATTTACATCAATGTTCTGTATAATTTTACCTGTGGTGATAGGGATATCAATTAGATTTAGTAAAACTTATCGTCCATAGACAGATGGCTAAATGGATTTTTCGTTTCATATTATGAAGGATGGGTTTTCTTCTACCAATGATTTTTCTGGATCATGGGATATCAATATAGGATGGTTTGAGTTTCCATAAAAAACGTTATTCTTTCATCAATTACAATGGCTCGTTTAGTTTATTTTTTAATCCTGTTTTGTAGATCACATCTTTGTTGGGAAGAGGTGGGTGAGGCCTCTCTTGTTGGATTACGTCTTTTTTAGGATATATATATGAGGATTCAGGATATACGTCACCATCGGGATACAATGAACAGTTAGAATAAATCTTATAAGGATCAATATAGTCATTTGTTAGAGTTTTTATTAGGTGAGGGGGTTTTCCTAAAAGTTAATCTTTTCTTGGGTCCACGTCAGCAAGGAAAATTAAGAAATATTTCTCCAATATATTTTTGACCAATTGTGGTCTTTGAGTTGTTTGCGAAGGTTTCTTATTGACTGGCACTATCAGATCAGTTGATAGACACTCATTATGTTTTTCTGATATTGCAACTCAGGTGATATCATCCTTTCACCTCTAATGTTTTGATTTGAGAGGATATTGACTTAGAGTTAGATGTTTTTTATTAGTCTGTTGAGATCATTGACTCTCAAGTTAATGTCTTAAAAGGGATGTTTATTTTATTGGTTAGTGTTTTGTGGGAGCATGGAACATATTCTCATGAAATTTGGTAGCATGAATCATTGTTGGAAGAGCAGATTCCTCACCTCTTTAACTGAAAACATGTTCCCACATGAATCCATGGGGATGGAAAGTCATATGGTGGTATGTTTGTAACATCCAATCAACCTCCTTCTATTTTTCCATTGTCTATTCGAGTTTTCAACATTAATTGGGTTCATTTTTGGACTCATGAGGATAGAGAACATTAGGTGAGAAGTATGACTTTCAATTTTGGGATGTGTGTTTTTTTTAATTTATATTTTCTAGGTTTACCTATGTTATTTGATTTTTAGGATTCTCCTTGATTTAGGAGAATGTTTGAGTTTTTTAGGATTTTTTTCATAAGAATGTGAGTTTTCTACTATGTTCTAGGAGATTGATCGATGTTTAAATGGGTTACCCAAAGTGTATATGGTCTTTATACATAGGTTGTGAAATTTTTATACAACATGAAATAAGTAGACAACATGTAATGGTTATAGGATGTGTATTGTTATCAAAATGGATATTAATAAAAATAAAAAGGGTTTTTTGGCATTTTTGATTCCCCTGTCATACATGAACTGTAAGTGGATTAAGCATCATGTAATTATTGAGAGGTATAATTTCAGGGTGCTACATAAAATGATTCATCATTCATTCTTCTACATACCTCCTTGTTATCCGCAAAGTGCCCTTATCTCTCAATTTTGTAAGCCTCTACTCGAATTGTATAGATTCATTCAGTGATTGATCATAATATTGGTTGGATTTCATCTTTTCAGGTGAGTAATCCCATTTGATTCTTCATTCAATTTATCAATGTAGAATTTTTGAATTTTTTTATTAGATCTCATGAAATATGGTGATGCTTCTTTTTTATTCTCTACTGATATATAGTGCGATCTTTTTTCGGGGGTCATTTTCATGGTTATTAATAATGTGAAGGGTGTGTGTTCTGGTGGAATGTGTTGTTTCTTCTTATCTACTGAGCCATTTTTTAAATTGAATAATTTTATAGATGGTTTTTTTATTATAGGGTTTCTATTTTAGTAATGAAATCCTTTCATAGGGTGTGATATATTTTGGGCTTGTGTGACCCTATTTTTTACATAGGTAGTTCTCTCTCTAGCCTATATTGTTGAACATAATTTCTATTATTTTTTATATATTGTTTCAATAAATGAAATGGAATCATATGACATATGGTTTTTGTGTGTCCAAAACTAGGTTTTAATAAAATATGGTTTTCAAATGGATTTGGTAAATGAAAAAAAAATAAAAAATAGTTGTTGACTAGTTATTATGAAATTATATTCAAATCATGGTGTGATGGAAATGAATTTATGAACATGTTTAGAAAATAGAGCATATATAAATACTTGGGTATTTAGGGTGAAGGTATAGTAATAAGTCTTGTCTTTTATAGGGGTTTCACATGGGGATTTTATATTCTCCATAGTCTCATTATTCTAGGGAATTGTTAGACCTGTTAGAGGGTCAACTTTTTGGAATATTCCATTGATCTTAAGGTATTATGTGTATCTATTGAGGGTTTAACTGTATATTACTGTTTACTTCTTATATGAGATTCCTAGCTATACTGACCAAGTGTGATCCCTATCATGATGTTACATGTTCCTAATCATTTGGATTTTACTACAATAGAGTTTATGTGATATGTTATTCATGCTTTTTTTACTTAATATATCTAATGAGATTTATGGTTTTTAAATAATTTAAATATTTACATACATTAATTAGATGTGCGAAAAAAGTGGGAATTAATCTATTTTTTACATGTTTTTAAGATAACACAATTAAACTGTTATCATGCCTTATTTTCACTATAGTTTTGCAGTCTTCGAGAATTATTTAGAGACATTATATATATGAATGGGGTGGGAACCTACCAATCATGTTATCTCACACTCTATGTACCCCTTCAGTGGTGCATAGACATGGTTATTTCTTTTGATGCAAGTAAATGGATGGAACTGGAGTAAGGTAGCACGGTATCTTGTTAGTTGAGTTGGGTAGATGGTGGTGATATTATGGGAATATTTTGATGTTATTACATAGAGTAGTTGGTTTTAATTTTTTCATAGTCCATTGTGGTTGTACATGTACTTGATGATTTTTCCTATTCTTGAGTTGGTCTGTTTTCACTATTTTCTTAGTCCTGTATTATATTTATCATTTTTATTGTTATATCTATTATAAATGTAAACCATGATTTTGTTTCATTTTTGTTCAAATTATGAACTATGATTTTTTTAATCATGTGTTCTAGTTTCTATCATCTAGGTATTGGTAACCCCTTCGAGTATGTGGTGTATTAGATTGGGTTCCAGATTTAGAGCATATTTGGGTCAGTTATTTATTATGTATCACCCCAACTATTAATGTTTTAAATGGATAAATTTGTAATAATTTCAACAAGTTTCACCTTTCCTTTATAGATCTTAAATGATCATAAATCCATTATTAATCATTATCACATTGGAGTAGTGATATGTATGGGTGACTTGCAGGGATGTTTCCCAAGGTTGGTGTGAGTGAGAATAAATTACACTGAAATAACATGTGATGGTATTGGGGGATAGTCAATAGATTGATGATCCATTCAAGAATAATATATGTCCCCAGGTACATAACCAAAATTCTATGAGGAAACCTGTGGTTCTTGGTATTAAATGACCCAATTATCATGTTAACGTGAGGTGTTTGTTTGTCTTGTGGGGCCATGTTTTTACATTCACTCCCCCCTCCACCAAGAGAATAAAATCCTCTTTGAGAATCCTATGTCTAATCATAGGTAGTTCCAACACAATTCTGGATAGGTTCCCCCTCTATTTCCTACTTTAATCCCTATAATGTCAAAGTGTAAAAAGGTTAAATGATATTAATCATGTAAAAAAAGTACAACATTATTTTTGGGAGCTTACATTATTAAATATCCCAAGTTATGGTTTTTTTCCTAGATTTCTTATCAGTAAGGGTAACCTCAAAGGATATATCCAATGGTTTTTGTGAGTGAAGACTAGGAACATTCAATGAAAATGTGGTGTATTGTCTGGGCATTCATTACCCTATTGATCTTTTCAAGAACATTTGTTGGCCCTTGGTAATGGATCACATGTCATTCATGTAATTGGTGGTTTCTGTGTGGCTAGAACCCAATATCAATATTAATTTTTGGTGTATATAACTTCATTTAGGAATAAATTTTAAATTGGTATATAAGGAGGATTGTATCTTAATGTGTGGTGGAACTACATGCGATGAGATATAGGCTCCACAATATGTAAATTTTTCTATAATGGGGGTGAGTGTTCAACACCACAATGTTAAATTGTTAAAAGTATAAATTATATGTCTTATGTTAATAAGGTGAAATATTATTTTTGTGAACCTATATGATTAGAACTCTAAATTTATGATTGCTACCCTAGAGTAGTAATCGAGATGAGTGGAGACATTTGTGGTTTCCAAATTCTTACTAGAGTGAGATGAATCACACTAAAAGAACACATGTTATCCTTATGGAAAAGTCATTAATCTAATTAACCCTTTAAGAATATTGTTGAAGGCCTTTTATAGGACCATCTGTTTGAGGGGTAATTAGTGGTTCCTTGGAGTACATGACTAGATAGTCATATTTATGAAGGGTTTATGTAATATCTATCAGTCAAAATTGTTATATTTTATAGACTTATTTATTTATTTGGATTTAATTTATCCATTATCACATTATAGAATTTTTTATACTCTATTTATGGGATTTAGAGGTGTGTATTAATTGGTTATCAATTTTATTTTATATTCCATCATTTTATGTTCTTGTAGATCTAAGCATTTTTACAGGTGCCTTAGGATAAGGCATCTCAGGTGAGTTTTATTCCTACTTGGTGTTGGTCTCAAACCCATGTCCTGTCGGAGGATGGAATGGGGAAGTAACACACGGCTCATTGCTGATCAGATTGTCCCCAATGGTTGGGATCCTGACATATAATGAAAATGGATTTTAAATTTCATTTAAAAATCATGAAAACACGGAAACTACGCTTATTATGTAATACCCTAGAATACCATGATTTTTTTTTGAAATTAAATGGGATAATTTAGAGACTAGGCATGGAGATGGCATGTGATTCCAAGGCCGGGAGTACCTATAATGATCCGTCAAAAAAGGTTATGTTTTAAATAGTGAGTGTGAGCTGTTTTCCTAAAAAATGGAATAACCCTTTAATAGGTCTCTAGATCAGAAATCTGAAAAAACCATTTCATTCAATTTTTCAGTTTTACCCTAGTCACGACATAAGTTTAGTTGGTATAGGCCATCAATGAGAAAACACAAAAATGGCTTACCAGTAAATAAAATAATTAAATAATTTAATTTAATTTTCAAAAAACTTATAACTGACTAAGAGTTACTCGTATTGAAAATATGAGACAACCATTTTCCTTTATAGGGTATTCCTTCCTTAGGCAGAGCTAAACATTGGCCAGAGTGGGTCAATAGTGGAAAGTGTGTTTGGGTCGTAAATAAAATATTTGAATAAATTTATTTTATATTAAAATCCTTATAAATCCTAAATGACAACGCTAATTGAAAATATGATAGTAAATTTGATTTGTTTGATGATATGCTTCTCTTAGTTGGAGCTTAACATCGTACAGAATGCGTGGTTTCAGAATTTCAGTTTTTGGGACATTACTATAAATAAAATAATATAAATAAATGAAATTTTTATTTTGAATCCTCATAACTCAAAAATAGTAACTATGATTAAAAATATGAGATCAACATTATGTTCGTAATGATATTTTATATGCAAGATAAGATTCAGCTCCACCGGCATGGGATTAGGGTGACAGTTAATTTTTTGGAAATGAAAGAAGAAAAATAAAATAACTCAAAAAGATATTTTAATTGTTTTCATCATCATTGAGAAGTGGCACGTCAGTTATGCGGTGAAGCAATGAAGAGAATATGAGTCTCATTAATGAACCCCATTAATGAGTAAATGTAAAATCAATACAACACAGTTTAACAGAAAAGATGATTTATGTTAGACAATTAATAGAATACTATGCAATGAAAGAATGTGGGCATAATAATGAAATAGCTCTAGGCTTTGGCTAGTGCTGACGATGAACGATGAACGCACCTTCTTCCAACCATTGGGAAATTTATAGAAACTATGGGCTAAGAATCAATAATGAATAATGGAGGCATGTGATCCCATTTTTCCTTGACAAATAATTCTATTTTGAGTAGGGGTTTAAATACTTAGTGTATTTTTACCATGTCCTCCTACAAAGAAATGTAGATCAAATCTCTTAAAAGTTGATCTGTTGATGGATTTTCCTTGTAGTGATGGGAAATATAATTGCGAGTTAATATTCAGATTATTTATTAGTGATTTATAATATATATGTCATTATCCCGCTAATGCAAAAAATATGTACCAACAAGAAAAAATTCTAGTTGTTCATTTGGGTGTTCTTTGTGAACCCCTCCATCTATCACTCCTCATTCTTCAATTCATAACGGACAGTGGTGCATCAGTCATAGGGGAACTAGTGAGAGGCCTCCACACAAGGCCGTGATAGCCGCACCAGGCTGAGGTACACGGGTGTGGTGGCAGAAACCGACCGCGGTGGCAGTATGAGCCGGTAGCTAGCTGTAGGGGGACACGGCCACCCAACTACGTCGGAGGCGCACATGGTGAAATGATATGGTCTGAAGACCATGGAAGTGAGCTGAACACGTGGTAGATCAATGGTTCATGTGAAAGGTTCAATCTACGCCAGCTTACGAGTGTTGTACGGTGGCGCTGCTCAGGCGCCACATTGGAGAAGCATCTCGCGCTGGCGGGTGACAACAAGAACTAGAACACGGTCCACGGCAACGTGCGGATGAGACTTCTAGCCTAGGCTGGCCACATGTGGCATGGGTCGGGAACCCCGAAGGCATGTGGGAAAGGGGGAAATAGACCTCCACGTGGTTTGGGCTAACAATACAAAAGGATAAGATGGGTTGCCCGTCCTAGAAAAGAGTCGGCCCGCATTGGCATGCTAGCCCGACTAGAAAACCCTTCCCATTGGGTGTCTCGGGATGGGAATGAATTGGCCTGCCAATTTTAGACTTGGTTGGGAAAGAAGAGCCCTACCAGTAGTGGACATGTCAAGATAAAACCGGGTCTCTAGGTGACTCGGTGGGCTAGACCCACGACTGAACCAGGCTGGATCAATCAAGCACCAATGTGTCTAGCCTGGAAGCCAAGAAGGACCCGGCCAGCCCAAAACCAACTGGGTCGGGTCTGGTTGGCAGAACATGTTTGTGTCATGTGGGACCCCGGGGCTAGGATGGTTGGGTTAGTCAGACCAGGTCAGATCGGTGGCTGAAACAACAAACCACTATTCATTAAAACACCAATACTGTTCAGTGCGAGCATCTGATTGGAATGTCGTCTATAGAGAATGGACCCTTTAAATGAGACAGTCCTTTGGGAATACTCAAAGTGAGATTTTTTGGTATCTGATATGTAATTGAGGGTTTCAGGATTAAATTCTCCCTAAATAAAGCGTGAAACATGATGGAATCCTATGAATAAAACTAACATGAATGATATGATGCGCGGGTCAAAGTGATCTAGATTGACAAGAGATGAGCAGGTCATAGTGATCCAGTTAGATCATAGGTGAGCCGGTCTTAGTGATCCATATGGCTAAGAGAGGAGTGGTTCAATGTGATCAATATAGCCCCAAAGATGATCGAGTCTCTGTGATATAGCCGGATAGAAGATGAGTGGGTCTAGATGTTGAATCCATCAGTAGACGATCCTACCTCATTGGTTTAGTAGATGATCAGACCTCAGGGTTCCAATAGACTAGCAGACCTCAGTGTTCTAGCATACAATTGGACCTCAGTGCTCCAACTGACGAGAAGACCACAATGGTCCTGCAGACTATCATACCTGAATGGTTTAGTAGATGAGTAGACGTCATTGGTCCCGCAGACGAGCAGACCCCAGTGGTCTAGTAGCTGAATGGAACCCAGTGGTACAGTTGTCAATCAAATCTCAGTGAATCATCTGGGTTAAGTTCCTATTTTGTATAATATGTATCAGTCATATGACTGTTAATTTTACATTCCCTATTTTGAGTTTTACTTACTGTGAACTATCATTGTTTGTGGTATTTCTAGGTTGTATTTATTCATAGTACATTTTCTGGGGTTTGGGACCCTAATTAGTATTATATTACTCATCCCTAGATGGGCTTCAACTACACATGTCATGTCTCATGCAGTTTATCAATAATTTGATAGAGACCTTGGTGGCCCCGGACAAGTTGGTTCTTAGTGAGATGGGTAGGATTGGTGTACTTCTATGACTATGGGTAGCTAACCTCCACATAGCATTCATGTGGGTCATTGAGTGGATGGGCCATGGCAGTCGTACAATCCCATTTGGGTTTGGGCTTGTATTTTGGCCCCTTTGTACTTTCAATTTCTATTGTACTTTCAGTTGGTGTGTTTGTGACAGTATTGGTTTACATTGTCTTTACAATCAGTAGTTTGATATTTGTTCATGTGTACATGTTTTGAAGAAAATGCCTTCCCTTTTTTGGATATTCCTACTCAGTTCTATTCACCAATACCCAACCTATGGAAGGAAGGATTTGGGTAGTCATGGAACGGGCCATGGGGGATGGGCTGTGATCAAATAGTATCATAGGAAGTTGGTTCTACTAGAATAACTAAGAGTTTGTAAATTTTTATGGGGAAAACTTCTTATGTGTTTTGAGTTCAGATTTCGGTCCAGATAGTCTAGTGTTGTTGCAGCGGCCAACGTATCCTTACAATAGGACCCTAAATTCATTCTTCTACAGAGGTACATGAAAACATTGGTTTCATGGGTTATGAAGTTTTTTCCATGTTCATATTAAGTTAGATTCAGCTCTCTAGATATAATATATTAATCGTGGTTCAGCATGATACCCTTAAATATGCCTTCACACATACAACCATCCAAGATTTAGGTGCACGACCATGAGGATGGTCCACCTATTAATGAGGCTTTGGTACAAGGACCATTGCCTGAGATGGTACACTAGGGTGGTGTCCCAACAATACCATCGCTCATCGGTCTGTGGTAACAACCAGACCTACCAATAAGGGATGAACATAGTCTCTATGCCTTACATGAGTTTCAGAGATAGAGACCTCCTAGGTGCAATGGATACACAGATACATAGGTTTTTTATGATTGGCTAGAGGCAGTAACACAACTCTTCTGCTTAGTGAGAACACCACATTACCAGGTGGTGGTTATTGGAACAAGTATTATATAAGGTTCAATGGGGAGATGGTGGAGTTTGACTATCCAGACACATGAGGTGGTATATTTCAAATTGATTTGTACCAAGGTAAAATGAGGATATCTATACTTGTCTATTATATGGACCCCGTAGAGCTCCTTGAGATGAGGGTACAGTTTGATGACTTCCAGAGGTTGGGGTTTTTAAGGAATCTGTTTTCACCATGCGAATTGACAATGATGTTTTCTAAGATGGTAGATGAAAGCTTGAGGTTATTCATGGACATTTCATGCCTCAACCAGGTGTCCGTGAAGAACAAGTATCCTCTACCAAGTATTGATGAAATATTCGATTAGCTGAAGGGAGAGAGTTGTTTCTTGAAGATGCACCTCTGATTAGGCTATCCTGGTCTTTGAGTATGAGATGAGGACATCCCGAATATGGATTTCAGATAGTTATACTTCTAGTATGAGTACATAGTGATGTCGTTTGGCATGATGAACACCCAATTAATGTTCATGAGACTCATGAATAGAATCTTACAGTCGT
Organism: Viscum album; assembly: GCA_963277665.1. Classification (NCBI taxonomy): domain Eukaryota; kingdom Viridiplantae; phylum Streptophyta; class Magnoliopsida; order Santalales; family Viscaceae; genus Viscum; species Viscum album. Next base: position 89,017,085 of record OY728142.1, read on the forward strand.
ACATAGATAGGTTTGTAGTGGTGTTACATAATGACATTTTATTGTATTCAGTATCTGAGGAGGATCATGTGATACATCTATGAATGGTTTTAAGAGCACATCCATGCCACCAGCTTTATGTAAATCTCTTGAAGTGTGAGTTCTAAATACGAAAGGTCCCCTTCTTGGGACATGTCATCTGATATGCTAGAGTTGTGGTGGATCTAGTGAAGATCGATGAGGTACTTTCATGGGATCCCCTCAAAATCATTACCAGGGGTCAGATTATTCTTAATCTGGTTGGGTAATATTGTAGATTAGTACCTGACTTCTCCTGAGTGGAACCACCCATGATAGAATTGACGAAAAAGGGAAAACCCTATGTGTGGATAGAAGTATTTCAGGAGAGAAATATGCAGCTGAGTCATAGCTTGAAGAGTGATCCTATTTTGTGGTTTCCAATGGACTGTGCTCACAACATGGTATACAATGACATGTTAGGAACTATTCTTGGTTGTGTCTTGATGTTGGGGAATGTGGTGAGAGATTACGCCTCATGATAGGTGATACTACCTCGGTAGAACTGTGTGACTCATGACCTTGAGTTGGAAGTGGTAGTCTTCGCTCTGAGGATGTGGTGACACTGCCTTATGAGAGAATGATTCATCATCTACTCTGTCCATAAGAGTATCAAGCATATATTTTACCCGAGGAATATGTACCTGAAATAGTGGTGTTTTTATAGTTACTCCAAGACTAATACTTTGATATAATTTATACTTCTTGGAAATGGAATGTGGTGTTAGATTCTTTCACCAGCAGATCGATTTCACAACTAAGAAAGAGGAATCCTAACAGTTTTCCACTCTTAAAAAATCCATTCGGGATAGGGATGAGGTATTTTATTTTCATTCGATGGTAGTTGACCCTCCAATATTATAGAGAGTAAGGGAGGTGAAACTTTCAAAAGCCATCTGTGAGACTACATGTTCCCAAGTGTCCATTGGTTATGCCCCTGATGAATATTATAATGGTGGGGAGCGCATCACTCTTTTCAGAGGATGTACCATAATACCAATGGCGTTACAGGAGGAGGAGTTGAGGGAGGTCCATACATTCACTTTATCACAAAATCCAGGTGTGGGGAAGATGTATCAGGACCTCTAACACCTTTACTAGTGTCCAGGGATGATGAATGTTGTGGCAGATATTTTCTACTAATGACTAACTTGTAATCAACTGATGGTTGAGCAGTAGGTTCCCTCTAGTTTGACACAAACCCTCAAGGTATCAGAGTGGAAGCAGGATGGGATATCGATGGACTTCATAATGGTCTTCCCACGTACTTCTAGTGGAAAAATACCATTTGGGTGATCATAGACCGACACACCATGTCATCCCACTTCGTAGCCCTTCGAGAACTGGGATCAATAGAGATCTTGGGATACCTCTACGTTCATTATATAGTTTGACCCTATTGAGTCCCATCTATGATAGTCTCAAATCAATATTCATGCATCACATCTCAATTGTGGAAGGGATTTCAAGTGGAATTTGGGACTCATATTCAATTGAGCAAAACTTTTCACCCATGGAAGGATGGTAAAATAGAGTAGACCATACATACCATAGAGTACATGAATCATGCTTGAATTATTTCATTTGGTCCTAGTTGGGAGGACCATCTACCACTACTGGAGGTTTCATATATCAATAGAATCCACTCCATCATCATTAGGGAACCTTTTGTGGCACTGTACAAACAAACATGCAGGTCACCGTTTTGTTGGAAAGTCTGAGGGGAGTCTGTAGTCATGGTTCCATAGATGGAATAGGGATCCACTAAGATGGTGAAGGTCATCCGAGAGTGGATGTAGACTATACAAAACTAAAAAACTCCTATGATGATAGGCTGTGGATACTCATGAAGTTTTTATAGGGGGTCACATATTCCTATGGGTCTCTACTCAATGAGGGATATATATATTTTGCTGGGAGGTAAGTTATCTTGATGTGTAATTAGACCTTTCTAGATACTGCATAGAGTGGGAGTGGTGGCATACTACATCAATCTAATGCCACATTTAGAGAAGTTGCATAATGTCTTCCATGTATCCCAGTTGAGGAGATACAAGCATGACCTTTCTAAAATCATCGACCAGAATGGGATGGAGATTGAAGATGGAGAAAAATTTGTGGATTACCCAATGGAGATTGAGGATCATTGGTAGAGGATATTTCATGGAACGTTTATTCCTCTAGTGCATGATTATTAGTAGCATGTGAATATCCAACAGAGTATGTTGGAGTGGGAAACTCACATTCATGCTATGTACCCCTATTTTTATTATCCCTCATTGTGTCTTATGAGGAAAAAATTTCAAAAGGGGAGGAGTAATGAAATACCCAAAAATTCCAAGAATTTTATTTTTTTGAAAATTAAATGGGATTTTTTTGAGACTAGGTGATGAGATGGCTTGCGATTTTTAGGATCAGAGTTTGCACAATGTTCAATCAGAAAATGTTTTGTTTTAAATATTTATTGTCTACAGTTTTACTAAAAAATAGAATAACAATTAAATGGTTGATCATATCCTTCATATGAGGGCACTATTCTCTTAATGATGGTGGTTTAACCCCAGGTGTGACATATTTTTAGTAATTTCAAGCCTCAATAAAACCAATAAGGGAATAACTATTACTAAAATAACTAAAAAAATTATTTTATTTTTCAAATCCTTGTAACTCTTGAAGGGTGACATGGGTTAAAAATATCAGATAACCACTGAGGAAGTGATGTTATGTTTTACTTAGGAAGAACCTAACATTTTCTAGCATGAGTTAACCGTTTAAATTAGTTTTTTTAATAAATAAAATAATTTATTAAAGTTATTTTATTTTCAAATTATTATAAATCATAAAAGGTGACACAGAATTGAAATTCAAGAGTATCATTGAGTTATTATTGGTATGATTCCCTTAGGCGGAGCCTAACATTCTTCATCATGGGTCGGATGTGAATGTTGGTTTTTCGGATGTAACCATAAATAAAATTAATTAAATAAAAGTTATTTTATTTTTGAATCCTTATAACTCTAAAATGTTAACTTGGATTAAAATTATAAGACCATCATTGAGATTGTAACGAGAATTTTTCTCTATTTACACCTTAACCTTGACAGGCACAGGTCGAGGGTGAAAGTTATATTTTTGGGATTTTCGGAAGAAAAATGAAAAAACATAAAAAGTTACATTAATTGTTTTCATCGTCATTTAATAGTGGCACATCATCATTGCGGTGCCTCGATGTGGCGATGATGAATATAATTAATGAACCACATTAATGAGTAATTTTAATGATTCTACAACTCAACATAACAAAAATGTTGATACACATTCATTAATTAATAGCCTAACAAGTAATGTAGGTCTGTGGGAACAATCATGGAATTTCTCTGAGGCATTGGTGTGTGGTGACGAAAGATGAAAACAGAACCTTCTTCCACCATTTGGGAAATTTCTAGAAATTGTGGTATGAAGATCAAGAAGGAATAAAAGAATCAAACAATCCCATTCTTCCTCGACCAACAATTTTATTCCATAGAGGGGTTTAAATTCATAGTGAATTTGTTTTCCCCATTCGCCCCCTCTATAAAATTAATGCAGATCATCTGTCAAACAAATTGGTTTGGGGATGGATTTTTCTTGCGGGGTTGGGAAATATTATAGAAGGTTCATATTGGTATTTAATATTAGTGATTTATAATTTATACGTCGTGATCCCTATAACACAAACATATCCCAACCAACATGAATAATGATATTTTGTTCATATTTTTGATCTTTTTTATCCAATCCATCTCTCCCTCCCGATACTTCGTGTTGTAACAGAAGGTATAACATCAACTGTAGAGGCACCAATGAGAGACCATGGAACAATGTCGTGGTAGCGGCACCCGGCCGAGATGGAAGGTGGGGGTGTTATGATGGAAATGCGTCGTCTTTCTAGCAGGAGCTGCTGTTATGTAGGCCGGTGGTTGGAGATAGGTAAATTTGGCCACCCAACTATATCAGAACTGCATGTAGTGCAATACAGCAGTCTGTAGACCGCGACGGTGAGCTAGACCCACAGCCGAGCTACAGGTCACTTCAAATAGTCCGTCTACGTGAGCAGACCAGTGCTGGAGTGCAGCGCCATTTGAATGCCACACTGGAGGACAACCCCATGATAGTGGGATAAGGTATGATCTCAAAGTTGTTCCTATATAGTGAAATGAGGATGTGGTCAGTCTCAGCTACCTGTGTGTGGCACAAACTGGATGCCCTGTGGGTGTCGGGACAAGGGGAAACTGGCCCGCATGCGTACCAGGCCGATAAGGAAAATCGGAAAGTTGACCAACATGGGATGGGAAGGAATATGCCCACAATTTTTGGGCTATTCTAGATGAAATCAGTTCACTGGGCAACCCGGTGGGCTGGAACCATGTCCAAACGGAGTCAGGTCAAGGAAGGTCTAATGGGCATGGACAAGCAACCAGTCGAGACCGGGTTATCCTAGATCACAGCCGATCGAGTAAAGTCATTTGAACTAGGGAAGGTGAAGTATTACATCTAGGTTGGGATGGTTGGTTCGGTCTTATGAGGTCAGACTGGGAATGGATACCACCATCCCCAGTTTACTAAAATGCCCATATCATTCAGACCATGAGTCCGATTGACACATCGTCTATGGAATTGGGACCCTTTCAATGAGACAGTATTTTGGGAATGATATAAGTAAGATTTCATGGAAATTGATATGAGACCAATGGTTTGAGAAGTAGATTTACTTGGAATGAAGCGTTGTATTTGGAAGAATCCTATGACTGGTAGTGACGTGAAGGATATGATGATCATGAATTAGTGATTTTGATGGATAAAATAGTAGTGGGGCTCATTATTATTGTTGATATAGAGACAAGTTTCTCTTAGTGATCTAGCTATACAATATAGTATTTGGTCAAAGTGATCCAACTTGAATAAGATATTTTGGGGTTTTAGTGATCCATCTTACCTAGAGACGAGCAGGTCTATGTGATCTGGCTGGCCGTAGTGACAATTGGGTCTCAGTGATCTAGCTGGCCAACTGATGAGAGGGCCTAGATTATGAATACCTCAATAGAAGAGAATACCTCAGTGGTTCCGCAGATGAGCAGACCTCAATGGTCCTAGCAGATGAGCGGACCATAGGGGTCTTGTAGACAACCAGACCTCTAGGGTCTAAAAGATGATCATACCTCAGTGGTCCAGCAGACGAGCGGACCGTAGGGTTCCAGCGTATTATGGTACATCAGTGGCCCAATATGTGATAGGGCCTCAGTAGTCGAGTAGACAATTGATCCATAGTGGACCACTTTCTGAGCAAGCCTCAGTGGTCTAGTAGCCATGCGAATCTAAGTGAATCATCATGGATGAGTACCCTAATAGTACAAGATGAGTCATCCCAACCAGTGGTAATATTAATATCCATACATTGAGATATACAAGGTGTGAGATGTCTTTAATTTTTTGTCTTGATATGTGTTCCTTCTTCATGGTTCTTCCATTGTGGTTTGGGCTCCTTACATATAATTGTGTCACTCCCCCCTAGCTAGATTCTACTACATGGTTCATGACTCATTTAGGTGACCAATGATTTGATGGAGAATGTGGTTGTCTAGAACTAGGTGGTTCTCAATGACACTGGATGGACATACTCTTCGACGGATACCTTGGTGGTCCGGGACAAGGTGCTACTTTGTGAGATTGTACAGATGGGTGTACTTCTATGGCTAAAGGAAGTTACCCCTCATCTACCCTTTATGTGGGGTCTCGAGCAGATGGACCGGAGTAGTTGTATATTCCATTGTGATTTTGGGCTTGTATTTTGGCCCATTTTATCTTTTAGTTTATACTGTACTCTTAGTAGTTGTCCCAGTGAATGTTGTGTTTTACATTGTCTTTACTTTATTCAGTTTGAGATTTATTCATGTGTATAGGTTTTAAGGCAATGACCTTCTATTCTTGGGATATGCCTACTCAGTGATAGTCTCCAGCCCCTAACCTATAGAAGTTGTGCCTGGGGTAGTCATGAAATGGGACATAGTTGATAGAACATAACATATTAAATAACTCCAATAAAGGTAGAAGGAAAATTCACTATTATATATTTTGTTTGAATGAAGTTTCCATTCAAATTATGTAATGAAAATAAAATTTAATTAAAAATGAAGGTACAAGTAACTAGGAAATATCATTTTTATAAGATAATGATTTGTATTTTTTGAATATTATTTCAAAAAAATCTCAAAAAACATTAATTCGGTAAATGAATAATGGTTGTGTAAAAAAAAATTTGTACGAGATAAAACATAAAAACACGAATAATATTTCAAAATATATTTACTAACACCCAAATAATTTAAAAAGTAATTTTTATTCCATCAAAAAATAACTAAATATAAATTTGAAGGTAAAATAATATATTACATATTTTTATTTCATAATAATAATTTATAACATTGGAAGGAACATGAATATTTAAATAGTGGATAAATGTTTTGGAAAAATTGAAGCGAGCGGGAAAAACACATATGGGTTTTGTAATATTTTATCTATAAGTAATTGATGGAAAGAACATGATAATACATTTCAGATCATATGAATTGATCACATTTTACAGTAATATATATTCTTCAGTTTGTATATACATAATATATGGAAAGGATGTTGTGAATATAGATTGGATGTCAACAAATGAAAATTGAGATAATAAAATCATTACCATTGACTACCGATAATGCTAAAAGATTATAAACCTAAAATATAAAAATGATAATCATTATAATTACATATTTAATTTCCTTATTCGTATTTATTACCTTTTATACTCATCATCTATAGTCATTTTATTCACATATATTAGTTATTTTAAATTTAATTTCATTATAGGATGTTAATAATTTTTCTTGATTCATAAAAGCTTCTTAATCTTTAAGTTGGTTCTTATTTATTGATTCAAAGTTCATCATTACTATATTATTCAACATCTTATAATATTTTAGTTTCAATTATATATTAATTAACATTCTCATTACATGGATGACATGCATATTTCAATCTATGACAAGCCTGTTTCGAGAAATTTACCAAACATCAATAGGTTTACATGTAATGAATGTACAATATTTTTTTTACCAATATATAATATTATTATTTCCATATATTACATATTGATATCATGTTTACTCATTTTATAAACCTTTAGAACAATCCACGAATTTGGTGATGAAAAACAAAACCCATAATCTATATAGGTGGTGGTACACATTTACGCGTGGGTCGGAATTTTTATTTTTCAATGGATTGAATTTAAAGAAATTAAATGATTATTTATATTACTAAAATAATTATTAATTTATAAAAATCATATTTATTCATAAACTAAATTTAAATAAATATAAAATTATGTTGGTGATTTAAAAAAAACATATATTCCGTTCATGATATTGTATATATGTATGTGTGAGCCATTTTTTCTAGTTTACTTATATGCATGATTTGTGGTTTCTTGTTTTGAGTGGGTAAGAAGAATTTATTAAATTATTATTCCATAAAAATAATAAAATATAAACCTAATTATGATATTTTTCTTATTATTTTAGTTTTCTACATTTTATATTTTTTTGATATAATAAGAAAGAGAAGAATATAAATGAAAATAGAGTAATTAAGAAGTTTTTTAGTAACACATCAGGAAAATTGTTGTGGACTTCATATAATAGTGTTTTGGTAATGAAAAACCTCTAAAAGTATTATATAAAGTATGGAATATTTTTTTGGTATAATGTTTTCAATCCAAAATAATTTCAATTTTTTGTTCAGGGGGGTATCGAAGGGATATTTTTATAAGTGGGAGGGGTGTCACTTTTGTAAACAACATTATATCTATTTTAATTTTATGTAATCTTAAAAGTAATGATTCTATAAAAGTGGGAAATAATATATAGGTGTATCCCTTATTTAAAACACCGATCAACCACACAAATATATGATATGTTTTTGAGAAATTTATTCATTTACCCCATAAATTATCTATATATATAAATTTACTTCTACCAAAAAAACTCATATACTTAATTCAGTGACTTATTTTTCAAAAAAAATTAAATTTCTCATGGTAAATAAGATGTATATTATTATAAAAATTATCAAATTTTTTTTAACATTAATATTATTATATGTGAAAAAATCATTTCCCAAAATAATAATTTTATAATGAGAAAAAACATTTTCATAATGAAAAAATTGTACTTTGGATGAATATTTTCAATAATTAGTTTATAAATTAAAGATAATATATTAAATATATTATTTTACATGCAATATATAAATATTATTAAGAAATTTTCTTAATATTTTTATTTTATTCATATATCCTAATTAATTTATAAAAGTTATTAATTTTATAAAACCATTATTTTTCTCTGTACACCTAAAAAAATATTTTATCAAATATTGAAATGAAAATTAAACTAATATTATTTTGACATGAATAATTAAAAAAATTTGTCAATTTTATTGCATTAAAGTTCTTAATTTCTTAAATGTTCATATTAAATTAAAATATAAAATATCAAGAAAAAATTATTTTATAGAAAAATTGTCATTTAAAAATTATTTTTTCAGAATATAATTTTATATAAATTAATAATTAATTGAATGTAAATAAATTAGTTTCCATATATTGAAACAATAATTATATTCTTAAATGTGACTTTTGAAAAATAATCCTTTTAAACAATAAATCATATTACATATATATGTCCCCTAAATATATTCATTTTTTAATTGATAGGTACAATTAATTTACCAAATATTTTTTTTAAAAAATTTACCTAATATGTTAAATTTTGTTTTAATTTAGTACTGTGTGTGAAACATACTATTTATTTAATGGGTTGTTTAATATTGACATCTCCGGTTGGTACATTTTCCCCAAATTAAATAACTATCTTCTTTAAAATTTTAATTTTTTTTCAAAATTAGAATATTTTGACATATGTATAATCCAAATTTTATATTTAACCCGATATTTAATTTCTATGTTAAAAATAAGAAAAATATTATATCTCGATTAAGTATTTCTAAATCCATATATGTACCATCTTTCAACACATAATGTAATTCTAAAACAATGACTTTATTGATGGTAGAAATATTATCCATAATAAAAAGTAGATTTATCTTCCTATTTATTGAGATATTGTAATTGAGAAAATGAATATGTAAAAATATCGTTACTTTATTTCATTCCATTATATAGAGATAATTTCATTCTATAGTTTTTCCTAGACTAGTATTCGACCTATTCTTCATCTCATGTTATAAATAATTAAAATAATAGTGAATGATTTCTCCTTTAATATAGTAAATAAACAATTGATGTCTTATAATATCAAAAAAAATTATAATTTTTTATATACTCTCTATACTTCTTCAAAAACCCAAATGGTTAACATAGGTTAATATTTTATTCAATGTAAATGAACCCTAATGTGAATAAGTAATACATTAAAATTTATATCCATAATAAAAAAACACAATGATTTAAATGAATAAATCCATAAATAACTAAAACCTAAAACACTCTAAAATATTCATGATAAAATTTGATACAAAAAAATATTTTTGATAATTGAAAATTAATAAATAGGTATAATAACCAAGTTTATAACTAGGTTGTATATATATATATATCTTAATTATGGACACTCAATAAAATCAATATACAACAAGATTCAAATTTGATGTCCTGATTTACCACTCATTCTTCAGAGTATTAAGGGATGAAACAATATTCTATGAAGATTTAAATGTTTGAGTAAAAAATGAATTAAATATTTTTTTTAAAACAATGACTTTTTATAAAATGTTACAATTATACAGATATTCAGTTTTTTCAATTCATCTATAATAATTTCATTTATTAATATTTTACCCTTTATTTTTTGGGAGGTAAATTCCAAAGACACGTGGGTATATGGATTGGATAGTGACATGTCTCCTTACAAATGATAAATTATACCATGCATTTTAATTCATCATCCAAATTCTATTTGACATCACTATTTTAATATACTCTCATTTACATTAATACTATAAAAAAAATTCCTTTCCAAAATTAAAAACGGTAAAAAATTCCACCATACACTTTTTATTTATTCCCATAAATCTTTTTCTTTATTGATCATCAATCCTCTTGTTATCTTAATTTCCATTGACATAATAATACATATAGAATTATTTATCTATGTTATATTAACTTGATATTATATCATCATATATTAAAAATTCATGAGAGAGTAATTACCCTTTTATAAACCCATATATCATCACACATTATCATAAACATAGTAATCCACAAAAACACATGTACAATATAAAGGTATAGTGGAATTGGAAGATAATGGAATTAAATACAATATAATTAAACAAAACTACATCATATATATAGAAATTTTTCACTTGTATAAACTGATTTAATTGTTTCTCAAAATTTTTTATAAAAAATTCCAACATCATTAAATTCTTTATGTTCAAATTTCAACAAATGTATTTGGATCTGAAAATTTTCATTTTTATTAAAATAAAATATAAATTGAAATTATTTTTATATATCACCAAACATTGTTTTTATATAAAATCTTCCAATATTCCAAGTATCATATTTTCTATTTGATGATGTTAAAATATAAAACATTATGTATATATAAAATGATTATAAAAATACCTAATTTTGAAATAAAACATCTTTTAAATGATTATATGATTTATTTTTTATATGCCTTAAATATTTATATATATATTCATTTTATGATTTAGTTACTATTCATTTTTTTTAAAAATTGAGATATTTTATTTTACAATAACATATTTAGAAATCAATTTCATATTATTTTTATAAAATTATATTTTTTGGTTGACTATGAACTTTTTTTAGAGTTTTTATGAAAGGAATTTAAAAATTAGGTGAAAATAAAAAATATTATGATTAAAATGTAGGAGTGAAAGTAATTATTAAAATTTTATTGATATAAATTTTGAATAAATCCATACATCATCATAATGTATTAATTATAAGTATATCTTTTTTGATCTAATATTCATTTCCCTCCACCTACTTTCTATGTTCATATTACCCGCATTCTCCCATTATACCCACCCATACATAACATACATGGATATTACATTATTTTAGTTGAATATTCATTACATTAGAATAATACATGCCGAGGACTATAATAATTTAGTGTCTTTGAAATATTTAAAAAAAATATAATATCTTGGTGAAATTTCATCAACATCTCCAATAAAGATATATACCATCATTTCTTCTTCCAAAAACAATTCTTTATAACCTACAGAAATGAAACATAAGAAATGGTGAGCTTAGAAACTCAGTAAGAGTAAAAATGGGTGATATATAAGCATAAAAATGTGCATAATGTTTATGAAAATGTGATAATGACATTATAATATCATACCCTACAAAGAAAAGGTAAACTTGAATCATAAGTAAATCAATGAAAAAAATCTATAAGATCATAAAATTAGCATAAGACATAAAATTGTGGCATACACATAAACTTTTATCTTTGAAAACAAGTTTAAATAGTTATTGGTTAATTTATTAAGGACATTAAATATGGACCTAATATAACAATATGGACATAAAAACCAGGTCCACACATAGTATTATGAACATGAAAACCAGGCCCATACAATGAATTATGGACACGAAAACTATGTCAACACACAAAGATATTGACATGAAATCTACGTCCACACATAGAACTGTGAACATGAAATCTTGTTCACACATAATAGATATACATCATGAGTTTTCCAACATTACCCAATGCATCAAAGGGGGATATACATCCCACTCATCTCATATTTAATTCATACATACATCTGCCACAAGATAATTAAAAATTGTAACATAACTATGAAGTGAAATGGTTATCATAAACATGTAAACATATCATAGCCTGTGGAAAGAGACAGGATTGATAATCATTTCATTATAATAGTAACCCATCAAAAAATTTTATTTCTAAAATATAATCCAATCAAAACATACACCATTAATTTAAATAAAATGAATTGTATTCTTGAACAATAAAAAATTATGTTGTCATAGGTGGGGATGAATTTCGAAAGATCACATGCCACAGTAATTTTCCTAAAAAATAAAATTTTAGGAAATAAAACATTTTCAACACTCATTTATTTAAAACTAAATTAAAATCATATAATTTACTCTTAAACATCTTTTAAAATATTTCTTCAGTAAAATATCTATTTTCCAATGAAATATTTCACTTTTCATAAAATACCACATAATTTTAAAAGAATATTTTTTATTTGAAAATAACCATGAAATATTGTATTAAAATTTTCGATTTATTATGGCATATTAAATTTTTAAAAAGAATTTCAAGATTTATAATTTAAATAAACATTCTTCTCATACATTTTTCAAAAATATCAAAACGTACATTTTTTAAAATTGAAAGAAAGATTCATTTTAAACAGTATAGTAAAAAGTAAAAACTGGGAAAAAATTACATTAAAAATACAATGGAGAATAATAAGACATTTTATGAATTCATAGTATGAAAACATTGACATATAAGATAAATATAATAAAATGGAGAGTTAAAACAAATCAATCAAAAATATGGAAGAGATTGTAAAATCACATTATAATCAATAGAATCATATTCCCAATGTAAAAAAACTAAGAATATGGATATATATAAATCTTCTATATAAGAATAAAAAAATACATTAATGGGAATCATATACACCACTGATAATAAACATGTAGTGTTTGAGGCATGTGTCTCATATAAATAAACGTGAGACCAAAATAGCCTCTTACCTTTTGTCTTGACTGTCTTCGTACATGAACAAGATTCATGTACAATTAATATAATTTTATTATAAATAATATATAGAAAAAAATTCTAACCGATTATACCATATGTGGTTTTATTTTGACCTTATATTACCCTTATTTTTATGGATCTTATGTTATGGTTTCAATTCAGTCAATATTTTCTTTTTTCTTCACATGTGTATTAATTTCTTATATCATTGGTCCTTATACAATATATCATTACTCTAGATTTTAAATAATGATATAAATATCATATATATATATATAAATTATAAGTATATTAAAATTTTATATATCATACATAAGTAATAAATGGAATACACAATTCATTGAGAGGGTAAGTCGTACGTAAGCATGAACAATGATTATGTTTATTTAGTTGTATTGAAAGAATATTTGTAAATTACATAGGAATATATATGTATGTTTATAAATATATATATCATTAATACAGTAGAATTATTATATCATATATATCATATAATTTCAGTAATCCCGTCCTTAATACATTCTATGTGGTGTGTGAATGAATGACATCACATTGAGGGGGATGTAGTCCACACTTACTCAAATGAGATTATCATATTAACAAAAAATGGAAAGTAAAAATATACATGTTTTAAAAAAAAATAAATAATGATAATGGATATAAATATTATATATAACATGTATATATATATTTTCCATAAAAATAGCCACCATTATTGGTGGTAAATGAAAAATAACAGTCATCATTTCGCGAGGCAGTAGTTCACAGTACACAGAAATAGTATGTTTGATTCCAATTAGATATAGGTGTCTGTAATTATAGGTAAAACCATTAGCATAATAAAATAAATTTATATCGAGGACACTATTTTTTGTCATAAAATAATGAAATAAGGAGACTATAGTGGGTGGATAAGGAAAATAAAGGAATGTATCCTAAGAGATGATGCTGCCTCTAATGCAGGTAACTCCTTTTGGTTTGTGCCCAAATGATTACTTGAGTTTTCTGATGCCTAATTTAAGGATTCTAGGATTAATATAGTGTAGTTTGGTGGTGAAATATTTCAGTTTCAGCTGATTTAAAAGTCTTTAGATCTATAAATAAAAGATAAGTAGAGTTTCCATTTTATATGAGGGAGGAGGTGAACTTTTGGAAACACCAAAACTATTAATTTATTATAAAAAAAATTTCTATTTAAAATAGCTCCAATTTGAGTTATTTCTATGATAATAGGAGTATGTGTCTTAATAATATATTACAATTTATTTTATACATGTTTAGGTGATAAAATTAACCTTACCATTTTTCATTAACCCTTAGTTAATTAATATAACATTTACCCTCACTGCTTGTTTTTCAGAAATATAGGGTTAAAATAGTAACAATAAAATTACAAAAGAAAACAACGTGGATATTTTGTTTCATATTTGACACTATAAAATTTATTTGTTATTAACATTGATTTTTACAGATTTTGAGCATTTAATAAAATATTATTTATTTTAATATCACATCTTTGTCATTTTTGACCGTATTTAGTACATGAATTTTTATAATATTATTGGAACATGATTACATCAAAAAGGGTGAATTAAATCATCCATAATATATTATATACATATAAAACCTCGTTGATGTCATCAAATATCAAAAAGGTTATTTATTTTAATATTTTTAATATCATTTATTTTATTATTCCTTTATTAATTCTATTACAACGTCATCATTATTTCACAAATAAATTTAATTATTTGAAGTATAAAAACTATAAATACAATGTAATTAGGTAGATAAATTTATTATATTTGTAATAAATAATTTTATTCAATTTTTTCTTATAAATAAACCCATTTTGAAAATTATTTATTTTTTAATGTTTCGATATTACATTTTTAGCCCTTTATAAATAAAAAATAATTAACGTCCTAATCAAAAATATTTGGCATAAGAAGAATAATGTTTTATGCCTAAAAATTATTTGGGTAAAAAAACTTATGAAATTATATTAAGACATGTTTTAAGATAATTTTATATTATTATAATAGTATTTTTACTTTTAATATCCATTTTACATTAAACTATGGTAAACAACATTCAAATGATATTATTCACAAAAAAATTATTTTTCTCCCATTAAACAAAATTTTTTCATACTGATTACAACCATTATTGGGTTTTTTTTATCAAAATTCTATTCACAGAAGCCATAAAATTACGTTTAATACTAATCCCACAAAAGTGGCTAGAAGGCGGGTAAAAGACACGTTCAAAAGATCAATAATTTTATATCTAATTATTTTATAATAGTGATTCCAAAGACATACATTGAATCAATATATGTATTATATATAATGTCACGTTGATATAAAATTAAATTAAAAATAACAATTTAATTGAAAATGTAGGTTTTTAAATACTATACAGAATTTTTCACCATTCAGCTAGAATTGAATCTTTTCATAAAAATATCATAAATTCACCATAAGATAATTTCGATAATGAAAATTAAAAATAATAATTATTTTACCAAAATCAATTTTTTATTAGTGTCTAAATTAATTTAATTTTTTTTCATAGAAGGTCATGAAAATCTGTATATTTGAGAATGTAATAATTTTATAAATATAAAGACTTTACCAGAAATTATTCTTTTCATTATAAAAACAATTATAAAAATTATTTAAAATTATGTTATTAGTAATCATATAAAAAGTTTAACATCTAGGATATTACAGTTTTATTTAAATATTTATAATAGTAAAGTGTTGTTTTAGAGAAATTCAGTGTTATATGTAATGTATTCCATGTCTATGTTGCATGTCGTGCAAGCTTCGCTTACTATTATGTATAACATTTTCTAAACCTATTGATTTTATTTAATAAAAAAAGTATTTCTTCAGTTTTTTTGTGAAAATATATAAATATTAAATTAATTCCATAAAAATAAATTCATAAAATATCAGGGTGTTACATTATACTCCCGTAAAATGAATATCCCCCCCAAATTCATCTGGGATATAAAAAGGTCTAATACATGAATGCTTCTTCAATGAAACCCAAAATGTAAAAATGAATACAAAAAAATAATTTAAAAATGAAAAGTTAGAAACATAATGGATTCCCAAAGTAACTCATCACTATTATTCAACAAAGGATAACATATGTGGGAAGTGAAAACATGGTTAAGGAAGAAAAGTAAAAAATTCCGATTCGAATGGGGAGTGATAGAGAACATTGCTAGGAGAAGAATAAAAATCAAAAGCATTAAATCTATGATGATTTGAAGAACCATATGTTTCATCTGATATGAATTTATTTGGATAACATTTTTAGTTCTCAATATCCTTTTCTTAAACATGAATAACATGAGGTGAAATACATACTTGATTTTAGTAAAATCTCACCAGTAGTCATTCCATGAATAGTTTCCAAATAATCTATTATTTATAGAAATGATGTTGAATTTTTCATTATTGAAGTCTTAGTAGGACATGGTATTGGTAATGTTCGACTCCTCATGTACTATTCATGTTTTAATGATCACAAATCCTATTCGACCTGGTTAAATCCTATAAATCATATCAAATCATGTGTATTATTTTTTAAGTATTCTCATTCTTTATGAAGACTCTTTCAAGATCCTAATTGCTCTATATTCAATTTAATTACATTATACTATCCTTGATTTACTTTTATAATACATTTTTGACAAATTATAATGTCTAATACATTCTACCATTATCATTTCTTATGTTTGAATACAGATTTTTTTTGAAAAGTCCGAGACACCGTGAGTCTACCACAGGTTATGTCTTTCTGGAAAAGTAAATTAGACAACGTGAACAAGAATAAATTGTGAAAAAGACACTGTTACATCCAGACATCATGACTATGAGACACCATCAACAAGACATCGTGATATCCAGACATCGTGAACAAGACACTGTGAATAAGACATCGTGAACAAGACACTGTGAACCAGACACCGTGAAAGAGACACCGTGACCATGAGACATCGTGACTACGAGACACTGTGACCAATCTAGACATCGTGTGATTGAGAAATTGTTTCCATGACATACTGTGACATCGTTTCCTAATATATATTTTCATTATTTGAATTTAATCTCTAACGGTCATATTTGAAGACTTTAATGCACTGACATAATAAATGTTTATTTATAGACATATCATCAGACAATACAAGGTACGAGGTGTAGAATACATGCATCATGTCGGCCCCAACACATGCACTCTAAGATAAAAGAGAAGTGCGGACAAGAAACAAGTAGAGAAAAAACTTTTAAGAAAAGAACGACACAAAGAACAAGATGGTGGGCATGAACGAGAGAACAATATACATTTTGGAGAATTTTCTCATGCAACTCAATTCTACTGAAGAACACCCGAAACATACTAGAATCCCGAGAACATCTTCAAACTATAAAACACCATGAAGAAAACAAGCTGGATCTGTCTGACATACGACACTCTATTTTCTAGGAAAGGACTCGAGTTATGCGTCTGCTTAATCTCAAAAGACCAGAGCTACAAATATTAACACTCAGAGAACTTCTGAACCAATATCAATATTTCTGCTCTGTTGTGTATCTTTTTATTAACTTTCGTGCAGTGTGTGTTTCTGTATAATAGCACCCTTTGTCTCATGAATTAAACTAAAGTATATGAGATATCCTTACTCAATCACTCATTTAATCTTGTGTATACCCACAGATAAGTGTGGAAGAGGTCCTTGTTTGGCCTGGTAGTTTGTACCCATGATGAAATATAAAATAAGTCCTTGTGTGACCTGGAAAGTCCTTTGTAATGTTCTTTAACCCCGTTCCATGGTGTGGATCACGTTTACTTATATAAACTACTTGGTGTTAGGTGATCACCAAGTGGAGTATATTAGGTCTCGTCTTCAGACTGAACCACTTGTTTCATATCTGTTGTGCTGCATAATTTAGTTCTCTCTATTTTACTACCTTTATAAATAACTCATAAATCAATAAATTCACATTGATTGTTAGTCTTAATAAGAAGTTATAACTTTCTTGTCTTAGTAGAATAGATTCAAAAGTAACATTAATATCTGATATTAAGATCACTAATAATTAATCAATCTTTTGAGAAGTTATTTAAACTATCATATACTTATAATAGTTTACCCTTGATTAACTTGGTTGTATCTATCTTTTTGAAAAATACCTTTTGCAATTATTTTTCACAGAAATTTTTATAGGTACTTAATTCATCCCTCCCCTCTTGAGTAATCTACTCCGACCAACAATTGGTATCAAAGGTTGTTTATTAGGGCTCTATTTAAGTTTATTCAACTATTATTGTAGTTGTACATTAAATACATGTAAATTTATTTTAATTTTAAATTTAAAGATCTATTAAATTAATAATTTATTATGGACAATTGATTGGAAGGTGATGCAACCAACAGACCGCCATCCTTTAATGGAACCAACTATTCTCAATGGAAAATTAAAATAAAAATTCATTTAGACAGTATGTGTTTTGAAATTTGGTCTTCGTTTATAGATGAATATAAGATTCCTAATACTGATAGAATCACATGGGATGAACCTACCAAAACTTACTACAATAAAAATTGAAAAGCTATGAATTGTTTTATACTACTCCTTAAGAGATGATAAATCCAATAGAATTTCTTCTTGTAAAACTACCCATGAAATTTGGGTTACCCAGCCTATCTCACGTGAAGGAACTTCTAGTTTAAAAGAAATGATACTTCATTCTTATACTTTCAAATATGATAATTTTAAATTGAAACCCAATGAGCCTATTTCTGACATGTATGTTAGGTTTAATGAGATTTTCAACACAATGATCTATCTTGGAATTGAAGTCACTACCAAGGAACAAATCATGAGAATTCTTATATTTCTACCCGATAGATGGAGGCGAAACTCTTTCACTATTAGAGAATCATATGACATCAGCAAGATACCTGTAAAAGAACTCATTTGGAAACTAATGATCTATGAAGAAGAGATGAATGTAAAAAAGGAGGTGGAGTATGAACCAAAGAGAAAATTTGTTGCATTCAAGAACACCACCTCTAAACACCAAGTCAAAGGTAAACTGGAAACTTTTGTAGAAAGATCCACCAATGAAATATCATCTCCTGACAGTGATGAGGAGATGTCTTAACTAGAAAGAAGATTTATAATATTTTACCATAAGAAGAAGTTTTTAGAAAACATAGCTTCAAGGGAAAATATGACCAAAAAGGGAATTGGAAGATGGGCTGGAAAAGAAGTGACAGGCTGAAGAAATTTTCTGCAATGAATGTAAGCACAAAGGACATATCAAGGATGATTTTTCAAAGATCAAGTACAAAAATAAATATATGGACGAGAACATGGAGTATAAAAAGGAAATCAAAAAAACATGGAGTGCCTCTAAGGACAGTTAAAGAGACTCAGAATCATCACATGATGAATAGGATAACAAATCCAATTTGTGTTTTATGACTAACACATCTTAGGTAACACTAGAATCTTATGTACAAGATTTATACTATTCTGGAGATGAGATTAACTTTGAGAATGTGACTAATGAAGAAATTTTTTAATACTATAACATGCTTGAAGAAACATGAAATGAACTGAACGAAAAATATAAATCATTGATGAAACATCATGCTCTCACTGTGACTATTAAATCAGAATTCACAACCGAATAAGAGAAAAATGCTCAACTTCTTAATGAAAACATCGTAATAAAAATGTCTAATGATCAATTAAAGAATTACCAAGAAATGTTTACCAATGGGGAGAATACCCTTACTCAAATACTCGGAAAACAAATTTCCCCTAAATACAACACTGTCATTGGTTATCAACCGAGAATAAGAAATATTGGTTGGAAAAATTTTGTTTCAAGATCTAGGACATATAGTTTTAATTCCAATTTTGGACACAAATCATCTATTTCAAGTTATGATACACTATCTACTATTTCAATTTTTTGGGGACCGAATAGAGTTTTTTTTCAAATACATTACATAATTCTTATAGGAAACCTATGAGGAAAATATGGGTTCCCAAAGCACATATTACTAATATTACTGGACCCAATCAATTATTGGTACCAAAATTTGTTTTAGATTAATCTTTTTGTAGGTTTGTTTCTTAAAGAGTTCCGTTAAAATTTTATGGTACTTAGATAGTGGATATTCAAGAATCATGATAGGAGACTACTCATGCTTCAAGAATCTAATAAAAATATATGGAGGACATGTCACATTTTGTGACAATGCTAAAGGAAAAAATAATTGGCCTCGACCAAATCGGTAACTCTAACTCAATTTTAATTCCAAAAGTATTGTTTGTTGAAGGATTAAAATATAATTTTCTTAGTATATCACAATTATGTGATGATGGATTTCATGTTAGATTTGAAAATGATTCTTACAATATCTTTAATTCTAATAATGAATTAGTATTTTCTACATTATGAAATGAAAATGTTTACTCAGTTAACATTGATTCCTTGGCTTCTCAAAATAATTCATGGTCAAGTGTATTTCTTAATGTTTTTTCGCCCTAGAATAGTATACTAGGACACTGTAATATTCACTCCCTTAGAAATATAACTAGAAAAATCCTTGTTAATGAACTTCCCAAACATGAGTTTCCAAATTAAAATGTATGTAATCCCATTCAAAATGGAAAGCAACACAAAATTTCTTCAATCCAAAGAAAGAATTATCAACTTCTCGACATCTTGAACTGGTTCAAATGGATTTATTTGGACCATCTAGTGCTTCTATCATAAATGGAAAGCATTTTATTTATGTTCTTGTAGAAGACTTTACATGATATACATAGAACTTCTTTCTGGCTCACAATAGTGAAGTCTGCTCTTATTTTACTAAATATGCCAAGCCTTTAGAAAATCTAAGTGGTCTTAGAATTAAATCCTTAAGAAGCAATCATGCCCGTGAGTTTGAAAATCAATAGCTTGAATCCTTTTTCTCACAAAATGGTTATATTCAAAATTTATCTACCCCTAGAACACCTCAACAAAATGGTGTTGTAGAGAGAAGAAATAGAACCTTGCAATAGATATCTAGATCAATGCCTAGTGTATATGAACTTTCAATTTTTTTTTGGGATGAAGATATCAATACATCATGATATATAATCAATAGAGTATTGATCATACGCATTATTAAGAAGAATACTTATGAGTTATGGAACAACAAAAAACTCAATGATAACTACTTCATTGTTTTTGGTTGCAAAGTCTTTATCCTTAATACTAAGGACACTCATGAGAAATTTTCATTCAAAAGTGATGAAGGTATATTTTTACGATATTCCATGTCTAGTAAAGACTATATAGTTTTCAATAAAAGAACTAAATGTGTGGTTGAATATATCCATGCCAAATTTTATGAAACCGATCCACATGAGCCTAAAAGATATATAGAAAACTAGGAGGATGGTGCATCGAATCTGAATATCAATTCAAAATCTTCAAACACTTCTGTGGAAGAATCTATGAAAACTTCTAGTTCTGGAAATTTTCTAGAATCAAGTCACAACTAACCTGGACCTATCGATGAACCTGAAATCACTAGTCCCTCATTTTTTTAGCTATTAAAACTCTTAAAAACCATCCTTTATATTCAGTTGTAGGAGACCGAGATAGAGGAACGCAAACTAGAGCATCTCATAGAGATCAGGTTGGACATCACGTCTTCTTATCACAAGAAGAACATTAAAAAAATTAATTACACTATCAATTCTGAATTTTGTGTGGTGGCTATGTATGAAGAACTTAATCAGTTTGAAAGGAACAATTTTTGGAAACTTTTTGAATGACCTAAAGACACATTCACCGTAGGCACTAAATGGGTGTTTTGAAATAAGGTAGATGAGGCTGGTAACATAGTTAGAAAAAAGGCTAGATTGGTTGCTCAGGGCTATAGTCAGGAAGAATGAATTGAATATGAAGAGACTTTTGCACTAGTAGCTAGACTTGAAGCCATCAGAATCTTGCTGGCCTATGCTACATATCTGAATTTCAAACTATATCAAATAGATGTTAAAAGTGCATTCCTAAATGGGTATATAGCTGAGGATGTTTTTGTTGAGCAACCCACTAGATTTACAAATCCTCATTTTCCAAATCCTATTTTTAAATTATCCAATGTTTTATATGGTTTAAAAAAAAGCTCCAAGATCATGGTATGATAGGCTGAGTACTTTTGTTATTTCCAAAGGTTTTATGAAACGACTTTCTGATCCTACCATTTTTATAAAACTAATTTCTAATGATGATTTAGTTGTTCAAATATTTGTAGATGACATTATTTTTTGATCCTCAATAAATTATTTTTGTGTTTATTTTTCTAAAATGATGCAAAACGAATTTGAAATGAGTTTAATGGGTGAACAAAAAATCTTTCATGGATTTAAAATCATTCAAAATATTGATGGAATTATTTTAAATCAAATTAAATATAATAGAGATATTCTAAAACGATTTGGAATGGATTGCACTAAAAGTAGTAACACTCCCTTGATTACCAATTGTATGTTGGATTTTGATGATGATGGAAAATCAGTTGATCAAACCAATTATAGATGAATGATTGGATGTTCACTATACTTGATTTCTAGTTGACCTGAAATTATGTTTACTATGTGTATGTGTGCTCATTTTCAAGGAAATCCTATGGAATCTCATGTAAATAATTAAAAGAGAATTTTCAAATACCTCATGCACAAACCCAATCGACGATTATGCTATCCTAGAGTACAATCATTTGAATTTGTAATTTATTCTAATGCTGACTTCGGTGGTTGTAAGTTAGATAGAAAAATCACCTCTGGAACATGTCACTTTTTAGTAAAGTCACTAGTATCATGGTGTAGTAAGAAACAAAATTCTTTCGCATTATCTACTACAGAAGCTAAATACATAGCTTTAGCTAGTTGTTGTTCACACATTTTGTGAAAGAAACATACATTACCAGATTATGGATGTCAATTCAGGAATGTACCTATAAATTGCGAGAACACAAGTTCTATTAACTTCTCAGAAAATCATGTTTCACATTCTAGGATAACGCATATTGATGTAATTCATAACATTTTGAGATATCATTATCAAAAAGGTGATATCACTTTGGAATTCATTTGTACCGAGTATCAGCTCGCTGATATATTTACCAAATCATTATATTCTAAAAGAATAGACTACATCATACATGAATTTGGCATGATAAATATTAAGTAAATATCTCATTGTTTCATTTTTATTGTCTCACCGTAAAGTTCATGTTTATTGTCTCACTGTAATGTTGGTTTTTACTATCTCATCGTAAAGTTTATGTTTATTGTCTCACCGTAAAGTTCATGTTTACTCTGTCACCATAACGCTCAGTTGTTGTCTCATCATAAAATTCATTCCCTGACTCACTGCAAAGACCCCATATGATCTCACAATAAAAATTCTTCATGGTTTTTTTAATTAAAAACTATATCACGGTAATTATCCTTTTCACCTTTTTGTTTTTCCGCACTTTTACTTTTACGATGTTTGGTATTCCTAAATGATAAAATAAGGGATGTATCACTTGTACTTCATGCGAGATTTCTTCTATTCACTCATTCATAACCTCTATTAAAACCTATAACCCTTCTCACCCTCTCTCGAACCTTTGGTGGATGCCCAGGATGAAACACCATTCATCATCGACTCCTAAGAAATGTGGTGAAAACAAGAATATAATTGCACCCAAGATAACACCTGAAGGTCCCTTAAACCCAAATATGGTAAATCAAGTTGTCGTACTGGAGAAATAGGTTTTCCCCTAATGGATTCTTTCATGTAAGTCTTTGGTTCTGAAGGTTTTAAAAGAACTTGGTGGGCTAGAGTGGTTTTCAAAGGAATATAGACATGTGTATCCTAAGTCAGGGGTTAAGTATTATCAATATGTTCAGTTATCCTTCATGTTTGAAGATCTGAATTTTGTGAGAAGTTGAATAAATGTGTATAAATACTCATTCTCTTTGAGGTTCTGGGTTTCATTCCTTAGGATACCTCAGAATGTCATCTGTAAGGATTATTGAGAGGACATCCACCTTCAAATAAATTCATTGATCTGGAGGAAGTTTTGAAATC
This sequence comes from Viscum album, assembly GCA_963277665.1. Classification (NCBI taxonomy): domain Eukaryota; kingdom Viridiplantae; phylum Streptophyta; class Magnoliopsida; order Santalales; family Viscaceae; genus Viscum; species Viscum album. The sequence goes on from OY728142.1 coordinate 89,041,213, forward strand.
CTTAACTAGAAATGGAACTAAGAAGAGTGCCATTGCTGCTGAACTAAATAGATAATCAAGTATTTTGTTCAAGTTTATTCAGAATCTAGTTAGCCCCAAAAAAGTTGATTTTGTTGTTTTGAAATATCAGGATGTGTTTCTGATCCACCTTATGAAAAAATGGGCACAAGATCAAACTTTTCAAGTATATCATCACCATATGTGTGAAATAATTGATTCAACATCCATGAAAAACTCCATGTTTGTCTCTCAGCTTATCTCAACCATGATTCTTGCCAATGGTATGGTTGGACCAAACGAGGAAGTTATAAAGGATTGTGATTACTGCCTTTCAAATGTAACTATCAAGAGGATGAAGATAAATTGGAACTATTTGAAAAGGCATGGCTGGAAGACAATGATAGAATTTATGAAAAATTCAATAATGTGGAACATACCTCAAGACCGAGAGATATTTCTGATCATAGTTTGGAAACAATTGAGGTTGTTGAATATTATTATGAAGAGGAAAAAGCGGAGCTGTGCCTCCAAACAGATCTATTTAGGTTGAGGTAGATAGGACTCTTATCCCTCTTATGGAAAGTGAAAAATATGTCCATGCTCCTAAAGATTTTTTTAATCTAGAATATCAACCTGAGATTCAAATAGAATCTATTTCCAAAGAAACTAAAAATAATACCTTGGGAGAACCTATTGTGGAAGAGATACCTATTATGCAAGAATCTGATCATGAAGAACTCCTAGTGGAACACTCTTTTCTTGAAATCATTCATTCAGCGGAGGAAAGGATGGAGCTGGATTTTTAGCTGGCTAGGTAGGAAATGAGGGAACAACATTGAGATGAGTTTGTGGAATTAAATCAAGATCCTAAGCCTCTCAGTCCTAAAAAGGATGTAACTATTGAGGGGGAGAAACCCCCAAATCTATAATCCAATGAAGAACCAAACCCAATAGTTCCATGTCCTATAGACACTCGATATAAGTTCCCATGTTTTTGTGACGTGGATGACTCTCAGCATGTTGCAGCAAAAGGTCATGACCTTTCTTCTTTGTTCCAGTTGAAATCGGTCTCTAATATTTCCCCTGCAAAGGAACCTGAAACTGTATCAATCCTTATTTCTAATCCTTCATCAGACCATCCATCCTTTGTGAGTAAGGACGATCTTGGAGAATTTAGTGATACCATTTTGTCAGGTGTTCAAACAGTCTTTAATTCCCAACCATCTCATGTGACACATCAAAGTGAGAAATATGCATCTTTATTGTTGGAGAATTTTATTTTGAAAATACAACCCAAAATGATTCATGGGATTCAGTAAGTAAGAGTTGAGAACATATCACTTAGTGATGAAGTGAAGAGTCCAAGATGTGTGATTGAAGAAATGCAGAAAGAGATGCATTCAAGATCAGAGCTTGATTCTCATTCTTAAGAACCTACTATTCTTCAATCCCCGCAGAATGTTGTCTCTGAGATTCATCCACACTTAGCTTCCTTATCTGAAAATGTCACTGAAAGGAACAAATAGATAGTCAAGGAGATGAGAGAGCTTGTTTTAAATCTTAACAAACTCACTGATGTGTATATGGGGTGTCTTTATAAATGGCTGAATTAATTGAAATCTTTCACCACCATAGTCTATGCTTCTAAAGCCTCTGGTAAATCCTCTCAACCCTATTTAGATAGTAATCTTCTCAGAACAGTGTTCAAAGAAGAGCTTCATATAGTGATTAGTTGCTTCAATAAAGATTATCTCTCTGCAGTTATCAAGAATCGTGACAGAGTTCTTGACCATGTCCAAATCCATTTTAAAATTTCTAATGATGCTCAGTAAGATATTGCCAAGAATGTGGATTTCTACTTCAACAGAATCTTATCCAAGACTGACATGAATAATCACTTCAAGTATCTTATGTAAAATCTATAGATTCCACATATTACTCAAGCTTTCCTTACCCAAGTTCAAATGTTCACAAAGTTTACTTGGTTCCTAGACATGTTTATGGAGAACAATAATGATTTTGAGGAAGCCATGTAGTATGGTGGAGAGATCATTGTGTATTTTAACAAACTCGTGAGGCCCTATCTTCTTGTCCAGAGTATATCCATTGATTCTCATGCGGATACACCTCTAAGACCAGGATTACCTACCATCACCTCTGCTCTATCCTCCACATCCATGTCTGTTATTTGGGCACTAAATCAAATTACGCATGTGATCCTTGATCAACAACGGCCTCGGTCTTCTATTTTTCCTACTCATGCTCCCTCATTTTTTAAGGCCTTCCTTTACCTTCTCTATCGACCAGCTCATTTCTGATAGTACTGGATCTTATTTTTATTAGTAAAATGTGCACTTTCCATGACTTCTCTTATTCCATCTTTTTTATAATCCCAAAAGTGGGAGAAGTCTATATATTTTATACATTTTTCTTATGTTATACATTTATCTCTATATCTATAGTTGAATAATATATACACTTTAAATCTACATGATTGGAGGTCATCAAAAAGGGGGAGATTGTTAGACTCCTCATGTACAAATCATGTTTTATTGATCACAAATCCTATTCAACCGGGTTAAATCTTGTAAATCATATCAAATAATGTGTATTATTTTTTATGTATTCTCATGATTTATGAAGATCCATTCAAGATCTTAATTGCTTTACATTCAGTTTAATTACTACATATTATCCTTGATTTACATTTATAATACCTACATTTACAAATGATTAAATCTAATCCATTATATGATCATCACTTCTTGTGTATGAATAAATTTTTTTAAAAAAGTCTGAGGCGCCATGATTCTTCCACTGGTTATGTTTTTATGGAAACGTAAATCAGACACTGTGAACAAGTAGACACCATGACATATGGACACCGTGACTATGAGACACTATGAACAAGACACTATAAACAAGAAACTTTGAATAAGACACAGTGACCACAAGGCATCGTGACTATGAGAAACCGTGACCAATACAGACAATGTGTAAAGGAGACACCATTTCCATGACATATTTTGACACTGTTTCGTAATATATTATGCCATCTTCTAATTTAAACTCTAATGGTCATATTTCAAGACATTAATGTAGTGGTATAATTAATGTTTCTGTTTAATCATATCATTGGACAATAAGAGGTACGACGTGTAGAATACATACAACATGTCGGCCCCAACACATGCACTCTATGATAAATGAGTAGTTCCACCCAGAAACAAGTGGCAAAAAACATGTAAGAATAGCATGTCACAAAGAATAAGCTGGTGTATGTGGATGAGATAACAATATTCTTTTTAGAAAATTGGCTCATGCAACTCGATTCTACGGAAGAACACACGAAGCATACTGGAATCCCGAGAACATTGTCACACTGTAAAACACCATGAAGAACACAAGCCGGATATGCCTAACTTACGACATTCTGTTTTCCAGAAGAGGACTCAAGTTCTGTGTATGCCTCATTTTAGAAGTCCAGAGCTGCAAAGACTAACACTCAAAGCACTTCTAGACAAATCTCAATCTTTATGCTCTGTTGTGGTTCATTTTATTAACATTAGATCAGTGTGTGTTTCAATGTTATAAAAAACTCTATCTCCTTCATTAAACTAAAAGATACAAGATATCCTTACTCAAACACTCATTTACACTTGTGTATAACCATAGATTAGTGTGGAAGAGGCCCTTGTTTGGCATGGTAGTTTGTACCGATTATGAACTATGGAAGATGTCCATATGTGACCTGTACAGTCTTGTGTACTATTGTTTAACCGTGATTCAGGGTGTGGATCATGTTTATTTATATAAACTGCTTGGTGGAAGGTGATCACCAAGTAGAGTGAATTAGGTCTTAGCTTGATACTGAACAACTTGTTTCATATCCTCTATTATGCATAATTTAGTCTTCTCTGTTTTAATTTTTTTCTATATAACACAGAAATCAATAAATTCTGTTTTGATAGTTATTATTGGAAAGAAGTTATAACAGTCTTGTCTTAGTAGAATAGCTTCAAAAGTAACTTTAATGAATTATATTATGATTTCTGAGAATTAATCAATCTTCTAAGAATTTATTTAAACTGCCAATCTATTATAATAGTATAAAATTGATTAACTGGGCTGTATATACCTTTTGGGAAACACCCTTTTTGCAAATATGTTGTAATGATATTTTTAATGTTACTCAATTCACCCCTCCCCTCTTGAGTAATATACTCCGACCAATAGTTAAAAATAATGATATGTGATTCTATCTATCTCTTATAAAACCAAATGGTCGGCCCAAGTAAAAAAATATACATAATTACACTTATAGTTGGATAATAATCAATCTCACAAACATATCTAAAGTTTAACATAAATATTATATACATGGATAACCCCAAAATCGTTCTGAAATAAGGAAATCCAAAACATTAGAAAGAAGTCTACTAAATCGGATTAACATTTATCTCCCATATATTAAAAGGTTGTTCTTGGTTGTCACAATCGAAACATGCAAACACCTTCATCATGTATTCTCTTGGGTCATGGTAATAACCATAATTACCATATTTCCTTATGAAAAACATGCCTTTTTCATTATTCCAATTATTTTTTATGTATTGCTTTAGTCCGAAAAAGTTGTGTACATCATATCTGATAGCATATCCCTCATGAAAATAAATCCATAATTTGTTCCCAATAAAATAGTATCATCTGAATTAATTATTTGTATCCAACATATTTTTATACAAATATATGTATATCAATATAATTTTCATATTAGGGGTTATACATCCGTTAACCATGTCTTTTCCAAAAATATGTGAATCGTTTTTCATGGTTACTAGTAGGATTTAGTATAAACTCTTAAGTACATATGAAAAAAAGTGGACCAATTAATCCATAATAACATAAAATTGATTCTATAACCTTATTTTAGAATCCCATTACATAAAAACTCAATCATTCTTCCACTCTATAGTCAAACTATACATTTCCAATATTAATCGCATGTGATGTTCCTGTGTCTTTAGCATTAATATTTTATTCTTGTCAATCATCATCGATAACCCTTATATTGGGTAATTGGTCACTATAAATCCCAAATTCAATGAACATGTAGAATTAATGTGTGGGTGATGCATTTTCATGAGTTTTCTCTCCATTATATTGTGTTTTTATCTAACTCTGACACAATGTTTCTCAATGAACAGGCTTACCACACATGAAGCATCTTCATTTTTATTTCAGGCATTCCCCTGAGTGCTCTTTTCCACATTTTTCCAAGTAGCAGGTTGATCTATCTTATTACCTCTTTTTGAATACCAACTATAGTTTCCCTTAAGATCAATACTCTTTTCTTATCTCGAGAACCATGAGAGTTACCAACATCCATTCCCAAATTTAGTGCACAATAAATGACTTCTACATAGATTACAAAGTCCCTTATGACTAGAGCCTTTTGGAGACTCTTTTTTTCCACCAAAGTATCAGTAAATTTTGATTTATGGGAAAATGATTAACCTAGAATTATACCTTGATTGTCTTATAAAATTAGCTCCATAGGCACCAATAGGTTCATTATCATTTTTCTTAAGCTCAAGGAATTTCTTCTGCATCGTTGTTCATAGAATATGAGATATGTACATACTAAAAAATATCAATTCAAATTCTTCTTATTCTATAGATTAAATATCTACATTATCCCTCATTTTCTTAATAAGTTTCCACCACTGATCGGATTAACCTTCAAGAAGATAAAAAACCATTATATCTTCTTCATGTTCAGAATACTAAAGGATAGAAAATATATTATCGGTGGTATGAATCCATTTTTCAGCAACATGTATATAATAAGAACAGAAAAATAAATTTTTACATTTATTCATGAAGGATTCACTAGATATTTGATCCTCTTATGCTCATTTGGAATTCAATCATGATTTATAGATTATGTGTGTGTAGAGATAAGATTTTTCATTCCATATCCATAACATTTGCTTCCATGGAATGACAATCATTACATCTCCCACTGTATTCATAATTGAAAAGGCTCCTTCAGGTTCTGTACATTGATTAAAACAAAAAAGAATAGTTTTATCTATACGAATCATAAAAGAAAACCATGTATTCAAGGGAAAGTATCATTAATCTATAACATTTTGTGTTTAATCCTTGGTAATCTATGATCATTAATAAATTCTAGTATTTTACCCTATAATTATACATATCTTTAGGGACATCCATAAACATATCCTCATAAATATACCCAGGTACCTCAATAAATATTTCTCGCTCTAGTTTCCAAATGTTTACTAATGTTTTCCTATGATACCAACTATAGTGACCTAGGATTGACACATATGGATATAACATCATTATAGATGAATATTTTGTACATTACAATAATACATTCCTGAGGATCATAATATATTATTCTCTTTTGAAACATGGGAAAAAATATTCTACCTTGGTAAATAATCATTGACATCTCCCATAATGATATCCACCATTATTACTATAGGACCCCGGGACACCCTGAGAGGGGAGGGGTGATTCAGGGAGTAAACTATTTCTTTTAAAATCAATAATACTGTTCCGACATTGGTAGTAACTGGTAAAACCTGTATGATGGTTATGATCGATAATGAAACATTCACATGCAAAGAGATGACACCTCAATTTTTACTTGGTTCACCACAAAGGGCTACGTCCAAGGAGCATATGCCGACAGGTTTTCGGTCATACCAAATTCCACTATTCTTTACTAGTTGTAGATTACAATGGTTCGGGCATAGTCACTTTGTCCCAGGCTCACTGCCTTTACAAAGGTTCAGGGATAGCTCACTACTTCCCTTGGGTCACTCCCGTTGACTCCCCCTGGATCACTTCCCTTTGTGATGTCACACCCAGTTTATAGACGTGAAGGTATCTTCAATATATTTTCATTGAAGTATTTGTCTCCTATTCAGCATGATACTTTTCTTGCATCAGAGTCCTGAGTTGATGCTATTTTGTATTCAACCTTCTACTTTAGTGCAATAACTAAATGGACTATATCTTCTTCTTCTCTTCCTTTGATTATCAATACTAACACCTGAGTGTATTGTTATATTCCCCTTTTACTGTGCAAATCTGAGTATAGTTTCACGAACCGTTCTTATTTTCTTCACAATGCACAACGAGGGTTTTAAACACCAATCATGTGTGTTTGGAACCACTTCTCTTGAAAGAACCAAATGGTTCACTGTTCTTTCGTCTTAGCAAAGCATATTTTAGAGTACTAAGCACCTGTCAAAGGCCAGCGGGTCACCCAAATTCTTTATGCTCCCTTCCTAGTGGCTTGCGCCGAAAACTCAAACCTTGAGCGTAAAAATACCTTTCGGCGCATAAAATTATTTTCATGCAACTCTTATTTTTCCACACAAAACTACCCTTTTTCACGCAACACCTAATTTTTCACGCAACCCTTATTCTTTTCACACACCACTCTATACCTTAATTTTTCCGCGCATCAGAGCTTGGGATTTTTTTAAGTGTCAAGACTCTCCGAATGAGAGGGGTCTACCTCATATTTATAGACATTTTTGATCCTGCGCGTAAAACCCCTTCCTGTGCGTAAAACTGTCTCTCAGTTCTTTGAATTACGCACACCTTCCTTTTATTCTCGCGCCGCGCCTTGGTTTTTCGCGCATCTCATTTCTTCTTCGTTTTTCATCATTCTGAACATGAAACCTCTCTTATGCGTAAAACCAAAAACCCACATTTTGCGCACAACCAACATTATGCACACCAGTTTTATTTTCCGCGCACGTGTTGCGGACATCTCCGATTTTTCGCGCGCCTCTTGCCATTTCCGATTTTCTGTATTTCTGATTCGATACACCACTTGCACGAAAAATTCACCCTGCTATTTTGTGCACATCATTTTTCTCGCACATTCCCATTTTTCTGTGCACAGCTTTGGTTTTTCGCACAGCCCATGCCTTTACCATTTTTCAATGTTCTGATTCTGAAACAATGTTTGCGCGAAAAGATTCGCTCCACTTATTTTGCACAACACGCTATTTTTCGCACCCAACTCAAGAATTTCGCGAACACCCTTTATTTTCTATGCACCACATCCTCTTTGTGCGCACCTACATTTACAGAAAATCCATATCTTCATTTTTTTGATTTTGAGGCCCAAAAATTTGGCAAACACTGGGAAACAACACAAACTTGTATCTTCACTTTTTGTACCACCTCCATATCATACATTCCTTTGTGGACGTTCTCTGACCAAACATTGATCTTTAACCAGAGCCCTTGAACTCGACATGCCACCATTGAATATCCTTTTTCAACAAATTTTTATGTCATTTTTTTGCTTTTTCAACAAGAACGATCACCTCAAAAAAACTTCTTCTCAGTGATCTGTATCCTTCACCAACACTTCTGCATTCATCACAAACTCCACTATCGTGATATGTATTCCTTGAAGGAATATCTTTAGCATCATCAACTTCTGTGACAATTTTATGTGCATGGTCATCTCAGAATTCCATTCCCCACATGGACATCTCAGAATTCCAATCACATGCACATTGTCTTCTTCTTCAACTATCATTATCTACTTCATGAAAAACATATGACTCAGTTCTTCAAGAAGTCTCTTGTATGGTTCTCATGCAGTCATGAGTAATTGAATGGACTTCATCAAAACCCCATTATTCTTTAATCATCCTCAGATGGATTATACCTCACTTCATCATTGTTGTAAACAATGTGTCACCTTTGACACATGTTCATTGAACTTATGATCAGTACAACAATCATCTGAATTTCCATTCCTCCATTTCATTGGAGTACATCTTGATCACCTTCATTTAGATATTCATTGTCAACTTTTGACAACAAATAAAACCTTATTCACAAAGTGGTTCCAAAAGTTACTTCTACCAAAAATCATTATTTTTAACCTGGGGAAAGGTAACACATGAAAGAGTGATCTAAGATTCTTAGTAAGGGTAAAAAATAGTGGTATATAAACATAAACATGAGAATAAAGTGTATCATAATGTAATAATAACATTATAAGATTATACCTTGCATATCAAAAGTAAAATTGAAACATAAGGAAATCATACAACAAAATCCCTATGATTTTAAAAGTTACTTGAGGTAAGAAATTTTAGCATACACATCAACACGTAACTTGAAGAACATGTATAAATAGTAACAGGATCACAAATTAAGGACATCAAATCGATACCATGCATAAAAATATTGAAATGAAAGCCATGTCCATGGATTGAATTATCTACATGAATTCTTGACCAAATCAGTGAATTATAGACATAAAAACTAGTACCACACAAAACATTATACACATGAAAACTAGGTCCATGCATTGAATTGTGAACATGAAATCTGGTTAACGAAAAATATATATACATCATCAGTATTCCATATTTACTAATTATTCCGAGAGAGATATATCTCACATCCATCATATAATGAAATCATACATACATTTTCCACAAAATTAATAAAAATAGTAACAAAACCCATGAAATTAAATGGATATCATAAACATGTAAACATATCATAACCAATTGAAAGTGATACGTTTCATAATCATTTCATCAAAAACATAACTGATGAAATGAAGTGGGTTCCTTAAACATTATTCCATCCAAAAATAAACCATTCATAGAAATAATATTAATGACATTCTTGATCAATATCAATGTATTTCATCACAGACTGGGAAGGATTTTGAAAGATAACTTTGAACAAGAATTTTTTAAAAAAATTAAGTTTTTAAAATTAAATATACTTTCAAAGGGAATTTATTTTATGAATCAGTGAAAAAATATAATTGAATCATGAAAATCAATTGAAATATATCTTAAATAAAATATTCTTTCATCGCTAAAATTGATTTATTTTCTTAAAATATCGTGAAATTTTAAATGATTACATTTTATTTGGAAATAACCATCTATACATTTAAGGGATTCTTCAAGGTACTCAGTCATCATGAAAGCGTAAAATATATTTTCATTCCATAGACATTAAAAACCCGTTTATCACCTTTTTTTTAGAAATTTCACAATGTACATTGATTGAAATATGAATTAACGATTCCTTTTAAACTGTGTAGTAAAAAGTTTAAAATGGGTTAAAATGACATTTTATATCCATAGTATAATAATAGAAAATATAATTCTTCTTTTTAGAAAACATGAAGATTGATGAAAAATATTACTCAATGAAGACACTAAATAAAACAACCCTAAATATGGAAGATACTGTGAAATCACATTATAATCAATAGAATTGTATTCCCCATGTAAAACCAAAACATTTTATGAAGATAGAAATATAATAATATTTTGGATAAGAAAAAAAAATTCATTAATTGGAAGCATCTTCACAATAGATAACATATACGTAGTGTATGAGGTATGTGTCTCACCGAAATAAATGTGAAAATAAAATACCCACTTACCATCGGTCTTGACAGTATTCATACATTAAAAATCTTCCTATATAATAAATATATGTTTATTATTATTATTTTACAAAATAATATTTTTATATCTAATATGAAATATTTTTTTAATAGGATATTATATCACCCACTTATTTATCAATCTTATGTTATGGTTTCAATTTGAGAAATATTCACTTTGTTCTTCGCATGCATCTTAATTTTTTGTATCATTGGTCCTTATAATTATATCCTAATTCCAGATTGTAAATAATGATATAAATATTATATATATACATTATATTTATATTACAATAATCTATATCATAAAAAATTAAGAAATAGAGTAGACCATTCATGGAGATGGTAAGTTGTACGTACGCATGAATCTTGCTTCCTTTTAAATATTTATTTTAAAAGAATGTATGTAAATGATATATATATATATATATATACGTGTATTTATAAATATATATCATTATTATAAAAGAATTATAAAGTCATATATATCATATAATTTCACTAAACCCATCCTCAATACATTCTATGTGGTGTGTGAATGAATCACAATGCTTTAAAGGGGATTTATTCCACACTTCCTCAAACAAGATTATCATATTAACAATATATAGAAATTAATAAATGTAATGACCTAGTCCCGAAATCCTAGTGGAAATGCATTATTTAAATAAATTCGCATGATTACAATGAATAAAATCCCAATAGATAGACTTTTTTTTATTTTTTGAGAATTATATACAAACATAGGTTTAACAGTACAACTTGAAAATAAATACAACGTATATGTTTTATTGGGAATATTCAAAAAACATTGATTATCCATTCAGGTCATTCAAAATAAACTTATTATTGTCCTGAAAAAATGAAACAGAAGAAAAGCGTGAGCTCAGATTCTTAGTAAGGGTAATCAATAGATCGAAATATATCACAAACATAAACGTTAGGCATGGTGAATAATTGAAAACTCATGACTTTACAAATAATAAACTTGAACACATTATGGAACGAATATGAGCAGAGTAAATATTTCTAAAATAAAACATAATCATGGGTATTCTACTAGTCGAATAACCACATGAAATAATAATTTCATGCTTCATAATTAGGAAAATTCATATGTCAGACATTCTAAATAATACCATCATGGCCTCATCCAATCCGTCTAAAAATGATAAACACCTCTGCCAAAACCATATATCAAATTGGGAATGACCTCAAAAAAGTCCATGCCTATTTGTCTCATGAGACCCATTGATGCATCGAGGGGATATATTGGGCACCATCCATCACAAAATTAGATCATTTAATTCTATATATGAGTGGGGATAAACATAATCAACATATATATTCACATTGAAACTATCATAGAAATGTATATGACATTCCCTAATCATTAAACATAAACACTAACCATTTGAAATAATATGTTGAATGGTTTCAATACCTAACATACACACTAATACAAGTCACCAACCACCCAATTAAATATTTTATATGAAATAATAAATTATTAATCCCAAAAATAGATAAGAATCAATAAAATTGTAGAAAGAGACAGAAAAAGTCTTATAAAATCATTATGAGTTTGAAAAGAAGTGTTCATTGGAAAATAATTTGTTTAAAACCACAACTTATGTATGTCAGTATTTTAATAATAATATGATTTATTTTATAAATATAATGTTTTCCAAAAACAGATTGTTGAGTTCCCTTGAAATTATGTAATAATTTGAGAAAGTCACTAGAATCGGGATTGTATTTTGGAAATAATTTTGAAAGATTATTTTTAAATGTGTAACTCCCAATAAAATAAGAAAGGATTATGGTTGTTAAAAATATTTTTAACACTCACACATAATTTATGAGGAGTAAATAATAATATATAATAATTCCCTTCAGTTAATTAGACAATAAAAGTAACATGAATGAAAATAGATGTTCGGGTAGAAAACCCCATACCACTTTGTAATCATTCAATTATTATGACTAAAAATTAATAATATAAAAATGATACCTTGAATACCATGAAAATAAATATATTAATGATATGTTACATAAATGGGTAGTATACATACACATTACACCAGTATTATTAGTGAATATGGAAAATCTCACAAAAATGGATGTCAGATGAAGAAACCCATACCATAAGTCTGATGGTGTTCTTCACATGGTTTAAGTGTCTTAGATAATTTAATTAAATTCATCAATTAATATTTAAAATACCTAATATACATGTAATTTATTTATTATAACATTATTAAGTTCATTCATGGACTTTTTAAAAGGATTAAGATGTTCAATTTCAGTGTTTGGGTCTATTTGTTTCATGATGGGTATAGTTATATACATGAATAGATAATCTTGTAAAATGAGGATTTTTTTCCAGAATTGATGTTATATATTATTAGTGAACATAAATAATGTTACATGGTTTTAAATTTTTTTGTTTACTAGTAGTAAAGATGAATCATTATTTAAATCATTTAATGAAAATAGTTTGGGTTAATTTTTAGTTTTTGAACACAACGAACTCATTTTGAATTATAAAGAAAAACCATGTGTAAAAAAAGATACCAAAACCATATGTGAGACATTAAAAATACATTACAGTATATTTAAACAATAATAATGGTTTCATGATGAGAATTCTGGATTGTAATATAAATTGAAAACCCATCATCCTTGAATATGGTAGATTAGCAAATCTCTGGAGGTGTTTTTATTTTTAGTATAAATGAATGGGAAAGGAGAGATGATTAAAAGTTATACCATTATAATGAAAATATATTTTTTCTTTTAAGATATTTGATTCATTAAATTATATTGAATAATGTCATATAGGAATGAAAAATAAAGGAACTCAAAATAAAAGAAAAGTTGAGAAATCCCTTACAAAAATCTGGCAGCCAAATGGTGTCACTAAAAAATTCATAAAAAATTTTAATGAAAGAAATTGTGTATATCATCATTATTAAATAATATTTAAATTAAGGGGATATGTAATTATATATACCAACATAAAAAAATTTAATGAAACGAAAAGTAAAAAGTAAGAGTGCTTGAAAAACAGAGAGATTTTAGGCGAACATTCTGCAGCATAACGACTATACAACATGGTTTCAGAAAACATTTAAATGATAGGGTAAATGGGAAATAAATTGATAGAATAATCATAAAAAAAATTTAAATAGAATAAAATACAAATAAGAACATGGTGTGAAATCATGAAATACATACCACATAAAAAAGAACATAACATAAAAGAAATGAAAAGAGGAATTTACCACTTGAAACCACCTCCTTGAGAATCTCATCATGGGAAGGGGTTTTTTCTTTTGGAAAGAACAAAATCATATTGGACGTGAAGAGTGACTAGGGGAGAATATTTGGGATGAACATTTAAGAGATTCAAGTCTTAGAGGATTAATGAGTAGAGGGAGTGCGGGGTTTTTTATAGTGGAGGAGAGGAGTAACTTTTCAATGTTTTATTCATAATTTTATTATTTCCATCAAGACCACAAATAGTGTTGTTTCATGTGACCCATAATAGTGATATATTCATGAGAGTTCAAAACATGTGGTCTTAAATCATTCATGGTGTCATAGATAGTGTATTTAACCGTAAATTTGTATATATGCTATTTTACAGTATTTCAATATTCATAAAAATTTAAGTATTTCGGAAAAATCCAAAAAAAATCACCGTAACCATTAATCGACGTGTAGAATTCAAAAATGGACTCCAGTTCTTGAAAATAATTTTATAAATTAATTTTTTAAATAAAATCTTAATTATTTGAATAAAACAATAGTAAAACTATAACTATTTTATAACACCTTGAACAATTAATCAAGGTCAGATAAAATTATCTTATAACTATATGATAATAAAATAATAACTTATGAATAAATTTTTAAAAAATAAATTTCTATTTTATTTTATTAATATAATCATAAAATTGTAAATAAAATATTTATGACATTAAAAATAACTATACTTATACTATGGTCATTTTTTTACTTTTAAGATGTCTAAATTGTTTTTAAACATTCACTGGTAACGTTTCTATTTTTTAGAAAATTTAATTCATTACTATTCATTACAATTCATATGAGTTTGTTACTATTCATAAGGGTATGTTAATATTCACCTATGATTATATTAGTCCTATCAGACTCTAAATAACTTTTTGAACACAATCATGTATATCAGTTTTTGGAAATTCAAATCATAGAGGTGGAAATATTATGTGTACTTGGAAATGTTATAACAAAGTTGTGTTTGTAGTGACTTTGTGTTCCATGAATTCTATAATAAATTTATTTGTAAATTCATGAGGTTTTACATTATCCCCTCCTTACAAAATATTCATCCTCGAAATTTGTAATTGAACTTTCAAAGTTAATGTTTGATACTTGAAATTCCCATTTGGGAAACCCACATCAAGAATGTGGCTGAAATATCCTATTAATAAGAGGAAAGTGAAAAATGAATCAGTTAATACAAAACAATGCATCCTAATTGGATTACATGGTCAGGGGAAAAATTAATAAAACCAACATATAGTGACCTTAAACCCTAAAACACATACAATGAACAATATAAATCATTTCGTAAATGGTTAACAATTCAAAAATATAACGATCCAACACATTATAATGATGGCCTCTAAATTTACATGATATACTTATCATTAACCCTTAATCAACAACAACAATCTCTAATGTTCAAAATCCAAACATGTGAATAACTTCATCATGTATCCTCTTGAAATATAGAAATAAAATGAATTACTGTAAAAACCATATTGGAAACATTCATTCTTCCATATTCCTTATGTGAGAAACATGTTATTGGATATATTCCATTAATAAAAAAGTGATCTAAACTCTAGTAGTTATAGAATAGACCACTTCTCAACAAGTTAATAATTAGTTCCAAGGTGGAAAATACATATTCAAATCATTCATTTCTTCATCATTTTCTCAATATTAGATATATATTAAGGGTTTTATTTCCGTAAATATTTTATTTATATAAAGTTTTACTTTATAGTGAATCAATTCTCCTTTGTACCATTCATCATATGACCTAAAATCATTAATGAAATAGTACTACAGTAAAATCCTTATATATCCCATAATTCTAAAAATCAAAACATTACATTGAGAATATTCAAATGACATGATTATATACTACGTATATTAATCATTCTATTTCATCTATGGTAGCGTCATCACTAGATCATTTACTAAAATAATCATTTGGGGAATATTCATTTAATGCTTGGAACATTGATTCACATAGTATCCCATCTCCATGCAGTTGAAGCATTAAATATTGGAAAATTGTTTACTTATCATTCAATTATGAGTATGAGGGATTTTTCCTCCACACATGAAGCAAACTCATTTTCCTCTAATATATATACTAGGGTGCTTCCTTCCACAATTATCACTTGTGGTAAAATACATCATTCCATTCTTCCATTTATCTTGGTTTTTTCCTACAATATTCTTATTCTTTTAGATACCTTAAATTCCATAGGACATAGAGAATTCTTTAAATTCCTTGTCAACATATGATACAATTTCCTCATATGATTAGGATACATGGGTGATAATCATCCTTTGAAATGATTTCTTAAGACCATCATATATATGATCCTTCTTACTCAATGCATCATATGCATTAGTGATGTTATCAATCCTTCTACAAGGCACCATTTCTAATTAATTCCATATTATATATTATCTCATAAAATTATGATTCCTCTGTATCTATATACATGGTAAACCACATAATATAAATTTGTGCGTAATAAATACTAGAACTAAATATTTTAGTTACATTGGGGAACAAATCCTTCATAATTGTATGTAATAAGAATATAAATTTACCAAAGAATTTCCACTATGAATGTAGAACAAAGATTGAAGTACATATTGTTTTCATGCACCAGTTCCCATTCGAGTCTAGTTCAAAGAAGTGTTTTCAGGTTTTACCCCTATATACATCTATGCCAGAGCCACCTCTACTTTTTCGTATCTAGACATGGATATATTTTTTCATAAACTACATAATCCATTACTTAACAAAATTATATGATGTCTCTATATTCTAATCCCTGAATTCTATATTAGGGTTTTTTCACTAATATAATTTTTCTATATCTAGTTTTCATGTTTTCTATTAACCATCATTTGATACCAACTGTAATGTCCCAACCCTAGAACCCTAGAGATAGTGCATTATTTTAATATATTAGCATGATTATAGGGAATAATGTCCCAAATGACCGAGTAGTTTAGTAGTTTTAGAGAACCAGGTATATATATAGGTTCAAAATTACTACTTTAAAATGAAATAATACAAGTAATTTTTATTGGGAACATCCAAAAATCTAAGTTTATCTATGCATGTCATCCATAATAAACATCTACATGTCCTAAGAAAATAAAGAATAATAAAAGGGTGACCTCATATGCTTAGTAAGGGTATGAAATATAGTGGAAGCTATCATAAATATAAACATTAAGAATTGTGAATAATTTAAAACACATGGATTTACTAATAATTAATTTGAACACATTATGGAAAGAATATAAGATGAGTAAATATTTCAAAAAAATACATAATAGTTGGTATTCTACTAGTTGAATATCCACTTGAACTAGGAATTTATATCACCATAATGAGGAAAATTCATATGTCGGACATTCTATAACATACCATCAAGGCCTCAGCCAAGACGTCTAAAAATGAAAAGGCCTCTGACAAAACAGGATATCAAATTGGGAAAGGCCTCAACCAAGTCCACTTCTTTTTGTCTCGTGTGACCTAATAATGCATCAAGAGTCTATAGAGGTCCCCACCCATCACATAATAACTCTAATGAATTCCTCATATGAGAGGGGATAATCATAATCAACCAATAATATCATATTTAAAATAACATATAATGTTTACCTAACTTTCCCCATTCATAAAACAAAAATCAATAACCATTGAAAGTAATATTGTGAATGGTTTCAACAAATCACATGAAAAAAATACCTATCATAAACCATAAAATTAAATTATTTATATGAAATACTAATTTATTAATCCAAATAGTATATGAGAATCAACCAGTGTGTTCAAATAGACGAAAATACTCTTATAAAACCATTAAACATTTCTTGAGAAAAATACTCTCTTATTTTGAAAAGATGAGTTCTTTTGGAAAAATGTGTGTATAAAACTAGTACTGAATTAAGTTATTATTTTCATTATAAATGATATATTTTATAAATATAATGGTTTCTAAAACATATTTTATTATTATTGTGAAATTACATAAGAATTTGAGAAATTCCATTAAATCGGGCTTGTATTTCAAAAATAATTGTGAAAGTTCATTTAATGACATGTAAATAACCATTAAATAATGAATTATTATGGTTGGTAAACATATGTAGAACCATTACACAGAATATATGAGGATTAGCTAATAATACATAATAATTTTATTGAGATAATAAGACAATAAAAGTAACATCACTGAAAATGGATGTTCAGGTGGAAAACCCTTTACAACTTTGTAATCAATCAATCTGTATGCCACCAAATTAAAAGTATTTAAATTATAAATTTTATATAATTAAAATATTTATATTACTAATATGTTACATCAATGGAATGTATTCTTACACCATACAAAAGTATTAGTAGTGAATACTGGAAATCTCACAAAAATGGAAGTCAGATTAAGAAACCCTTACCTTAAGTCCGATGGTGTTCTTCACATGTTATTAGTGTCATAGATAACCAAATAAAATTAATTAAATAAAATTTACATAACATATTATTAATGTATTGATTTATTATGACCTTATTATATTTATTCATGGCCTTTTTGATGGGTTATGATGTTCAATTTCATGATTCGGATGTCTTTCATTCATGATTATTATAATTATATACATGAATGCCGAATCATGTAAAATGATTATTATATTATATAATTGAATTTATATGTTATTATTTAATATAATGAAGATTAAATGGTTGTAAATTTTATTTAGTTACTTGGATTTTAGATGAATCATTATTTAAATCATTTAATGAAAACAGTTTCGGTTAATTTACAGTTTTTGAACACAACGAACTCAATTTTCGTTATAAATCAAAACCATGTGTAAAAAAGATTCGAGATCCATATATGAGATATAATACATATATTATAGTCGCCTTAAACCATAATAATGGTGTCATGACCATAATTGATGATGGAAATAGAAATTGGAAACCCAGCATCCTTGATTTTGAATGATTATCACATCTTTGTTGGTGTTTCCATTTTTATTATAAAATAATGGGAAAAGATATATGATGAAGCATTATTCAATTATCATAAATAAATTAAATTACTTGTAATATACTGGATTTTTCACAACATTTTGAAGAAATTATGATATTAATGATAAATAAAGGAACTCAAAATAAAAGAAATGATGAGAAATCCCTTACGAAAATTTGGCAGCCTAATGGCGTCACTTGAAAATTCATAAAATATATTGATGAGAGAAAATGAGAATATCATCATTATTACATAAAATAGACTATAAACGGGATATATAATTAAATATCCCAACATATTACAATTTAAATGAAAATATAATAACATAATAAGAGTGACTGAAAAAGGGATAGATTTTGAGACGAAAATTCTGCAGCATAACGGCTATGCAACGTAGCTTTACAAAACAATAAAAAGAGATGAGAAAGGGGTCAACCATACATAATATACTAATAAAATAGTATTGGAATCAAATAAAATTTAAATAAGAACTTTGGGTGAAAACATGAAATACATACCACAGAAAAGAGAACATTAAATAAAAGAAATGAAAAGAGGAATTTACCTCTTGAATCCACCTCTTTGAGAATCTCTTTATGTGAATGGGTTTTAGTATTTTTGAAAGAAAAATAGCTTCATTTACATGTGTTGTGACTATGGGTGGTTATTTGGGCACAAAAATTAGGTTCGTAATGTCTTAAAAGAGTGAGGAGACGAGGGAGTGGGGGGGGGGGGGGTTAAAGTGGAGGAGAGGAGTGAATTTTGAATATTTTATAAATTGTTTTGTTATTTCTATCAAGACAACCAATAGTATTGTTTCATGTGACCCATAAAATATATAAGTGAAAGTGAGTTATAACCATGTGTCCTTACATCACTCATAATTCCATAAACAGTGTATTTAACTGATAATTTTTATATATGGCATTTTATCATATTTCACTATTCATAAAAATTCTAGTATTTTAGAAAAATCCCAAAAATTTACCCAAACCATTATTCCACGTGTTGAATTAAAAAATGGGCTCCATTAATTGAAAATAATTTTCTATATTTTATTTTTTAAATAAATTCATTATTTTTTTGAAAATAACAACATTAAAACTATAACTCATTTTAAAACACCATGAAAAATTAATCAAGGTAACATAAAATTATCATATAACCATAAAAAGTAATATAACAGAATATTATTACAATTTATGAAAGTAAATTTCTATTTTAAATTTTTTAATTAATCATAAAATTTTAATTAAATTTATCATGACATACAAACATACCAATACATATACTATGATCATTTTTTCACTTTTAAGATGTGTAAATTGTATTTATAAATTCATTGGTGAAGTTCCTATTTTTTTGGAAAATTTCTTATTCATTACTATTCATAAGGGTATGTTACTTTTCCTATTGTTATGTTAATATTAACCAAAACTTATGTTTGGCTAATCAGGCACAAAATAACTCACTGAATGCAACTATATATGTCGTTTTAAAAAAATTTCAAATCAATTAGGTGGAAAAATTATGTTCACTTTTCTAGGTTATAAAAATTTTGTGTTTGTAGAGAATTACTATTCTATTCATTCAATAATAAATAAATTTATAAATAATTGGGGTGTTACAAAAATTTTATGTGTTGTAAAAATGAATAAATAATAATAAATAAATAATAAATGTTATATATAACATATTTATAGATAATATCTTTCATAATGTACATCATGATTCTTGGTAATGGAAAAAATGAACAATCATCGTTTCGTGAGGAATTTTTTCATCGTATAGAGAAATTGTACGTTCGTTTTCTATTAGATTGAAGTGTGTGTAAGTGTAGGATAAAATAAAACATAACAATAACATAGATTATTGAGTATACTATTTTTTCCAAAAATAATGGAATAATGTGATTTTAGAGGGTGGAGGAGGAAAATTGTGGAAATGAGCATGGGAGAAGATGCTATCTCTAAATCGGTAACTCCTTTTTGATTGACCCAAAAGGATTCCTTGAGTTTTATTTTGACCAATTAATGGATTCAATGTGAATGTTACATAAGTTTGAAATATAAATTTTTCAGGGATTGGCCGATCCAAAAGGCTTTATATTTTTGAATAAAAGAGAAGGATAAATTCCCTTTTATAATATGAAGGAGGGGCAATTTTTAAATCTCCCAAACAATTAATATATTATAATATTATTTTGAATTTAAAATAGACTAAAAATGATATTTTTATGGGATAATATGAGGATGGGTCTTAATCCTCTCAACCAATTAATTTTATAAATGTTTATGTCAAAAAAATTGACCTTTTGATTTGCATTTTACCAATAGTTAAATTATTTTGCCATTATCGTGAAAACTTGTTTTTTACACTATAGGGTTAATATAATTACTACAAAATTCCAAAAAACCCTAATTGTATTATTAATAACATATTTGATACTATTACAGTTATTTTTACAACCTTATAATTTTATGTATTTTATAACATTTAATAAAACATTAATTATTTTAAATCACATTTATGTTAATTTTCACACTATTTATTATTTGATTTTGTATAAAATTATGACAAATTTAGGTCTTCATTAAAGATACATAAAATCATCTATGACATATCATATTCATCTACAGAAAGTTTTTATGGCATAAAATGTCAAAAATCATGTTTATTTTAATATTTTTATTATCATTTATTAGATTCCTCCTTTAATAAATCAAATACTACATCATCACTCTGACACAAATAAATTTTATTATTTAAATTATAATATTTTTAAATAAATTATCATTATTTAGATAAATTTATTATATTTCTAGTTTATATTTATAGGTGAATTTTTCTTATTAAAAACACCATATTAAAAATTATTTTGTTACTAAAGAAAGAATATGATATTTTTAACTCTTATTTGAATAAATATAATAAATGTCATAATCTTAAAAAATTGGAATAAAAATATCATATTTTATACTTGAAATTTATTCGCGTCTAAAATAATTATCCAATTAAATTAGGAAATGTTTTAGGGTAGTTTTATGTTATTATAATAATATTTTTACCTTTAAATACCCTTTTTAGCTTTAACCCCTATAAATAGAATTTTATAGATAATATTCACCAAAAATTAATTTGATCTTATTAGACCACATTTTTCATAATAATTACACCAATGTATGATAATTTTTAAAATTAAATTTATAGAAGAGGTAAATTTACATTGACCACTAGTCTCACAAATGTGGTAAGAAGGCTAGTAAAAGAGATGTTCAAAAGATCAATAATTTTATAACTAATTATTTTATAAAAATAAATCCAAATACCTAAATTGGATTAATATATGTATTATTTTTCTATTTTGACATTAAAATAAAAAATAATTAATTCATAAAATCCTAGGGAGCTACTAATTTCTTACATTCCACTTTAAGGAATTGGCATTATTACAAACACAACCCAAAACTCAACTAAAATATCCATGTGCATAAAAACAAAAAATATATATGAAATTATGAGCCCATGGTTGTAACAACCCTTCCCTAGAAGCCCAAATATGGTGCATTATTTTAAAGAATTGGCATTGTTACAAGTAATGAAATACCAAAGTACCGAATATTTTAGTAGTCTTGGAAGACAGGATTACGTTCATTATTCCCACAATACATTGGGAAATAAAAATAAAACATGAAGAATAATAAAATTAAAAAATTGCATCCTTTAAAGCTTATTCAATTTTTTTTCTTTATAAACTGGGGAAAGAAAACATAAAAAGGGGGTTGAGATCAGATGCTCAGTAAGGGTAAGTAATATAGTGGGAGTAATCATAATCATAAATATTAGGAATGGTGAATATTTGTAAACACATACCATTAAAAATAATCTTGAGCATAATATGGTAGAAATGAAAGGTATGTAAATAAATCAATATAACTAACCACATGAAACATAACCATGGATATTATAATAGTCAAATAATCACATTATTTATCAAATAATAATATCATAATGAGGGAATGAATATTCCAAACATCATAAACTGGTCATTGAGGCCTCATCCATGACATCTAAAAATACTAGGCCAAGGCCTTGTACAAAATCAATTTTCTTGTCTCATCATACATATTAACGCATCGAGGGGTTGTAGCACCCCCCCCCCCCCCCGTCACATGTTAAATCCAATGCATTAATTATCTACCTAAAAAATTTATCTTTAAATCAATTTTATAAAACCACATTGAATTATCTGAAACATAATCATAGATGAATATACTTTAATAAAATCATTGATAAATTTTTAAGGAAATAATCCATAATCATTCTAATGTGTCACATACCTCCTTGAAAAAATAAAATCATACTCCCTTAGAATATCATGAGAATAATTATAATCCCAATATGATATATCAATGGGTAGTACGTACACCACATTCACGGAATAAGTGGTAAAAAAGTTAAATATCTCATAATATTTAAAGTGAGACGAGAAAAATGATTTTTACTTTGGAAAGAAGATTTATTTTTTAACATCATTTGTATTTACCATACATTCATATTTTAAGTATGTATATCCTATAAAATATGTTATGGAAATTGAAATTATATTTAAGGGATAAATTTTTTCCAAATTAACTGAAATCATTTAAATATAGTCTTTAAATAATCTTTAAAAAGAAAAAAAATTGGTGTGGTTGTAGGGAAATATTAAAGAAATATAAAATTGGATTTTTTTTTGTTTTTATAAAACCATAAATGAACCAACATATTTTTCATGTTAAAATTACTGATTTTATAAAATTTATTGTGGCGTAAACCATATATTGGATTGCACTTGATAATGGGTATAAAATTGAGAGGTTCCCTTGAATATAGCTTCTTTATAAGAAAGAATTGATAAGGGAGCCATTTTAAATCATTTATATCCCCATAAAATGGATGATATGTTCTGTATATATTATTTTTGAAAATTTAAACATAATTTAGAATAAATAAACCAAAATAAATATGTGTTACATTCAAGTATAGGTACTGAAAATGTAACCCGAAGGAAAAACGGGGGTTCGGGTAGAATCCCTCACCAGTTTGTAATCTATCGAATAAAATGACGCAAAATTATTTATAATTAAATTATAAATTCAATACAATAAATATAATTATATTCATGATATGATACATCAATGGTTTTTATATATAAACCATACAGAAGTGATAGTGGTGAATAATGGAAATCTCATGATAATAAAAGTGAGATGAGAAACCCCTTAAAAAGTGTGTATCATTAGTGTGAGGAAAAATAAATGAAATAAATATTTCTTAAAAAAATACCCAAATTATTAGTGGGTGTAAAATATAAAACAAACATGTGTAATTCACACATATTGTTGGGAAAAACATGACCAATGATATAGATGTTTAACTAAATGAATGGAAATTGAGATAAGATATTTGTTACCTCAGATTCTGCTTCCCTAAAAAAATTCAGGTTTTAATAGCATAAAATTTCCTTGATCCCATCCTTGATTCCATTCTACTTTATGTCATGTGAAAAACCATTTAAAACATGGGATTTGCATAAAAAATCTTATTACATGGTACACAAAGAAGAAAAATTGTTATTCTATGAAAAAAAATTGAACATTGACTACGTTATAATAACACAATAATTTTCACCTTTATAAGGTATTAAATATAATTAACTGAATATAAGATCATTGATTACCATTATTGTAGCAAAAATATTTCCTTAAATCTCATATAATGAAACATTTATCATATAAAGGTCACATGAGACATTAAAATAATTTAATGTAATTACAATACGGTTGACTTCCACAAATATCACTAAATGAAATAGCTATTTGGCAGACTTCTATAAAAATCACTAAATGGAATATCCACATGAATGAATTCTATAGTCAATGCAATAGACGATATATTGTAACCATCCATCCATGACCTATCACAAAACCACCTATATTTTGTTTAACACGCAACCACCTATCATTGCTTTATCACATAACCACCCGTCAAATGTCCAAGTACAACATAAAATATTGAAAATAGGAACATTTCACTCCTAAATTTTTATTTGCAATCGAAAATAATAATTTCATGATATTGATATATTGAATCCTTTTCAAAAACCATTTTCAATATCAAAACACCCAAAAAAGGGAATAATGGATTTCTTTTCCCTGTAAAATCATTAATTCTTATAGAGGAATCCAAATATAAAATAATGGTTAAAATGTTAGAGAAATCATTGTCACCAAATATGTAAAAAAATTCCTTTTGTTGTTAACTAAAACACTTCATAGAAAAATATTTCCTTTGAATGAAATTTAAATTCCAGGGGGTTTATTATAATCCCTATAAAATAAAGAGGTGTATCATATCAAAATATTCCTTAGTGAAAAGAGATTGAGACGAAGCCCCTTACCACATGAGAAAATACATGAATAAAAATAATTAAAGAATAACATTAAACAACACTTATTATATCATGATAATAAGATGATTTGTGGTAGAATATGTCAAGGGTAATATTTACACCATATAAACGACAATTTGTGTATAAAAACAAATAAGTCTCAATGGAATATGAATTGTGACGAAGTACCTTACAGAGATCATATATTTTGATTAAGGATAAATATATGAAATAATTATGTGCGGAAAATATAAATACACTCAATATAAGTCGATACTATGTGTATAAAATCACAGTTCATTCAAACATATTCATAGAAAAAAACAAAACCAATGACATGAATATTTAACTCAATGAATGAATATTTTGTTAAAGTTTCAAAATGACGTAAGAATGTGTTGAAACAGTATGTCCATACAAAGGGATGGGGAAATTAACACATAAATAATTAAACAGTGATTCCACACAAAATCATGGCATAATATAATCAATGATGTATTTGTAAAACCCAATGAGTGAAAAATTCGTATAGAAATTCCCTTACAAATATCATTTTGTTAATAAAATAGATAAATTATGTGTATTAAATATAAATACCCATAAATCAAGTTTAAATACAAGATAAGATATCAAAATTCATTTCTCAGGTAATCATATCATGGCATAGTCATGTTGTAGAAGATCAACCCAATTCATGGAAATTGGGTGAAGAAGTTCCCTTACCTTCAGTCTGACTCATCACGTAAAATAATTATGTTCCCGAATAATAAAGATATGATATTTTCAACTATATTTAGAACCATTTTCATGTGCATTATTCATTATATATCACATATTTGTTACGACCCGTCCCCCGGGGCCCGTATCGTGACTACCCCAAGCCCGCATTTTATAGGCCCGGGGCTGGAGACTAGCACCAAAGGTGTAATTCTCTAAAATTGGGATGTCATTGCCTTTATAAAATTTAAACAGACACAACCAGAGTACAAGAGGAAGTAAACACTAAGAAAAATCTTTATAAAAAGAGTACTGAATGTAAAAGGGGTCTAGAATACAAGCCCAATAGTAAAGTACAATTACAATTGAAAGAAAGTGGAACTAAAAAGGGACAAACAATTAGAAGGTGAAGGCAGCTCCTGGAAGGTCCTCTAGGGTTCCTACATGAAGTGTAGGTATAGATGGCATCCTCAGACCCCACGTCCGTCTAACTCCACCGTGTACTGATACGTCGTAAGGTCCTCCTTTGGGTTTTGTCCTGTCCTGGCGCTCTCGGCCTCCATCAGTGTTGTCCTTCGTCTGCATCCAACACAAAAGGTGTGGGCATAACCTCTGCATTGGTGAGAATAACGATACTCAATAGGGACCCCGAGACCCTCAAGGTCTCACTAAATCCCACAAGGATAAACAACAAGGTATGATTTCAATGGATAACCTTTACATAGGTATGTGCCCATACATATACCTAAATATCAAGTAACCCTTCTCAATCATCAGAAAAAACACAAAGGTCATTGACTCTGCTCAAACCAAAATTTTCATTAATGAAACCACAACTGTTGGATAACTCCTCCTCTATCGTGTACATTGGCCCTGTCACGACTCCAAGGTGCTACTCAATAACCTTGTACTTTTGAGGAACTCCTCATGTCGAGCACCGCAAGTCTGCATCCAAACCGCGCGCTCCTTCTGTTGTGGTTCTACAGCCAAACTGGGTGCTCCCCCTAATAGCCTATAGAGGTACTTATCCTGTCGAGTATTAATGTTCTGTTTCCAAACCCGGCGCTCCGTCCGCCATGGGTCTGCCGCCGAACTGGGCACTCAGTCCACAGGGCTAGTCGAATCACTCAGAGTCGAATCGGTCAAGCAGTCGTCAGGTGTACAGCTACTAGGTCTCCGCACTCCATCTGCTCGTCTCTAGAAGGATCCGATTCAGGAGCTACAGGTCGATACTCCATGTTTCATGAGGTCTCACATGGTAGTATCTCAAAGTACTGCGACGTCATAGGGTTCTCAACGCAAAAGAAGGCAGGTCAATCGGATTCCCGGTCTGTGAATTATTATAATTTTAGTCCCGGGGGACTGGTTGGATTCCTGTACAAACCAAACTAACCATGACTCAACTATACCCCGAACTCCAGTTAGGTATACTCAAAGGTATGGTAATGCTCCATGAATATCGGTGCCGCTGAAGGTTCGTCAATCAGACGTCTGGTGCCAAAGATATTGCCCAAGAAGGTAAAGGGTCAGTAATGGGCCCAGGTCCGGTCCGACCCGGTCGGTCCGACTCGGACCAACCCAGTCTGGGCTGACCCGGTCAGGGTCGACCCGATTAGACTCGCTCGGTCTGACCCGGCCCATTGGGTGGGTCAATCCGCTATGTTTCGACCCGGTCGGCTGGGCCCAGCCCAGCAGACCATGAGGGTGGTTTGGCCAAATAGTCGCCACGTAAGAAGCTCGGTGACTCGGCCCAGGTGACCGGGCCGGTTCGGCCAGCAACACAGCGGGGGCACCACGAGTTGGCTCGGAAGGCCGGTGGCCAAGAGGCCAGCATTTAGGACATGCGGGGCACGGGAAGGTCGGCTGGTCACTGGCAGGCTGCGGGTGCACCGGGCAGGGAGCCTGGGTAACGAGCAGGCCACCGGAAGGGGTCGGACGGGCTGTCGGCAGTGCACCGGGGTATCGGGCAGGCCGCCGGCAGGGCGCGAGGGCACCGAGCAGGCGGCCAGTAGGGGCGTGGGGCATCGGACATGTCGCCAGCAAGGGATCAGGGAGCTGGGAAAGCCACCGACAAGGGCATGGGGCGCCGGGTTGGCTGGGCAGCGCACCGGGGGGCGTCGGGCTGGCCGGGCAGCGCGCCGGAGGGGCGCTGGGTGGGCTGGGCACTGCGTCGGAGGTGATGGGCTGGACGGGGTGGCGCCGGGAACCGTGCTGGAGTGGCCACCGGGAGCGCGGAAGCACGTGGGACAAGACGTGGGTAACATGGAATTATTCGGCCCAGGGCATCGGTGCGCCACGGGTGCGGCGCGATTCTTGATGGTCGCGGGTAGCGCGGCCTTCATTGTTGTCGCCTTCATTGTTGTCGCTTCATCGCCATGCCGTAAGACGTCACAAGAAAGTAGAACAATGGAGGATGTTGGGCCATGTTAGGTTGGCCCGCATCCTCCGCGTTTAGAGGAGAATCAAATGGCTCAACGAGATAAGAAGTTGATCATTAACACGCCCGCAACAAACCCTGTCTATCCGATGAAAGGGATAAGAAAAAGTATAACATCTTCAGGAAATAAACCCCCAACCTTTTGATTAAAGGGCGATTGTTCATTGACGTCGTGGTAGGCTGGTCGTCGATCCGTGGTAGACGATCACGTCCCACGTCGAAGGGGTCTGAAGAAGATGGTCAGAGAAGAAGAGTTACACAAGCATTCTTCGTGTTCGTCGCATTCTTCATTGGAAGAACGGTTCTTCGTTGGGATAACAGTTCTTCATTGGGAGATATTTCTCCTTATCTCACCACAAAATAAATGCCCACCAAAGAGAAATAATTGATTGCCTATTATTTGGTTGGAACAATGATTACAAAAAGAAGAAATAAATTACGAAGGCTCCTCCAATTAATTGTGTACAGTGTCACATTAATTGGGGAGGAAGTCAAGAGGTTCACCCTCATTAATGAGGGAGAGTTGGGAGGTTTTATCCTCCTCTATTAATAGGGGTTGGGTGGTCCCCACCCGTACTATTTAATGTAGAGGTTATGCTCGGGTGGTCCCCGCCACAATTATCCTCCCAAGGGAGGGTATGTGAAGGTGGGCCCCACCACCATAACCTCTCATGGGATCTTATAGTGTGGTGGCCCCCACATCCAACCACCACTTGGTGGTTTTAACCACCACCAATAAAAAAAATAATTTTAACAATAAATTTTTATTCAACTTAATTAAAAACCCCAAAAACTATCTTCCAACCACGTAAGAATGCAACTACGGTGAAGGTCGTACTAATCAATCATTAGCGCTGCGAGTTCAACGGTGCCCTCAGAATTCAATTCTGGTCACCTGTTCAAAAGTTATAAAATACCGCTCATAAATTTACTAAACTTACATGAAAAAAACATTAGAAATTGATTCTGGGCACACCGTGCCTTAGAATAAAGCACCGTCAAAAACTGCATACTTGTAAAATTCCCCAGTATTTAAAAAAAATTCCACGGGAATTCTAGGATTTTACATTCTCCCCACCTCAGGGATTTATGTCCACATAAGCTACATCTCACACTAAGGGAACAAATGGGGGTACTGAGCACGCATCTGATCCTCCTGATCCCATTTTCACTCCAAGAGGTTTCCGTACTGCAAAAGAACGCGCACCAGTGGTATCAACAGTCCACGTAGGACCCGCTTCTGTTGATCCTCAATCTCCACTGGAACCTCCATGAATGTATCCCCATCGTCGGTGTCCATCTCCCCATTTTCAATGATGTGGGATGGGTCGTGCACGTATCTCCTCAACTGAGATACTTGGAAGACGTCGTGAAACCGATGATGCTGAGGTGGAAGATCCAAGCGGTATGCCACCTCGCCTACTATTATAAGGACCTAGAAAGGTCTGATGAACCACAGAGATATCTTTCCACCTCGTCCAAATCTCTGCAGACCATGTCGAGGTGAGACCCTTATGAAGATGTGGTCACTATCCTCGAACTCCAGAGGTCTCTGTCTCCTGTCAGCATACGACTTTTTCCCACTCTGTGCAGTCTTCATACTTTCGTGAATGATCTGCACCTTCTCCTTGGTATCTTGTACCATCTATGGTCCCGCTAGTGCGGACATCCCTAGGTCTATCTAGCATAGTGGTGATCTGCAAGGTCGGACATACAAGGCCTCAAAAGGGGTCATCCCTATGGTGGAGTGATAGATGTTGTTGTAGGAAAAATCCACCAAAGGAAAGTGGCCCTTCCAGTTGCGACCTAAGTCTAGGACACAAGAACAAAGCATGTCCTCAAGGGTATGGATGGTCCTCTCGGTCTGACCATCAGTCTGAGGATGGAAGGTGGTGCTCAAGAGAAACTGTATCCCAAAATCTTTTTGCTACCCCTTCCATAGTCGGAATGTAAATCATGCATTGTGGTCAGAGACAATAGAATTAGGTACTCCATGTAAACATGCGATCTCTTGCACATATAGGCATCCCTATCTCTTTACTGAGCCCAACTATCTAATTGGTAGGATGTGGGCTGACTTGGTGAGTCAGTCGACGATCACCCATATCATGTTGTGACCACTAGATGTACGTGGGAGACCCATCACAAAGTCCATGGATATCCTATCTCACATCCTCTTCGGGACCCCTAACGGTTAAACTTAGCATGTTGGTACCCGGTTCTCTACCTTCACTTGTTGACAAGTGAGGCACCATGAGACAAACTCTGGTGCTTCCTTCTTCATACCTGGCCACCAGTGTTGTCGCCGAAGGTCCTGATACATCTTCTCCACTCTTGGATGTACTGTTAGAGGGGAGGTTTGGAACTCTCTCAAAACCTCCTCATGTAGTGAAACTAGTACCATGGTATGTCCTCTGAAAAGGATGAGAAGATCCCCACTTTTAGAAAATCCATTAGGTGCCTGCCCTATGGATATATGAGCATGTCGCGTCTCGCAATCAGTGTCCCAATGTTTCCCCTCCCTGACTCGCTAAAGAAGTGGAGGAGTGATTTTATGTGACTGTAGATAGGTTACACCATCTCTATCCACAAAGGATATATGTAAGGCTGTGAGCTGCTCTGTCACCTCTCCTTGAAGCTGAATACCAGTCCTCTTGCTGAGCACATCCACAACCACATTCCCCTTCCCAGGAGTATAGACTATATCGAAGTCACAGTCCTGGAGGAACTCAAGACATCACCGCTGTCTCGGGATCAGTTCCTTCTAAGATAAGACAAAAATTAGACTATTGAGATTAAAGTAAACCATAAACTGTTCGCTCAATGAACTATGGGTGAGTCTATAAAATTTTAAGAACATGACTTCACCCTTCTTCGCCTACATTCTACAATAGATTCTAATATTTCCCCTTTACCGAAATAAGAAATCTGGTCTCATCCCATGGATGAACCATGTCCTTTTCCTAATACAGTCAATCCTGATATGAACGGTTATAATTCATGTCATGGACAACGTCGTAAGGCCTTGATGCTACTACCAATAGATCCAACCATCACTCTCACCAGCAAGGGTTCAGTCACACTATCGGCATTAGTGTGTGGTCACTGGGTCTCCTTCAGTAGGAATCTCTAATGTGAGGGTCAAGTCAATGGTTTTAACTAGAACCTCCTAGTATTAACCACACAAAGGTAGGAAAGAAAATGTCACATGGACAAGTGTCTTTTATTACTATAGCTCAATGTACAAAGACACAAAGAAACCACAAACAACAACATCAAAAAAGCTAGAAGCATCATGAACAAATGCCTCTATTCCTGTAACTAGTCCCACTCCTGTCAACCTGTTTCTTGAGCTCCATGGTCATATGCTTCAGCTTAATAATGTTTTGCTCTCCCCTATCCACCCATTCCCTGTGGTCGGGGTGGACCTCTAGGTGGTGGTGGTGGTGGAAACACCTCGAAGCATCATCCTCCACCAGCTACACGGCCAGCTCCTCTACCACGGTCGCCTGATCATTGTGGTCCGCCCCGATCGAACCTCTGCCTCTTCCTGGGAGGTCCCTCAACTGTCTGTTGAACATCTGAGCGGCGGTTCGGTCAGTCATGAGCCATTTGACCAAGCCCACCACAAGCGTAACAATTTCCGCTCCTAGTAGGACTAGATCTGTCTCCACCTTGGGTTCCCTGCACAACCAATCATGATTTGTGCAGTCGTCCACCTAAGGGTCTTGTCCTCTTGGAACTCTGCATCAGCTATCTAATGCCACCTGAAAAATACTACGATGCATGTAGGATGGGGGTGGGCCCCACTGCAGGAGAATGATCAGAAAGGAAACTCTCCACTAGGAAGGCTCTCTCTAACATTCCCTTTTGCATCGGGATGTTGTGGGAGATAACTGAAGCTCTGATCTCTTTCCTAAGTCGTTGATCAAAGGTTTGGGCCCTGAAGAACGGGTCTCGCTCAATATCTGTAGAGAAGCACGAGAGGTCTATGAACCTCACTGAGTACTGAGATACACTCATTATGCCCTACTGCAGATGATGTAGCTCCTGTATCCGCACTACTCGAAGAGTGGCCGGTACAAACTTCGCCCAGAACAGGCTCTCAAAGTCTTCCTATAGAAGTGTCGCCTCGTCTTGCATCTGAAGCATCAGGCTCTACCATCTACCTTCTACTATCTAGAGGAGGCTGGAAGCAAGGATCCCCATGAATTATGCTGGTTTCCATACCGGTATGAAGACTCTCACCACAACCTCTAGCCAATCCTCAGCCGCATGCGGGTCCATCTCTCCCTTGAACCTGGGTGGCCTCCGGTGCAGGAACTCGTGTTGTGCGCTCATGAAATATGCAGTCTCTACTGCTAGGGCTGGTGGCATCAGTGGGACAATAGGGAGTAGTACCACTGGTGCCTCTGTCGGTGCATCAACTGGAAGAGATCCATGTACGAAGGCCTTGTCGCTCGGTGGGCTATCAGTACATACAACTCTCGGTAC
Source organism: Viscum album (assembly GCA_963277665.1). Classification (NCBI taxonomy): domain Eukaryota; kingdom Viridiplantae; phylum Streptophyta; class Magnoliopsida; order Santalales; family Viscaceae; genus Viscum; species Viscum album. The sequence goes on from OY728142.1 coordinate 89,074,131, forward strand.
TCTAGCTATTAGTCTGTGGGGAGGCATCCTGAAAGAAACAGATGTGACATGGTCAAAAGACTATACCGGGTGAGTTGACCTGGATTGAGATGACTTTAATAAATATTTTGAAAACACACATGCAATCAGTGTTTTCGTGCACTGAGTCGGAAATCAAGAAGTTAGGGCCCTGGTGTATGGATACATCAGCCGCTCGCACCAACACTAGACTCCATGAACTGAAAACCAAACTTAGTACCGTTAACAGTATTGCGTCATAGAAAAGAAATATCAGAGTCCTAAATTATGTGGAAGAACTGACTCCTCTGATACCAAATTGTCACGACCCGTCCCTTGGGGCCCGTATCGTGACTACCCAAGCCCGCCTTCCATATGTCAGGGGCTGGCGACTATCACCAAAGGCATAATTCCCTAAAACTAGGAAGGAATTGCCTTTATAAAAATTAAACACACACAACCAGAGTACAAGCGGAAGTAAACACTAAGAAAAAAATTTATAACAAGAGTACGGAAAGTAAAGAGGGCCAGAATATAAGCCTAAAAGTAATGTACAATTACAACTAAAAGCAAGTACAGCTAAAAAGGGACAAACAGCTGGAAGGTGAAGGAAGCTCCTGGAACATCCTCTGGGGTTCCTACCAGAAGGGTAGGTATAGATGGCCTCCTTAACACCCCAAATCTGTTATAATCCACTGTGTACCAATACATCGTAAGGTCCTCCTCCGGGTACCGTCCTGTCCTAGCGCTCTCGCCTCTGTCAGCATCGTTCGTCTTCTACATCCAACACAACGAGGTGCGGGCATAGCCCGTGTAGGAGTGTGTGTAATGATACTCAGTAGAAGCCCCGAGACCCTCAAGGTCTCACTAAATCCAACAAGGTTAATCCAAAATGTATGATTTCAATGGTTAACCATTACTTAGCTATATTCCCATACATATACCTAAGTAATCTAGTAACCCATCTCAATCATGATAAAACACAAAGGTCATTGACTCAGCTCGAACCAGGATTTTCATTAACAAAACCAAGACTGATGGAGAACTCCTCCTCTATCGTGTATAGTGGCCCTGTTGGAAATCTGAGGCGCTACTCACTATCCTTGGACTGCTAAGGTACTCCTCCTATCGAGTAACGTGGGTCTACTGCCATACTGGGCACTATGTCCGCTGTGGTTCTACCGCCAAACTGGGCGATCCCCCTAATAGTCTACAGAGGTACTCCTCCTATCGATTACTACAGGTCTGCTGCCAAACCAGGCGCTCTATCCATCGTGGGTCTGCTGCCAAACTGCGAACTCCATCTACTAGGCTATTCAAATCACTCTGAGTCGAATCGCTCAAGCAGTCTTGAGGACTACAACTACAAATTCTCCGCACTCTGTCTACTCGTCTTTGGGAGGTTCCATTCAGCGATCTATTTTTCGATACTCCAAGTGTCACGAGGTCTCATTTGGTAGTAACTCAATGTACTTCCACATTATAAGGGTCTCAATTCAATAGACAATGCATTAATTAGATGCACGGTCTGTGAATTATTATCATTTTAGTCTCAGGGGCCCCGTTAGATTCTTGTACGAACCAACCTACCCATCACTCAACTATACCCCAAACATGAGTGGGGTATACTCAAAGAGACAGCAATGCTCCAATAATACTGACGCTGGTTACAGTTCTTTAATCAGACGTCCGTGCCAAAGATATGGCCCAAGAAGGTAATGGGTCAATAATGGGCCCGGGTCCGGTCCGACCCGGTCGGTCCGACTCGGCCCAACCCCGTCTAGCCAGACCCGGTCTGGGTTGACCCGGTCAGACTCGATGGGTCTGACTCGACCCACTGGGCAGGTCATTCAGCTATGTTTTGACCCGGTCCTCTGGGCCCGGCCAGCGGACTGTGAGGGCGGTTCGGCCCGATAGTCGCCAAGTAGGCATCTTGGTGACTTGGCCCGGGTCACCGGGCCGGTTCGGCCAGCGACACTGCGGCGGCGGCGCTGGTGGGATCGAGAGGCCAGTGTCCAGGAGGCGAGCAGGTAGGCCGCGCGGGTGTGCGGGTAGGCTGTCTGGGCACCGGCAGGCTGCGGGTGCACCGGGCAGGGTGTTGGGGTGCCGGGCAGGCCACCAGTAGGGGTCGGGCAAGCAGTTGGAAGGGTGCAGGGGTGCCAGGCAGGCCGCCGGTAGGGGCGCGGGGCACCGGGAAGTCCCCTGACAAGGAATTGGGGGCGTAGGGCAGGTTGAAGGTAGTGGCTCGAGGCACCGGTCCGGATGTCGGCAAGGGAACGAGGCTACGGGAAGGTCAGGAAGCGCGCCTAGGGGAGCCGGGCAGCGCGCTGGGGAGCGCCGAGCTAGCCAGGCAGCACGCCATTGGGGCGCTGGGTAACGTTCCAGAGGGGTCGCGGGGCGCGCTGCAGCATGCGGGACAAGCCGCAGGTAGCGCGGCGGTATTCAGACCAGGGCATCGGTACACCGCAGGTGCGGCGTGATTCTCAGAGGTCGCGGGTAGCGCGACCTTCTTTGTTACCGCCTTCAATGTTGTCTCTTCATCATCATGTCATAAGAAGTCACAAGAATGTATAATGACGGAGGTTGTCAGGCCATGTTAGGTTGTCCCACATCCTCCGCGTTTAGAGGAGAATCAAATGGCTCAATGAGATAATTTTTTGATCATTAACACACCCGCAACAAAACTTTTCTATAAAATGAAGGGGATATGAAAAATTATAACATCTTAATGAAATAAACCCACTACCTTTTGATTAACGGGATTTCTTTCTTTGACGTCACAGTAGGTTGGACGTCGATCCGTGGTAGATGATCACATCCTACGTCGAAGGGTTCTAAGGAAGAAGTTCGGAGAAGAAAAATGTCGCCGACGTTCTTCACATTCTTCGTTGGAAGAATGGTTCTTTTTTGGGAGAACGATTCTTCGTTGGGAGCTTTTTCTCCTTAGCTCTCCACAAAAGAAATTCCCACCGCCGAGATATAATAGATTGCCTATTATTTGGTAGGCATAATGATTTCAAAAAGAAGAAATCAATTTCGTAGCCTCCTCCAATTAATTCATGTGCGGTGTCACATTTATTGGGGAGGAAGTCAAGAGGCTCTCCCTCATTAATGAGTGTGATTTGGGAGGTTTTATCCTTCTCCATTAATAGGGGTCGGGTGGTCCCCACCCATACTATTTAATGGAGAGGTTATGCTCGGGTGGTCCTAGCCACAATTATCCACCCAAGGGACGTTATGTGCGAGTAGGCCCCACCACCATAACCTCTCATGGGAGGTTATGGTGTGGTGGCCCCCACCTCCAACCAACACTTGGTGGTTTTAACCACCACCAATAAAAAAAATAAAGTTAACACATTATTCTTATTCAACTTAATTAAAAACCCTGAAAACTATCTTCCATCCACATAAGAATGAAACTACGGTAAAGGACTCACTACGAAATCACTGGTGCTACGAGTACAACAGTGCCCTCGAAATTTAATTTTGGGCACCAGTTCAAAAGTTATAAAATCCCACTCGTACATTTACTGAATATACCTGAACAAAACTTCAAAAATTGATTCTGGGAACACCGGGTCTTGGAATCAAGCACCGTCAGAAACTACGGACTTGTAAAATTACCATGTATTTAAAAAAAATACCACGAGAATTACTCAACATTACAATATTATCATGTTATTAAAACTAAATATTTATTTATGTTCACATCAGTCGTTTTGTCAATATTCGGTACTTGAGTCGAAAATGAACTTATTTTGATATAAATTTTCCATTTGGGCAACATCCATCATATCCAGAATATTTTTAATGATTTTAATATCATATATATCTAATATATATGTATTTATAATATCCATAGTTTTTTTATATAAGAAATGAAATATACAGTTCATTGAGATGGAAGGTTGTACGTACACATGAACACAACATTCATTTCATTTTCATATTAAAATAATAATAATAATAAAATGATGTCACTGTATATTATAATACAAATATTATATTTTATTAATGTATATCTCATTGTTTTAACAAACCCATCCTTTATATAATCCACGTAATGCATGAACGAGTCATATCACTTTGAGGGGGCGATAGTCTGCACATCCTCAAATGAAATTATCAAACTTACACATCATAGAATGCGTAAAGTTATATTATAAATAAAAATTATAGAATCATAGAGAATATATATATATATATATTATAAATATTGTTCCAACATAATATACACTATGATTGTTGGTGGGATGAAACTGATCAGTCATCATTTTGTGAGGCAGTGGTTCAACATCCACATAAACACTAGGTTCATATCAATTAGATGGAGGAGTGTGTACTTGTAGTTATAATCCTTATAAAACATCCTACTATATTGAGGTTACCTTATTTGTTATGTAATAATATAATAATAAGATAATAGGTATATAATAAGGAAAATAAAGAAATGTGACTTGAGAGAAGATGTTACCTCTAAATCGGGTATCTTCTTTTGATTTCAAACAAAAGGATTTCATGAATTGGCTTATGTTCAGGGTATGGAATATAAGAGTAATGTAGGGATGTTAGGAGAATATTTGATAAGAATTTGAATGTGATAGGGGGATTTAGAGTTGTGAGTAATTGGGTAGAGTTGGTGGCCTTTTATTAGAGGTTGGAGGGGCACTTTTGGAAGGTCTTGAAATATTATTTTATTATAAAATTATTTTTTAATTATAAAGGATAAAAAGTTATATATTTATAGGTTAAGATGATTATGTATCTGAATACTCTAATCCAATAGGTTTGAGACATGTTTATGTCAAAACAAATTGAACTTATCTGTAGTGTTTATCCCTTAGTTAAAAACATTAACTCTTACCATATCTTCTGGTATTTTCATAATATATGGTTTCTATAGTTACTATTAATTGCAAAGAGAACAAAAAGTGGGTTTTTAATGTAATTTTAAATATTATATTATTTAGTTGTAAGAATTGTAGATTTTTCCGACTATTATATTATTTAAAAAATAGTATTTTTTTAACTCATTTATGTCAATTTTGACACTGTTTTTAATTGATTTTTATAAAGTCATTAAAACTTGATTCTTTTGAACCAAAGGCATTAAATCGAAGATAATATGTAATATTATTCCCAAAATTTTGTCTATGGGAGAAAAAAAGTTGATATTTAATTTTTTTAATATTAATAATATCATTTAATTGTATCTTTCATTAATATGGTAATCACTCCATCATTATTGTGTCATTACAAAAATTTATTTATAGTCTAAAAATTATAAATGAAATACCATGATATAGGATATCATTTTATTATTTTAATTACTATATATAGTAAAAGATTCATTTATATAAATCAAGTTATATTTTTTTTAGAACAAGATATAAGTTTATGTCATATTTCTCTTTACATGAAATTAATTTATAAAACATGTCATTATCACACCCAAGTGGCTCCTCGGGGTCCCAAAATAGAATCAAGGATGCCCATGAACAGACATATCATATTAAATAGGATTAGGATATGGGTTAGGGTAGTTTATTATTATTATATTATTATTTTTTTACCCTTATTTACCATATTTACACATTAACCATGTAAATTAAAAATATTACTAAAGTTAATATTGATAATTTCAACAAATAAAAGGTAAATATTTAAACATTTTGGAACTTATTATTCCAAATATGGAATTCATTTTTACAAATTCAAAACATTTAATTGAAAAAAAAAATAGTTTACTATTAATTCTCATTGTCAAAACCCGAAAATGGGTTTTGGATATATAAAAACTATCAAAAGATTAACATGTTTTTTTGTCCAATTAAAAATTGAATTTACATTCCATAACCAAAATTATATTAAATGATAAAAAATTAATCAAATTAAACATTAAATCCAATTTAAATAACAGTTTAACTGTATAAATAAATAATATAAAAAAATGTTTTGAATTAAAATGCAATATTTTTAACTATTCATTAAAAATTAACTTTATTAGAAAATTACAAAAAATTTATCCAATGTAAATTTTGATGTCCCATTTCTATAGATAATTATACTTTTTAGAAAAAAACATATTAAAATGACAAAAATATAGATTGAAAAATGGTTTACCAATAAAAAGTAATAAAACAACATTTTAAAAAATACTAGAAAATTTTATGCTTATATTTAGATTCTTTCTAATTTTAAGCCTCTAAAATTTAGTGGGTAAATATAAACAAATTTACAAACAACCATAATCATATTATTGTTAGTTATTTTCATTCCCTCCAATAAAATATCTTGACATTAACTAAGAATTAAAATAATGATATTATTATTATATTATTTTTTCGGTATAACTAAAAGTTGTGTGCAACGTATGATTTTGGAGAAAACCAGTGTTTCGTTTGGAGTATGCTATCGGAAAAAGTATCCCCTTTAACATAAAATTAATATTTTATTCATAAATACAAATATATATATGAAAATATGTTATTTTTTGAATACCTGTTCGTCACATCATTCCTCTCATTGGAAATTTTGTCCTCACAATTTTAAAATTGGGCTCGGAATCATTATTGAAAATCTCACATCTGAAAAAGAGTAAATAATACTATCACATTAAAATAAATAAAATTAAGTACAATGGTCACCTAATATTACACATGCAGGGGTTCCTTGTCAGAAAATATGGATATGGATGGAAAAACTAACCATAAAGTTCAAATGGAGAGCTATAGAAAATGTGGTGAGGAGAAAATTAACAATAAAAAACCATAAATATTGGATCAGTTTAAAATTTCATTGATTTCTCATTATGTATAAAAATTATATATTGTATTTGTTTTAGGATTCTTTTCATTATGTTGAGGAATTAATTTACTACTTATAATAACAACATAAAGAAATATAATTACTTGACAAGTAGAGTTTTATCCTTTAATAAATTTCAACAACACATTCATCATTTCTCCAACTGATGAGTATTCATTATGACAAGGTCATATATGACGTACTAGAATCAAATTATAGAGAATCTCATAATCCAAAAAATATGGACAATATATTTCCCCCATTTATATAAATTAATCTAAACCAAAATTCTTATTACAAGATCTAAAAATCCACAAAAAATAATAACCCTTAATAAAGAGAAGTAACACTTTTAATCTCAAAAATTCAACCGTAATTCCCAATTTCTACATAGAAATTTCAACAACAAAAAGTCCTTAAAATTCTTCAAAATAATCTAACTAATATTGAAACCCAAAACATAAAAGTATTTGATCACATATTCTTCCACGATAAATTATATCATTTACCTCTAAATAACTTTGACTACTCTTAAATTCTCATACTTAAAAGTAATTAACCTAATCTACTATTCTCCATTATTGGTGAATCATTTCCAAAAAACAGCCTAAAACTACATTTGTGAATAGTAAAAAAGATATATTATTCCAGAATAAAATCCAACCAATACTCCTCAAATAAAATCCCATAGTATTATATTTTTTTTATGCATATAGTGTTCCCAAAAGAGTGAACATCTTCCAAAATCACATTTATCACCTAATCCCCAAATAATTTTATTATACTAATGACATCCCTTTGATAAAACATAATATCCCAAAATCAGCCTTTTAATTTTACATAAAATCATTTAACTAACAAGAATAATTCATACTAACTACGAACATCACATAGGTCAGTAGTATGCAATAAATCCCAATCGCACTTTAGTTGTGGGTTTGATTCCCTCATCATTGTTCGATGTGATGGATTTTAAGGCGTTGTGAATTTTTTCATTCTCAAAAACGTTATTATTTTATAACATTCCCAAATATGTGATAAACTAATCAAAAGTAATAGTAACATAATTTAACCACAAAGGTTATCTCATACCTCACATTTGGCATCCAAAAAATTAATAACCCATAATTACCATGAATTAACGGATCTTATAAACCATAAAGATTATTTATAGCTATATCCACAAAAGAAAAGATAATTCTTCCTCAATTAAAATTTTTATACAACAAAATTAGGTGTTAAAAATTATATAAATCTTACAAATTTATCCTATTTTAATACATTTAGACATATCCTCATCCATTAATCAAACATAACTCATCAATTCATAAAATGTAGACATTTTGATCATCAAAAATTATCCATGATCCTTTATCCATGTTTTTTCATATTATTATTTTATAATTATTTCTTATAAAAAATAATTCTTAACGTCCTAAGATTAAAAAATGTCAAAACATGAACATAGAAATAATACATACCACCCATAGGTCATTTTCAGTTTCCTTGTCTTCAATTGGAATGGAATTATGTATTGGTAAACAAATATTTTTTTGGTCTGGCTAATATTATTCCCAAACATTCTTCGTAGGACATCTATTTTGATAATTACCATGCACATTCCATTTAAATCATTCAATTGATCCCTCAGAAAGAACATCTTTCCCTTTCCTAGAGGCAATTGAATGCTTCCTTTTTCCATGGAAGATTATTGCTTTATAACATTCATTACCAAATCTATAACATCTTCTCGTCCCATTGATACATTTTCCTAGGTGTTTCATTTAATTCCCTTGAAACATATATTTTTTAGTATTATTAACTTTTTTATTATTACCTAAACATCCATTGGTATTCATTTCTAGATAATATTTTATTCCGTAGAAAAATAACCAAGGTTCATGTAGTCATTGATGACTCCAGATATTGGTAATAATAACCACATGAGTTATCATTATAGCACCCATTTCATTTGGTTTCTTATTCAGAATACCACCATATATTCCTTCACATCCATTGTTACAATGGTTCCTACAAGATCCATCCATTTATTAAATCAAAAAATGTCAGTGTGAGTATATCTGTTAAATAATAATATACCATATTATGAGGAGGGTAAACAATAATCTATACTTATTAATGTTATCATAAACTCATTATATTTATCTAAAATAACTATTACCCTTTGTAATATGCTAAAAATTGTGGTTTTATAAAACATGTCACATATTCATAAATAACACTATAACCTATAATGTTACCTAAACTGACCTCTGATACCAACTATAAGGCCTTGGCCTTAAAGATTACTTAATCTTGAGATAAGTTAACAATTTGAATTTAATTCACATAGAGGATCTTTTCAATTTTAGTGTTTTAGGGAATTAGGCCACAACTCCTTCAAAGAAAATTAAATATTTAAAGTCGATACTTCAACTCATTATCCATTTTTTTATAAAACAAAACCTCTTTTAAAATAAACATGTTATTGTTTCATGTTTTAGCATCATTACAATTCCTTGATCCCATCCTTCACTATATTCTTCTTTATGTCATGTAAAAAGAATTTCCAATCATGGGATGAGAATAAATATCTCAATAAGGGATACACAAAGGGGGGAAACTATATTTTTGGAAAAAAACATGAAAACCATGACCACATTATCATAATGTAATATTTTTCACCTTTATGAAGTAGTAAATATACATCACTAAATATAATCTTATTTATTACCCTTTTTGTAACCAAAGGATTACCATAAATCCTATTGAAAGCAACACATACCATTTAAGGGTAGCTTGGGAGATAAATATACTTTAATGGAAAAACCATGCTGTCGACTTCCACATATATCACTAAATGAGTAGCCATATATCCAACTTCCATACATATCACCAAATGGAATATCAATACGTCTGACATTCATACCCAATCCATTGGTGGTTATAATGTAACCTCCGATCCATGGCTTATCATGGAACCATCCTTATTTTTTTCACATCACCACCCATCATTGGATTGTCACATAACCACCTGTTAAATGTACACTTACTAAATAAAATATTTCAAATATCATCTTTTCCCTAATAACATTTCATTTAAAATCACAAGAAACCATTTAAAGGTATTTAAATATTCAATCCATTTCAAAAATCTTATTCAACACCAAATCACCCAAAAAGGGTGTAAGGTATTTCTTTTCCTGTTAAAAATATAAAGGATTATTAAGGAAGCCAAATATAAAATTATGATTATGGTAGAGGGGAATTCATTGTCACCACTTTTTTTAAAAACACTCCATTTGTCATTTATTATAATAATTTTTAAAAAATATATTCCCTTTTAATGAAATTAAAATTCAAAGGGGTTTATTATACACTGTATAAAAGAAAAAGGTATATATTATCAAAATATACCTTAGTGAAAGGATATTGAGATGATGTCCCTAAAAACTTAAAGAAATTCTTGAATAAAATTAATTAAATAATAACATTAAACCAAACTTATAATATCATTATAATAATAATATTCATGATATAATGTTTTAAGGGTAGCATTAACACTATATAATAGTAAATTTTTGTATAACAATAAATAAGTTTAGATAAAATGTAAATTGAGACGAAATCCTTTAGAAAGTACGTATCGTTAAACTAAAGAAAAGTCAATGACATAATTATGCATGGACATTATAAGTACTCTAAATAAATGTTAATATTCAGTTTAAAAAAATCATAAGTCATTCACACATATTCTTAGAGAAAAACAAAACCAATGACATGTGTATTTAACTCAATGAATGGATAATGAGTTAATATTTCTCTAACAACGGTCGAATAAATGACATAAGAATTTATCAATGGGGTGATTGTGTATTTCAATAGTATATTCCTATGAATGGATATGGAAATTACAACCTAAATAAATAAACAGTAATTCCACAAAAAATCATGGCATAATATAATCAATGAAGTATGTGTAAAACCCGATGAGTGGAAATTAAGTTTATAAATTCCCTTACAAAGATGATTTTATTAATTAAATTGATCATTTATGTGTATTAAATATAAATCCCTATAAATCAGGTATAAATATATTATAATTTATTAAAATTTATTTTTCATGTAATCATAGCACGACATAGCCGTGTAGTAGAAGATCAAACCATATAATGGAAATTTGGTGAAGAAGTTCACTTACCTTTAGTCAGACTCATCACATAAAATCATTATTATATTGAATAATAAACTTAGACTAATTTCTACTTTCTATAGTACCTTTTCAATTTTAATTATTTATTTTATATCACTTAATAACATGTCATAATTATTTAAGTTCTTATTGGTCATTTTGCTGATATTTGGTACATGAGTCGAAAATGAACTTGTTTTGATGTAAATTTTCCATGTGGTCAATGTCCATCACCTATAGAATATTATTAATTATTTAAATATCATATTTATATAGTGTATATGTGTTTATAATATCAATAATATTTAGAGATAAAAAATGGAATGTACCGTTCATGGAGATGGTAGGTTGTACGTACGCAAGAACGCGAAATTCATTTCATTCTCATATTAAATGAATAATATTAAATTGATATAAATGTATATTATAATAACAATATTATTTTTATTTCATTTATTTTAAAAATGTTTAAAAACATCCTATATACATTCCATGTATTGCAAGAAAGAGTCATATCACTTTGAGGGGGTGATAGTCTACACATCCTCAAATGAAATCATCATTTTTACGCATCATGGAAAAAATAATGGTATGTTATAAATAACAATTACAGAAGAATAAAGACAATATAAATATAATATATATCATATATAAATTCAGTTCCATTATAATGGCAACCATGAGGGGTTGTAGGTTAAAACTAAATAGTCATCATTTCATGAGGTTGTAGTTTACCATATACAAAATATAATGTCTGTATCTATTAGATGGAGTGTGTCTTAGTGTATTAGTAATCCTTCTCATAAATAAAATCCTAGTATATTTTGTATACTTTTTTGTTATGTAATAATAGAATACGAATATCATAGGTAGTCGATAAGGAAAATAATGGTATGGAACTTGAGAGAAGATGTTACCTCTAAATCGGGTAACATCTTTTGATTTGAGACGAAAGGCACTTTTGAATTGCCTTATTCACAATGTGTGGATTATAGAAGGAAGTGATGGATTTTGGGATTGTATTTTAGCAGAATTTGGATTATCCAATGGGAATGAAAGAATAGAGTATGTTTGTAGAGTTGGTGTCCTTTCACAAGTGGGAGGAGGGGAACTTTTAGAAGGTCTTGAAATATTAATTTATTATATAATGATTTTAGAACACTAAATTCCCCAATGCGATATATTTCAAGTATAAGATGATTATGGGAAAAAATAATCTAAATCAATTGTTTTTAGACAAATATAAGTCAAAACATTATCCTTATATTTTTTCTTTTACTATTAATTAAAATCATTAACTCATACCATGTCTTCTTGTATTTTCATAATATATGGTTACTATAGTTACTATAAAATGAAAATATAACCACCAGTGGATAATTGATGAAATTTTTAACAATATATTAGTATTTTTTTGAATCATAGACTTTCAGGACTATTATATTTTTTAATAAAATAGTTTTTCTTAAATATAGATTTATCTGAGTTATGATACTAATTAGTATTTTTTTTGTTAAATCGTAAACACATGGATCCTTCAAAAACTATAATTAACTAAAATATAATATGTCATTATAATCCATAAAATTGTTTATGGCATCAAGAACAAGAAATTAAATTAATTTAAATATGTATAATGTAATTTATCTGAATATTTCATTAATAAAGTAATCACTACATCATCATTGTGTCATAAATAAAATTATTTATTTATATTATAAAAATAATAAATAAAATAACATGATGTAGAAATTATAATTACCTTTATAATTGATATTTATAGTGAAATATATCATTTATTTATACTAAATTAAATTTTTTTTAATAAAAGATGCATATTGTTGTTATATTTCTCTTTACATTAAATTAATTTTTATAACATGTCATTATCACATCTAAGTGGCTCCATGGGTTACCAAAATTGACCCAAGGATTCCCATGGTCAGACATATCCCATAAAATAGGATTATAAAATATTTTATGTTGTTTTAATATTATTATAATATTATTTAATTACACTTATTTACTAGATTTAGCTTTAACCATGGTAAATAAAAAAATAACTTCAGTTTTTATTAATAATGTGCAAAAAGAAAAGTAACATATTTACACACTTCATGCCTTATGATTCCAAATATTGAATCCATTTTTCCAAATTCACAACATCAATTTGGAATAAGTTAATTGAAAATTAATTCTTTCTATCAAAACCAGATAGTGAGTTTTTTAGAAGTCAAAACTATCCAAGGATTTACATGTTTTTTTGTCCAATTAAAAAGTGAAATTACTTAAAATGACCAAAATTGGATTAAAGGATAAAAATTTAATCCAATTACACAAGAAAACAAATTAAAAGTAAATTCAAACAATACAAATAAATTAAAGGAAAAGACAGTTTTGATTTAAAATATAGTATTTTTCACTATTCATTTGAAAAATAAACATTATCAAAAAATTACAAAATTTTTTTACAAAGTAAATTTTGATGTCCCGCTTTAATATAACAAGATTATTTTTACCAAAAGAATATATAAATGTTAAAAAAACTACATTTAAAAAGGGTTCTCCTTCAAAAGGCTGTAAAAAGCCCATTTAAAAAATGATAGAGTATTTTATGCTTAATTTTGGATTCTTTCGCATTTTATGCCTCTAAAATTTAGTGGATAAATGTAAAAACATTGAACAAATTTTTGTAATCATATATTTGTTAGTTTTCATCATTACCTCCAACAAAATGAATATGCATTAACTAACATTTAAAATAATATTATTATTTTATTATTTGTTGGTATAACTAAAAGTTATGTGTATAGAATGATTTCAGAGAAACCCATTTTTGTGTGTCGAGTATGCTATTGGACAGAGTCCCATTTATCACAAAATTAATAATTTATTCATTATTTTAGAAGAGTGGGGTCTGGGGACCTTTGAATAAGATAATGTAAAATGTAATATTATATAAATACCTAGGTCATTACAAGAATATTATAAACTAAAATCAACTAACAAGGTATACTAGCCACCCCTCCCTTGCCAAAGGAATTATCAACAAATAACATATGTTAAGGAATTTAATATAGTTCACATCAGAGATAGGGTTCCATGCACCACTTTCCAACAAATTAGCTTTTCTCACACCCAAACAGAAAATCCCCTGGTGCTCCTACCTCTTCCGAAAGTACCACGCCACAACCCGCATGCACACACCAGGGCCCCACAACTCATCACATCATACCCACGCACATTTGGGACTCATAATGACATCCCTCACATAGACACATGGTTCACATACCATATCTCATCTTTAAAACACCTTGGATGGCACAACACATCTCATCAGGAATACATCTGAGAAAACAAAACTCGCACGCAGACACATGGGCCTTACAAACCACTGCTTACCCAAAAAATCATTAGGTATCACCACCTAGATGTGGGAGCAGGGAATAGAATTTGGCCAGAAATATATTTTCCCACCAGGATGTTTGAGAAAGAAACAATCCCTGATGATAATGGAGTTGTTCTCCATATAGTGCTCAACTTGGTTGGGGTGTGTATAGAAAACACAAGGAAAATAACGATATGTATATATTGTATCAAATACTCATGCCCGACCTATGAGATCAAAATCATATAATAAACCACCCTATGATACATTCAACTTTGTTACTACCTATAACTTCATTTATTAACATTTTCAATTGTCTCTTTAGAAAATTATAAATGAAATACATTCACAAAAATCCACACCATAGTCATACCCCCAACAATCACATTTAACTAATTATCCTTCATTATTAAGAATACCATTTATTCATTCCATCCCTACTTAGAAAACTACCATCCATAGCTCACTAGAAGAGACACAAAATAAACCATGCAAATGAAAAGGAACCACAATAAATCAACCCACATCATATTTGCATTCAGTTAAACACCCATACCAACCACCACTGTCATCATTCTTCGATATCATCCCACACTGTCCTTACTCTCAATAAAAAACCCCCCAACTTATTAAAAAACCTGCAACACACTTCATAAAAACCCAATTAATATCCCCGCTATATAACAACACCACACCCATCACACCCAGAAACATAAACACAGCAAAACCTAAACATGAAACCCCAATGCTACAACGCATAACATCCATTCGAAAATCAATCAGTCTCTCAAACTGAGATTCTATTACCCAACCCATTCCATCCCACAATACTATCATGATCTCAATCCTAGAACCACCCAACCACACAATTAATAAGGTAGAAAATAACCACTAATAGAACACATGCACACCAAACAATGAACGGTGTATTTCGATTTTACAAACACTCATTCGTTAATTACATTTAATAATTCAGGGGTTAATATTGAACAAGTTGGATCTTAGAGAACCCATTAATTTAACTGAATATATGTTATAAAAAATTTCATATTCATATGGTTATTCATAAATGATCATAAATAAATATCCAAAATCTATCTCATATGTTCAAAAAAATACAACCAAAATCCATGATTTTCAATAGGAATAAAGCCTACACTGATCACAATATTAATAACAAATAAAACCTAACAATTCATTACTTTTCCCCATCCTATGTATATCAATATTAATAAGATCTTTCAATATTTATTTATTCAGAATTGTATTTTCATCAAAATATAATATTCATATACCCACCATTCATGATACAATAACTAATAGAGATTATGGGATCCCTACATGAAATAATATACAGTTAACAACTCCTCTTATTGCCAAAATAAGGGGTTTGTAAGAATCAGGTAGAACATATCATGTAATGTGATCCAAGGGGCTCACTACAAACACAAGATCAATCAGGGATGAAGGGTTATGGGATTCTCAGTAGTAAGAGTAAAGATAAAGAGAACAGGGGAGAAAATATACCTTATTTAGAAATTCCAAGTCAAATATCAAAGGATGAAATCGTATTCACAGTCATTTAATAGAGGATCATGACCAAGACTAAATGGCTTGGGTATTTCTGAGTCTCTAGGGTGTTATGAATTTAATGATATAGTTTATATCATTTTATACTACATTAAAAACACTTAATCATGGTTTTAAACTAATTTTACATCAAATAAAATGTTAAAATGGATAAACTAGGAAAAAATAGATTTTTGAAAAACAATTGGAAAATGACTCAACGATGGGTGAGTCACTGATGTGAGTCAAAAAAAGACGATTCAAAAACATGACTCATCGATTCCACTCACTAAAACAACCTATCGATTCCACTCACTGATTCCACATTCTAGTGGAACACACGTCACAATGACCCACCGTTAGTGAGCCAACGTTGTGAATCACTAATTAAGTAATTGATTCCACCAACCAATTCCACCTACTGATGCCACATAACGGAGACTCTCACTAAAATCACCTACAGACACCACTCAATGATTCCCCCTTCTTACGCCACCTACCAACGGCACCAACTAATTCCACTCACTGATCATAACTCATTATGACCCTGAAACATTGGATTTTCACAATGGAAATGATATGAGAGGTTAGAGGCATCAAAACAGCTACCTCTTAAATTATTCTCACCCTTGATAATTAAAAACAAACCCATAAGAAAGAGGCTTATAAACAACCACCATGTACGATACCTCTCAAGGATTATTCTATGTGTGAAGCACCACTATGAATAGGAAACCCCAATGTCCAACAATAAAACACCCTATTTTTTTAGAAAGATGGAATGAAACTTCATCATCCAAGAACACATCCTCTAACATTTGATAATCCAAACAACCCAAAGATACCCCCACACTAGTAAACCTATATGGAAACATGAATTTGGGAATTCCGTCATCCATGTAATGATATCATCCACTCTTGGTGGGACTGACTCGTCTACAAGGCTTTAATTTTGTCAAAATTAATGAATATTGATTAGGAATATACTATTCAACTTTTCTACCTTCCATGAAATTATTACACATTTCAGGACAAAGAATCAACTCATATCATAATAAAAACGGTTCAAACATCACATTATAAGGAAAAACATAACAAGGAATAACTCAAAACAACTCGGGGAACTGTGAACGCATATGTGCCTCCCTTTCCCAAGTAGTCTCCTCTAGGCCACCATATATTCACAACATGCGAACCAAAAGAATGGACTACCCACACATCGCCTTCTCTCGGTGATCCGAGATCTCTACTGTCCATTCGGTAAACATTGCATCATCTTTGATATCCAACTCTCCAAATTCAATGACATGGGAGTCATCATGAAGAAACTGGTAAAGCTGAGATATGTGAAAGACATGATGGATCCTCCCCAACTATGTTGGAAATTATAACTAGTATTCCACCTCACCAACTCACCCCAAACCTCAAATGGTCCAATGAACCTCATATAAATCATCCTCCTACTTCCATACCTCTATTGTTCTAGTTGATGGGAAAACTTTAAGAACACATGGTCCCCAACCTCGAACTCCAAGGGTCTCTTACTTCTATTAGCATATAATTTCTTCCATTCATGTTTTACCTTCATACTGTCTCAAACAAGATTCACCTTCTTGGTCGTACATTACACAACTTCCAAACCAAGAAGTGATGCATCCTCTACATCCATCCAACACAAGGGTGAATGAAATGGTATTCCATACAATGATTCAAATAGAGTCATGCTAATTGATGAGAGATATCCAGTTTTGAATGAAAACTCCATCAATGGAAAGTTTTTCATCCATGATCCACCAAAGTCCATAACTGACACACGCACCATGTCCTCCAACATTTGGATAGTCCGCTCAGTCATTCCATTAATATAAGGGTGAAAAGCAGTGCTGGTGTGTAACTAAGTTCCAATAGCATGCTGAAATCACATCCAGACTAATGAGGTGAACCATGTTCCCTAATCTGATATGATGGATCTCGAAACTCCTTGCATCCACAACCCATCATTCCCATACATCTTTTCCAAGGTATCCACTATTCAATACGGCTTAATCACTAATAAGTGAGACAATTTATCCACTTGATACACCACTACCCAGATTAGATCACATCCTCCCTGATCAACTCGTAACCCTTTGATGAAATCCATCGGTATTTCATACCACATCCACTTGGGGACATCATGGGGCTACAAAAAACCACCAAGAACGTAGTTCTAAAACTTTACTAGCTAAAACACAAAGGATTTTTTCCAAAAACTTTTCAACTTTCCACTTCATTCTGATCCACTAAAATTAAATCCTTAAGACACAATACATCTTGGAAATATATGGGAGTACGACTAAAGAAGATATGTGATAATTAAAATGAAAACCCTTGTGCATCATCACTGGAATAGACAACATCCCATAAAAAACATCTGATTCTGACCATCGTCAAACCATCCCTCTATTGCATCACCATAGTCACGGTGATTTCACATTACCTCTGCCTCTAAGACTCCCCACTAAGACACCACCACATACAACATCTGAGTATACATCACTTTCATCTGAAAAATATAGCACCGCCCACCATCCATTCTTGAGTCTAAGTTCAATGAGGCAAACTCCTCCATCTCCATCCAAGATTCTATAGATTCCAGAACAACTTCATTCTACGAATTCATGCTCAAAGCATCTTTTACAATATTATCTTTCACTAAGGTGTAATAGATTGAGAAATAATAATCTCAAAGAAACTCCATCCACCACCATTATTGCTAGTTCAGATCCTACTGGGAAATGATGTACCTCAAGATCTTGTGATCCATGAAGACTATAAAGTGATCCCCAATGAGGTAATACTATCATAACTTCATCATGAACATAACGGATGCTAGATTCACATCATGGATGGAATAGTTATGTTCATGGGGATATTAGTTCCTTGACTCATAAGAGATCACTATGAGATGTTTCCTCAGCACAATTCATAAGCCTGGATGGGAAGAATCATGAAGAACATCATACATCACTCTTGTCTCTAGATACCAAAGCACTAGATCACTGAACAAAATTCCCTATAGATAGATTAATACTATTTGAATCTTCCCACTCCACACAAAGCACATATATTTTCTGGTCAAGGATATCAATGGAGCTTCTACTCAATAGGAATCATGTGCAAATCTTTGGAAATTGGTTGACATAATGAGAATAATATGAACCTCAATAACATTACTAAGTGCTTCTTAAGAAAAAACATCATCTACCATTGATGGTTCCACCAATACATCCTAATGAGACACCACATTCCCATGCATGTGTAGCATTTCTGACCAAAACATGCATTTGACCAACTTTCCATAGAGATAATGGTGTCGAATAACCTAAGGGATGGTCCAGAGATGCTTAGCCTATTCCTCCTATGACTTCAAGTAAATTAAGATGTAATAGGTGATAATGATATAAACCCAATCTAGGAAAACACAAAATATAGAGTTTATAAGTCCCCTGAATAAGGCTGGTGCCTTCGTAACACCGAATGGAATGACCACGAACTGAATGTACCTATACATACATATGAAAGAGGCCTTCCGGATTACAACCCCACCCTCACCTCGACTAGTGATATCCAGACCACAAATGGATCTTATAGATCTAGCGTTCCACTCTAAGTTGGTTGAAAAGATCATATATCCTTGAGAGGGGTAGCAGTTATTGACAGTCACTTGGTTCAACCTATGGTATTCTATGAATAACCACATGCCACCATTTTCCTTCTTCACAAAAAAAGACTACAGCACCCCATGGTGAAACACTAGGCTGAATAAAACCCTTTTTTATTTGATCATTAATCTTAATCCTCAACTACTGTAGCTATGAAGGTTTTATCTGATAGGGATCCATCGAAATTGGAGAAAACAGGGATACATGTCTATCCCGAACTCAAAATTTCGTTGAGGGGTTAGAGTTATGGACTACTCAGGGAAGAAATCCAAGAACTCTACCAATAACACATGGAGCTTCCTCTATCCTAGCACTAATTGATTCCACTGACAACTTGAAAAACAATGAATGAAGGTGTCACATATGCTGATTTCCCATATGACAACTCCGCTCACCAGGGAAATACACACGCTGGACTTCCATGTCTAGAAACATGACTCTCTTCGAGAAGAAGTCAATAACATCATGTGAAAAGTATAAAAAATATATTCCATGTAAGAAATTTTATGGTTGCATATGTAACTAGAAATTATCCCCATGGGACAGATGTGTCCCTATCATCAGTCTGTATCCCCGACATACATCAAACAAGGTGGTCTAACCTCTGACTGGAATTCTCAACACCAGGGGAATCGCAAGCCTCTCTACGTCTAGTACAAGATCATGGGATAGATTGGGTGCAAAACCGAGTGAGAATATTCTAAATCAAACAATGTGTATGCAACAGTACTGAATATACAGATCGTATCTTGAATGAACTCTAGCCCTACTAGAAGTGCTTCCTCTATGGCATGTGACATAGCATGAAAAGCTCCCATACCATTTTTTTGATGACTGACTCCTTGACCATTCCTAGTATGAAGTCCTTGAGGGAATCCATTAGGTGAGCCCATACCTATTCCATCTTCCCTCGGTGGAGCGTGAGGTTTTTTACCTACAACCAGAACATTACAGTCAGAAACTCCTTCTTAGACCGACACTGAACCTAACCACCTCCACCATACTAAGCTAGAACCGCCACTATGATATGAATCTATAGATTCCCATTAACTGAAATGATAAAACACACCATCCCCATGCCTAAAGGATATCCACGAGGACCAAAAGGTCAGAATGGGAACTGTTGAGGTTGCCTCCCCTTCGATCGGAACCTCGGAGGCCTTGGAGCCGAGACGTGGTATTGATAGACATTCCCTTCAAAGAACTAGACTAACACCCCTCTCTCGATAGACCTCCTTATGAGTGAATCCTATAAACTAATTCTTGTTTCTTATATACCTCTATGTATGCCTTCAAGGTAAATGGGGGGTCCGTGTACTCGAGATAAGGAAAAAGATCATCTTCTAAGAATCATGAATGATACACTTCATCCAGAAGGAGATCCAAAGAAAAATGAAGGAGATAATTGAATTTTATCCACATCTCCTATACGGACGTACTCCCTAGCTAGAGGTAGAGTAATTCCTATCTCTTCTTTTCTTTTATGGTGGAAGAATGAAAATTTATAGGATAGAATATGTAAAAATGATATGCTCAAATATAATAAGGGAGTGTATTCTATAATTTAAAAATTCCTTTGAAACCTTTAATATTAAGGTTATCAAGGTAAAACAAACATTCACAAGACCTCTTAAAGAAAAAATTTTTGTTTTCTCAAAAGAATGATTCTACCTTAAATAGTATAGAATCTGTAATGTAATTAGAGTAACGGAATTACAATGTATTAGA
The DNA here is from genome assembly GCA_963277665.1 of Viscum album. NCBI lineage: Eukaryota > Viridiplantae > Streptophyta > Magnoliopsida > Santalales > Viscaceae > Viscum > Viscum album. The sequence goes on from OY728142.1 coordinate 89,095,516, forward strand.
AGGTTATACTTTCTAACTATAACAATGTTAACATACAACAGAGGAAAACAATTTTAACAGTAAACAAGTAAAAAATAAGATTCTTTTAACCCAAAGAGAAGTGTATCCAACAAACTTGGATAAAGGTTCCTTGAATTATAATTTCAAGAAATTTTGTCTTACCAAAACCTAGGTATTCCCTCAATCCTAAGATTGGTATCTTTCTTGTTATCCATGCTAGCCCTCAATTTAAAAGGAAATCAGAACCTCTATCTTCCAAACCCAGAAGCCCACGATCTACACGAGCGGAGTCTACAGAAAGAAAGTATGAACAAGCTATTAACACCTGAACAAGTTTTTCACGAAATTCACACGAAGCACTGAGAGTTGAAAGAGCCTCTCTCTCTAGAAATCACTTCACATCCTTTTCACATGCATCACGTTCATGCATTCTTTGTGTTTTTCATTATTTACATCGTTCAAATGAACTTACATTTATCGGAAAACCTTCCCAGCAGTCGGCTCCTCTCCAACGGTCATATTTTCCTTAAATTTCGGAGTGACCTAGACACATGTCAAACATACAACGGTTAGTTTGAAATAGATTGTACGACATCATTTTAAGTAACAAAAACAATGTTAAGTTAATGAAAAAAATTAAGTATAAGAAATATTAGAATATGATAATATTGGAATGATAAATTTGGAAACTCAAACATTATCAGGAAGCTGGATTCATAAGGAAAATTAAATCAGATTGAGAAAACTGTATCGCATTTGTTCTGGAACCGAAATAAAAAAAATCAGAGTAACAAATAAATCGGATTTCGAATCATGAAGATCGACATCATATATACACCAGAATCATAATTATAAAAACTCAATCATATATACACCGGAATCGAAATCATAACAACTAAATCATATATACACCGGAATTGGAATCAGAAAAACTTAATCATATATACACCAGAATCAGAATAATAAAAACTAAATCATATATCGTAGTGACATATCTGTAAGTATAACAGAATGAAAAAACATAATGATATATCTCTACGAATAACGAAATAAAAATTCCATATCTTAAAAAAATATTACTTAAAAAAAATATTCAGAACTTAAGAAAATGTGTTTGTGGTTTTCAAAATAAAAAACCATAAGGAATGGAGAAGTCATAAGATATCCTTATTAACTCAAAAATCTCCCCCTTTTTGGAAATCACAAACAACTTTTCTAAGGAATAAGATATTGACTTAGATAAATAGGTATGAAAACACGTATCTCCCCTTTTGAATAAAACTTTGGATAAATATTACTAACTCCCCCTTAGGTTATGTTTCCCAATGATTGTATTCTTGGTATATGAAGTCAGGTTTTCTTTAGGGACTATCTCCCCCTTAGATAAACATATCATCTTAAAATAAAACTCTCCCTTACTTGGACATTAACCTTTCTTTCCATACTCTCCATTACTAGATTCTCCTTCTCAGAGATTATATTCTTCCTTTAAATAAATTCTCCCCCTTTGGGAATTTCCAAAATAAAAAAAGGAATGGAGGAGTATAAGATGCACCTATAAGGTTAAGAAAGCATACATTCGAAAAAAAGACAGATATGAAAGATACTTCTTAAGAAAATTTTATAAATAAGGTTTACAATACAACAGAACATCGAAATGAAAAAAAAATCATCTATCCCTATTTTTCTCAGACAACATATTCTTCATCAAGGATTTGAGATTATTTACTTTCTTTATGATCTTATTCGAACTTATTCAGTAAGATCTCCTACATCTAATTCTTCTTTTCTAAAGACAAGATCCTCTCTTCTTGAGCATCCACCTTTCTCTCTAATTTGGCTCTGAGTTCCTTCTCACTGCTAACAGATTGAGAAACATAATTGATTTGACTAGGTTTCTCATATATTGGTGCCTTGGCCTTGTGGAACTCGGTTTCACAAGTATTAAAAGCTCCATTTGTTGAACACATGAAGTCACTTAATTGTCTTATCTCTTCATTGATATTTTTGTTATGGTTAAAGACTTTCTTACAAGTCACCTTCTGACCATTGTAATCAATCAAAAGATTACTGAAATTTGCTTCTTGCTTGACAACCAACTCCATAAGCATATTGATCGATTCCGTCTTTTGATTCAGGGTCTCTTACATCATTTGACTCTGGGAATATATGTTTTCAAAAACCGTAATGGTGATGAACAAATTTCTTAATGATATCATGACAAATTCATTTTCGATATATGAATAGGACTTGGATCCTGAAACATCTTTTCATTTATCAACTCCTCTTGGAGTTAAGGAAGTTGGTCTCGCTATTCTCTTAGAGGACTTCAGAGGTGCTTCTTTATTAGATAAAGAAACCAAAACATTATTTTCTTTTAACAGGGTCTCAAACTAGAGATTTTTCATCTGAAACATGAAAAAAATTTACATATATTTGTAAATATTCTTCATTTTCGAACTCGTGATGTTGAGGTCATCCTTATCCCTCTTCTTCTTGAATATCTTCCTCTTCTTCATCTTGTTGTTCATCATGTTCTTTACCAAATTCTTATTCTCGTTAAAATTCAACTTTTTCTTCATCTTCAACTTCAACCTCTTCCTTAACTTCTATTTCTTCCTCATGTTCTTCTTCAATTTGTTCTTTGACTTGTTCTTCTGAAATATATTTAGAAATCGAACTTGAAAGAGTTCCAACATAATCTTCCACTTCACTTAAAACATCATCATCATCATTATCTTGGATTATCTGATCATTCATTTCTTGAACTGATTTTTGATAAATCTATTACATTCTTAGAATTATGGATTTCCAGAGTGGCCACCAGTTTCTTATGAAAAATTTGAGATTCGGGTACTTCTTGAGATTTCTTTTCTACAACTTTTAGAAGATACTGACAAACATTTTCTTCCAAATATTTCTCATTTAACATCTTCTCATTATTTTGTTTCTCAAGATTTCCATATTTCTTGATTTTTAAAGCCTTAGCCTCTGCAAGATTTAGACCAAAAGAAGGATCTCTTTCCATTCTAGTAGCTGCCATTTCTCTCCACATTGAAAATATTGCATCTGAATTAGCTTTCGGTTTCTTTGCAGGACGAGGTGCTAAAATCGGGATAGCAGAAACTAGTATTGGCAAGCACAATTCATCATGTTTACTTTCATAGGAACCAAATTTCAATATTCTAAAACATCACCCTTTTTCTGGACAACCATTTCATCATTGATTTTTTATTCTAGAAAAATATCTACTTTCATCCTCCTTAGATTGTCATCACTAAGCAACAAAATCTTGAAAGGCTTTGAGACTGATCGGCATGGAACATTAAAATCTTGAAGATACATTACAATTATCCTGGAAATAGTTACGGGATATATAAGGTTCTGAGATCTAATGGTTCCACTTTTTATTGCTGGGATAATGAGAAAGATGTACTTCACCAATTTCATCTTCCTTAGGTTTACAAGAAAGTAAAATAGAAAGATATCACATATATTTAGAGAATACTTATCTCCCTTTCATGGAATAAGAAATCCTTTCATCTAGAGAACCATCATCTTGTGGTTCATTGAAATATTTGCAATCTTTGGATTCTTAACATACATAGACCGAGAATATCCAAAGCCTTGATTTTTTCAAAAGATCCTTCCTTCTCGAGAAGTTTTTGAGAACAAAGAATAGCCTCCCCTTAAAACGGTATGTTTAGAACATTTCTTTCCTTCTTGTAGGGTAATGTATATGATTTATCATAGCATTTGAACTTAAACATATCCTTACTGTTCTTTTGAAAGAAAGTAACCGATTTATAGAATTGAGTAAGGAGGTCAGGATTAACTGGATCCTGAGATTTATCCTTAGCCACACAGACACTTTCCCATCCATTGGATATTATCACATCATAAATAAGGGAGTCATATTTTTCAAAGAACATAGGGCACACTATCCTTTTCCTAAATATTGACCAGTCCTTAATGTCCTTGCTAACTGGAATCTGATTTGTTGAGGATTACGGAGTTATTCAGGGTGATTGAGACAAAGGAATTAGAATAGAGTCTTTGATGGAAACATGAATTCGACACTGAGATCAGTAATGAAGGTGCGATACATGAAAACGAGGCACCCCTTATATAGACATAGCTATTATTTTTCAACTTCCATAAGATAATCAAACGGCTGACAAAAACCCAATCTGATCTGACAGTTGAGAATGGATATAGAGAATATGAATTCTGATCTTTTCAAGTAAGGTAAACCGGAATATAAGAAATTTTGAAATACCAACAACTAAAACATAAGATAATGAAAATAATGAATAAGAAAGATTTCCTTTTGGATTACTTTAACATATTTATCGGTATTATAAGAATTTTTCTTGGATGTTTTAAATTTCGATATTTTCTAATCTGAAATTTTTGAATCCAAGATTTTCAAATCCAAAATTCTCAAATCTAAAATTTTAAATTCTTAAATTTTCAATTCTGAGATTTTCAAATCTGAAATTTTCAAATCTAAAATTTTCATATCCAAAATTTTCAATAAATAAATATTTATTAAGGATAGAAAAGGAGTTTAATGAAATAAAATAAACAAACATATGTACTCCCCTTGAAATAAAGAGTAGTTTAATGTTAGGAAATGATTATATCTAGAAGTTGATATGAATGACTACCTTATAGAAATAATTCTTAGCTTCTGTTGAATGTATTAAAATCTATCGAAAGGTAGAGGTTTTGAAAAAATATCAGCAAGTTTCTTTTGCATTCCGATGAATTGAAGAATAATATCTCCATTAAGTCTGCGATCCTTATTAATGTGATGTCTAATATCTATGTGGTTTTCATGAAAATGATGTGTAGGGTTTTTACATAGTGAAATTGAACTTTTTTTATCACACATAATTTATGTCTTAGTAAAACTCATACCATAGTCTGTGAGTGTGTGTTACATCCACAACACTTGAGCACAACAACTTCCATCTACTAAATATTTCGCTTCTGTAGTGGAATGTGCTACAGAATGTTGTTTCTTTCAAGACCAAAAAAATAAGGAATCTCCTAATAAATGACATGTTCCGGATGTACTTTTTCTATCCATTTTACAACCACCAAAGTCAACATCCAATAAAATTTTACGTTCAAAACATTTTTCATAGAAATAAAATAGTCCCAAATCTAAAGTTCTCTTTATATACCGAAAAATTATTTCTACATATTTTAAATCAGATTATTTGGGATTTTCTTGAAATCATGCACATAAGCATACTGAGAACATTAATTAAGGTCGAATAGATTTTAAGTAAAGTAAGCTTCATATCACCCCTCTATAAGATGTTTGATCTACATGTTTCCCTGATTCATCAATATCAAGAGTATTAGATGTTCCAATAGCAGTACTTATACTCTTAGTGTTGTCATACCCGAACTTTTTTAGAAGATCTTTTATATTCTTATGTTGAGATATGTAAGTTCTATCTAGTTTTTTTTTGAAATTTGAAAACCCATAAAAAATGTAAACTCACCCATCATACTCACCTCAAACTCATATTTCACAAGATTTGCAATGAAATCAGTTAAGGATTGCTGAGTTGATCTGAAGATGATGTCATCAACATGAATTTGAACAATCAAAACTTCTTTGTTATTTTTCTTAATAAAAAGGGTTGGATCAACAATTCCCTTAACATAGTTATTTTGAAGAAAAAATCCTAAAAGTCTATCATACCAAGATCTATGGACTTTTTTAAGTCCATATAAATCATTGGTAAGATAATAAACATGATTAGGTTATTTTTTGTCTTCAATGTTAGGGGGTTGATCTACATAGACTTCCTTCTATACATAACCGTTAAGAAAAGAACTCTTAACATCCATTTGACAGAATTTAAAATTAATTAATGCTGCAAAGGATAGAAGAATACGAATAGATTCAAGTCTTGCTACAGGAGCATAGGTTCCTTAATAGTTTATTCCTTCTTGTTGGTTATAGACTTTTGAAACTAATCTTTCTTTCTTTATAACAATAACTACATTTTCATAGAATTTTTTTTAAAAAACCCATTATACTCCAATAACAGAAGTTTCCTTAGGTTTCTCAACCAAGGTCCAAACATGATTTCATACAAATTAATTGGGTTCATCTTGTATAGCCTTTATCAAATATTTATCACCCAAGGATTATTTAGGAGTCTTTGGTTCAAATTGGGAATGAAATCCAATATGTTCTACTTCATTTCTTAGTGAAATTATATTTCTTACTAGTTGATTAACATTTCCAATGATATTATCACTAGTATGATTCCTAAGTAACAACTGACTTGGGTTTTGAACAACCTATTCATTAATATAAGGTATAAAATCTTCAGAAGTAAATGTTTTAGAAACAATTTCATGAACAATATCCTTGTCTGAAATATCTTCTATCAAAGGTTGGTAATCAGTTTTGGAAAATATATCCAGAAAAGATTCATGTTGTTTGAAAACGAAAGGATCATTTTCATCAAAATTAACTTGTACAGTTTCTTCCACAATGCAGGTGTTTTTATTAAAAACTCTATATGCTTTAGTGTTATAATAGAAACCTAAGAAAATTCCTTTATCAAATTTGGGTGAAAATATAGGAAAGTTATCCTCGGAATTCAAGATAAATAATTTGAAACTAAAAACTTTGATGTAAAAAACATTTGATATTCTTCCAGTCCACAACTCATAAGGTTTTTTATTAAGAAACAGTCTTATTAAAACTCGATTTATAGTATAACAAGCAGTACTTACAGCTTCATCCCAAAAAATTTTAGCTATTGAATATTCACTCAACATGGTTCTTCTCATCTCTTGAAGAATGTGATTTCTTCATTCAACAACACCATTTTGTTGAAGAGTTGTTGGAGTTGAGAAGTTGTGAGTAATACCTTTTTTACTACAAAAAGTTTCAAAATCATAATTTTCAAATTATCCACCATGATCACTATGAATAGTTTTCAATGGTAGGTTTTTCTCTTTTCTAACTTGAGCTCTAATGATTTTGAAATAAGAAAAATCTTCAGATTTCATTGTGAGAAAATAGACCCATGTAAATCTAGTGTAGTCATCAATAAGGACAAACACATAGTATTTTCCTCCAATACATTAGGTTTTTGTTGGACCAAATAAATCAATGTGCACTAACTTTAACGCGTTAGAATTTGTAACTTCACATATATATTTAAATCTAGATTTCTATTGCTTTTTATATTGACAAGGATCGGATACTTTAAAAGAATCATACTTGTGCTTTGGTAGATCCGGAACATGTTCTATCATAGAAATATTACTAAGATTCCTTAAGTTACAGTTTCCTAGTCTCCTATTCCAAAGCCAGGATTGATCTTCCAATTCACAGGCAAGGTATGTCATGACTTCTAAGGTCTTCTAAGTTTAAGGTGTACACATTCTCGTGCCGAAGGGAAGAGAAAATAAACTCATCCTTGGAATTGTGAACTAATCATTTATCACTTCTAAAATTCACAAGGTAACCTTCATCACATAATTGGATTATGCTTATGAGGTTGTGCCTAAGGACTTTTACAAAAAGAACATTTGAAAAAACAGCTTTACCAAGAAGAATAATGTTACCTGTACCGATAATTTCTCCTTAAGAATTATCACCCAATGTTTCATTTCCACCTTTTGTTTTTAAAATATTTTTGAAATAGTGTTTTTTACCAGTCATGTGCCAGGAACATCCACTATCCATGTACCATAGTTTGTTGGTACTACCATCTTTTTCTTGAAAAAGAAAGACTTCTGCTTTCAGAATCCAAACGTGCTTGGATCCAGAACTATAAGATAATAAAATATTGGGTAACCATATTTGTTTAGAAAAATAAGCATTATGAAACCCAATGTATTACACTTTATTTAAAGAACATTTTTTCATCCAACTCCCACCACTTTGAAATTTAGTATAAAAAGGGGCTCTAGAAGGAACAACATAATTATTTTTAAAAATTGTTTTCTCATGAGAATAACCTAATCCCTGATTATTACCATGAGGAAGGATCTGAGAATACATCTTGTCAAAATTTTACATACCATAATTAAAATTTTCAAGAAGATTCATCAAGGAAAATATTTCAGATTTTAGTCTCAGGACTAAATTATTTTTCTCAGGAATAATATATTTATATTTAAATTTGTCTTCTAAAACATCTTTTTCTAAAAGCAGATTTTTAATATCCTTTGAAAGATTATCCTTCTCTTAATAACCATCCTCATGATTCTTAGAAAGATTTTAAAAAACATCATTTTTCTTAACCTGAAATTTGGAAAGATCTAAAATTTCTTTTGTTAAAATAGATTCTCTAGAGTTTGCTTTATCAATTTTATTAGAAACATTATAATTTCTCTTTTCATACAACTTTGAAAATCTGGAAACTTCTTCATAGGAAGGAAAATCATTATCATTATCTGATGAAGAAGATTATTCATCTGAAGAAAACCCTCTGTCTGGAAAATTTTCAAATAAATACTTATTGGTTAAGGATTCAGTAGTTCGTACCATAGCCATAAGACTATGATTTTGAAATGGAGCTCTGGTTATTAGACTAATATTCTTTTTAATAGAAGATTCATATTCTGAAGAATCATCAGAAGAATCTCCACCACTGGTAGTCTAAATTTCATTGGCTTTAAAGACTTTCTTATGCTTTGATCTGTAGAACAACTTCTTGTTTCTTTCAGCATTCCTATCTTTCTTGTCACTCTTCTTAAGAAAAGGAAAATCAGGTCTAATATGACCGGTTCTTCTACATTCATAGCATGTCACTTCTACATATTTCTTATCTTTTATATATATCTTCTTGTATCAATATTAAATGTTAATCTGTCCAATAATCTTGGTCATCCTCTGAGCAGGAATTGCAAAATCATTTTCTAAAGCTTCACTTTCACTAGATTCAGATTCAATACTAACTTCATAGATTCTGATCATGTATTTCTCTCATGAGTATTATATTCATATGAATTGAAGTATTTGTAAAAGAAACACCTCCATTTCCATTATTCATCTTAATATTATAAGAATCTCTCTTCATTCTGGTTTCATGTTGAAGAAGATTTCAAAATAGTTCATCAAGAGAAATTTGAGTAACTTTCATATTCTCATCTATAGCAGTCCTCTTGGATTCCCATTCATTTGGCATGATGTCAATAATATTCTCTACAAGAGATTAATCATGTAAACCTTTCTCACCCATGTATTTTAAGATGTTGATTATATTCATAAATCTTTATTGTACATTATATATGGGTTCTCCCTAAGGGAAGCAGAAACCATGATACTCAACCCTGAGCATAGATATTTTAGTTTCAATGAATTTAGATGTTCCAAAGTGAGCTACTTAAAGATTCTTCTAAATAATATTTGTAACTTCACAAGATGAAATATGGAAAAAATTTCTAGTCGTGGAAAAAATTAATGTATTAAGTACCATAATGTTCAATGGATATTCCACCTTTTTTGAATTAGTAAACGTTATAAGTTCCTTATCAGGAATCTTATAATCTCTAGTTAACATAATGTAGTTGTCTACACCTGTTTTTATCACAATGGTGTTCATTCTATCTCTCCAATACTCATAGTAATTTCCATCAAAGATTGTTGGTCTAGTAATATTGAGATTTTCTAAAGATCCTACATGAATTCCTTCCATACTAAAAAGATATTTCATTCCACAAAATGTATTAGTTGTAAACGTTTAAAAGCAAATATGAAGAACTTATGAAAAGGGTAACTTGAGCAAGAAAACTTATACGCGAATATGAGTATTTTAGAGACCTCCTCTAATACCAATTATAGGATCGAATTTGTAAAAATGATATGCTCAAATACAAAAGGGGGTGAATTGTATACTTTAAAAATTCCTTTAGATCCTTTAAAGTTATGTTTTACAAGGTTAGACAAACATTCAAAAGACCTCTTAAAGAAACCATTTCTATTTTCCTAAAAGAAAGATTCTACATTAAGGTGTATAGATTCTGTAATATAGTCAGAGTAATGGAATTACAAATTATAAGAATGTTATTCTTTCTAACTTTAACAAAGTTAACATAGAATAGTGGAATTAAAACAACATGTAATAGTAAACAAGTAACAATAAGATTCTTTTACCCCAATGATAAGGGAATCCAACAACCTTGGATAAAGGTTCCTTGATTTATACATTCAAAAATATTTATCTTACCCAAACCCTGGTAAGCCCCCAATATGAAGATTGGTATATGTCTTTCTATCCTTGCAAGCCCTCAATCTAGAATAAAATTGGAACTTTTGTCTTCTAAACTCGGAAACCCACGATTAGAATGATCGGAGTCTGCACAAAGTATGTCTGAACAAGCTATTCACACCTGAACAATTTGTTTTCAACATCCGCACGAAGCACTAAGAGTTGAGAGAGCCTCTCTCTCTATAAATCACTTCACAACTTTTTCACATTCATCATGTTCATCCACTCTCTATGTTGTTCATTATTTTAATCATTCAAATGAACTTGTATTTATCAGAAAAGCATTGAAACGGTCGGAACCCCTCTAACTGTTATATTTTCCTTAAATTCTGGAGGGACCTGGACACGTGTCAAACATACAACGATTAGTTTGTAACAGATTGTACGACATCATTTTAAGTAATAGAAATGATGTAATGTTAAAGATAAAAATTAAGTATAAGAAATCTTAGAATCTGATAATATTGGAATGATACATTTGGAAACACTAACATTATCAGGAAGATGGATTCTTAAGGAAAAGTAAATCAGATTGAGAAATTGGTATTTCATTTTTTATGGAACCGGAATAAAAAAACATGGAGTCGCTAATACTCTGGCTTCGGTATCATTATGATCAGCATCATATATAAAACGGAATCGGTATTGTGAAGATCAGAATCATATATAAACTAGAATTGGAATCATAAAAGATACAACGGAATCGGAATTATAAAAATAAAATCATATATACACTGGAATCATAATCATAAAAACTGAATCATATATACACCGGAATCGGAATCATAAAAACTGAATCATATACCGTAATGAAAAATTTGTAAGTATAATAGAATGGAAAAACATAATGATATATCTATAAGAATAACAGAAGGAAAATTCCAGATGATAAAAATACAGAACATAAAAATATATTCAGAACATAAGAAAAAGTGTCTGTGATTTTCAAAACATTATACCATAAGGAATGGATAAGTCATAAGATATCATTATTGAGTCAACAAAATCTTCCCAGAACTCCTTTTAAAAATTGATGCATGGAATGTCAGCCTCTTTCCTCTCCCTAGATAAAGATTCCACCATTGACATATAGATCCCTACATCTATCTCTCAACGAAGTGAACCCAGAACTTTATCAAATCCTGTATCAATATGAAGGTGATCAGAAACTCTTTGAGAAAACTCTCAATATCCATGTCTCAAATGACGCCCTTTTACTTCCCTAGAGTCTATTGCTGGAAGGCATGTAGTTTTTTCTACCACATGCCATCCTCCTCCACTAGATCAATCATATGTTGACCAGCCGGGGTTTCTAGATGGGCCTCCACTTCCAATATGATAGCCATATGACAACATCGTTCCATTTCTGAAAGGTAATAAAAGAACTATTAAGCTTGAGTGGTATAGAATTGTATTTAAGATTCATTTTAACTCATTTAAATCATCTTTGTATCCATTTAATATTCCCCATAACACCCCTAATTCACACAAGAACACAAGTTATTTTGATGTCGGTACCATTCCTAGGATCTCTACCAAAAAAACACTATATCCTCACTTGGTTTTTTTGTAGGCAAAAATTCCTTGCATCAGATCACAGGGGTCCCTAAAATATCATATCCTAGCCAGTCTTCCCTATCCTATGAGATGCACCAGGAACACCTAACAATATTTCCCTGCCATACCATAAAATCAACAAAGTTACGAAATCTAAAAAGAATAATATCTCTTATCCATCACCATTGATACCATTCTTTCGTGACCACCTCCCTCCAAATATGTTCGTCCTGAGCTAACAATGAAGTAAGAGAGATAATGACCCCTGAGTCCATCCTCTAGTAGGCCCCGGGGTGGATACCAGCACCAATGGTATATAATCTCACAAAAAAAGAATTCATAAACCCTTTTTAGAAAAATTAGATCAATAAATACGATGATAAATCTGAAAACAAATATGCAAACTATATAAGAGAAAGAACAAAATCAATCCCACATGCCTGTTTTAAATTAAAACAACTACAAGTATATGGAAAAACTCTAAAGTAATTACCAAAAAGAAAATATATAAGCATTGACATGGTGAATATCCTTATGTCTGTGATAGTAAAGCATAGCACGGCCCCTATAGTCCTCCTGGAATCCTGGAAGTTGTTTCATGTACATAGGGTGAGAATCCACAAAAAACCAGTTGGGAAAAACCAAAGTCTCTTGTGCACAAGTGGAGAAGTATACTAATGCACCCATAAGGAAGCACTAGAAACCAAAAGCACCTGAAAAGGTATAATATCCACACAACCTTTCCAATGTCACACTCAACAAATAACACAATTCCAGTAATGTAATATATAGAACATCAATTATAGGAAACCTTGCATTACATTCCCACTTATTAGTCACTCTCACGCCCTAACGAAAGACATCATGGTGCACCCACCACTTATAAAAGTACCACATCACAAAACGTCTTCACACCCATGGGAATCATATCTCATCATATCCCTCTTTCGCACACATATGCCTCACAACCACATCCTACCTGTTGACACCTAAGACACATTCCATGTCAAATCCCCAAAACACCAGGGAAGGCATAACACATCTCATCCCAATGATACCTGGAAAAACACAACACACCCACACACACATGGGCCTCAAAAACTACTGAATGCCCAAAGAATCTTGGGATATGACTGCCTAGAAGAGGGATAAGGGAAGATTAGTTATCCATCTATCCATCATACCCATGGGATGTTTGGAAAAGACACGCTCCCCCATAAAAAGGGGGATCTCAGCACACAGTGCTCAATGTGGGTGGGGTGCATATAGAAAACTGAAGGAAAATATAGTTTATTATATAAAGTTTAAAATACTCAAGATTTACCTATGGTTATGGAATCAAATAATAAATCACCCCATGATACTTCCAATTCTACTGCTACCTCAAAAATCATTTATTAACACCAACAATAGTCACATAGGAAGTAGACAAATGAATGTCATTCACAACATGCCAAAACTCAAAAATAACCCCAGACATCTCATTAAAATAATTATAATTCCTTATAAAGAATAAAATTTATTCATTCCATACCTACCTAGGAAATAGTAAGACACATTACAAAACAAGCCTCATGAAAAAAACTATAAAGACGAAAAAAACCATAGTAAAGAAACACACTTCATATTCTCAATTCCTTCAACACCCATACGAATCACTACCAATATCATTCTTCAACATCATCACAATATGTTCTTCAACTAAATAATAAAACCCCAAAAATAATTCCAACCCCCACAAAACCACTCAACAAACCCAACCCAACAACACCACTATATAACGAAATGACACCCATCACACCCGCCAACATAAACACCACACAACCCAAGCCTACAGACCTACTTCTGAAACACTTCTCAGCCACTCCCCGATCAATCAGTCTCTCAACTTGATATTTTATTACACTACCCGGACCATCCCACCATAAAGTCGTCCAATAAACCCTAGAACCACACAACCACATAATGCATGAGGAAGAAGAAAACCACACAAAACACACAATCAGACCAAACAATGGACACTGTATTCAGATTTAGCAGACACTCATTCATTAATTTCACTTTGACAATTCAGGGGTTAACATAGAACAAGCTCAATCATATCTCACCCATTAATTTAAAAAAATATTCATTTTCAAACAATTTAATATTCATATATTATTTCACATAGGATCAACAAAAAACATCCATAATCCATCGTAGGTGTGTAAACAAAGACCACCGACATTCATGATTTCCAATAGGCAAAAATCATATTCTGTTCACTATATCAGATAAAAAATAAAACATAAGCATGCATATATTTTCCGCAGTTTTTATATATCAATATTAAATGGATTATACAATCTTTATTTATTTGTAATTATGTTATCTTCATCGAAAAATATTCATACACCCACCTCAAATGACACACAGATTAAAAGAGACTAATGGTCCTTACTTGAAATAACAGATGATCGGAAACTCCTCCTAGAGAAAAAATAGAGGGTGCACAAACAATTGGAGGAAACTCCAAGGAGACACAGTCCAAGGGGCTCACCACAATCACACGATCACTTAGAGGAATAAAGGTATAGGGATGCTCGGTTGAAATAGTAAAGAGAGATTGAACAAGGGATTTCAGATATTAGCTTTAGAAAGGACAAATAGTATATCAAGGGTTGAAATGGTTTTCACATCCCTTTAAAAGATGATCTAGACTAAGACTAAGAGGGTTGGCTATTTAGGAGTCTCTAGAGTGTTAGTAATTTAAAGATATAATTTATATTATTTGAAATGGATTTAAAAACTATTAAACATGGTTTTAAACTCATTTTACGTAAAATAAAACATTAAATGTGTGAAACCAAGAAAAAATAGAATATGGTCAAACTATTGTAAATTAACTCACCATTAGGAGATTCACTAACATGAGTCATCGATGGCTATGTCACTGATGTGACTTAGCCATGAAACTCATTGACACCTCTCGTCAACACCAACTACTGATTGATGAATCTCTATTGTGACCCACCGTTAGGGACTCGCCATTGGGAATCACTAATGCCACTCACCGGTGCAGCCTATTGACAAATATTACCAACAAAACCTACTTACATGACCTACTGAATCCACTAACCATTTCCACCTAATGATGCCACATACTGACTATATTCACTAACGCCACCTACCGATGCCACCCACTAATGCCAAACACCGATCTTGACTCATTGTGACCCTCAAACACAAGATTTTCACAAAGGAAATCACATGAGAGGCTCGGACCATCACATAGGATATGGATATTCAATAATAATTGTGATGTATATTAATGGTATAATATGATTCATTTTGGATAAAAATTTCAAATCTAATTTTCATATTATCTTCCACGCTGGCTATCATTATTATTCTTACATATTGGAAATTTGAAATGGATGAAGGTTACAATAGTTTTTATTGAATAAATTTACCAATAAATGTTTTAAAATTGTTCGTAAATTAATTTTAATATGGATAATTTAACAAATCCTATGTGAATGAGGATATACCATTATTACAGTTTTTTTGATGTTTTAATGATCCTAAATATCAATATTCACCCTCTCAAAATTATATATTCTTCATTAATTCATTAAAACTCAAGATTATATCATATTATGGATGGAAATAGTGACTGTCCTAGGTTATTTATGTTATTTATTTCATCCCAGGGATACAACTAAGAGGAAATAGTATTTTGGTTTTTTATCCTGATCATAATCAAGAAAAAATAAAAGGAACTGAACTGATGTTATTTGGTGTAAAGTACATGTTCTTCTCTTTTAGAATATATTTTGTTTGGGATTCAATAAATGGTTTTTCTTATTTATGGCACATTTTTGAATATTTATTAATCTATCAATCAAATCCTAACAGGATACTGAGTAGGTGTATTTTAGGTACTCCATTATATAATCTAGGGTGGTCCATCATCTTTATTGTTTTTGATTTTCTATATTTTGGTCCATGATATTCTACAGTATAATATTAACCACCGATCAATATGAATTTCACTGATGACATTTAGATACATTATATTATTTTAAATAGAAAATTTTATAGTTTGGAGGTATATGGTGTTTTTTGAATAGATAATGAAACAATATTCATGGTTTCCTTTCAATATATTAACATTATAGAGATCTAATTTTGTGGTTTGGTGATTTTTCTTATACCCATAATTACCACTAAGGTGCGACATAAAACTATGATGCTGATGTTGGGATATTTGAGTCTCATAGATATCATATCATATTATAGTTATTTTGTGACGTGTGATACCTTCTAAAACAATGTTGGATACATAGATCAGAGCTTTGAAGGTAGGTATTTCTTATATCCTTGTATTTTATTTGTTAATAATGTTATTATTTTTTAATTAATTTAAAATTCTCTCTTGTTTTGGGAAATTGAGCATAATTACTTTTTCATTTTAAAATTTTATTTTTTATGCAACATACTAGGTATTTTTATAATAATAAATCCCATGTATCCATGTCCAAAAAATTGTTTTTATGTTTGATTAATTTTTATTAATTATGTTCTATGTATATGTGGATCTGGATATTTTATGTTATGTTAAATATGAGGGGAACTATGTTACTCATCATAATGTTATTAGATATTGGAAATCTCTTCCATGATTTTATTTCATCAAGGAAGTGATATCCCATTTTTTATATATATTGTATAAGGTTGAATTATCTTATATATTAGTTACCAGTTGGTATTTTCCCATTGGTTTTTTATTATATTTCTATTTCCACATACATGAATTTTTGTTTAGTTCATTTATTTATTTAAATATAATGGAAGGTAGATGGAAGTATCTTATGAATTTGGGTTGAATGTTTTTTATAGTTTGATATAGGATAAAGACTCTAGTTTATAAAATTTTTTCTTTGTAAAATTTGTTGACTTGTATTCTATTTACGGTTTGATTAGGGTAACCCACTTTACCTGCCACTAGCCCATGTGGGGTCGTTATGGGTTGTGAAATTTCAAAATTATATCATATAAATTCATGTACATGAACTAGATATTGGTGTTATATTTCCTGTGATATTTGGTTTTAGAATAATGTTAAATCGTGTTTGGTATTTTTTAAATTAGTTTTCAAAATATAAAACCCATTATTAGTTAAGTGGATGACATATTCATTTTTAAGGTGCATAATAGTTTAACTATCTACTCAAAACTCCATGATAACTTCTATAGAGTATATTTAAGATGGAAAATGCATATTTTAGAGGTTGGTTGTTATTTTTATTGACCACTATGTTACATCATAATCATGTATTATAAAATAATTTTTTTTCATCATATCTAAAATAGAATTACACCAAAAAAATATATCTCAAATTTTGAGGTAGGGTATTGATGAGTAATTCTACTAATTCAACATTCCAACACTAATTAGTATATTAATGATGAAATTTTTTAGAAATGTAGGTTAGTACTATAAATTCATCACAATTTGAGGATTAGTTTTTGTTTCATGGATTTAAATTAGTTTCAAACATCCACCACTCAAATCAGTATTCTTTCACCAAGTTCCCTTTTTGATAGAGTGATTCATAGATAGATGATGTTTTTTCCTCAAACAAACAATGTGATTACCATACCATGGTTAGAGTTATAGACTTTTTATATGATGTAGTCCTATTTTGAGACATTGGGGATAAATTGAGTTTGTGATATATTGGTTCCTTAAAAGTATATCTGTATTTTTTCCAATATCATGTTTAGGTTCGTAGACCTCATGATTTACTCCCTATCAATTTTTCATGGTTCATTATTTAATTCTTTTGGGTTCAAGGATAACATTATAGGATATTAGTTTGGATATTATTTTTCACTTTCACATCTCCACTTATACTAATTTGTTTATTAATAATTGGTATTTGATTGTTTCATCATAGAGAATATCCATATTTTTTGTAAAATTTTATCTTTTATTCTAAGAATTTCTAGAATGATTTCCAGGATAGACCGCCATTTCAATGAAAGTGTGTACATCAAGGGACTTATGATTGATGGATTTTTGGATTTCTAAGAAGTTATTTCTAATTGAAATAAAGTGTTGTATGAGTAAAAAGTGGTGGATGAAGATTCAATCCAAATCGATCATTAATAAATTTAGAATGTCCTATTTAGAAAAAATTTAATAATGTTTTTAGTTATGTTTAAATGTATGAATTTTATGGTTATCGTTTTTGGATTTTTTGTATCTATTAAATGAATATTCATTTCCTCTCATCATGGACCCATGTACCAAACATAATGGAACTTTATACCCCTATCTTGTTTCATAAATTTTGTAAAGATTTAAAATTTCTAATTCTTCCCATAGAAACAATTTTTGGCTATAAATTTGAAATGTATACAATTACCATTCTCACACAAAACAATCTAGAAAATTGAGTGTACCTTTGATCGATAAAGAGATTCTTCATGAGACTTTTCCACTTTGAAAATGAAACGTACTGGTATCATTTTTTGAAATGGATAAGTTACACATATATGAGGTTTTTCTGAATTTATAGAATTTAAAATATTTTTATGTTTAATAGAAAATGCGAGGTCAAACTTTTTTGATTTGTGGGAACTCAAGTATAAAATATTGAGATAAATCCTGAAAAGATCAAACTAATTTCCATTTAGATGATATAACTGGACTTATTCACTAAAGGGGACACTATGTACCCTTATTATATGGTTATCATCGATTGTGTGAATACATTTCAAATGGTGACTAATGGTTTACCCTTATTGGGAAGTCTATATATGTATCAAGTCATACTATGGAGTTAGAATCAGGTTTTTAAATGAATAATTTAGTTTCATTGGGAATCTATTAATAATATTGATAACCCCTTAGGTGTTTATTGGAAATATAAGAATAATATTTTTTATTAACAATTTTTTTGGGTAAAAATTGATGGTGTTGTCATTTCATCTGGGATGAAGATGAAAATATTGAGCGGTAAATGATTTTCTTATCCATTCCACATTAGTAACAGCTCTATTTTAAAATCTCTTAGTATATGTTATGTATTTAAGGAGAATTTTATATGAGGCCTTTTTACATGGAGGATGAAGTGAAATTTAGACACTCTAAAGAAAATGTTTTTAATGGTTAGTGTGATCATAGTTTCCCAACATAAATATGTTGGTCGATTCCTTATGGAAAATTACATTTTCATTCGATAGAGATGGAATATGAGAAAATATTATTGAATTTAATGGTTCATAGTGGTATACATTGTTATTTTATACCATTTATCGATGGTGGATCCCCATAATCTATTGGTTTGTGAGGGAAGTGAACATTAATGATTTGTATTGAGGGGTCTTCTGCGACATGATATTTTCAAGTGATAGACCTAATGGTTTTTACTAATATCGGTGATCAAGTCATTATTTTCTTATTTTTCGATGATTCTTTCTTCATGAGGGTATAAATATAAAATATTTTTATCGATATCATCCTAAGTAAACTCAACATACATAATAGAGATCATTTTCATTTTGGTTTTGGTTTTACTCAATTTTGGTAGTTTTTATCCATGGGAAAGGGGGGAAAGGGAAGGATCATTTGAAATATTATACTAAACACTTAAAAATATGATGTAATGGGTCACTAGAGAGAAATGGTATGATATTGGGTAATTCGAGGAGGTTGATTTCATTTCGTTATCCTTTTACACAAGGTTGTTTTGAGAGGACGTGGTTTATTATCACTTATCATAATATTTTTAAGGATGAAAAATTCAAATATGTGGACAGTGTAGTGACTCATGTTTTCACATAATGAAGAAGTATATTTTCATGTTTCAATGTCTCAAGTCCCTAAAAATTTTAAAATCATACATTTTCTTAATAAAATGAACTTATAATATTTTTTCTAACTATTTTATTTGTCATGTAAAATGTTTTTACCCTTGGGTTAAATTTATTAGGAATTAAATTCCATATTTTTAAAGATATATAAAATTTAAATACATTTTTTTATATTTGAGTTGTTATATCTCCTAGATAAAATTATAAATTGAAATTGTCACATAAATTTTCGGCTCATAATGTGGGGTTTTACCTAAGATAGTTGAAATTTATAGTGTTTATACATTAAGTCTTATACGAAGCCTTTATGTGTATTTATTAATTTTATCAATTGAAAAAAATTAAGAATATAAATCCTCTATTTAAACCCATTTTATAAGGTTATTCATTCATTTTCCAATAACTCTAGATGGTTTGAGAATTGACATGTGAGTTCCTTTATTGACAAGAAACAAACAACAGACCATGGAGATGAGAGTGATTTTGTTAGAAATGATGATGAAATTATATCTATCATTTAATGAATTTGTGTTTTATAATTTTTTATTTGAATTTGGATATTTTTACCATATCTATTTGAGAAATTTAGGTTTTATTTTCATTATAAAATATATTCATCAACCCATGGGTATTATAGTATTATTATTCTATTATCATTTTCACATTAATTTTTATGATAATTATATGTTTTTGGATTTGACCTATTTTAACTATTTTACTCATGTCATAATTTATAATTATGGTTATTGAAATTTTTATATCAGGAATATGTGATAACCCCAAAATTATTTCATGTATGAAATTTGATTATTCATTATTTTGAAATTTTTTGATGGTTTATGAACAACTTCAAGCCATATTTTATCCTCACTATTTAAACCACTATTTATCATGGATATCATCTTATATCGGACTTATACATTTATTGATTGATTTTCAATGATAAGAAATTAGATTTTCTAATCATGGTTTTTCACTGATCACTCTTCATGCTAATTTCCCACATTCATTATATCATTAAATGATGAAATTATATTGTCTGACATTATAATGGTTGGTCGTACTATTGGTTAGAATTAGGGTGATGTTGTGATGAGAAATAAAATTGATAAATAAGAGTGAATATAGGGTTTGGATTCAATAGAAATTCCAATCGAAGGATACTGTGGGCCTTTAAATGTTTTTAAACCTATTTTGGAAAAATTAAATGATATATTGGTGAATCATGGGGATGGTTAGAGTGGTGTATAAATCCATCAGAAAAACTGTGGTAGAACAAGGATATGGTGTTAATGTGTTTGGCTATGATTTTGGGTGGAAACGGTGGTGATGAATAAAAGATAAGATAATAATTAAAATCTATAAATAAAACTATCTATATTAGATATATTCCTGGGATCACAAGTTATATATGTCTTAATAAAATCGTTTTAGGGTTTCCACTAGTAATTAATATGACATATTTTGTGAATTCATGTTGAATATCATGTATATTAGACTATACAACTTGGTTTGTACCTTATTACAATTTAACAAATTGACTAGACTCACACAATATATATCCTAGGGTATTTGACAACTATATATTCAAGGACATGACTCATATCTCAACATTACACATTGAATGACCTTGAGAGATTCACCCCATATTCTATCAAATAACATATTTTGAGTTTATAAATCAACATTACATTGGGTTTAATAAAAAACACTCATAGAATGAAAAAAAAGTGACACACATCTTGTAACCTACAAATATATTGCAAGTAATATAAATTACAATGATAAAACATAGTGTTCCATTACTTGATTGATACAAGACCTACACTCCATGTTTATAAGATTAAATTCCATGTACTGAGTAGAAATTAGTTATTTTTATATATTCCTACCAAGGTGTAGGAATAAGATGAAAATGTCATCATATTTTATTGTTTTTTCTAATATCAATGCAACAGTGTATAGTTATTCATCATAGATATGGTTTCTCAATTAATTATGGGGATTTCTAAGATCTCTTATTGATATAGATAATAATGTTGTTTCGAAAACACAATTGGAGATAATAAAAAGTATGTAACCCGATATAAATTTTTTGATACAACTCTATATGTCCACTAAAAACATTTTTTAGTAAGTACCCCCTCCCCTTACTAAGAAGTTGTGTGGACACTCCACTTATCAACTCGGTACTCCCCTATTCAGTTGATTCACAATACACACGATGATGATTGATTCCTCTATATAATTTGATACCCCCTATCCTGATATTCACACTTAAAAGAGGTTGGTACCCCCACTACAACTAGAGAGAGATGGAATAGTATGTCAAAATATAAGTAAATGTAATCATGTTACTCTATAGTGTCATGTGGTATGGCACCTCATCAATATTTTAGTACTTTTCCATGTGTTTGGGAGTGAACATTTTTAGGTTACTCAATACACTTTATCTATAATCATTAATTTTACAAGTAATAATTAAACACTACAATTTCGTAGAGGTTATATGGGAGTTATAAGATTCTTAGTCATTTGAATCTCATGGTTTCAGTGACATTATCAAATTCAATTCGATATAATAACCTCTTGGTGATATAATATAATGGTTATGATATTTTTTCAATAACAGTAATTACTAATAAGGTGTGACATGCAATTGATCTACTAACTTTGAGCCCTTTGGATATCATAATGATTTGATCATCTCATGTTTATTGAGATTTTTGATACCTTATTGAAATATTTATTGAATAAGGAGTTGACCTATGAATTTTTGGACTTCCCTATATCCTTGGGATTCCTTTTTTTATCCATATTAATATTTTTCTTCTTCTTTCACAGTTATCTCTTGTTCCATAGAATCATGATATTAAGTATTTTTACATTTAATTTTTTAGTGATTTCTTTGTATTATTTTTATATTCACCCATGTACAAGACCAATCCCTATATTTGTTCTACTTTTATATCATAAAATTCGGAAATGGTCTGGGTGTATATGTAGATATATCAGTTTACATACATTTAACATATGGATTCTCTAGAAGGTTCATTATAATAACTATGCCCCATGTTACACATTAATTCGTGATTTATTAAATAATTATACACATAATAAAAAAATTAATATCAATAAGTAATGTGTATTCAGTAATTACGTACATTACATAAAATTTTAAAACAGGAAAAACATCATCTTTTTTGAAAACATCCTTATTATGCACGCACTTAAAACTACATTTGATAACCCAAGGACATACATAATAAAGGGGTGATATATAAATACCAATAAGGGAATAATAATTAAATGAGTTAATACATGTCATAAAATATTCATATCAGTGGGGAATAAAAGTAACATGAATAATAAGGCTTGATATTGCATGATATTAATAACATGAGAAATGTGGGAAAAACTTAATACACAACATCATAAACATTGGTCAAGGATAACATTCAAAACATCGGGATGGAAAAAGTACAATTATGGAATCAAGTTCACTCCCTATCCCAACCTGATTTCTCATGAAACAAAACACTACCCAATTCATTGGAGTGTGACATAATTCTAGTATCACCAGTCATATTCATTTCATTTCATGTTTATGTTTGCAGCATAGATCGTGAATAAATGATTAATTCACAACTATATTTTTTACCTGATAAATTAGTGTGTGAAAAATACATATATTTCACCCAAGTCAAATAATTATAATTGTATTAAGGAAAACAGCATTATTAGGATATGGATATGGAATTCACTACATTATAATTTGGCATATAAAATCACAATGAAATTTCAACAGCATAATGGTGTTTCTTAAAAATTAAAAAAAAGGGTTTATAAGATGAAACTTTCACTATCAATATTTTGAAATAAATGGGGTATTAATTGGTACATGTAAATACATACACAAACATAATTAATTGAAAAATATATGGCATAAGATAATCAAAAAAGTTGAATAAATAATGGAATGTGAAGATCATTTACTTGATTGAGTGACTCATAATTATTAGGAGGATATTCTTGAGAGTTTGGGGGAACCTTTGGAGAACTATAGAGTGGGAATATCAGATTATGAATATTCTACTAAGAGATTCAGTGAAGAGAAATGGGAGATTTTGGGAGATTTTGGGATATTATATATGAAATGAGTGGGGATTTCGTTTGATATTTTTCAAACATTGGTTTCAGACTCTATATAATAAAATAACCTAAACCACAAAACATCCCATGATTTTTTCCCATGGAATCTACCAAAGGAGATTATTTTTAATAATTTTATAATTAAAATGGACTAATATAATAAGATAATTCTCTTTATTATGTATATTTCATTCATAAACATAATTAAATGATATTAAAACATTGAAATATATTAACGGTTTTGTAGGATTCATAATGGATTTATAAAATTAATGAAATAATAAAATCACAATATTTTAAATTGAAAAAGTATATTTGACTGTTTAAACCATTTATAGTTTTATATACATCACATTTGGGTCCTTATGATGTCAAAATACAAGATGTATATTTATATGGTATTTATTTTTTACTTGAAAATTGGATTATCTCATAAAATTATGAAAAATGCCACATTAGATAATTTCAAAATAATGATTCCAAAAATAATATTAATTTTATCTAAATAATTTTCTAAACACATTAATTGTAACTTTTAAATTAATAACATAAAAATATTTAAAATAATGGGTTTATTGAAAGTAACGGTTTTCGAACCATTATAAAATTTATATTTTAATTCATAAAAATTATATGATAATTTATATTTAATAAATAATATATTTTAATAATATTATATTATGATATTATTTATTGGAAACACTATTATTTTTTCAAAAAAAAATACTTAATTGAATTTGAATATTTCCCAAAAAATATTATTTTCATTTTATTGAATCAAAAATAAAAAATAAAAATTTACAATAATAATATGAAAATATATTCATTATTTTATTTAATATATTCTATATACTCATATTTACAATGCCTTTGTAAATATAAAATTAATACACTAGATAATTCCATATGAGTATGGTGTGCGATAGTGGGAATTTAATGGGTTCGTTCATATGAACATGGTTTGGGTCATGATCTCGATGGGCTTTAACATATCCCATAAATAGTCTCACTTTTTATTAAGTTGTTAGATCTAAAATTTATATTTCATTAGGAAAAATACTAGTGATTCAATCTCCCACAGAATCACTGATAAATGGGATTTATAAGGTACAATCCCTCTGGTTGAGTCCATCAATTCTTTTGTCCGTATCAATTGGATTTATTAAAACCCGATATTTATACTAATCATCTCATCACTATTAAATATTTATATTTTAAATTTTAATTATTATTGATATATTTTTAAATAGTATATGATAAATGAAAATGATTTCATATGTTTTCAATAACCACCAAACATTATAAGCCATTTGAATTAAAAAAGGGTAATTTTTTTATACTAGTTTTCGTGGTTACAATCTTCTTCCCTTAAGAAATTATTCCCTAAAGTTTTTCATATCCCACACTAAATTAGATTAGGGTAACTATGTTTCATCACCTCCTCTAGTTCCCATATTTCTTTTTCAAACATTTGGCTTCTCTATATTGTTGTAACAAGTTTTGTTGTCTTATTTCATATAACTTTGTCTTGATGATTAGAGGATTCCCCCAAATTATCTTCATTTTAAATATCATTCTCCAACCATAGAACATTTTTATTGAGTACATGTGATGGTAATGGTTTTTACTTTCTCAATAGGTATACATGGAATACATCAGGTAATTCATATTGGTTATGTGGGAGTGCCAGTCAATAGTCCACCTCTCTAATGCGATCAAGGATCTCTAAGGGGTTAATGTACATTGGACTATGTTTTCACATCATCCCAAATTTTATCACTTACTTACATGAAAATATGTTGAGGAATACCATGTATCCTACATTAAACTCTAGTTTTAGTAGATGATTTTCATTATTTATCTTCATTCGTCTCTGAGTGGCCTTCATGTGATGTTGAATGGTCTTTACCATTTCCACTATTTCATGGAAAATTTTAGGACCTAAATGTTTTTCATTTCCCAACATTATCCCATTATGAATGTGTCTTACAACTCTTCCCATATAGGGATTCTTATGGATACATTTGGATGATTTAGTGTAAATTTTTTTTGTAAAATAACTCGACCAGAGGAATATGTTGGAACTATATTATTTTCTAGTCAATTAAGAATTATCTCAAAATTTCCTAAAGTGTCTAGATATTTCACTCAAATTTGAGATTAGTTTGAGGGTGATAATTTATCATGAATATTAACTCAGTTTTCAGAGTATGTTAAATACATTTATAGAAAATTGAGGTGGATCTTGATTCTCGATCAGAAATAATTGATATTTTTACTCCATCCATCATTAGAACTTCTCTAATATATATTCATGAATGTTGATTTAGTGAGAAGTACTATAGATTTATAACAAAGTGAGTTGTCTTTATAAGATGATATTCAATAACCCATATAGAATGGTGTCCCCTGGATGTCTTGGAACATCTGGTGATAAATTCCATGGTGATGTTTTACCATTTCCATGTTTGTATGGATAATGGTTATCTCATCCCTTTTATTTTTTCTTTTCCACTATCACTTTCTCACATAAAATGTATCTTAATGTATATTACATGATATATTTCTTTATATTGTCCCACTAATTGTGTTCGAGGAAATATGCATACAAATTTCTTTCCTAGATGTATGGAGAAATTCAAACTATGTTAATCATCCCAAATATACTTCTTTAACTCTGAATTTTATGTTACACATAGTGATGAAACAAGATTCCCAACTCCTTCTTCATTAACATTAAACTCCAAAGATTTCCATTTTCATATAATTTCTTCTTCCTTGTGAATTCTAACATCATCCAATTGAGAATCTTTTAAAATATCAAGAGGTGGTGGTTCAAAAATAATTTCTAAATGGACTCATTCTTTTCAATCATATAAGATTCTCATGTTCATCCTTTATAAATCTATGAATATCCAATCCCTCTCAATTCTCAAAAATGATATAATTTTTGGATTATTTCTACATCGAGCATCCACCACTTTATTCAATTTACTAGGATGGTAGTGGACCAAGTATTCAAAGTCTTAAATATTTTTTAAACAACTTTGTTAGTTCATATTCTTTCCTTTCTATGTGGATATATACTTGAGGATTTTTTGATTCATATATATATTCACAATTCTCCCCAATGAGATAATTCTGAAATATTTTCAAAGAAATGATCAGTGCAGCCAACTCTAGATCATAAGTTTGGATGTTATGTTCGTTAATTTTCAACTTCCATGAATCATAGGCAATGAATTTCTAATTCTACATTAATATACAACCCAATACCTCCTTCGAATAATCATTGAACACCCTGAAAATTTCTCCAATTGGGAGTGCTATGAGCACATGGGAAGTGAAAAGGTTCATTTTTACCTCCTTGAGGAATTCTTTTCATTCATCATTCCAATATAAATTGAATCCATTGAGAATTATCTTGATTATAGGGTTAAAAAATAGAGATAAATGTTTCAGAAATCAATGATGATAACCAGTTAACCCAATGATATTACATATATCAGTCACAAATGTAGGCATCCACTGTCCTTCAATTTATTCTTCCTTTGAAGGGTCCACAGATTTATAATTCATTTTTATTATATTCCCCATGAAATATATTTCCTTGCACCATAACTCACATTTTATGAACTTGGCATAAATCTTCCCCTTTTATAGGTTCCTTATCAAAGTGCTCAAATTATCCTCATGCTCCTCACGTATTTTCGACTATATTAAAATCTAATCTATAAAGACTGTAACAAATTTCATGAGGTAATCTCCAAAGACTCTATTCATCACGTCTATGAAGGTTTTAGGAGAATTATCAAGTTATAAAGGAATCACTATTAACTCATAGTTCCCATACCATAAACAAAAAAGTAATCTTGGGTATATCTTCATTCTTCACCATAACATGGAAATATCTCGACCATAGATCCACCATAGAGAAGTATTATGAAACATATATCTAATTAATAAAATCTTAAATCTATGGAAAGTGATACTTTTTCATTGTCATGATCTTGTTGATCCCATTATAAGTAATGAAAATGTACCTTGAGAAACCCTTCTTCATGACGAAGAGTACTAGTGCAACATATGGTGAAGCACATGGGCATATGATCCATTTTTCCAGATTCTCTATTAGTTGATTCTTTAGATCCTGATGTTCAGCAACAATAATTCTATTCAGAGTCTTTCATAATAAAAATGCCATATGTATAACCTTGGTTGAAAATTTAACATGTCATCTAAAAGGAAGACTATGAAATTATTCAAGAAACACATCACTATATTCCCTCAAAAATAGGTTTGTATTCAATGATGATTCATTCCTTAGAATCAACCATTTAAGCTAGATAAACATTGTAACATGGAAATAATATCTATTATTTAGTTTTTATTGATAAATAATATTAATACACCTCTATTAACTTGTATATAATCGAGGGAAAATTCATAATACAGATGGCAATTAACTACTCTCATAAATTTATGTTGGATCTATATAGGGAAATGAAATCCATGCACAAAATTGCGTCCAAGTCCACTAAAGAGAGTATGACATGGTTTTATAGATATTTAATCCAAATAAATGTGATAGGGGAGGAGTTATATACTCAGTATAAAATAATTTCCCCATTTTCTCTTTTCCCTAATAACTCCACTTCCATGATTTGTGGTGGCCTTTTAATAGTTATACCTAACTTCTAAGATAAAAATGAATGTATAAAACTAGAATAAAATAGTATGTTCACTATCATTGAATAAATAACTAATTTATCTTTCACCACTTTATCATTGGTATCATCATTAGTGGTTGATATAGAAAAATATCACCCTTGTTTACTTGGATAAAAATTTTTTATCTTTGAAAACCCTTGTCCCTGTGCATTGTATGTAAAAGATCTATGGTTATTTGAAGTTATACTAATTAAAAATTCCCTACGGGTTGGTTAGAGAGTTATTCTTCTCCAATGAAATAGTTTATTTCACCTATCAGTAATCGCTAGCTATGTTCCCATATTTCCCGCGCCTAAATCATTTCTTCCCCCCCCTTAGGAAATTTAAGGGATCTTGTTTCCACTACTTTGAAAAGTGGGATGCTGAAATTTCTTATCACTGTTATATTTCTCCATAAAAATAACCAGAATTAAAATCCACCTTTTCCTTATTATCCCCATGATAACCAAGATATTCTTAGACCTCAATTTATACTATGAGGAACATCTTCAAATTTCCTCATAGCTATCAAAGTCACAGATAACTAGGGTTTTTCAAAGACTATGTTTCATCCAATCAAAAAATCATCCAACCTTGTATTCGGGGGTAAAAAAAGCCAAAGAAATATTGTGAATATCATTTTATGTAGAAAAAGTACACCTTGATAGATTCATTGTCTTTTTATATTGAGGTTAAAGAAAACCCCTTCCATTTTAGAACAATGAGTGTGAGGAGAATATGTATTGAAAAAAAAATGATATTTTTTTCACCCCATCGAATCAATCTCTTCCCTAGGATTTTTATTTTTGATCATTCCCCCCCCCCATAGTACATCTTTTAAATCCATGTGATATAAAAATAGAACCATATTTTTTTCATAACATTGAGAGATGGATTAGATCTTCCCAATTCATATGATACATTTTTTCATGATTAAGGGATTAGCTGATCTAATGAAATTAGGAGGAAATATTCATATAAAAAACTCAATCGGAGCATGTTATATATTAGGGGAATTTGTATTATACTCTTGATATTAGTTTATATTTAAAATCTATATTAGATGAGATAGTATTGTAACAAAGTTTTTCATTCATTCGACCATTAGTTTAGGCATCTCATTGGGGTAGTCAACACATTAACAGTCACATTAATTGTTTACCTAATTCCTTCTTGTCTATAATGACATTAAAATTATAGATTATTTATTAATATATTAAACACATAAATTTGTAATCTAGTGATATTAAAGGGATAATTTATAAATTACATATTTTTTCATATCTTATGAATTTCTAGGGTTCAATCTGTGTTTTCTGTGATCTATTTCCATACATGAAATCTTATGGGTATTTTTTCAATTAATAATGGTTCATAATGAGATTCATAATTTAATGAATAATGTACCAAGGGGGTGTAAAAAAATTCCCACATTAGGGCCAATTTTCATTACCATGTTACACCGAGTCAGGCCTGGAACACCTTGTCAAAGTTGTTACCCTTAGGTACATTTATGCCAAAACAATACCCTCATATAATATGTCAAAAGGGATGTATATTCTTGATAAACCATTTAACCTATAATTATAATAATATAATGATTTTTTCTTATACATATTTCAATCCCTAAGACTTTCAGTTCAGTTTTCTAATCTTAATCCCCAACACAAGTAAACTTTTCCTCTAATAACTACTATAACAACCATTATCTTTATAAAACATTAATTATTAATTTATTACATAATGTTACAAATAATAAAACTTAAAAAATCATTAAATATATTTTCATTCAGATTTAGGTGCATTAAATAGAAATTTAAAAAAGGAAAAAAATCATCTTCATTGGAAACTTCATTAACATTCTCGCACTTAAAACTACATGGGATGACCTGAGGAAATTCATAATAAAGGGGTCATCTATAACTCCCATTAAGGGAATAATCATGGATTAATTTAATACATTTATGGAAATAGGCATATAAATGGTCAATAAATGGAACATGGATAATAAATAATGATATTACATAATAATCATAACATGGAAAATGTGGAAACAACATAAAACGCTGCATAATAAACATAGGATAAAGAATACATAATGATGGAAAATGTACCATAAATTAATAAAGTACACTACATGTCCCAAATTGATGTCTCATTAGAATAAAAATTACCTAATAAATTGGAGTAATACATAATTTCGGGTTCACCTCACACATTCATTTCATTCTCATGATTATGTGTGCCGCATATATCATACAATATGGATTCATTCATCATTCAATTTTATTCTTGATAAAAGCGTTTGGGGTAAATAAATTTATTAAAAAATTAAATGAACTATAATTATATATATTTTAACACACTTAATTGTAAATGGTAATGGATTTCCCTATATAATTGTTCCTCCATGTAAAATCATGGGGAAATTTCTGCAGTATAATGACATCAGATAAAAATTTATTATTATTTTTTTGACAAGAGAGAAATGGGTGTCTCATAATTTATAAATAAAATAGGTAGTAATATGGAAATTTGAATCCATATACCAACTTAGGTAATATAAAATACAATGATTAAGATAATAAAGAAACATGAATAAAGAAGATAATGTGAGGATCCCTTACATTAGTGTTCGACTCCAAATGCTTGGGAGGAACTTCTAAATAGCTTGGGGGAACATTTGGAGGACTATAGAGATATGAGAGAAGATTGATGATGCAATAATGGATTTTTAGTGAAGAGTAATGGAATCTTGGTTCAGTTTATATAGAAAATGGGTGGGGATTTCATTATCGATTCTCAAACATAGGTTTTGGATTCTATATAATAAAAAACCCAAAACAACAATCCCATAAATGGTTTTTACCCATGTTTTCTTCCAAATGGGAGTGATTTCCATTATTTTATATTTACATGAGTCTAAATTAATGAAATTATTCCTTTTCATTTATGGAGGAGATTCATACTCTTAAAGAATTTATTTTAAAACATTAAAATATATTAATGGTTTCGGAAGATTCATAACTGTATCTAAAATAAAACAAATAAACATAAAATCACATTAAATTAAACATTAATCTTATATTAGGTCTTCTATACCATTTTTATTATTTATCACATCACTTTAGGTTCATTATGATTATATAATACAAAAATTAGATTTATATGGTATTTATTTTTAACATAAAAATTTGATTGTCTAGAAAATTAGAAAAAAATACACTATTATTTATTTTTTATGTTATGATCCCAAATATAATATTCAGATTATCTAAATAATTTTATAAATATGTGATTTTCATCTTTTAATATAATAACCTACATTTATTTAAAATACTGTGTTTTTTTTGACAATAACAGTTTTCGATCACATAGAAAAATTACTTTCGACCTTTATAAAAATTATATAATCATTTATATTTAATAAAAATTATTTAATAATATTATTATAATATTATAATATTTATTTAAAATATATGTTCATTTATCAAAGAAACCAATTGTTGAATTTGATTGTTATCCCAAAATAATATTTCTATTTTGTTGAATGAAAATAATAATCATTTATAAAGTAACAATAATATGATGAAAATATATTTATTATTCTATAAAAAATAATTCAAATACTCAAATTTATAGGGTTTTAATATATATCTTCTTAAACCACCATCAAACTCTTTAAGGGTATGATGCGCAATGGTGGGCATTCATGGGGGGGATTGGTGAACATGGTATGGGTCATGATCTCACTGAGCTTGAACTTCTCCCTTAAACAGTTTCACTCTTGATTAAGATATTAAATATTATATTTCTCTTGGTAAAAATAAAATTCTAGTGAGTTTATCTCCCTTTTATTCTCTAATAAATGGGATTCATGGGGTACAATCCTACTGGTTGAGTTCATCATATCCTTTATCAGCATTAATTGGATTTGTTAAAAACCTATATTTACATTAATCATGTGATCACTATTGAATGACTATATTGTCAATGGGAATGATTTTTATAAATATTTCAAATAGGATATAATAAAATAAAAGTATTAAATGTGTTTTATATAACCATAATAAAAAAAAATATATTCTAATGAAAAAATAGGATTTTTGTTTAAAATAGTTCAACTCGTTACATTCATCAAGGTGGTGGTTATAGTTGGAATGTTCTCCCCAATACATCTTATAGTGAGGATGTGATATCCATTTCTATATATCCATTACACAATTTCATATCATCATTTGTATTGGGTATCAATCAGGGTTTTCCCATGGGATTTGGTACTAGATAGTTTTTCCTTTGGCATTCATATGTTTCATATTTTAGTTATTTAATTAAAAAATAATTGTAAGAGATAAATATTTCTTATGTATTTAGGATGTATATTTTTTTTGGTGTATATAGTATAAGGGGTCCAATGAATGTTGATAATTCTTAGTGTTATAAATTCTCTCATATCCAATTAGAGAAAGGCTTTATATGGACAACTCAACTCACTATGAGGAGAGGTGCAATATTGAAGGGTCGAGTTACATATTTTTCTAAAAAAATTATTTGGTTTGGTAATGATTCAATTAATCATGGAATTTTTACATTTTAATTTTTAATATTTCATAATTAAAATTCCATGAACTAATGTTATAACATGTCTATGTTGAATTCCCCCCTTTTATTTACTTGTACCAAATCTAATTTTTATGGTTTAATTTCAACAATTTGGTTTTTTTTGTTAATTAAAAAATGAGAAAGCATTTCTTTACCATTTTCAATCTTTTGTTTTTATATTTTCTTAATTTTAATTATGTGAACTAATATTATAAAATTCCTCAAATGAATAAATATTTATTCTATTAATCTATATAATATATCTAATAAAACATTGTTGAATTCATATGTTAGAGTACACTTAAAAAATTATAAGAATACATAGTTATCAATAATGGACAGTTCCAATAATATGAATTATTTTATATAGATAACATAATGCACATAAATAGAAGAGTGTTGAAATATCACCCTTGTTTTCCTATTCAAGAATCATTATCTATATAAATTAATTATAAATTAATTATAGTATAACAAAATTATGAAAAGGTATTTCCCGGATAATAATTTATATTTTCTAGTATTATACGGATTGTTGAACAAAATGATGTATTTATTATTATTATTATTATTCTTACATCACATTCTCTAAATAATTATATTTTTCCTTCATAGAATTAAAGTTTATAGAAAATATTTTAGATATGTAGAATTATCCTCAGAACAACTGTATAAAATTCATATATTACATCTCAATGATTCATGTGTTATATCATCACTACTCCCCCATGGAGGGTTGAAAACATGCTCTATTATTTTTATTCTAATATTAAATGAAAACTCTACATTCAACGTTCAATATCGAAGTGAACGATCTAAACATTTGTGAAAACAAAAATCTATATATAGGATGAGTCACTTATGGTCTATAAACATTTTTTTTGAAGTTCTGGATTGTACAATGGAAAATATAATGTCAATTAATAATATAAATTTCATTCAATTACCTAATTTTGGTTGTAAATGAATTTTTTTTGTTATTTTATATGAATATTATTTATAGTACACCGTGGGAATAGAAATGATATAGTGTTCATAGATATAGAATCTCTTTATTGTTGGAAACCTTGTAACATTTGTTATATTGAAAAAAATATGAGTCATCTTTATTATAATTTTTATACAACTTAAATAGAGTTAAATCAATTTTCATGTTGTGTTTTTATAATTGTTAATTTAAGTCAGGGTGATTTAACTAATTTTGAAAAAAAATATTTTAATCCCTTATGATTACCTAATTAATTCATATAATATCCCAATAGATAAAATTATTCAATATATATCAAGTGATCTAAATATAATTCTATAATAAAAAAATCCCTCATAATGGAAGTTCATATTTTTGTGGGTTGATTTTTTTGTTCATGAAACATGTTACTAATGCTCCAAAGTAGAGAAGTTCATATGAATAATCCATTAAAATGGTTTGGAAGAATATTGTGATGATTTATATTATTTTCAAGATATATGAAGTAGATTTTTTAGTGGAGGCATCAAAAATTGTAAAGGATATTGATTCTATTAATAATTAAAAGTTGAAAAGTCTTCTACATATTTATTATGTGATTAATATTGTTTCTATGAAGTATTACACGGTGAGAAGTGATTATCTTCCACATAAAGATATACCATGATAACTTGTGAGTTATTTATCTCAAATTAGTTTATCTTTTTGATATTTTTTATTTCATGTGACCCTAGAAATAGTTATTTATAATTATTCATTAAAAAATAATTCAAACATTCAATTAACAAGGCACCGACTTATCTTTCACTACAGGTAATAACTATTTGTCTTGCGCTCCCTGCAATACCGAATAAGTGAATGTTACATGCAACACAAAGTTTCTACAGAGAAAACTTTTATTTTAATTTATTTAAATTTATCTAATAATATCCTAGACATTAAAAATAGTGATATAAATATTAAAAAATACTTTTTAAATAATTTTTATAATGTTTTTATAGAAATAAAAAATATTTATAATGAATGATATAACTTTTTGTAAAGTATTTATCTTCTTAAAATTACTATGAACTACACTTTGTGTTATTTTTATGAATTAAATTAAATTAAATTTAGACTAATCTTGAAATTTTTTTCATTAAACTAATCTTCATTTTTTAAATTTAAAATTATGAAATTATCATATGGTGAGTGTTTATAATTTTTCAAAAAAACATCATTTTTTTATGAATAATGAAAAATTATGAATTTTAGTTAAAACCAACTTTTGGTTTAAATTATTATTATTCATAAATTATATTTTATTTTATTTTTCAAGGTAAAATTAGATAAATTATAAAATTTTTAATAAAATTTAAGTCATTATAATCCATTCCACTATGAAATTGAATATAAAAACATAGTAAAATTTTAAACTTCTGTCTACAATAAAAACCTATAATTTCTTCCCGTTTGTAAGATTGTTATTAATCATCAATTTTACACTTATGTTAATTTAATTAAAAAAACAACATAATAAATTTTAATAATTAGATTATTTATATTTTAAAAATATAAATGAAATTATTGACCAAAAAGATTCATAAAAGTGATTAAAATTAATCACATCGATTAAGGTCAAATTAAGCTTAACTAGGCACTAACCCTTAATATTGGGGGGCCAAATGACCTATAAACATGTCTAAAAACAATTTAATAAATATATTTCGTCTATAATCCTTCCATTATTTATCTATTTTGGATTGGGATGTCTTTTTTAGGTAATATCATTTGTACACGTAATTTGTTTTTGAAAATTCGATGTGAGTCCTTTTCCTTCCATATAAAAGGACACAATCTCTCTAACATCCTGACACCTCTCATGCCTCATTCGATCAAACTACATCTGACTATTAAAATTCCCAACAACCCTACCTTCCTATTTTAATCCTTACATTGGTCATAATGAAATCCAAGGAAGCCTTTCGCACAAACCAAAATGAGTTACCAAATTTATAGGTAACACCTTCTATCAAGATGGTTTCTTTTATTTTCCCTTATCCACCCCCTCCACTATATTTATTTTGTTCTTATATAACAACACCATAATCAGAAATATAATAGTATTCTTTATTCAAAAGTTTTAATATAAACTTACTCACACATCATCTAATGGATAACAAACATATATTTTTTTGTGTACGGTGAATTATTGCCTCAATAATGGATGATTGTTCAATTATCCTTACTTCATATCATTGTAGAAATTATAATGTAAAATCTATTTATATATTTTATATATTATATTTATTACTTATTTAAAATTATTTATTTATTTTATAACACATATCTTCATTAATTTTTTATGGTGTTAATAAAATAATTTCGTTTGAGAATGTGTGCACAACTACCCCCTCAATGTGATATGATTCATTAATACCCAACATGGATTGTATTAAATATGTTTTTAATTAATATATAGGATATATATTATATCATAAATATACTTTAATAATGATATATATACATATTTTTCTTTTACATTCTTCCTTTCAACATGATAATTAAACGGAAATAACGTTCATTAGTACGAACGACCTACCATATATTCGAATGGTGTATACATTTTAAGAAATATATATTATATAGATTAGTTCAATACACATATAATATATATACATGATATTTATATCATATTTTACATTATTGAATCGTGAAATAAGTAGAATGACCAACAATATAACAATTTAAGAAACATACAATGAACAAAGTGAATATTACCCAAAGTATAATATTAACATTTGATAGTTAATTAGTGAGTAATATAAGGCCATAATAAAATAATATATGGTATTATATATAAGAATATTATTATGTAAAATATTTATAATAAATTTATATTTATTATACATGTGTTTTTAAGGATTATGACAAGTGTAAGGACTCAGAGTAATAAGATTTCGTCTCACATTTTATTTATGTGAGATATGTTATGTGTTCACCAACCATTCCATTTGAGTAGTGTGTATTATTCCCATGGATGTATTATATTATTATTATAAATAAATCTATGGGTATTTTTATTTCCATTATGTGATCTCTATTACATGAAATTTATTTTTCAAAAGTCTCAAAATGTGTGTTGTAATTTCATCTCAAATTACGTTCTTTCAGACAGATGCCTTGTTTTGCAATTACATTTTAATATATGGAGGATATATTGTATTTGAAATTTTATATCATGAATCTACTTCCGTTGAAGATAATTAAAGCTTTTTTTTAATTTCATTTTCGTACATGTGGATCGCAATTCAAAGTTATAATGTGATAAGATGTTTTTTGAAACAATCTCATTATTTATCAAGATTGTTTATTATTATGATACCATTGATGAAATAATATTTTCCATATCTCAAGAACAATAATTTTTTTATTCTAATTTATTTATTCAGGATATTTTCATCTATTAGTAACTGTTTTTCCACTCTTTGGTACCTAAGATAAATTATAAAAGGTTTTTTTTAAAATCTGACCATATTGGTCCCTTCAGTCAGAAATATTTTTCAAATCAAAAACCATGGTTTCATAAATGTTTTTAGAAATGTTTTAAAATGATCATGTAATATAATTTTCAAGGAAAAAGATTTTAAAAATGTTTTATGGTTTTCAAAGATTCCTTTATAAGTATTATAACCTATTTTTAATGAAAGTGATTTTCAAAAATATATTGTGTTTAAAAATTTATTTCAAATGTTTTCAATATTTAATTATATGTTTTCAATGTATTTTCCAAGAAATGGTTTTCAAATTATTTTCAATACATACTTATATGTTTGAATAGTATTTTAAAAAACAGCTTTCAAAACGTTTTAAATATATTTTTATATGTTTTCAAAAAAAATGTTTCCAAAAATTCATCAAATATTTTTTTATAAGATTTCAGGTTTATGTTAAAGAAAATGTGTTTCAAAATGTTTTTAGGATTTAAAGAGGCTTTTCAAAGAACAAAGGATCATTTCCCTATGAAATGTATTCAAAATAACTTTCCTAGTTATTTTCCAACTATGACGAAATATTTTTATATTAATCATACCCCTATAAGAAATTATCCAATGTTTTTATTCATATCCTTTCTTTAATGGATAATGTTTTGATTGAATGATTCTTATGACACCCATTTCTACTATAAGGGTAATATTATTTGGAAGCCCACTTTTTTCACTAGTTATTCATTGATGAAATTATTATAAAAAATATATATTATCCATAGGTTATGATGTGATGAAATTATAATGATGCATATTTTCATTTCATGTGTTATTATTTGATGCTTATGATACCAATGTTTTTTATGGTTCATCATATGATGAAGTTTTATTATCATCGATCACATCTATGAATTATTTTAATATGATTAGGGTGGGTTATGTAACTCCATACATTGCATTGGGTAATGATGGCGGACTCATGAGTATAAATGCCATTCATGAAACTAATTACATGTTCATAATGTATTCATGGACTTGGTTTCGTGTCCATATAGTTTTGCATTAACCATATTACATAGTCAAAATGTTATAAATGAACCTTATTACATGTTTACAATGTTTTTCATGGACCTGGTTTCATGTCCATATGTTTATGTGTAGTCTCTATTACATGTT
This sequence comes from Viscum album, assembly GCA_963277665.1. NCBI lineage: Eukaryota > Viridiplantae > Streptophyta > Magnoliopsida > Santalales > Viscaceae > Viscum > Viscum album. The sequence goes on from OY728142.1 coordinate 89,134,272, forward strand.
CACAATGTTATGCGAGGACATGATTGCATGTTCATAATGTTATCCCTAGACCTTGTTTCATGTCTATAAGGTTTTGTTTGAACATGATTACATGTTGACTATGTTATTCATAGACATGTATTCATATCCATAAGTTGATCTCTATGCCTTATTTATGTCTTTAACTTAATGAGTGAACATGTTTCTACGTATACATGTTCACTACATTATACACAAATGTGAATGCCAAAAAATCTGGCACTTATTTCTTTGTTATTATTTAATGACTTATTTTTTTAATCCCATTATGATATATTTCATATGAATATTGAATAATTATTATGATCTATAATATTTCATGTACAATCATTAAGTGTTATTCTCAAGTTCCATAGCATTTTTTTCATGTTATGTTTACACAGTTCCTTTATTTACCCACACTGATCATCTGAGAACATCCCTTTCTTTTGATTACATTTCCTATGTTATGAACAATGGTTTTAGGTAGAAGTACAAAATATGGAGATCTTTATAGGATATTTTGAAGATCATTCACCCTAATAAATGAATTTTTTTCCATGTTTCCAAAGACACCAATCTATTATGTTCCTCAGGAATGTATTTTTGTAATGTACAACGTATTCATATTAAATGATATAATATTCAGGTATGTTATGCCTAGGTTACTATAGTTGGTATCAAATTAAATCTTTAGTCAACCTTTGGAAACTAGGAAGAAAAAAAATTATTGAGATCCCAAGGTATATTACAAAGGATAAGTCTATGGATGTCTCTAATGATAAGTATTAGAATGAGTAAAAATTTATGAAAATGTGCTTAAATATTGGTAAATGATAGAGTAAGTGGTTTCCTAGAAATAAATGTAATGAACCGACCCAACCGGGTATGAGCCGCGACTCCCCAAACCAGCCTCAAATAGGTCTTGGGTTTGCGACTAGCGCAGAGTGGGATATCACACACATGGTAGGCCTTAGCCTACCATACCTATACACACAAACCTCCCAGAAATAGTGAAGATTTGAATAAAAATAGAAAAAAAATGTAATTGTAATTCTATCCCAACCTAAGTACAAAAAAGATATAAAAGGGAATATAGAGTTCCCACCAAAAGAAACAACAAAATCTACCAACCTCTATAGAGTAAGGGGATCGCTTTCAAATTCACCCACCAGAAATATTCTCATTCAATCTCCAGTAAACACCTAGTTCAGTATAGATCACTAAGATCCACCTACTCTAGGTCACCCTAGGACTCCTTTGAAAGGAATGTGGTCTACACAAGACACAAGACATGTGTGGGAAAATCCCATGCATGGGTGAGTATAAATATACTCAGTATACACCCCAAAACCCCCAAAAGATGGAGAAAATTGAATGCATCAGTTCACTCATCCCAACTATTGGGTACATAAATGAGAGATAAACTCCATCTCATGACTATCTATACTTAAGCATGACTATTCATCTCAAGCCATAGGGTGTGTCATCAAAAGAGTGACAACATTGTAAGCGAAACCCATAAATTACACACATACATTCATCTCATGCACCAAGCCTCAGGAGACTCCGACCTGATCTCCAGTGACATATTCTACTCAAGGATCTTTGGAAACACATAACCAGAATGACACACTCCACGATCTCTGTCATCCCAAATGACACTCGTTTGATAGATACACTCTATCGGGTCTCACACCTCATTCCCAGATGGCCCATCCGAGATACAATGTTTATCGGATATCACTGTTAAGTCCATCATAGTGAATCTCAGTAGAAACAAAAATATTTTAGGATATGGAATCAGACTTATGAACCACTAGGAGATACTAGAACCCAAAATGGTGGCTTGAATATCTCTCATATATTGGATTAGTCCCAGTATCCACTAGGGGATACTACAACCATATCTGATATTCCACAGATCACATCACTCAGATATAGGATCACCACATGTGTATATGTGGTGAAACAAATTCAAAAAACCCCATCTCATATCACTCACGATGTACTGGATTATACCGGTGATACCAAAAACCCTATTTAAACCACACACTGGGTAGGGGATCTTATAATTGATGATATTGTAACCCTACTATCATCGCTTGTTATGTAGGCGATATTGTACCCAAATATTCCACAATAACCTACTAGGGTTCCCTACTAGATAGGGGATCACCAACCATAAAGATTTGGTCAAACCGATACCAATAACCTGATCTAGGGAATTTATAATCATGAGGATCCTACCCTAGCCTCACCATATGGATGCTACTACTCTATATGATCTCATCCAATCTATGGGATCACAAACCTTTGTTGATGATGTAATACAGATACCCCTCATAACATCAATATTGGGGGCCCACTCAACCATTTCAATCTATGTGTCACTAACCCATTAAACCACTAAAATATTTCCTTTACTCAACACCTCTTAGGCTTGAACCCTATCCACCATCACGTTCTATGTGGAAAAAAATTTTGTACAAACAGTTTACTTGCCCAAACCATATAACTGGTCAAAAGTGAACAATAATCATGTACTATTCATTATGAGGACTACGCCACGATCCTGGAACAAACCAAACACCTTACTCCATTGTGATCCTCTTAGAAAATCACCCAAAATTGATATAAATTCATATATAACATTCACTGAGTGAAAAAGTCACATTTCAACAGAGATGCCCAAACCAAGCCTCATGGGTCCCGTGCCTCGATTTCAGTTTCAGCTCCCATAATTGGTCTTGAAATTTCTAAATTAAATTTAGTGTCTCATCACAACTGATGGTGAATAAATCGGACATCAAATGCATAAGATATGTCCCATACAAGATTCACCATATAATAACAATTATATTTTTATTTTTATTATTAAATTTGGACTTTTCGAGCCACTGATCCTCAGGGTGAACACATAACGTCCTAAAAATGGCCTCAAAACATCAATCTCAACCCCAGGGTCATGTACCTAAAGAAGTAACATGAGTCAAACACTGGGTTTAAGAGTTATAGGGGTTTAAAGAACCCCTTGACCCGTTTTGGTGGGACCAACCCGCTCTAGTAGGCCCAACTATCCTAGCCCATGGCCCATGGTGTAGCCACCATCGGCATGGAAACCCATCACGGTGTGACCCATTGTCCCCTACCTCGCTTACCAGCAGCCTCCTCCACACCATTGTCAAAACCCGCCTCTGCTACTGAATACCACCCCAGCCACGCCGCCCCCTTCCATGCCCAGACCATCATCAGAGCACCGACATAACATTCGCGGACCATCAGGATCACTTTAGTGGTCTCAATCTGAGATATGTTCTGGAATGATTGGGATGATATATTCATCAATGAATTAATTAATCAAATTATAACAAAACATAATCAATTGGATTGGGAGTAAAACTCAAATCCACAAACCTCATGGTAAAAATATGGTGCTTCAGTTGAAAAATGACACCCATGATGCACTAATTCAGTATTTGGTGATGGTTGGTGTTGAAAAAAGCTTCAAGAGGAACCTCTTGGGATTTATTCTTCAAAGAAGAAGGGGTAGGGGAGGTATTTCTTCTATTCACTCCATTGGGGAAGATGATAGGGAGAGATTATTTGTTTTATTTCTTTTTATAAAATAATTTCTTCTTAACAACATAGTTTCCCCTAAACCGACTCCCAGAAATTCCCAAATTTATATCACTCCAACGGTAAAAACAGTGTTCTAGTCTCAACTGCGGTCTTATAAATATGATTTGATACTTCATTCATCTATTATTTGATCTGGAATCAAAATAAATAAATAAATTTTATTTCGAACATGCCTCGATATGTTTTTTCATAGAAATCCTACGCCCGCAAAGGTTATTCATTGCCTATGGTAAATAGAACACTCTGAACTGAACCATGTCCATGATAATCTGATCTGGTATATTATTTAAGAGATAACTCATTTTTCCCATCTGAATATTATAAATATAATTAGTTTTTTTTTAAATATTATTTCTGGTACACTAGGCCTTATAATTGCATGTCGACTTAGCATATGACCTCCAAAATACTCAAAAGAAAACGCCAATGTTTTATGGGTCAAATCCTAAGTCACAACATCATCCCCACCTTAAGATATTTTTTCCCTGAAAAGACAGTGGTTAGGCCTGAGGCAAAGTAGAGATCTCCTAACTAGGTCTCTCATTCCAGCGAGTTCACAAAAACCCCACCTGGTTTTCTATACTGTTGACAAGCACATGCTGAGGGAGACACAAGGGCTACCACACTAAAGCCCATCTCATCACAGGTCTATATCATGCTCCTAGAAACATGTCTCCTTAGCTAGAATATGTGGTAACCAATAATCACCTGGTTTTGTACAGTCATAAGATCTAGCAGTATGCCACCTTGCTAACTAGATGATGGGACCAACAAACCTACTCCAAACACACATGTTAGAGGGACTCACCCACCACACCTTGATACTTTCGAATTTGGGTGCCACTGACTCACCTATAGGGTTTTTTATTTCAGCTCAATAATTATTTTTAGTGAGGAATGTTTCCTTAATTCTTGTGACTCTGATGCCATATCAAAATGAACCACACCCTCTGAAAACAACGTGCATTCTAAACCGATGTCGAATGTTCATGGGAAAAAACAAAACATATAGGTTCTACAAAGTACAAACCCTGGGTCTTACATGGGCGTTTTTTAAAAACTTCCCAATAGAAAACCCCACCCCAAAAACACAACTTAGAGGGACTCATCCACCACACCTCGACAAAGTCCACTTGGGGCTGCGCTGACTTGCCTTCATGGTTGTAGTCGTGTCCCAAAAATGCCCCTCGGGGGAGGGAAGGATCCATATTCAATGTTTATTAGATGGTATGACGAAAAAAACCATGATCTTACCAACACCTTACACAAACCTCGAGAATGAAATGAAAACGAATATGTACCACTTAATAGTGTCTATCAATGCTACTATAGATTGTAGAAAGGACACATATTGTACCACTATCCATCCACATAGCCTCTACATAAATGGAAAATATGTCCTACAATTCATTCCTACTCTATCCTCTAACTCTTTGAGGCTAGAGTGGACCACCTAGTGGGGTGGTGGTGGAAACTCATACCATCTGTGACCACCCGCTAGTAGACCAGCTCCTCCTCCACATCCACCACCCTGAGCGGATTGAAGCACAAAATGTTGTGTATGAAATTGTGGATAGTTTACTATCTCCTTCTCATTAGAATAGTGGGTTGGACAATATCTCACAAGATGTCCTCGACCATCACAAGTATAACATAGCTTTTCCTATGGGAGAACAGATCTGGTTTGAGAGTCTTGATACCCCTGAGACTCAGATCCTCCATATCTGGGTCTCCTTCTAAAATGTAATGCACATCTGAATCACTGAGCATGTCATCAGCTACCAGCTACTCAACCAGCTGTTGCAGTCTCACATCCTGCGTGCCCAGCACTGATGGTAAGAGTATGCTTGGCTAGGAATCTCTCCACCACTAAGGCATTCTCCAATACTCCGACATTGGTGGAATTGTGGAGTGGCACAACAGATTCCCTGATCTCCCAACATAATCCTTGATCAAAGGTTCATTCTCAGAGGAATGGGTCTTAAACCACATCCCATGAGTATTGTGATAGGCTAGTGAAACTTTTCGTGTACTCCGCCATGGTCCTACCATACTGCTGGAGCTATATAAGCTACGAGAAACGCACTGACCACATGGTTTCCAGATAAAACTCATCCCCAAAGAGCCAACCAAACACTTACCAAGAGAGTGTCTCATTATTATGGGTCTGAGTCACAAGACTCCACCATTTCTCGACTGAACTACGAAAAAGGCCGACTACTAGGACCAAAATCCGATCGGGGGGTGTCCTCACTAGGAAGAGAACTTGGGTGACTGCTGAAAGAAATTTATGAGTTGCCTAGGGGTCTGGGTCACCCAAGATCCTCTGAGGGTACTGCTTCTAGTTCTCATGCAGAGCACTCAGTCTACACTCATCCTCATCCTACATTGTCGGCTCAACGTTCTTCTTGACTGATGGTGCCTCAACTTTCAGACCACCTAAAGGTTCGGCCTCAAAACCTGTGCCATAAACAAAATCCTCTCCAGAGGTCATATCATCATCACAATCCATAGTGGAACCATGACTAGCTTCCATTGTGGATGCATCATGAAAAAATCAAGATGTGCCATAGTCAAAGAGTATATCTAGTGAGCTGACTGAAGAAGGACAAGAAAAATCCAAAACCCAGTCTTATATGATTCATGTACCATTATTCCCACTACAACCAATGTCCTAATGTGCTGAGTCAAATGACAGGTTATCAGTCTCTTGGTGAATGGATATGTGAGCCGCCACACCAACGCAAGAGTCTCTGGCCTGAAAGCCTAACTTGAAACACTCCAACACTATCGCAATGAAACGCAAACCAATATAAACATTGTGGTTCCATATTAAAACTATACACCTTTGTTACCACTCATTCACAACCTGACCCAACGGGGCTTGAGTCATGACTCCCCATGTTTTCCTCTAATAGGCCTGGGGCTGGCGACTAGCACTATGTTGGCTATCACACACATGGGAGGCTTTAGTCTATCGTACCTATACACACGAACCCACATACACCTCCATGAAATAGTGAAGAGATATTTAAAAAACTGAAAAGAAATTCATGCATACATCTAGTCCAAACAAATCACAGTAAAAGTACAAAATGGGTAATAATTGTCCCACAAAATGAAAACTACTAAAGCATCCATCCAAGTAATAAATAGGGGATCACTATCAAATTAACCCACCAGAAATAACCTCGCACCAACTCTGATAAACACTATTTCCAGTCCATCTTTCTAAGCTCTAGCTACTTAGGGTCCTCTGGGGACTTCGCTGAAAGGCCTATGGTTTTCACAAGACACAATACATATGCGGAAAAAAGCCTACGGGGTTGATTATAATGATACTTAGTAGGATCGCCAAAAACACCAAAATAAAGGACAAACTAAAAAGAATCAATCTTCTCATCCCAACTAGAGGTAACCCAAATGAAAGAGAAACACCATCTTGGGACCATCTTTAGATAAAAAAGACTATTCATCTCAAACCCTATGGTGTGTAATCAAAGGATTGATATCACCATAAGGGAAACTCATATTTCACCCAGATATACTCATCTCATGAACCATGAATCGTATTGTTCAAACCTCATTGCCAATGACAGATTATACTCAATGATTTAAGGAAAAACATTACTAAGAGAGCACACTCATTGTGATCTGTCATCCTAGATTACACTCGTTTGAGAGATACACTCCATTGGGTCTCACACTACCATCCTAGATGGCCCATCTGAGAGATCATGATCATCAGATATCTCCATTAATACCATCACACTATGACTCAGTAAAAAAACTCCACAACTAGGGGATCACACCTAGGAACCACTAAGTGATACTATAACCCAAACATGTATCTTAATTATATCTAAGATAGGGGATCTCCCCTAGGATCTGGTTGTGGATACTACAACCCAATCTCACTTCCATAGATCACATCACTCGGATAAAGGATCGTCGTTAATGTATAAGTGGTCAAAATGATGTTGACATGCCCATCTAGTGTCACTTGTGATGTATGGTATCGTATTGGAGATACCAAAAACCCTGTCGAAACCACATGTTGAGTAGGGGTCGTATAACTAATGATATTTCAACCCTAATATAATCACCCACTGCATAGGGGATATTATTCCCAAATATGACACAAAACCTTATAGGGTTGTCCTGCTAGATGGGGAATCTCTACACATGTAGAGATGGTCACGTCAATTCCAATAACTCAATAGAGGGAAACATTATGCTAGAGGATCCTCCCCTGGCCTCACTAGAGGGATAATACTACTCTATCTGAGCTCATCCTATAGAGGGGATCGTAATATAGTATCGTGGAAGTAAAACCAACAACCCTCATAGATTATGGAGTAGGGTGGACCACTCAACCCTTCCGGTCATGGCATTATTGACCTAGGAAACCATTATGATATCTCCTACACACCATGACTCCTAGGCTCGAACCATGGCCCACATCATGTTCTATGGTGAAACATGTAGGACAGGCTGCTTACATGCAAAAAATGGACAACTGGTCAAAAGAGAAAAACCAACCCAAATGGGTAATTTTGGGGCCCACTCCTAAATCCCATAACACATCAAACACTTCTCTCCATTGCGATCCTCATAGAAAAATAGATTGTAAGGACTATACATTCGTCCAAAATGCAAAACCAGTGAAAAATTCACATTTCACTGCAGACGCCCAAGCAGAGCCCCATGGGGCATGCACCATGATTTTATTTTAATCTTCTAAAATAGGTCTTTAAAATCCACATTAAATTTATGGTTCCAACACCACTGAAGGCGCATCAATCGTACTTCGGTATAAAGAGGTACGTCCAATAAAAAATTCACCAAATAATAATAATTATATTCTTATTATTAAAATTAGATGTTACCTGCAACTGAGCTTCATGAATGAGACATAAAGTCCTCCAAATAGACTAAAATTTCTTTCCTTGACATAAGGCTCAGGTAGTCGTAGATGGAACGTGAATTATACACCCGATTTTGGATTTACAGTGGTTTAAAGACCCTTGGCCCATTCTGTCTAGACAGGTCCGCTCTGGTCGGTCCAACCGTGCCAACCATCGACCCGCTTTCCAGCCACCATCGGTCTGCTATCTCTCTGCTGCACCACCCTGAGGTGTCCCTGTGCTGACCTATGGAAACCACTATGCCAACATAAACCCACCATCATTTCACTACCACAACCCCACATCCACCACTAGAAGCCACCCCCACAACATAGGAAACTGCCACGCCACCTCCTTCAATAGTTGGAGCATTACAGAAGCACCACCAGAACATCCGCAGAACACTGGTACAACCCTGGTGGTCAAAATATAATTCCAAATATGTTCTAGAAATACCACGGTGAGATATTCATCAATATGTTGATGATTCGAACATAAAAATCATAAACAAGGAGATCGTGAGTAATACTCAAATCCGCCTACCTCTTGGTGAAATGTTGGTGCTTTTGGTACAGAATGATGCTCACAGTGCATCGATTCTCGATCTACTGATGATCAGTGTCAAAACATTTTTCGTGTGGAACCTCTTGGCCTTGATTCGTTGACGAGGAAGGGGATGGGGAGGGATATCAGTCATGTGCACCTTGGTAGAAGAAGAAAGAGGAATTGGATTTGTTTTATTTTTTTTAAATAAAACAATATCCTCTAAACACCTTGGTACTCCCCAACCTGACACCAAGTGCCGACCAAACTTACCTAGTCCCTAGGTTAATACAAGAATTCCATAAGCAACTCTGGTCTCAAAAATTAGATTCAAAATTCAATTTAGGAGTTATTTGATATCACGTCCATAATAAATAAATTTAATTTATTTATGAAATTTCCATCAGTAACATTTTCCACAGTAATCCTACACCTGCAAAGGTTATACCCCGCCTAGGATAAACATAACACCTCAGAATCAACTGTCGACTCCGTTTTCTGAACAAAGATACCATTTAATAGATAAATCATTTCATCTATCTCTATAGTTTGAAAATAATTAATTTTTTGTTAAATTTATTTCAGGAACACCAGGCCTCAGAATTTCACGTAGACTCAACGCCTGGTCTCAGAAATATTTATAGAAATATTTAAAAGGATTATGGGTCAAAAACATAATTACTACAATAAAAACTTGTTCGGAAACTACAAGGGGATGTGGATATGGCACAGATATACTCAGGGGAAACAACTGCGACATGATTTTTTGGGCCTTAATTGGGGAAAACAGATATAGAACAATAGGCCTTGCTACACACCCGGGTTTAAAATCCTAGGGGATGTGATTTGGAAATTCACAAACACATCATCAACCATTATGACATATTTTAATAGAAAATTACTATGAATGACCGGGGAAAATACTAAGGTTTCATTGATTATAGTTTTAGGATTCAAGATTTAGGAACACTATATGTAATTTTTCGTGATTATATGGTATCCTAATATAATCAATGTTTGTCACACTATAACATTCCCTGCCTAGGATCCACTAATCTAGTGCACCGATACGGGACATTATTTTACATCAAGAGCATCTCCCCATATGCCAGAGGTTTCCAACTTGCATAAAGGTTCCAATAACATACATGGGGAGACTATACCCACTTTTTTAGAGTAATCCACAACTAGTAATAAGTTATATAACTAAAACAATAGGCACCAATCAATAACATGCATAAATAAAAAATTCCCAAAATTGGTTACAACCATAAGAAATAACAAATATTTCATGTTGTACTATAGTTCCATGTGAACAAAACCCCTAATAGAAGAAAAATCGAAAAATCCCCAAAATGTCCCAAAATTCATGTCTGGAACCTCACCCAACATGTCCCATGTCCAACTAAACTCCCTAACATAGTTCCCTTTCCCTTTTCCTCGCCTAAAATCATGAAATGTGCTCGGGTACCCAATGGATGCCGGAGAAGGGTGTGAGTATAACTCAGTAGGCCCCCACGAACGGTGTCTACAAAATATCCATCAAAAGCAGATAGTGAATGAAATTGAAAAATAATGACCAGTAAAGATAAACAGTTCAATAGTCATATTTTTATTTAGGTTCCCTTAAGATAACCTACTAGGTATCCCAGATTCATTTCCAGTACATTTAATTTTCCATTCCACCCTTTTGGTGGGTTCAATGGATTATGAATATTTAATGTTTTCAAGCATATGGGAATAAAATCAAGTCCTATATTACTAGGAATCACATTGTAAAAAATCCATAATCTTCACCTCAGACACTCAGTCTGGGTGGAATGCAACTGTTAGGGGAATGGAACTTCGTCCCCTTCACTATCCCAAGCATTTTGCGGTGGTGTTTAGAGCCTCAGTCTAACTCGAACCATGGGCATTGAACCTCAGTTGATTTCTATCTGAACCAATCCATGTGCACATGGTTATTTATCATTAACCACAATTAATCATATCACAATAAGCATAGACAACATCATTTACAACATCTCAACAATATCAAATAATGGGGAATTATAATTTCTCCCCAATCCATTAACACATTAATCATTTATATAACTTCACCCCCTTATCCCTAATTCCCATTTCTAATGCTCATCTCGCTAAACATGTCCAAGTATAAAGCTAATCCCCTTTCATTTTTCAATTAATCATTTTAACGCCATTTTCATGCCAACCAACTAGCTTCTTAGGCCATTACCCAACCTAAGTGTATTAATAAAAACCCAATCGCACATCCTTCAATAATATTATCATGTTCATCATGGGATCTATGTTCTCACACAACAGCCTACACTTACCTAACACTATGTCTTGGGAGTATCGGCACACACCATGGGCACCCCCAAAATAGGATGCATCATCCTCCATGCATCCCATAGGGATCATGAGGTTTCCATTATGTTTTTTAAACACACAATAAAACACATCATGTAAATGGAACCAAAAAATAATCAAAAGAGGGAATGAGTAAAACCTATTACACACAAATCTATATGAATCCCAAGGGATAAAAATTTTAGACCACCTACCTTGAATCAATTGGAGAAAACCCTCCCAATCAAAGACTTAGATCCCAATTAAACAAACCCTTGATGCTTTACCATAAAAATAACTGAAAAAGAAGGGTTGGAGATCTTCTAATGAATATGGGGATGAAATACAATCTATAATCCAAAAAGAGAAGTAAGAGTGGGATTAGCCGTACACAAATCTTCAATCTGCATCTAATGGCCCTCCAAACAGCCCTAAGAAGAGGGAGATTGGTCATTGGAAGCTCCTGGAGATTTTAAGGCATCACTAGGGCTGGAAAAGAAATAATGGAGGAAAATCCCAAGTGGTATTAGAAAAACTATAATGGTGTTTTTGTAAATTCTTAAATTTATGTTGGCTACACTATTTACCATCACAGTTTCCAAACCATACGGAGGCTACTGTCTGAAAATTCTACCTCTGTGCAGTTTACCTAGGATATCGACATGGTCACGACTAACCTTGTGCAAGCCTAGAAGAGGACACATCTTGCATGCCCTTCTCTCACATGGTTTTCCAAACCATGTGCAAGATGTATGGATTGCCACTACCCGAAATGTCTCCCCTCGCACGGTTTAGTAGGTAGTGTGCAAACCATGTGGTTTTTTCAGAAACCCCCCTTTTCACATTTTTCATATCTCAAACCCCTGTATCTCCCCAATCCTTCTTATAGACATGGGAACACATTTAATTAACCAAAAAAGGGTACTTGTACTGAAAAGTGAGAAAAATACCTTACAAAGAAATCTGGGATCATACAACCTCCCTACCATATAATGGCTCATCCTTGAGCTGCTCTTTATGAGCATCATCAGGATCAGAATAGAAGCGGTTGGTCCATTGGGTCCACATATCAAACTCTTGCTCCCATGTTTCCTCTAGAACATTTCATTTCAGCCATAGAACACGAACCGGGGTGTAACACCCGAGACTTTTATGTTATATAAATCATAAAAAGAATATTTTTCTACACACAACACTTGCTTGGCTTGCTTTACACGAAATCGCAACCTTCCTCGATAGCTTGCGTCGTACGCAATACCGAGTTTCAGTAAACTATGATATGCTAATAAAATATTATTAAAACTAGCCGTTATGAATAGTAATAACAACTTTTTGAAATTTTATAAATTTTATTTTTCAAAATGGACTTCAGTTTTGGATTTGTAATATTCAAATTATCCTAGGGTGAAATTTTGGTATTTTTTAGAAAACATTCAATTTTTTATGAATAGTGAAACCACTAAGTGGTAGTTAAAAAAACTAAATTTTTCATAAAACTTAATTTCACCGCTTCTGTGAGTGGAATTTCTAAAATCCGAGAGACATGGTTGATGTCAGTAAGTAAAATGTGGTTCAATGAGATGAAAGTAATTTTTTGGTGAATAGTAACTTTTTACTTTTTTTTACCACGGTTAAAAGTAAATAGGGTAATTAAGGGTAAAATTGATATTATTATTACCCTAACACATGTACTAATTCTATTGGACAAGTTTAATTCGACAAAAAACAAACTTAGGAATAAAATATGACCATTTAGGCCCACTTGGATTAGATTAGGACATTTATTATTAATTTATTTAAAGAAGGGTTAAAATAGTGAAAATCAAAGTTTAATAACTAAATCATTTTTAATATGGGGTTATACATAAGATAAATTCTACTATAAATATTAATTAGAAAGATAAAAATATTTCCTACATAATGGTATTTTATTTTTAATTTTTAGACATTAAATAATCTAATTTATTTATGACACAAAGATGATGTAGTAATTAACTTATTAATGAAATATTGACATAATTGATGTTATAAACACCAAAATAAATGTAATTTGACTCTTTTTATGAATTCCAATAATTTTCTAGATTAATATGACATGTTAGAATTGATTTAAGTAACTTTATTCGAACTAATAATTCTGTTATTATTTTCACAAAAATTAATTACTAAATAGTGTCAAAATTGACAAAAAATAGTTTTTAAAACAAATATTATATTAGTAATTGTTATTTTATTCCTAAAAATCTATGGTTCGTCCAAATGACTTAGATAAGGTTATATATATTAATAATAAACAACATGGGGTTCTTTTGGCTGCTTATAGTAAGTTCATTAACCTTATAGTATAAGAACACAAGAAGACACGGTAAAAGTAAAATTATTTAACTTAATGTTAAATATAAATGATAAGGTTAAAATAGGAACCTAAATTTGTATAAATTCTATTGGATGAGATTATTTCGACCCATCCCAACCTTAGCCTCGAAATAAATGAATTTGGGGCTATTTAAAACCGAACTTGACTTTATAATAAAATAATATTTTTAGTTATTCCAAAGGTGCCCCTCTCCTCCCTTATAAAAGGGCACCTCCTCCCTCTCTTCCTCACACCACATTGAGCCTTCATGCTCGGACAACCACTAACACTTTCTCCTCTCCACTTCCCTAGAGACATCCTAGAGGTCCTGGTCTTCTTCAATGACCAATTTTAGTGCCCTAAAAGAAGGTCTCAAAGAATCACTTCAAAGAAAAGGTAATGTCTGTTACCGATTCTTTCATCTTTATTTCTTCGTACACTTCTTCTTCTTTAGTTGTTTCATTATGAAGTAATAACATCAGTATCACTCATATACTGATATGTTATTATAAGTATGAAACAACCCTATTTCACCATCTATCCATCCTGCGGAAAAAGAAATCACCGCGCGTGCGTACGTACGGAATACCGTCTCCACACCGTGGTGTAATCTATTTTCCACCACCACCATACTTGGATGGGTATAATGGTATAAATAATGACTATATATGACTATTATAAATTGATACTAATTCTGAAATAGTATACATACACTCTAATACAATTCCACGATCATAGGAACGATATCATCACTCGTGCGTACGTACGGAATACCGTCTCCACGATGTGATGTGACTCGTTCTACATAATCTTCATTTCATAATGATTATATAAATGAATTGAATGAACTAATATGATATATATTACACTAATAAAATTCTTGAAATTAGGTATCTATAACCTAAATAGAAGAATAAGAATTTATTCGACAAAACATGCATAAGAACAAAAAGTTATAAACACCCGAATAACAAGTAGCAATGAAATATTACTACTAAGAAGCTAAGAATATGACCATATATGATATCATAAAAATAAGTATGATTCTGGAATAAGTCAATAACATTATTTAAATCATTATACAGGAGTTTCGGACACTTACGAAGCAAAACGGACCTAAGGTAGGGGAAAATATCACAATCTCATTTTTATCCAAGATTTTTTATACTTTGGTATTTACTGGGGTGTATTTTAACATCCAAATCCATGTTTCCTCAGTATGTAATATTTATATCCTTATACAATAGTTTATATCCAATTTTACCCTTTGGTGAGTTTTTAGTAAAAGATATGAAAGGAATCTTTTGTCGTTTTTTGTACGAGGTACTTTTTGACTTTTCCGACAAAAGTACGAAGAATGTTTTTTTAACTTATACGGCATGAATGGATTTTTAAAACATATTTTCCAAGAAGCTTCCTTTAGAATTTTTCAAGTTTATTTTTAATCAACTTCATTTATTTATAATTTTATGACATGTTAAGAAATGAAAAGTGTTTTTGAAGCAGAAAGGATATTTTCCTCAAGAATGGAGTTCAAGTGTTTTATCAAAATTATTTTGAATCTAAGATAATAAAGGGTTTTGTTTTTATCCTTATTATTACATTGATTTGATTATGTTCTGATTGAATTATTTTTATGAATTCCTTTATCTTATATGAATTGTTTTATGATGTCATGATGTGTAAGAATCCCTTTTTTATTACATGGGTTATGATATGATGTATGGTTTATGATTTTGTGGCACACATAAGAATGGTATCATTATGATAAGGGTGGGACCTATATCTCCCTCCAATGCATTGGGTAAAGATTTTATATCTCATGAGATAGACATGGCAGGAACGGTAGGTTATACCGGTTCAGTGAAACAGGACTAAATTGAGGGTGACTCGGTTCAGAAAGGGACTTTGTCCACTAAGATAGTCTTGGCTATGAGTCTTGACTAACAAGAAATGATTCTCTATGATTATGTGTGTATGCCACAAAGTTTCATGTTTCAATTTATTATTATTGTGATTACATTTCACTGCCATGATTTATCCCATGTTATGAAATTATGATCTCTTTTACAGGATAAGATTTCCAAAAGTTATGTGCTTATGTATACGATGTGATTGATATTTATTTTGTTTACCCTTACTGAGCATTTGAGCTCACCCTTTTGTATGTTTTCTTTCCCCAGGTCAGGAAGAAGGTTATTATGTAAGATATGCCAAAAGGAACTATAGATATGATGAAATAAATGGGAGACAGTGTAGACGCTTTATGAACCAGTTGTTTATATTTCCCAGTTTCTAAAGACACTATACCTATACGGTCCTTTAGTGGTTTTGTGATATGTTGTAATAAGTATGCTTCAATTTTGATGTATTAACAATGTATGTAAAGTATGGGTCGTTATAGTTGGTATCAGAGGAAAGGTATAGTCAACCTTTAGAAACTAGGATATGAAAGCCTTAGTAAGAACCCTAAGGATAAGTCTAAGCATAGAACACAATCTTAGTGTTTTAGAAATGACCATGAATAACCTAGGATAAGACCTGAAGTGTGAAATCTTATTCTTGATTATGTGGTTTTCCTATTATAATTAGTGTTTCTCACACTATTCTTCTTGGTTTTAGTCAATGGCTGGAACCCGAAGGAATCGTGTTAATGCGGAATGCGATGGGCAATGCAATGATTGTCCCCCTGAGAAACCAAACGTTATGGAAGCTGGAATGAAAAATATTGTAGCCATGCTCACACAACTTTCTCAAGCTATGAATCATGCAGGACTTCCAAATGAGAAAAGGAAGGAGCAACATTCTGTTGAATCCTTCATGAGACAACGTCCACCTTCATTCAGTGGGTCTACTGATCCATTAGTTTCTGAACAATGGATTAGTACTACTGAAAAGATATTTTCAGTTCTTCAATGTTCTAAACATGATAAAGTCATATTAGCGGTGTATCGTTTGGAAGGTGATGCTGATCAATGGTGGAATCTTATTAAGAATACGAGGCAAATGGATGAAATGGACTCCATGGAATGGGACAAGTTCAAGAACTTATTTTTCAATAAGTACTTCCCTCGTATTCTCCGAACAAAGATGGAGAAAGAGTTTCTTGAACTGAAGCAAAAGGATGATGAATCTGTTGGTACCTATGAAGCAAATTTTACAAGACTTGCAAGGTACGCTTCTGGTATTATTATCCAACCTGAGAGTAATATCGATCGATTCTTTAGTGGCTTAAAACCAAGTCTTCGAAGGGTGTTATCCATAAGGTACTTCAATAGCTACGAGGAAATCGTTCGATGTGCTCTCAAAGTTGAGATGGAGATTGGAGTAACCCATCAGTCATATAGGTTTGATAAGAAGAGGAAAATGGAATTCAAAGGAAAATATAAAGAGCACACTGAAAAGAATATGAGCTTTCCCTTGTGCTCAAATTGTGGAAAGAAACGTGGAGGGAGTTGTCTTAAAGGGACAAGTAAATGTTTCAAATGTGGAAAAGAAGGTCATCGGGCATTTGAATGCCACGATGATGGGAAGAAGATGTCTAATGATGCAAACAAAGGAAGAGATGCACATAATGATCCTACTACACTTCAATGTTTCAAGTGCAAGGAGATGGGACATTATGCCAATAAATGCCCTAATCCAAGGGTTGATGATGATGGTCGACGTCAACAAACTCTTAAGGCTAAAGACAAAGGAAAGTCACATGCAATTTCTATCAGCGATGTGGAGTACGATAATGATGTGGTGAAAGGTACACTTACCATCCACTCTAAAGTAGCAAATGTTTTATTTGATTCTGGATCCACCCACTCCTTTATTTCTGAATAATTTTCTAAGGGTATCACCATATTACCTCAACAGTTAGATGTTGAGTTAGTTGTGACAACCCCTAATGGTACAACAGTCGCATCAAAATTTTATAATTCTTCTCTGATCAAAGTTTGTGGGAAAGTGCTTCCTGAAAATATTTTGATCCTTCCTATAGTGGAATTTGATGTGATTCTTGGAATGGATTGGCTTTATCTACATGGATCTCATATTAATTTCCAAAGAAGGGAAGTCACATTTCATATTCCAGATCAATCTATGATTATCTATCGAAGCAAGGATGAACATAACCTTCCAGTGGAAATTTTTTCCATTTTATGGGTATTGATTCCACTAAATGAAGGTTATTTATCTCAAATGGTTGGTGAGAAACTGACGATTAAGAATATGCCCATTATACGGGAGTTTGATGATGTCTTTCCAGATGAATTTTCGGGTCTTCCACCGAATCGTGAAGTTGAGTTTTCAATAGAACTCGTACTGGGTGCTTTGCCTATTTCAAAGACACCTTATAGAATGGCCCCAATTGAGTTGCAGGAATTGAAGAAGCAACTCCAAGAGAATATTGATAAGGGGTTCATACGCCCTAGTGCGTCACCTTGGGGAGAACCTGTTCTGTTTGTTAAGAAGAAAGATGGATCAATGAGACTCTGCATTGATTATCGAGAACATAACAAGATCACTATCAAGAACAAATATCCTCTCCCGTGCATTGATGACCTATTTGGCCAACTACGCGGAGCTCAATTCTTTTCCAAGATTGATATTTGTTCAGGGTATCATCAATTAAGGTTCAAAAGGGAGGATATACCAAAGACGGATTTCCGTACAAGGTATGGGCACTATGAATTTATAGTGATGCCATTTGGTCTTACTAATGCCCCTGTTATCTTCCTGGATCTGATGAATAGCGTCTTTAGAGACTATCATGATCAATTTGTGGTAGTCTTTATAGATGATATTCTTGTCTATTCAAAGATCAAGGAAGAACATAAAGATCACTTGCGAATTATATTGAAGACCCTGAGAAAGGAGATTCTCTATGCCAAATTTACCAAGTGTGAATTTTGGCTTCAAAAAGATTCATTTATGGGTCACATAATCTCAAATGAGGGGATATCTGTGGATCTAGCAAAAACAAAGGTTATCGAAAGATGGTCGAGACCAACAACATTAACTCAGATCTGAAGTTTTCTTGGTTTGGAAGGATATTATCGACGTTTTGTGAATGATTTTTCACGATTATCCAATCCACTCACCAAGTTGACTCGAAAAGGAGTTATGCTTGTTTGGACGGAGGAATGAGAAGAGAATTTCAAGGAGTTGAAAAGAAGGTTATCCAGTGCACCAGTGCTCACACTACCTTGTAGTGGAGAAAGGTTTGTGATCTACAGTGATGCATCCAAGAAGGGATTGGGGTGTGTTCTTATGCAAAATGATATGGTGATATATTATGCCTCACGATAGTTGAAAATCCATGAGCAAAATTACCCAACACATGATTTGGAGTTAGCTGCGGTAATCATTGCATTAAAGATTTGGAGGCATTACCTTTATGGTGAAAGTTGTGACATTTATACTGATCATCAAAGTTTAATGTATATTTCCACACAAAAGGAGCTGAATATGCGCCAAAGAAGATGGTTGGAGCTGATTAAGGATTATGACTGCTCAATCCATTACCACCCTGGGAAAGCAAACAAGGTGGCAGATGCATTAAGTCGACAAGGCCATGCTAGTTTATCCATGATGAGGATCACAAAAGATCCAATATTTATGGATTTACAAAGGATGGATCTTGGAATTATAATGAAGGGGAAAAAATCGTATCTTTCTCAAATGAATGTTCAACCATCTATACATGTGAAGATTAAAGAGGCACAGAAAGAAGATGTCGAGTTACAAAAGAAGGTGAGAAATGTTCCTAAATTCAACCCTGATTGTGATGGGATAATAAAGTTCAGGAATCGGGTTTGTGTTCCTCCCATCCCCGAATTAAAGAAGGATCTACTGGATGAGGCTCATAGTTCATCATTCTCTATTCATCCTGGAAGCACGAAGATGTATAGGGACCTGAAAGAGTACTTCTGGTGGGATGGCATGAAAAGAGATGTTGCTGAATATGTCTCTCGATGCTTGGTTTGTCAACAAGTTAAAGCTGAGAGACAGAAGTCTAAGGGGATGTTACAACCATTACCCATACCCGAATGGAAATGGGAAAACATCACTATGGACTTTGTCACAGGACTTCCTAAAACATCCAAAGGCAATAATGCTATTTGGGTCATAGTTGATCGTCTTACAAAGTCTGCACACTTCATTGCTATTAGATAGGTTTTCTCTCTGGATTAGCTTGCCAGGATATATGTAAAGGAAGTGGTAAGATTGCATGGAGTACCACTTTCTATTATATCTGATCGGGATCCGAGATTTACCTCGAAGTTCTGGCGATGTCTTCAGCATACTCTGGATACAGAGTTGAGTTTCAGTACTGCTTATCATCCTCAGACAGACGGTCAGTCTGAGAGAACAATTCAAACTCTAGAAGATATGTTGAGAGCTTCCTCTATGGATTTCATAGGTGGTTGGGATCAACACCTACCATTGGTGGAATTTTCTTATAATAATAGATTTTACTCCAGTATTCAGATGGCTCCTTATGATGCTCTCTATAGAAAGAAATGGAGGACTCCAACTTGCTGGGAAGAAGTTGGGGAAAGAAAGCTATTATGACCTGATCTCGTTGATAAAATGGTAGAAAAGGTCACATCTATTTAACAACACATAAGAGCAGCTCAGAGTCGACAGAAAAGTTATTCCGACAACCGAAGAAAATACTTAGAGTTTGAAGTGGGTGATAAAGTGTTCTTACGAATATCTCCCTGGAAGAGGGTTATGAGATTTGGAAAGAAGGGGAAGTTGAGCCCTAGATATATCGGTCCTTTTGAAATACTGGATCGTGTTGGGAACGTAGCTTACCGATTGGGGCTTCCACCGAATCTCTTGGAAGTTCACGATGTGTTCCATGTATCTCTCCTGGGAAAGTACATACCTGATCCTTCACATGTACTCAGCTCCGAAGTTATACCGCTGGAGCAAGATCTTTCTTATGAAGAACAGCCGATAGAGATTCTGGATCGTAGCGAAAAATTCCTACGAAACAAGACCACTTTCTTTGTGAAAGTTTAATGGAGGAACCACCAATAAGAATAAGCTACATGGGAGCTTCAGGATATGATGAGGGAGAGGTATCCTCATCTGTTTGTTACAAAGTGATGAATTTCGAGGGCGAAATTCATTTTAAGGGGGGTAGATTGTAACACCCGAGACTTTTATGTTATATAAATCATCAAAAGAATCTTTTTCTACACACAACACTTGCTTTTCTTGCTTTACACGAAATCTCAACCTTCCTCAATAGCTTGCGTCGTACACAATACCGAGTTTCACTAAACAATGATATGCTAATAAAATATTATTAAAACTAGTCGTTATGAATAGTAATAACCACTTTTTGAAATTTTGTAAATTTTATTTTTCAAAATGGACTTCATTTTTGGATTCGTAATATTCAAATTAGCCTAGGGGGAAATTTTGGTATTTTTCTGAAAACTTTCAATTTTTGATGAATAGTGAAACCACTAAGTGGTAGTTAAAAAAACTGAATTTTTCATAAAACATAATTTTACCGCTTCTGTGAGTGAAATTTCAAAAATCCGAGAGACACGGTTGATGTCACTAAGTAAAATGTGGTTCAATGAGATGAAAATAATTTTTTGGTGAATAGTAACTTTTTACTTTTTTTACCACGTTTAAAAGCAAATAGGGTAATTAAGGGTAACAATGATATTATTATTACCCTAACACATGTCCTAATTCTATTGGACAAGTTTAATTCGACCAAAAACAAACTTAGGAATAAAATATCACCATTTAGGCCCACTTGGATTAGATTAGGACATTTATTATTAATTTATTTAAAGAAGGGTTAAAATAGTTAAAATCAAAGTTTAATAACTAAACCATTTTTAATATGGGGTTATACATAAGATAAATTCGACTATAATTATTCATTAGAAAGATAAAAAGAGTTCCTAAATAATGGTATTTTATTTTTAATTTTTAGACATTAAATAATTTAATTTATTTATGACACAAAGATGATGCAGTAATCAACTTATTAATGAAATATTGACATAATTGATGTTATAAACACCAAAATAAATGTAATTTGACACTTTTTATGAATTACACTAATTTTCTAGATTAATATGACATGTTATAATTGATTTAAGTAACTTGGTTTGAACTAATCATTCTGTTATGATTTTCACAAAAATTAATTACTAAATAGTGTCAAAATTGGAATAAATTAGTTTTTAAAACAAATATTATATTATTAATTGTTATTTTATTCCTAAAAATCTAAGGTTCGTACAAATGACTTAGATAAGGTTATATATATTAATAATAAACAACTTGGGGTTCTTTTGGCTGCTTATTGTATGTTTATTAACCTTATAGTATAAGAACACAAGAAGACATGGTAAAAGTAAAATTATTTAACTTAATGTTAAATCTAAATGATAAGGTTAAAATAAGAACCTAAACTTGTCTAAATTCTACTGGATGAGAGGATTTAGACCCATCCCCACCTTAGCCTCAAAATAAATTAATTTGGAGCTATTTAAAACCGAACTTGACTTTATAATAAAATAATATTTTTAGCTATTCCAAAGGTGCCCCTCTCTTCCCTTATAAAAGGGCACCTCCTCCCTCTCTTCCTCACACCACATTGAGTCTTCAAGCTCGGAAAAACCCTGACACTTTCTCCTCTCCACTTTCCTAGAGACATCCTAGAGGTCCTAGTCTTCTTAAAAGACCAATTTTAGTGCCCTAAAAGAAGGTCTCAAAGAAGCACTTCAAAGAAGAGGTAATGTCTGTTACCGATTCTTTCATCTTTATTTCTTCTTCCACTTCTTCTTATTTAGTTGTTTCATTATGAAGTAATAACATTAGTATCACTCATATACTGATATGTTATTATAAGTATGAAACAACCCTATTTCACCATCTATCCATCCTACGGAAAAAGAAATCACCGCGCGTGCGTACGTAGGGAATACCGTCTCCACGCCGTGGTGTAATCTATTTTCCACCACCACCTTACTTGGATGGGTATAATGGTATAAATAATGACTATATATGACTATTATAAAGTGATACCAATTCTGAAATAGTATACATACACTCCAATACAATTCCACGATCATAGGAATGATATCATCACTCGTGCGTACGTACGGAATACTGTCTCCACGATGTGATGCGACTCGTTCTACATGATCTTCATTTCATAATGATTATATAAATGAATTGAATGAATGAATATGATATATATTACACTAATACCATTCTGGAAATGAGGTATCTATAACCTAAAGAGAAGAATAAGAATTTATTCGACAAAACACGCATAAGAACAAAAAGTTATAAACACCCGAATAACAAGTAGAAATGAAATATTACTACTAAGAAGCTAAGAATAAGTCCATATATGATATCATAAAAATAAGTATGATTCTGGAATAAGTCAATATCATTATTTAAATCATTATACAGGAGGTCCAGACACTTATGAAGCAAAACGGACCTAAGGTAAGGGAAAATATTACAATCTCATTTTTATCTGAGATTGTTTATACTTTGGTATTTACTGGGGTGTATTTTATCATCAACGCCCATGTTTCCTCAATATGTAATATTTATATCCTTATACAATAGTTTATATCCAATTTTACCCCTTGGTGAGTTTTTAGTAAAAGATATGAAAGGAATCTTTTGTCGTTTTTCGTACGAGATACTTTTTGACTTTTCCGACAAAAGTACGAAGAAATTTTTTTAACTTATACGGCATGAATGGATTTTTAAAACATATTTTCCAAGAAGATTCCTTTACAAGTTTTCAATTTTATTTTTAATCAACTTCTTTTATTTTATAATTGTATGACATGTTAAGAAAGGAAAAGTGTTTTTGAAGCAGAAAGGATATTTTCCTCAAGAATGGAGTTCAAGTGTTTTATCAAAATTATTTTCCATCTAAGATAATAAATGGTTTTATTTTTATCCCTATTATTACATTGATTTGATTATGTTGTGATGGAATTATTTTTCTGAATTCCGTTATCTTATATGAATTGTTTTATGATGTCAGGATGTGTAAGAATCCCATTTTTATTACATGGGTTATGCTATGATGTATGGTTTATGATTTTGTGGCACATATAAGAATGGTATCATTATGAGATGGGTGGGACCTATATCTCCCTCCAATGCATTGGGTAATGATTTTATATCTCATGAGATAGACATGGCTGGAACGGTAGGTTATACCAGTTCAGTGAAACAGGACTGAAACGAGGGTGACTCGGTTCAGAAAAGGACTGTGTCCACTAAGATAGTCTTGGCAATGAGACTTGACTAAAAAGAAATGCTTCTCTATGATTATGTGTGTATGCCACAAAGTTTTAAGTTTTACGTTATGATTATTGTGATTACATTTCACTGCCATGATTTATCCCATGTTATGAAATTATGATCTCTTTTGCAGGTTAAGATTTCCAAAAGTTATGTGCTCATGTATACGATGTGATTGATATTTCTTGTGTTTACCCTTACTGAACATTTGAGCTCACCCTTTTGTATGTTTTCTTTCCCCAGGTCAGGAAGAAGGTTATTAAGTAAGATATGCCAAAATGGACTATAGATATGATGAAATAAATGGGAGACAGTGTAGATGCTTTATGAACCAGTTGTTTATGTTTCCAAGTTTCTAAAGACACTATACCTATACGGTCCTTTCGTGGTTTTGTTATATGATGTAATAAGTATGCTTAAATTTTGAAGTATTAAAAATGTATGTAAAGTATGGGTCGTTATATGGGGGCAAAACATTACCCCGCAAACCTTTCTCAAAATGATCCATAATACGAACCAGGTGCTCCTCAAAGGACGCATCAAACTCAAACTCGACATCCTTTGTGTTTTTCACTTGATACGGATCAGGGTGATACTATCGAAGTTGTGAAACATGAAAAACGTCATCCATACCACTATACAAATGTGGAAGACCCAATCAGTACACCATGGGTCCAACCCTCTCCCCAATCTCAAATGGTCCCACATACCTAGGCCCCATCTTTCCCTTCTTCTGAATTCAACAGTGACCCAACCATGGAAACACCCAAAGAAACACACTACCCACCATAAACAGAAGAGGTCTATGATGTAGATTAGCATAAGACTTCTGCAAATAATGTGTTGTCGACATACGCTTCTGAATCAAAAGAACCTTAGCTAATATCTCCCACACCAGAATCAGTCCTAACAGCTCAGACTCTTCGCCCTCTAACTAACACAACGATGACCTACAAATCCTCCCATGAAGTTCCTCAATAAGTGACATCTGAACTGTAGCCTAAAATATGTTGTTGTAAGATAACTAAACAAGAAAAAAGTGATTTTCCAATGAACCAGCAAAATCCAAAATTCATGCTCTCAACATGTCTTTTAATTCCTGAATCATACGCTCTGACTTCCCTTCAGTCTGTTGGTGGTAAGTCGTACTCAAAAAAACCTATATAAAAAGTGCCTTCTTTTGTCAATTCTAGAATCACGATGTAAAAGGAGGATAATGATATGAAATTATATCCCTAGACACACCATGAAATCAAACTATTTCTTGCACATAAAATTCACCCAACCGGTCAACTGTATATGTCTCTTGAATATGAATGAAATGATCCTCCTTTTCATCCAATCTACCACCACCCAAATTGCATATTTCCTCTAAGAAGTCCTAAAAAGACCCGATGTGTAGTCCATCCGAATGGAATTTTACTTCCACTCTGGAATAGGCAATGACAGTAAAAACCAACCTAGACGTTGATGTTCATCCTTCACCCACTGACAGGTAAGTCATCACGCCACAAAAATCTCAAATTATTTCTTCATTACTAGCCACCAAATTTTCCTACGATAATCATGGTACATCATATTCAAGACTATATTAACTACCCACATTGATGGGTGAATCCTATGAATCAACTCCTTTTGTACATATATCGATACTAGAACACGATAATGATCATAATAAACTCCATTGTCACTGAAATCCCAACCAGAAGGTGACCCCCCACCTTTAAGACATTCCATCACTTCCAAACACTTTGTCTCTAGAAATTGACTGTCTTTAGCTCAGCTCAAAATCATAGACTCAACTTTTATAGATGCAAGGGTCCTTTTTCCGTTCCCATTATGTACCACCATATGCATCTCTTAAAACAAGGCCCACATCATCCACTCTAAACTAGATTCCTGAACTACCTAATTTTGAGTGTTTCGACTCAAAGTTTCAGAAACACTATCCCATTTACCTGGTGTGTATACATACTCAAAATCAAAATATTGAATGTACTCAACCGATAATAATTGTCGAAGATTTAAATACTGTAGAGGGAATATGTACCTGAGAATTTTATGGCCAGTGAACACCATAAAGTTCCCTCCAATCAAGTAATGCCTCCGAAACTTTAAGGAATGATCCACATCGACTAGCTCTAGGTCATGAGTTCGATAATTCCTTTAATGTGGTCGAAACTGCCTTGACCCATAAGCTACAACATAATCATCCTCCATCTACACTGCCCCAAGTCCAACACCCGATGCATTATAGAACATGGTGTACATATTACATAGTTTGGGTAAGATCAAAATTGGTGTGGTAGTCAACCACTTCTTCATCTCCTAAAAAGCATTTTCAAAAGCCTCTGAACAATAAAAAATAACCCCCTTATTTGTTAGGCATGTGAGTGGTGTTTCCAAATGAGAAAAATCTCTAATAAACCTTTGATAATAACTAGAAAAACCATGAAATATCCAAATATCAGAGACCTTCTTGGGCTACTCCCAAGACACCACCGCCTACACATTTTTTAGATCGACTAAGACACATGACATAGAAATTATGTGTCCCAAAAATCTCACCTCATCAATCCAAATCTATCATTTTTTATAGGTTGGCATAAAGCCCATGCTCTCTTAGTGTACTGAAGTCTATGTCAATCTGTTTGGAAAGATCATCTTCAGTTCTGGAGTACACCAAGATGTCATCAATGAATTCAAATACCAACTAATCCAGATACGGGTGAAATATCCAGTTCATCACGTCCATGAATACAACTAAGGCATTGGTCAAACCAAACGATATCACTAGAAATTCATACAACCCATATCAGATTCAAAAATCCATCTAGGGTATGTTATAAGGTCTTACCCTCGGCTGATGGTACCCTTATCCCAATTCAATCTTAGAAAACATAGAGGCACCTCTAAGCTGGTCAAATAGGTCTTCAATTATAAGAAGTGGGTATCGGTTCTTAATTAACATCCATTTTAGCTTCATATAATTGACACATAGCCTTAATGATCAATCATGCTTCTTAGAAAATAGCATAGTAGATCCCCAAGGTGATGTATTAAGAAATATATTCCCCTCATGCTCCAATTCCTCAAACTGATATTTTAGTTCACGGAGCTCTTATGGCGTCATTCGATAAATGGAATGGAAACTGGATCCACTCCATCTCACAATTCGATCGTAAATTCAACATCTCTCTTGGGTGGTATCCCCGAAAAGCCCTCAGGAAACACATCCTGAAACTTATCTACAAAAAAAGGTAAGACATGATGTCCTTATTCTCCATAATCTAACTTTAGGCATGCCACGTTGTATGTGAGTTCCCCTAAGTAATAGCATATTTTCCCTACGCAGCCTGCTCGAGTATCCCACTTACCACGATAGAGATAATTGCTTCCATCAAGAGAT
Source organism: Viscum album (assembly GCA_963277665.1). NCBI lineage: Eukaryota > Viridiplantae > Streptophyta > Magnoliopsida > Santalales > Viscaceae > Viscum > Viscum album. Next base: position 89,161,786 of record OY728142.1, read on the forward strand.
GTGAAAGTTATCCAACATCAGTTTCAGTCTATTTGGGCTTCATATAATTCCAACCAATATTTTACCATGATTAGGTTAGAACCTAATATCTCTATGAAAAATATGTCCCACAAAAAATGATGTCCACCAACCTTTAGAGAAAAACCCTTACACTGCTTGATGTCCCCAACTCATACCCCTAACAGGGTATCAAGAGACATTACCCCACATGAAATCTCTACGGTTAAGCCCAAAACAACTAAAAACTGAGAAGAAATAAATGAATGTGTTGCACCTATTTAAAATAATGCAATATAATGCTTGGAATCTACAAGAATCTTATCTCAAACAGTATATGGTCATGCCTCCGCACCCTCATGTGTAGTATGAACTACATGGATATGACCTTCCCCTTTACCCTAGGATCTAGCCTGAGTGCCCTACACTGCACTAGTTTGTTGGTAATGGTGATCTCACCTCATTGTTCCAAATACACCACCCCTACATGTACGGCCCGTGGAGCACCAACTGCATGCCTGATATGTGTAACTGACCCCCTTCCTACACTCATCATCAGCCTCTGACCTCCACCATTCCCCGACTATTGTGGGTTCCTGCAGAACCTCTCCAGGTTTCCTAACAGAATGTATGCCCTACACTTGATCAGTGGGTGGGGACGATGGTCACCCTTATGCCCTGGCCATCCATACTAATAAGAGGAAACCAGTTCGCTACCCTGTGGAGCGGACCCCCGCTTTTGACTGCTCTGAGCACTCCCACCCTGCTGAAATGAATCCAATGTCGTGCTTCCTACTATATGAAGCTACACCACTTGCTCGCCCACCTCGTTCTGCAAGTTCACTACCTAAAGCTCTTTCCAGGTTCCCCTATGAGATATGGTCTTGATCCCCCACTTCAGTAAACCTTTTGAGAATAAAGATATTCACCTAAGATCCCATCTCATGCCTTAGCCCATCCTGGAAGCATCTCGATGCGGCTTCCTCATCTCTTTTAAATGTCTCAACAAGGCATCTAAGATTAGTGAAATTACTAGCATAGTCCATTAATAACATTTCCAAATGAGTCAGCCTCACGAAATCTATATCCTTCTCTAGACTTAAGGTTTCATGGTAGAATCTCTCAATGAACTTATCCTGAAAATCATTCCACATAATTCCTTCAGCAAGCTCTGTTTGTACTCTAATGTCCCACCAACTCTTTACCTGACCTCTCATCATATAGGTTTCCAACATGAATCGCTTCTCAAGAGTAGTATATAGTTGGTCTAGAATAGTTTGTATGTACTCTGTCTAGAACACTAATGCTTCGAGCCCACCCTCTCTAGTAAAGGTCGGAGGCAGCTATAGCTGAAACACCCTAGTCAACTCAAACAAACTTGGTGCTACCAATCCTTGGTCTTGTTCCATAATTTTTATAAAATGAGTGAATTTATCATGAAACCTCTCTTCTTTATTTTCCTAGATCACCACATTATCCTAGTCTACTACAAGAGGAAAATTATCGGCAATGTCATCATGTCTCCCAACTGGCACACATCTTCAAGGTGTCATTTCTCTACAATGAAAAACATAAGATTCAGCATGCATTACTAATGCTTTTATGAAGGGAAAGGATGAATAGGTATACTCATCACGTTCCATAACCAAATCAATTTTCATACACTACCCAAACAAACCCACTCACGATAAGATCACTACCATTGGCCTCCTCCTCTAAGGCCATGGATAACATGGATCTTGTTCACATGGTCACAAGCATCATTTTTTACCCAATTTAATATAGTTTACCTATTCCAATATACTATTACCACTTCTTAATACAAATTTTATTCCTTTCTAAGTATCATTTTCTAATTACCACTTACCATTTTTACCCATTAATACCATCCCATTAGGAACTATTTTATTACTTTTATGAAAACAAATGCATACTAAATATTACATCCCAGACACCCATCCAATGTTTGTGCCTATTATGATGCATGTCACTTACCAACATAGGTGTCTTGAATAATACATGAATGAAAAAACTCGTACCCTTTCTTCCATGAGTGAAACATCACGAAACATTCAAATCACACAACAAGGGCATCACCCGATGGTGAAATAACATCAAATATAACAACACACAATAAGAACAATAATCCCCTTGCAAGTTAACTAGGGTTTTCCAATGTACATGGGATATCTACTCCTAAGCACGAGCTCATTATCAAGGCCTGACACATTCCTAACTTCATTTCTACCATCCCTAAATTTAAAGACATAAAAAAAATAACACCTCTAATACCACTTTGTAACATCCCTGGAATGAGATCTACTAATCCGATGCCCCATGCCGAGTCTCTACATGACCTCAAGTGCATCTCCCCATAAGCCAGTGGTTTCCAACTAGTATCTATGGTCGAATAAGTCACGTTGGTATACTATACACTCATTACTAGAGTAAATCACAACAAATAACAATTTAAATTGTTTAATGTATATGTAAAAATTGATAACATGCATAAATAACCAATTCCCAAAACTAGGTACAACCATAAGAAATAACAAATATTTCATGTCATGATACAGTTTCAAGTGGAAAAAACCCCAAAAAATACCAACAAAAAAATCACCAAAATGGCACGGTGTAACACCCCAAGATTTCATAGTGTGTTATTTCCTCAAAATAATTCAATAACTTGCACTACACGCAACACCGAGTTCAATCACACCATGACTTAAAAAAAACCCCTTAAAATAGGTCATGAATATCATTAACTACATTTTTAACTTTATATAATCCTTATAATTTTAGAATCCATATTATGAGTTTCTTAGTCATAATGCAAGAACAGATTCATTTTCAGTATTGCACTTTTATAAACTTTTAATAGTGAAACCTTTTTAAATACAATATTTTAAACTTTTTGACTAAATGGGGACATCAAAAAATTTAAAATGAAACATCCCAAGCTTACACGATACGCTTTCCTTCGAATAAAACAGTAGCGTGTGTTGTACGCAACTTCGAGTTTTAACACACACCACAACCGATCAAACTAGTCGTTATGAATAGTAATACCTAATTTTTGAAATTATATATATTTTATATTTCAAAATGGACTTCATTTTTGGATTCTTAATATCGAATTTAGCCTAAGGTGAAATTTTGGTACTTTTCGGATAACTTTAATATTTTGATGAATAGTGAAAATTACTAAATTTTAATTAAAAACAACTTTTTTAATCAAAATAATTAATAGTGATAAATTATGAATTTGAGTGGTTTTAAAGTATATTTATAATATATTTTTACAATTTAATATAATGTTGGTCATTGGACATAATTTTACAATTAAACCGAACATAAACAAGTGTCAATCTTTTGATAGTTATTATCTCTTAAAAACACGCTTTTTGTTTTGACAGTGGGAATTAATTTTAAATTAATTTCTGCCACTTCTGTGTTTTTAATTTTGGAAAATTGATTCCATATTTGGAATCAGGATTTTCAAATTGTATAAATAGGTAACTTTTATTTTTAGACATTTTGAATAATTACTGCGGTAAATATTTTATTTACCATGGTTAAGGGTAAATCTGGTAAATAAGGGTTAAAAAATAATATTATAATAATACTAAATTACACTAAAACGTGTCTTAACCCTATTGTTTGATACATGGTCGACCATGGACATCTTTGGGTCGATTTTGGGACCCCATGGATCCACTTGTAAGTGATAATGACACTTTATTTTAATTAAGTTAAAATGAATACAAAAATGACACAAGCATATATCTTTTAGAAAAACAATTGTTACATAGGGTTATATATGTTTGATTTTAGATTATAAATATTCATTATAAATATAAAAGGATTTCCTACATAATGATATTTTATTTATAATTTTTAGACATTAAATAATTTATTTTATTTATGACACAATGATGATGCAGTAATTACTATAATAGTGAACAATTTAAATAATTGATATTATAAATACCCAAATAAATATAATATGAAACTTTTAATGAATTAAACTAATTTTCTAGGATAATATTATATATTAGTATTGATTTAATTTACTTTTTTAGAAGTAATCAATCTGTTATGAGTTTCACAAAAATCAACTATTGAATAGTGTCAAAATTGACATAAAAGAGTTCTTAAAACAAATATTATATTATTAATTAATATTAAATTTTTAAAAATCTATGGTTCGTCCAAGAGACTTATATAATGATAGTTTCATCATTAATGGACCACTTTGGGGTCTCTTGGATGTATATAGTATGTTTATTAACCATATTATATAAAAATACAAAGAGACATTGTAAAAGTGAAACTAATTAACTTAGAGTTAATACTTAATGATAAGGTTAATATAAGTACCCAAACCTGTCTAAATTCTATTGGATGAGTTGTTTTCGACCCATACCCACCTTAACCTTTGAATAGTCAACTTTGGAGCCATTAGAAACCGAATATGAATTTATTATAAATTAATATTTCTAGATTTTCCAAAGGTGACCCTCACCCCTCTTATAAAAGGGCACTCCTCCTTCTCATTTCTTCACACCTTCAAAGCCTTTTGGTTCGGCCAAACTCTGCCCAAATACTCTCAAAACTTCCCTCACTACAACCTAGAGGCCTTAGTTTTATCAGAAAGCCAACCTAAGGAGCCCTTTTTATCAAATCAAAAGGAAGAAACCGAAGAAGAGGTAATGATTTCACCACCCTTTTCCAAGTTCATTTCTTCTTCCACTTCTTCTTCCTTTGTTGTTACCATTATAAAATAATAACTCCAGTATAATATATATATTGTGAGGTTATTATAAATATGGTACAACCATATTCAGTGTTCTATCCACCCTTTGAATAACATGTCACCATACGTGCGTACGTACGGCTTACCGTCTCCACGTCGTGGTGTAATTGTTATTCAATATATTATTATTTGGATGGGTATAATAATGATGTGTAACTCATGTAAATAATAAATATAACATGTTAATGATTCTATATATATGATATAACATCCATTTATATATTATTTTAATATCAAAAAAATGATATTGTCGCTCGTGCGTACGTACGGACTACCGTCTCCACGAACGCGATGAGATTCATTCTCCATCATATCCATTCAAGTATAATTATCATTTGCTGATTTAAAAATGATGTTTAAGGACTTGATATCATTCTGGATATGAATAATATACAACCTATCCATTACAAACATGGATTACGTAATAAAACATATAAAATAAAATGAGTAAGTTAACACCCGAAACAACGATAATACTAAGACATTATTAACAAAGCAAAGTTAAAAGATCATATATGATATGATATTAATATATATGATTCTTGTATAATTTAATAAAAATTATTTCAATATTATAAAGGAGGTTAACCTACCCCAACCAAGTAAAAGTACAAGGTAAGGGATTTTCTTATCTCACATTCAATTCCGTGAGATTTCCATTATTCGCCACTAAATTATTGAAAGTGGTGTATTGTGTAATGGAATTTGATATATATTATCATGATTATCTTTATATTCATGTTATTCTGTAAATAATTTGGTGGTTATTAACTTTTGGCCATACGACTCAGTTGATTAACGTGGTAAGGGGTTTTCATCTCACTCTTTATTTCCGTGAGATTCATGCCATATTTCCACTATTATCTTTTGTGTGGTGTATGTACTGCCCATAATTGTATTCTTTGTGTAATACAATTTACCTTATGTGTATTTACATTTTCATTGTATGATACCTCTTTCATGGGTTGTATGTTTCATAAGTTACCAAATTGATAAGGGTTTACTTCACAATCTCTTTAATATCCGAGGTTGCCTTTACATAATTATCTATAGGGACATATTTACTATCCATGTCCATATTTCAAAAAAGAGTTTTCAAAGGGATTATTTCTAAGGGAACTTTTACTAAAACATCATTTTAAATGTTTTAAATATTTATTCTTCTAAATCATCCTCATTTATGTCCACGTTTTCAAAATGGTTTGTAAGGATTTATTTATATGAAAATGAATGTTTTAAAAGTGTTAATTCCATTCAAAAGTTTCAAACTGGTATGGGACACTTTGATTCAAAAATGTATTTAAATTCCTTACTTTCTAAATTGTGTAACATTAAAATGTTTTCATGAAAAATGGATATTTCTCTCAATAATTTTTAAAAAAACATTTTCATCTATGTCAACATCCTTTGATGGATTTTAAGATTATTTGAAGTTGATTTATTATGATTTAAAACTTCCATATTGTAATGAAGTTTTGTGATATGTTTGACTGTAGATGTGTCATTTATATAGAATTCATGGTTTATGAGTAAAGTATTGACATTTTTTATGCTAGTTACAATAAGAATGTTTATGTTATATTTCAACCTTTACTTCATATGAATGTGTTGGAAAATTATGTTCCAGGTTGGGGACTGGTTAAAGTAAGCCCTCCAGGTTAGGGACTGGTAAAAGTAAGCCCTCCGGTTTGGTCTCCGGTTATTAGAGGCACTCCGGTTTGGTCTCCAGTTATTAGAGACACTCCGAGTTGGTGTCCGGTTATTAGAGGCACTCTGGGTTGGTGTCCGGTTATTAGAGGCACTCTGGGTTGGGTTCCGGTTATAGTTAGCCCCAAGGTCTTGGGACGAGGCCTTGAAAAGAAATTAAAGTTTAGCATTATGCATTCCATCATTATGAAAGTGTTTATTGATTTTGTATGTGATTATTCGATTAGTATAATATCCATGTGAATAAGTAAATGGCATTATTTCATTTTACTTTTGCCATACTATGTTGAAGTTCAAGTTTAAAATGCTTTTGTTTTAGTAATGCATTGCCTTAAATGTTTATGCTTATTTTGAATGTTCCGCTATATTGTTATCCTTACTGGGCATTTGAGCTCACCCCTTTTCTATGTTTTATTTTCCCCAGGATGTGAAAAAGTAAGTTATGAATGACCTGCATGGGATATTATGAGGGGATAATAGTGTGGACTGTGGAGAATTTATGTTGTTGTAGTAGTTTTTCATTTTATGATGTAATGTAAAACTTATGAATATATCTAGTGTTTCCAAGGCTACTAAACCAATCGGTCTTTCGAGATTTGATCTTTCTTGTGATCATGCCAATGTTCTGTAATAATGCACCGACTCTAGGTAACTGGGGTCGGGGCGTTACACACGGACTCCAATTCTGGAACCTCACCCTACATGTCCCATGCCCAACTCAACTCCCCAACATAGGGCCCTTTCCCTTGTCCTGATTTCCACACATGAAATCTGCTCGGGTACCCAATGGCAGCCTGAGAATGGTGTGTGTATAACTCAGTAGGCCACTAATAATAGTGTCTAAAAAATATCTATCAAAAGAAGATAGCGAATCCAAGTGATAAATAGTGAAAATTAAAGATAAATAGTTCAAAAATCTGATTTTTTTTAATTTATGCTCCCTTAAGGTAACCTACCAGGCATACCGCATTCATTTCTCAGACATTTCAATTACCATTTCTCCTTTTTCATGTTTACAATGTATTGGGAATATTTAATGTTCTCAAACATATGGGAATAAAATCAAGTTTTATGTCACTAGTCACCACATTATAACAAATCCATAATCTTCACCTTGGAGCCCCAGTATGGGTGGAATACAACCGTTAGGGGAATAGAACTTTGCACCCTTCTATAACCTATGCATTTTGGGGTGGAGTTTAGAGCCTTTTTCTAACTTGACCCATGGGCGTAAGAACATTCTTGATACCCCACTCTTAAAATCTATGTGCACATACTTATTTATAATTCTCTACAATATACCATATCACAACAAGAATAAGAAACATCATTTATAACATCCCAACAATATGAAGAAATGGAAAATTAACATTTCTCCACAATCCATTAAAAAATTCATCTGTTATATCACATCACCCATTTAGCCACATTTCCCATTTCCCATGTTCATCTTGCTAAAGATGATCAAATATAAATCCAATCCACTTTCATTTTCCAATTAATTCTCTTAACCCCTTTTTAATGACAACAAACCAACTTATTTGGTCATTATCAATCCAAAGTGTATTAATAAAAACCCAATTGCCCATACTACAAGCATATTAACATTTTCATCATGGGATCAATGTTCTCTCACAATATCCTACACATTCTTCGCTAACTCTATGTCTAGGTAATATCGGCACACCCCATGGGTGGCCCCAAAATAGGTCAAATCATCCTTTATGAATCCTAGGGGGATCATGAGGGTTTAATTATATTTTTTAGACACACAATACATCAAATCATGTCAATGGAACCAAGAACTCATAAAAATAAGGTAAAAATAAAACCCAAAATAAACAAAAATCAATAAAACCCATGGGATATAACTTTTATGCCACCTTGCTTGATTTTTTTGGTGAACACACTCCTAATCAAAGATTTACATCCTAATTCAACCAACCCTTGAAGATTTTCTATAAAAATCACAGAAAAATAAGGTTTTAAGAGTTTTTTTGGTGTTGTGGAATAAATACAAAGCCTAAACCAAAAAGATAAGAATGAGTGGGACTAGCCATACCCAGATCTTCAATCTGCAACCAACAACGCTCCAAACGACCCTAAGATGAGCAAGATTGATCCCTAGAAGCTCTTGAAGCTTATGGGGCGTCACTAGGGATGGAGGAGGAATAATAAAGGAATATCTCGAGTGGTATACGAAATCTTGTAATGGAATTTTAGTAATTTTCTTTTAATTTTCCAGGCCGCAGGATTTACCTGAACGTTTTTCCGAACCGTGCACAAACCGTGTGGAGTCTACTGTCTGAAAATCCATCTATTTCATAGTTTACCAGGGATATCTATAGGGTAAGGATTGAAAATGCACAATCCATTCTGAGGATACTACTCTCAGGCCCTTCTCTCACACGGTTTCCTAGACTATGCACAAACTATGCAAAATTCCACTTCCAGCATGGTCCCCCCTTGCACGGTTTTCCTGGTCATTGGTACACCATGCGGTTTCCACAAAAAGCCCCCTTTCCCCATTTTTGTGTCCCAAACCCCTGGAACACCTCTGATCCATATTAGGGACTTTCAAAAATATTTAATTATCTACAAAACTATACTAAAACTGAAAAGTTATCAAAACATGCCATACGGACAAATCTGGGATCTTACAGACATTTTAATTTTTATATTGTGTTAAATGGAGAGATCTAGAAGGAACATTGTCAGAACATAATATTTTATATATAGAATGTATGGTGATTATGATAATATATTTTCCAATTTGAAATCTCATAAATGGAATCAAGAATTCATTATGAATATTATTCATACTTTAGAATATAAAGAGACAAGAAACAACATGTGAAAGTTTTGTGAGGTTGTCCAACCATTATTTAAATAAGAATCATGAAATGATTAAGATTACGAAATAGTAAGATATGATTCATATTTCATATTCTACGTAAATGGGTATTATGTAATATGTTTATCAAGACTAAGTAATAGTTTAAGAAATTGGTTGGACGAATTAAGTTTTTATTTTTTGGAATTCATAGATTATGTTTTATGAATCGTAAAGTATCTATGTATTTTTATTATAAATGATCATTACATATTCAAAAGGACAAGTAAAATTGTGATGAATACATTGAAAATTATTTTATTTATATGTGATATTTTTATTAAGGGATGGTAACCCTTAATCAATACCTAATGTTGAGATAATGGTATTTGGAAAAAGATATGATGGATGTGGATAAGTAAATTGGATGGTATTGATTACCCTATAACTGATTATTGATAAAGTATTATATGTCATCAAGACGAAGTTTATAATTTCTTGTATTTCCGGAATATATCCAATAATCATTGGGATAAAGAAGCATGCATGTTTTCGAAACCGATTTATGGTAATTAAGGTTGTTACCATGTTCTAGGGGAATATTCGATGAGGGTATTTACATGTTTGGAATGTGACAAACAAGTACTACATTGTGATATATGTGGGATAAAGGTTAATCTAATATCATGAAATTCATGTCAATGCTCTAGATTTTCAACTTTTAGAATGATTATAAGGTTAACCAATTATGGAATGATTATGTTACAATTTATATTATATCAGTAAGATTAATGCACTATCCCTCTATATGAGGATTTATGCATATTTGATTGCATATTAGTACTAATTTCCATTAATGATAACTGATGAAAAATGAGATGGAATATCTTTGATCTCATGATCTGTTAGTACTTCACGAGTGATATGGTCACCTAATATTTTTGAGAAATGGATAATGTAGATCAATGGACAACAAAGGGTGACATTGTTATCATATCAAGCGAGTATATATTTTCATGAAAATTCTACAACATTATAAAAAAGGATCTTGGAACCAAAAATGTTTTCTTGTACCTAAATTTTCTAGGAATCAGAAGGTCCCATAGGTTATCATAGATTTAAGGTTTTTTGATTGTTAACATTCTTCTGACCTTGTTCCCTATCACCCACCATCAGAAAATGATGGTAATAATTCTATTCCATGTCAATGTTTTCACATCCCACCTATGTTCTCATATGTTGGAATATCATTATGAGTTTCTTTGGGAAAACATTATTGTTCCTACTTTCCATTTTTGTGGGATTTATTATTATTTATTTTTACAATGTGGGTTTATATGAATTTACCTTTCATGTATTAAACCTTTTATAACCGAGATAAATTTTGTGGGAGAAATTCATTATAAGGGGTGTAGAATGTAACACCCTGAGATTTTGTTATTTTTTTTAAATTACATTATCTTTTTTATTTTTTTCATTTAACATGACACTATAAATTGTTATATATATGTATATATTAAAACACTATTTCAATAATTTCTTTCATAAGTCACAAACTTGGTGTATGTTACAGGAAACATCGAGTTTCTACAATGCATTCTTTTATTTTTGTTTTTTTTAATTATATAATTATAAAATATCCATAAAAATTAGTGATATTAATATTAATAAATAAATTTCAAATATTTATTATAATATTTTCACAGAAATAAACCGTATTGATAATGAAAGATATAATTATTGTCAATGTCCTTCTTTTCCTAAAAATACTATGAACTACACATTGTGTCCTTCTATGAAAAACAATAAAACTAATTTTTGACGCATCTTGAAATATAATTTGTTAAATTAAACTTCATTTTTTAATTTAATATTCTGCAATAATATTATGGTGAATTATTAGGATTTTTCTGAGGAATTAAATTTTTTGATTAATAGTGAAAAATATTCCTTTTAATTAAAAAATTACTTTTTGTTTTAATAATTATTCATGTAAAATTATATTTTAAATTTGTTTTAATGTTAAATTAGATTCCATTTTATGTTGAAATATAATATAAAAATTAAGAAACATTTGAACTTTATACCACTTTAAAACCTTATAATTTCATCTCATCTGCTGGATTTGAATTATTTTTAATTTTCACACTTCTAAGAATTGGATTTTGAAAACCTGAAATACACCATTGTAATCAGTATAATATTTAGACTCTAATACTATAAACATAATTTTTGACCAAAAATATTAGTAATGGTGATTAAAATTAATCACATCAATTAAGGTCAAATTATGCTAAATTATGGAGTAAACCTTAATCTTAAGGGCCAATATGACCTATTCACTTGTACAGTACCCATTTTCTAGCCATATTTCATCCATACACCATCTATATTTTAATTAGGATTTTTATATATGATGAATATTTGGTAATATCATGTTCACACCAAACATGTTTTCGAAAATTCCAAGTGATTCCTTTTCCTTCCCTATAAAAGGCCACCACCTCTCCGAAATCCTCACACCTCTCAAACCACTTAGGTTCAGCCCTGATCATCCCAATTAACTAATGTAAAGACCTGTAAAATTCATGGAATTTTTTTTTCTTAATTTTCATTGGGATTTTACAAGAACGCGAAGAACGTGAAGAACTTGAAGAACGCCGACCTCCGATGGAGGTCGCCAAGAACGTCGGATCCTCGGAGATCGACGGTGTGATGCTAATGAATCCTTTCTCTGCGACGCGACAATCCCCCTTCTGCGATGCCTTCTTCCACGATATGCAATTCTGTGACAAACCCTTGCTCGAAGATGCTTGAGATAGGGGTTTTGGTTCAATTAAATCTATGTGATTTATATCCTCAGCATGTGTTTAAAAATTTGTCAGAAGCTGTTTAAACAGCTAACGCGGTGGGTGAGGACCAACGAACAATTCTGAACCCACTGTTTCGTCGTTCTTGGTGTGTGGATCGGTGGGCGATGAAGAATCAGGATGCAATGGAATTTTGAGGTCTTCGCAGTGAAGAGCTGATCCCGGGAGGACCGATGGCGAAGACGACAGGCAAAACGGACCACCGGAGCGCGTCCGGTGGTCCGCGGAAAACCTCATCCGTGCGCCTCGCCGGCATGGCGGTGCCAGCGGTCGGCACCAGCCGGACCCCAGGATGCGAAGGCACTCGTCGCACCGCCTGGAAGGGCCACCGCGAATGAAGCCGCGGTGGAAGTATTCTGGTCCCGCGTCCACGCGGGACCGAGGAGGCGGGGACGCAGCGCTAGGCCGCATCCGTTTGCAAGGAGTGGCCCCCATGAGGGGGTTGCGGTTTCATTCAAGGGGTGGCGCCCCATTTTTGCGCGGCTGCTCGGCCAGCACCGATCCACCCCGAGTCGGGCCACCCTTGCCGGGCCGGGTCGCGCCGGCTGGTCCGGGCTGCGCCCCGACGGGTCGGACCGGGCCCAGACCCCCCATTTTCGGACTGTTTTGCTCTGTTGCCCATAACATGGGATACGGACCGACGCACCGTCAGTTTCGTAGCGATCCTTGACTCGAGACAATCATTTCGGTATATTACACTCAAGGTTTCTGAGTACATTGGGTTCGTCCGGGTTGGTTCGTACACGAAACCAACTGGGGCCTCGAAGCGGAAATCCTTATAGCTTGAGCTCCGGACGTCCGATTGATGTGTCGTCGACTTTCATGGATCCATCTTAGTGAGAAGGACCTTTTGGCTTACTCTGCTTGAGGTTTGGATTCTTTTGGAGTATGGTCGGGTTGGTTTTGACTTAAAAACCAATCGGGCCCTGGGACGAAAAAGCCAATAATTCTAAGACCGGGCGTCCGATTGACGTGCCATCTGTGACGTTGAGTTCATATTGACGATACGAAACTTTTGGATACTTCAACTCCAGACTCTGTGTCATTTGATGTATCATCCCCTCGGCTCGTGGAGCGGACCCTCTCGAACGATCTTACTATGTGCGGGAACGCTAGAGCTGGCTGCGACTGCGTCGACGATGATGACTGTACAGAAATCCTCCATGGAATCGATGGCAATGACTACATCACTCAGAGATACTACGTGGATCCGTGCTACTGATCCTGTGTGGGTCAGATCCTGTGTGGGTCAGCGCTCAGCGGTCTTGTGTGGGCCAGCGCCTATAGATCCTGTGTGGGTCTGATCCTGTGTGGGTCATTACGGGGGTTAGTTACCTATCGATCTTTTGAGGTTCATTGCGGGGGTCAGTACCTATAGATCCTTTGTGGTTCATTTCGGGGGTTAGTACCTATCGATCCTTTGTGGGTCATTACGGGGGTTAGTACTTATCGATCCTGTGTGGGTCCTATGGCTTAGATGAATCAATGGCTACATCTGATCATCTCTATCATCTTATGAAGAAGTATACCTGTATGAGCTGAATCTTGACTTTCAATCATTATCTTCGATATGATTGACTTGCTTTCTTGTGTGGATTGTGTTGTGCTATCCTGTGTTGACGAGATCGAACTTGGGATCGGATGTTGGAGCCGAACTGGAATTGATGACTTAGGTATATGTATGGGCATATACCTAAGTAGTGTCGGATGTTACTTCGTGATTGTATCTTTCCATTGTGGATTATCCTTTGTGGATTATGGGAGGCCTTCGGGGGTCTCGGGGTCCCTACTGAGTAGCTTATACTCACCCCTACATAGGTTATGCCCGCACTACATTGTGTTGGTTGCAGACGACAGACAGTGCTGATCGTGGTTGAGGCACGAGGAGCGGGTCGGTAACCGGAGGTGGACCACTGAGCGGGGTGTACTCGGAGTGGACGGCTCGACCCGAGGAGCTATGGAGGCTATCTGTACCCACCGTTCAGGTGGGACTTCCAGTGGACGGCTCGAAGCTGCAGCTTTACTTTTCAGTTGTTGTACTCCCTTTTTCAGTTGTTCATTACTTTCAGTTTGGGTTTGTATTCTGGCCCACTTACTTTTCCGCACTTCTGTTGTACCCAGTTTTTACTTAGTTTTTACATCTGCTTCCTTGCTCTGTGGTTTTTTTTACTTTACAAACACAATGCCTTACCTATTTACAGGTAATTAGGCTTTGGTGCTAGTTTCCAGCCCCTGGCCTATGGAAGGCGGGCTTGGGGTAGTCACGGCACGAGCCCCAAGGACGGGTCATGACAAATTGGTATCAGAGGGGTTCGGTTCTACCGTAGAACTCAAGACTCTAATCTTTCTTCTATGTGAAGAAATAGTTTTAAGGGTATTGGGTGTGCTTATCAGTCCAGGGAGTCCATTGTTGGTGGGGAAGCTGACGTATCCGTACACCAAGACCCTGTATTTTGATTTCCGACTTAATGCACGAAAACATTAATTGCATGTTTGTTTCAAGTTTTCTTTGTGATTACTTTGTGTCAGCTCACTAGGTATACTGTTTGACCGTGGCAAACCTGTTTCTTTTCAGGATTGCCCCATGACGGCAGCCTTCTAGGGTTCCGAGAATTTTACGTGACGACATCCCACCGAGCGACGAGGCCTCGATACAGGGCCCTTTGACAGCAAAGGCACAGGCGGTACCTCTACCTGCTGAGCCACCGATGCTACCAGCCCCAGCCGCTGACGATGCACGTCGCCTTAGTGCACTGCATGAGTTTCAACATCAGCGACCGCCCAGGTTCTGCGGGGAGACGAACCCTCAGGCAGCCGAGGATTGGCTGGAGGATGTTTTATGAGTTTTCAGGATAGTGAGGACACCAGCAGATCTCATGGTGATCCTCGCAGTGAGCCTCTTGCACGTGGCAGCAGTCAGATGGTGGAGTTTGATGCTCGAGGTGCACGATGAGGCATCTCTCCTCTGGACGGACTTTTAGAGCATCTTCTTCTCGGAGTTCGTCCCAGCCACCCTCTGTGCGGTGCATATCTAGGAGCTTCTACAGCTGCGGCAGGGTAGCTTGACAGTCGCCCAGTACTCGGTGAGATTTATCGATCTCTCGCGATATTCAACAGACATGGTACGAGACAAATTCTTCTGGGCCCGGACCTTTGAGCAGGGATTGAGGGAGGAGATCAGGGCATCGCTGATCTCCCTTAGCATTCCGACATAGGCATGGGTACTGGAGTGAGCCCTTCTCATCGAGATCATTCTTGCTGAGTCTACATCGGCAGCGAGACCTACCGCAGGGCGACACATAGCAGACTCTTCTGCAGTAGGCAGTTGACGGATGACACATGGGTCCAGGTAGACCAAACCCTCAGGAAGACGACCTCAGGACACTGGCTCAGAGGTTCGGGGAACTCAGTGCGGAGCCAGTATTTCGAGAGGTAGACAGTGCTACGCATGCGGCGGGCAGGGCCACATATCTCGTGACTGCCAGACCCGCCATGCGGAGGAGCAGCAAACGGTTGAGGGACCACCGAGGCAGAGGCAGATGGTCAACCGTGACGGTCTGCAGGGAGCAGGCGGACGAGGTAGAAGAGTTTTCCAAGCATCAGATGGTGGGCGACGCTTTCAGGCTCTACCACCACCACCCCCAGGAGGTCCACCCCGACCACAGGGAGCTGGCGGGCAGAGACATGCACATCTCCAGGCAGCGGAGGCCTACGACCACAGCGCGCCCGAGATGATTTGAGGTACTATCTGTGTCTATTCCAATCTTTCTGCAGTTCTTATAGACACAAAAGTGATTCATTCTTTCATAGCCACGGCCCTTGTTCGGAGCTCGGAGATTCCGACAGAGCCGTTGGCTCGATCCTTACGGCTAGAGACTCTTACAGGAGCAGACTCAACGATTACGCACTGGTGCCGGCAGTGTGAGCCTACTCTAGGAGGTGAGAGCTTCGGCTAGGATCTTCTTGTAGCAGTGTCGAGGCCTTATGACGTCATCTTGGGCATGGATTGGTTATCTACATTCCATGCTCATATTGACTGTATTAGGCGCAAGGTGCGGTGTGTACGCACCGATGGGAGCAGGTTCACCTTCACCGGTGAGAAGGGAACCTTCGTAGCACCGGATGGACTCTCGTATAGGAGAGGACAGCCCATCACTCATCAGTTGGGTAGCCTTATCCTAGGAGCAGTTGACGTGCGGAGTCCTGGTTTTCCTGCAGTGGTGGATCAGTATGCGGATGTTTTCCCCGGTGATCTTCCAGGACTACCTCCTCTCAGAGAGGTAGACATTTATATCGATCTATACCCCGGGACAGCCCCGATACCAACTCCAGCATATCGTATGGCCCCCTCTGAGCTTCGAGAGCTACGGGTATAGTTGGAGGACTTGCAGGTCAAGGGATTCATCTGACCCAGTGTTTCACCCTGGGCTTCCCCGATATTGTTCGCAAAGAAGGCGGACGAGAGCTTGAGCCTGTGTGTCAATTACTGTCGCCTAAACCAGGTGACCATGAGGAAAAAGTATCTTCTACTGAGGATTGAATACCTCTTCAATTACCTCAAGGGAGCACGGTGGTTCTCAAAGATAGACCTTCGATCAAGCTATCATCATCTCAGAGTTCGAGACGAGGACGTGCAGAAGACGACCTTCAGATGTCTGTATGGACACTATGAGTTCTTGGATATTCCATGAGGCGTAACCAATGCTCCAGCAATGTTCATGGGCCTCATGAACAAGATATTTCATCCATACCTAGATCGATTTGTCGTGGTCTTCATCGACGACATTTTGATTTACTCGATCACTCGGGAGGAGCACGCCTACCACTTGCGGGTTGTAATGGACACACTCTGAGAGCACCAGCTTTATGGTAAGCTCTCGAAGTGTCAGTTCTGGATACACGAGGTTCAATTCTTGGGACACTTCATTTCTGAGGTGGTAGTTTTGGTGGATCTTGGGAAGATCGAGGCAATGCTAGCTTGGGAGCCACCCAGGAGCGTGACGGAGGTGCGGAGTTTCTTGGGGCTAGCTGGGTACTACCAGAGATTTGTGCCAGACTTCTCCAGAGTTGGGGCACCACTCATAACATTGAAAAATAAGGGGAAACCATTTATGTGGTCAGATAGATGTCAGCAGAGCTTCCAAGAGCTAAGACAGGGATTGACCAGCATGCCTATCTTGAGGCTACCAGAGGAGGGAGTTGGGTACGTAGTTTACTACGATGCATCAGGGACCGGACTCGGATGTGTCCTGATGTAGGAGCGGGTCTTCATTGCCTATGGATCATGACAGTTGATCCAGCATGAGTAGAACTACGCTATCCATGACCTGGAGTTAGCAGCAGTGGTCTTCGCTCTGAAGATGTGGTGACACTATCTGATGGAAGAGCGCTTTACAGTCTATTCTGACCATCAGAGTCTTAGGTAAATCTTCTCGCAGAAGGACCTGAACCTGAGACAGTGGAGATGGCTCGAGTTCCTACAGGACTGTGACTTTGAGATAGTCTATACTCCCGGGATGGGGAACGTAGTAGCCGATTCTCTCAGCAGGAGGACGGGAATTCAGCTACTTGGGGATGCGACAAAGAAGCTAGCCGCTTTGCAGATATCCTTCATGGATAGAGATGGATTATCCTTTCTATAGTCACTCATAGTCACTCCTCCACTTTTACAGTGGGTTATAGAGGCACAGTGTGGGGACGATGACTGTGAGATGCGGCGTGCACAGATATCCTCAGGACAGGCACCTGATGGTTTCTCATTAGTAGGAGGGAACGATGTCCTTTTCAGAGGACGTATCTTGGTACCAGTTTCTTTACGGGAGGAGGTTCTGAGATAGTTTCACACTTCCCCTTTGGTGTTACATCCTGGAGTGGCGAAGATGTACCAGGATCTCAGATAACAGCACTGGTGGCCGGGCATGAAGAAGGTTCTGGTAGAGTTCGTTTCTCGATGCCTCACCTGCCAGTAGGTGAAGGCAGAGCACCAGGTACTAGCTGGCTTGGTATAGACCTTGGAGGTCCTGGAGTGGAAGTGGGACAGCATATCTATGGAATTCGTGGGTGGTCTTCCATGTACTTCTAGTGGTAATGACTCCATTTGGGTGATTTTCGACCGACTCACCATGTCGGCTCACTTCTTACCCATCAGAGAGCAGGGCTCAGTGAAGAGCTTGGGCCGTCTCTACGTTAAAGAGATTGTACGACTTCATGGTGTGCCATAATCTATCTTCTCTGATCGAGATGCTCGCTTTACTTCCCATCTTTGGAAGGGGTTGAAGGAGGCGTTCGGGATGCAGCTACGTCTGAGTACCGCCTTTCACCCTCAGACAGATAGTCAGACGGAGACGACCATTCAGACTCTCGAGGACATTCTCAGTGCATGTGTCCTCGACTTTGGTCGCACCTGGGAGGACCAACTACCCTTGGTGGAGTTCGCGTACAACAACAGCTACCACTCCATCATCGGGATGGCACCATAAGAGGCGTTGTACGGCCGGCCTTGCAGATCACCTCTGTGATGGACAGACCCTGGGGAGTTAGCACTTGTGGTACCGGAGATGGTCCAGGCCACGACAGAGAATGTCCAGGTCATCCAGGAGTGAATGAGCATAGCTCAGAGCTGGTAGAAGTCTTATGCTGACAGGAGGCGGAGGCCGCTAGAGTTTGAGGATGGCGACCACGTCTTCTTGCGAGTCTCACCTCGATGTGGATTACAGAGATTTGGCTGAGGTGGCAAGTTGTCTCCATGCTTCAGTGGACCATTCCAGGTCCTCAGCAGGATAGACAATGTGTCTTATTGCCTGGCTCTACCACATCAGTTGCATCGGGTGCATGATATCTTCCACGTATCTCAGATGAGGAGATACGTGCATGACCCGACGCATATCATTGACCATGGGGAGCTGGACATCAATGATGGGGAGACTTTTGCAGAGGTCCCGGTGGAGATTGAGGATCGACAGGAGCGGGTCCTACGTGGATGGTCGATTCCTCTAGTGCGCATCAGATGGCAGCACGAGAACCTCCAGGAGAGCACTTGGGAGCGGGAGGCCCAGATTCGTGCTAAGTACCCACATCTGTTTCCCTAGTTTATGATGTATCATTAAGGGGACGTAAATCCCTTAGGTGGGAGTAATGTAAAGACCCGTAAAATTCAAGGAAATTTTTTTTCTTAATTTTCATTGGGATTTTACAAGAACGTGAAGAACACCGACCTCCGATGAAGGTCGACAAGAAGGTCGGATCCTCGGAGATTGATGACGCGATGCCGACGAATCCTTTCTCCACGACACAATGATCCCCCTTCCGCGACGCCTTCTTCCACGACGTGCAATTCCACGACGAACCCTCACTCGATGACGCTTGAGTTAGGGGTTTTGGTTCAATTAAATCTATGTGATTTATATCCTCGGTATGTGTTTAAAAATGTGTCGGAAGCCATTTAAACCGCTAACGCGGTGGTTGCGGACCAACAAACAAGTCTGAACCCACAGTTTCTTCGTTCTTGGTGTGAGGATCAGTGGGTGATGACGAAGCAGGACGCAAGGGCATTTTGAGGTCTTCGCAGTGAAGAGCTGATCCGGGGAGGACTGCTGGTGAATACAGTAGGAAAAATGGACCATCGGAGCGCGTCCAGTGGTCCGCAGAAAACCCTATCAGCGTGCCTCGCCGGCATGGCGGCGGCGCCCGGCGCGCCGCCGGGAAAGGCCACCGCCGCTGAAGCCACGGCAGCGGGCTGCTTGTCCCGCGACCGCACGACACCGAGGAGGCGGGGACTCGGCACTAGGCCGTGTCCGTTGGCAAGGAGAGGCCCCCACACGGGGGCCGCGGTTTCATTCAAGGGGCAGCGTCCCCTTTTTACGCGGCCGCTCGGCCAACGCTGAGCCGCCCCAGGCCGGACTGGCCGCACCGGTTCGGGCCGGCCCAGGGGGGGTTGGGCCAAGTCGGACCGGGCCCTGACCCCCCATTTTCGGACTGTTTTGGTATGTTGCCCATAACATGGGCTACAGACCTCCGATCGATGCACCGTTAGTTGCGTAGCGATCCTTGGATCGAGATGGTCATTTCAGTATATTACAGTCAAGGTTTTGGAGTACTTTGGGTTCGGACGGGTTGGTTCGTACACGAAACCAACCAGGCCCTCGAAGCGGAAACGCTTATAGCTTCAGCTCCAAACTTCCGATTGACGTGCCATCGACTTTGATGGATCCTTCTTAGTGATAAGGACCTTTTGGCTTACTCCGCTCGAGTTTTGGATGCAGTTGGAGTATGGTCGGTTTGGTTTTGACTTAAAAAATAACCAGGCCCCTAGGACGAAAAAGACAATAACTCTCAGACCAAGCGTCTGATTGACGTGTCGTCTATGATGTTGAGTTGCTGTTGATGATACAGAACTTTTGGATACATCAACTCCAGACTATGTGTCAGTTGATGTATCAGACACTCGTCTAATGGAGCGGACCCTCCCAAACGAGCATGCTGTGTGCGGGAACACTAGAGCTGGCTGCGACTGCAACGACGGTGATGACTGTACATAAATCATTCGTGGATTCGATGACGACAACTACAGAACTCAGCGATCCTACGTGGATGAGGGATACCGATCCTGTGTGGGTCAGATCCTGTGTGGGTCAGCACTCAGCGGTCCTGTGTGGGCCAGCGCCTACAGATCATGTGTGGGTCTGATCCTGTGTGGGTCATTGCGGGGGTTAGTTACCTATAGATCCTTTGTGGGTCAATGTGGGGGTTAGTACATATCGATCTTTTTTGGGTCATTGTGGGGGTTAGTACCTATCGTTCCTTTGTGGGTCATTACGGGGGTTAGTACCTATCGATCATGCATTGGTCTGATGGCTTAGATGAATCAGTGGCTACATCTGATCATCTCTATCGTCTTACGAAGGAGTATATGTGTGTGAGCTGAATCTTGTCTTTCAATAATTATCTTCAATATGATTGACTTGCTTTCCTGTGTGGATTGTGTTGTGCTATCCTGTGTGGACGTGATCGAACATGGGCTCGGATGTTGGAGCCGAACTGGAATTGATGACTTAGGTATATGTATGGGCATATACCTAAGTAGTGTCGAATGTTACTTTGTGATTGTATCTTACCTTTGTGGATTATCCTTTTTGGATTCTGGGAGACCTTCGGGGGTCGCGGGGTCCCTACTGAGTAGCTTATACTCACCCCTGCATGGGCTATGCCCACACTACGTTGTGTTGGTTGCAGACGACGGGCAGCACTGATTGTGGTTGAGGCAGTGAGCTAGGAGGAGTCTACAGAAATGTTCTGAGGGAAGAAAAGAGTTGTCCCTAAACATTTTTAAAGGTATTATTCCTTGTAAATAGATAAAATTATCAAACTCTTATACTAAATGACTAGTGAATATTGGATGATTTTGATATGACCCCTACAATGTCGGAGTATGATGCTTAGACATAGCCCTTAATAGTGAACCAAGTAAATTGGTGCATGCCACCTCTTTTCGTGTGAATGTTTCATTAACGCATTAATCCATCATACAGATTTAACAAGATCCTAAAAAATTTGAAGAATATATATTGATTTAAATGAATATTTTGTCACCCTAATTCGCCCCTCGCATCTCTGGTTGTCAAGAGTTCCTATATGAATCAGAATAAAAAGGCTCAAAGAAATCAAGGTAAAGCCAATGTTGTAGCAATGAAACACAAGAATGCACCAAATATCATGTGTTATTTTTGTGTGGAAGTATGGTACATTTTAAAAATTTCTATTTCATATCCAAAAGATACTATAGTGGATAATAGGAAAAAAGGAAGTCAAAAAAATTCAATATTCAAAGAATGATTTTTAGTGTCACTATTTCTAGTGAATAGTATATTTACATATTGATATATATTTCACATCATTGTTTTAGGGTAATTATTTTATAAAGAACCAAATTATTTGTATGAAATAACTAAATGAATCATTAAGTGTGTTGAAAACACAACATCGATGTGCAACTTTGGAAGATGAAGTAATTCTAACATACACTGAGTAAGATCAAGAATTCCAGCCAACATCAGGTCTGAAGTAAAATTTATGTATAAAAACAAAAATATCTAATTATGAAATTATTCAAAATGATCCACTAAAATCATTATATCATACTAGTGTACAAATAATTAATAGTTTACATGTTTCCTACATAATAGGAATTAATGATCTAATAACAATAATCATGGTTCAAAAAATAAGGGGTTGACAAATTTAAAATTGGTAAAAGCATAAATATTATTTAATTATAGAAATAAATATTTGGGGGGAAATATTTGAGATACCCATATATAATATTTATTGAGGTTCTACGTCAAAACATACATAGTGTTACTCTACTGTGTGACACATGATAGGGAATAAGCTTTACCAAGAAGATATGTATCGTTTAGGGAAAAGATGGAAGATGTGTGATGAAGGGGAAGTATACAAAAGAAAAAATATATAATTTTAGTAGATAAGAATATATGTTTTTCTTATACATAGAGGATGAAAATAGATTTTTGTGTAAGAGACTTGGCCATTTTAACTAATTTCCTTTGGATGATCTGGAGTAATATAATGCAACTTGAAATATCCCTAACCTATCATATGATGATTATACGATGTTTGATTATTCCCAACAAGGTAAGATCACTAAAAATTTATATATGGTGTTATATAAAATTAAACACCCATAAATTTTAAATTAAAAACAATTTTTGATAACGTACGTGATATTGAACACCGAACACAAACAAACCATAAAATATTAATATTTAAATATAACCAACATAGCGTAGTTGATAAATTGAAATGTATAAATAATAAGAAATGAATTGTGAAATACATATAATGTTACTAATATAGAAAATTTTGTTGATTAATTATTAGTTAATAAGTACATAATTTTTGGTAATGTAACATTATTCTTCATTAATGCGTTTTCTTCAAAAATGGGTTTTTTATAGATTAATATAAATAATTTATGAATCATTTAGAAATATTATTTTTTAAAATAAATCTATTTTTTGAAATTATAAAATAAATATTATCTTAGGGTGATATTTTGAGATTTTGGTAAAAAAATTATTTTTCTAATGAATAATAAAAAAAAAATTTGTTAAATTATCATTTATCATCATTAAATAATTTAAGTTAAATGAATTATTGGAAAATTAATAATATTTAAATATAAAATGAGTTTTATTTTTAATATATAATATAATTTATTAAAAATTAATCATATTTATTCTTTGTTTGGGAATCATTTAATTTTTTCCTAAAATTTCATGTTTTTAAAAAATTATTTTTCCCCATGTTTTTTTAGGTTTAATTTTGAATTAAATTCTCACAATTATATTATAACAATATTTAAAATTAGATTAAATATTTTTAATCATGAGTTCCAAATTTATTTACAAATTAACATTTATTTATTTTTTCAATATGCAGAGTAACCATAATAAATAATTGGACCCATAGTATGGGTAAATCTGTCAGTTAAGGTTAAAATAAAATTATAAGAAATAACAAATACCCTAGAACTTGAATTTATACTAATGGATGAGTGGATTTTTACCAATTTCATTAATTATTAGAAAATCTTTTTATGTTATGTCATATTTTCTATATCTTTACATTTATATTATTTTAAATAAAGAAAATTAAAAAATATAATTCTATTTTTTTATTATCTTTTAATTATGTTAAATAAGGATAAAAATAACATATTTTTAGTTATGAATGATTTATTTGAATGATAATTGATATTATTATCAAAAAAAATATTTTTAATTTTTAGTGATGATATAATTACCTTAAATTATTATTCCACATAGACAATATATCTCTTCATATAGTAAAAATATAAAGGGTTCTAAATGTATTAATTGAAATATAATTTGAATAAATTATTATATAAAATGAATTTTTTTAGATAAATATAATATTTTATACTTGTTTTAATTGAATGAATTTAAATTTTCTCTGATTTATTTTAATTTTAAATGTCTATTTAAATTAAGTGTCAAAAATAAAAGTAAGGATATTTTATATCAAATAATATTTTATTAAATTATTTTAAACCATAAATAATATGAAAGAGGAAAATTAGAATGATTACTGACATAAAATTTTATCTTATATACATTTATTATCTATTTTACATATTATATGAATGATTATAACACTTCAATGTTGAAAAATTAATTATTATGGTTGAGTTAAACATTAGTTAATCAAGGGGTTAAACCAAACAATAATGTTTAAAATAATAATAGAACCGCTAAAAATTTGGTTTAATGATTATATTAAAATACTATATTTCATATTTTCTGTGAAATATATGTTTTTAACCATTTTACCTGAGTTAAACATGTATTATATTATAATATTTCATATAGATCCAAAATTTAAATTAATGATATTTTATAATAAAAAATATTTTATTAAAGGATAAAAAATTCCAAAAAAAATTATATATCCATAAATGTGACTTGGATAATGATTAAAATACCCTAAATGGTTTATTTAAGGGAATTTTATCTTTTTTATAACTATATTGACCCTTAAATTATAAAATACTTTTTGATTATTGTAATCATCCAAAAGGGTTAACACGGTTTAAAAAAACTATTATGGTGAACACCTCACCTAAACCTATCCAATTTTTTTATAATGAGTGGATAATATCTCATAATTCACTTATATTTCAATAATATATTTTTGGGACCATTTTATCGTGAAATAAATTTATATTAATTTAATACATTATGAAATTTCTAGAGTTCCGCTCTCCTATTTTATAAAATGGAACGCCCTATCTGATTTTGTTTATAGTTTAAGAACCATTTTTTTATTAAATAACAAAAAAATAACTTCCTAACAATTTTTCTAATTCTAGAAGTTTTTTGTTACAATAAAATCCATATATTACTTATGGTAAAAATAAAATGGAGGTTATCCAAATAAGTGGTATATATTTTTACCGAATTCTATACTTTTATATCTCATTATACATTTTTAAAATACTATTAAACTGTGAAAAAATAATAACACCGGTGTTTGTTATATAATTTTATGTTTTTATGTTAATTTATTAACCTATATCCATATCCTTATTCCATAAAATGTGAAATGAAACCATAATTTGTGTATTTAAATGTTTATCGCCTCACAAACAAAGGAAATTATCTTTCCATCACAACCTATCATAGATGATTAAAATGAATAATTTAAAGAAAATATATTATATTAATGACATATTTATCATTATTTTCAATTAATATATAATATATATGTACCCTTCCATTCACTAAAAAATGATAATGATGCATGTGAGTACAGGTAGACTACCACCTCCCTAAAGTAATGTGATTAATTTTTCCTCACAATATCACATAGAAGTTTTATATATGTGTATTTAAATAAATTATATTATATTTAAGATATAATTATAATTTTTATATATAATATCACACTTACCTTATTTCCTTCATGATCCTTGAAAATAAAAATGTTTATGATGTGTAAGAATAACCTATTATCTCAATGATTATAACGTCGACCTTTTTTCATAAACTACTTACATTATTTTACTTAAAAAATAATTGATGTTTAAAAACATTATTTATGACATTGATATTATTCTATATTTTATAGATCAATTATTTATTTGACCACAGTCAATATAACAACACCATTTTGCAACTATGAACAAAACACCTTCAAAATACCAAATCCGGTCTAAATTAATGAAGTAATTTAATATGTCATTAAAATAAATGAAATAAATTTTTCATGTATAAGGGATTAATCCATTATATTTTTATTAATAAATAAAATAATTTATAAAAATTTAATATATAGGTGTTCAAGGACACAAATTGCATGTTTGGACTCGGGATAAAGAATTCCCACTAAATATTTCTTCATTAATGCATGTCTTATTGTTATGCACAGAATTTATTTCATATAGTGAAGATACTACCCATTTTACATTATATTTCGTGAAAAAATTATTGTTCCTGGAATTTTATATAGAAATTTTAATGGTTTTATCCATATAGATTCGACTTGAATGTTACCAAGTGCTAAAGGTTTCTTTATTGTGTGGGATTATAACTCTTCTTAATTGATATTTTTATACCATGATTATATCACAATTGGAATATAAATTTTTATATCATGTATATATTTTTTTATGAATTTATCTTTTTTACACATAATATCTCTATTTATTAACTCTCAATTCAGTGATAGGAACATTTTAAGGGTTTTCTATTTCTCAATCTGATTTTCATGAAACATGTTTCATGTCATACACCATGGTTTCTTCATATGGTGTACTTACTACCTCAAAATAAATTTTGAAAAATTAATTCATGATATTAATGATATTTATATATCCATATCATACTATTTAATTTAATTTATTTTTATTTAAATGTTACAAAAATGGTAAAAGCTTTATATTTGAATATCCATTATTTTTTATATTTTTTATGATCAAGGTTCCATTGAAGTAAATAATATTATCATATTTTCCAAAAATGTATTTATTATATTTCCATATAGTAATTAATGTGCTTTTATTTTATTCTTATTACCCCCCAAGTTAATTAAATTCATATTGAGGAATTATTTTATGTTATATTCATCAGGTACCTTTTTTAGATTGTGAATTTTTCTCTTTCAAATCTATTATTTTGAAAAGAATTTCACTAATTTTCCTTTCTAAACATATATTATTTCCTAAATTTATGATCATTAAAAATATTTTAAATGGTTTTAAAAGAAAATTTATTAACATTTTTTTCATGGGTCACATTTTACTCTCTTTACATAAGTAATGAAAATAATGTTTATTTTTAACATTTACAACATGAATGGAATTTCCAACCATCATGATAAATATTTTATTTGAACCATAATTTAAATGTTTCTATGATTAATTTCAATAAAATTATTTTTCATAATATATTATGGTTTTGTTTTTAATAGATATTTTCAAAATTGAATTTATAATTTTCTAAAGATATTTTTAATGATATTTTATCGGTACATCAATTCAGAAATTATGACAACCCTTTATGTAATTTATTTTCCACTAGGGGTATTATGTAATGATTAAATATGTGTTCTTTCCCAAGATTGATTATGATTTTTTCAAAAATTATTTCATAGATCTAGTTTCTTTACCACTAATAATTCAATATATAAATGAACAGTTGTTATTGTTATATTGTAAAGTGAAATCATCGAATTATTTTTCTCATTATACGGTACTCCAAAACATATGTGGATTATTGAATTTTTATTCAATTATAAACCAAGTATTTTTTGTACCATTATAATCCAATTAAGGGTGGTCAAATTATATACCAAGAATGGGTGGGTCTGTTATAGCCCTCCAATGATTTAGTTAATAAGACTGAGTTAACAGGTTAAGAGTTAGTCTTAAAATTAAATGATATTATATTTCTCATAATAAATATGGTAAATATGCAATTAGGTGATTCCATTATGAATGTTTCATGTTATAATATGCCAAAAATATTTCTCTATGCTTTCTTTTATTTTCCATAGTTTTTTTATTGTAATTGGCATCACATGGACCATGATTATTGAATCTTATGAATATAGTGTTTGTTAAATATTTATTCCATGTATATTGTTATTAGATGTAGTTTTTTATGATTATTAGTTATCTTGTTTTATGGTCATGATATTTTCAAATGAATTGGTTCCTTATCATCATCTTATAGTCACTAATGACATTCAATTGGTAATCCACATGTATACCCCTAATGTTTGTTTGAGATCACCATTCTTATAAATTATTTTCCATAGTATTTTAATATTATTGTTAAATTATTATTATATAAAAAGATTTTATTTGTGTATAATTTCCTGGTATATGATGAAGATTTCTATGAAGTTATTGATTATATATCCAAATATTTACCTAAGATTTTCTTTAAATATATTCAAACCCTAATCCTAATATGTATTTTGTTGTGTATTTTATCCAAATATCCCTTGTGATGTTTTGTGTTTTGGATGGTCTAAAATGGTTCAAATTTATCGATATAAATTCCATAAATATAAATACTGTGTTTTTATTATTGGCACCAATAATGTTTGTTTAGGGCCGTTATAGTTATAATATGAGTAGGGTTTAAGAAACATTAGATATTATAATTTTTTATTACATGGTATCATAATATAGCTAAATAGCATCATGATTTCATGATTTTAAGTATGATCAGAAGTTAAAAAGTCTTAGACAGCCATCTTTAGATTTTAAGTGATGGAAGTTTGTGGTGATTAATTTTATTTTGGTATACATTTTATTTGGTTGAGGTATATGTAACCCTTTGGTTTAATGTGAATAATTATTTCATAATAATTCAATTCCACTATTTAGATGTAATATGATAGATATGAGGTAACCATTAAGGTTAAAAATTTCATTAATGTTGAGTGTTTTGTGGTTTCTTGGGATATAGGTTTTTTATTTATATAAATAAATAGCATTTATTTAGAGATAAATATTATATTGATCCTAGAATAATATGTGATAAAATCATTATAATCTTCTATAATTATTCATAGTCATGAATATTTTCAATAATTTTAAGGATATATATTAGTGGAAATATTTAGTTTCAACATACGGAAATACTGTCAAATTGTAGAGGATAATATAGAATTTCTTCAATTTAATGTCTATTCATTTTATGAATAATATTACATATTTATAAACATTTGTTTTGGGAAATTTAATAAATATTGTACGAATATATATTTTATTTTTTTTGGGTAATGTGAACTATTAGAATTTGATTATAGTCCTTTAATAATTAAAGAATCATCTTGTGTAGTCATAATTTTGAAAAAAAAGATGAGATTTTGATAGACATTGTTTATTGGATGAAATTTTACTTTTCAAGTATGCATATTTCCTTATTTTATTTTTTGTGGTAAATTAATTCATCAACTCATGGAAAAATATCTTGAAACAAAAAATTCATCATAAAACCTTAATTTCTGATGAGTCGATGCTCCTTTCATCCATAAAAAATTTATGGGTTTTTTGTCTTTTATTATCTCTGGACCATGTTCTCTATCAGTCTCTATTTGCCTATGTGTTCTAGTTTTCTTCTCAATGTCCATATTAAAACATCACATTGACTTCTTCCTATTTAGAATCCAATTTTTGTGTAATCCCATTTGACCTTTGTATTTCCATTACCCTATTCTCAAGAGGATGTTTTATTAACCCTTTTTATAGTGTGATATTTAGATAAAGATTTATTTCAAAAGTAAACAATTTTATTACAAAGATCAATGTAAAATTGTAAGGATTAAATTTATTAAAAGGTATAGAATGTAATATCCGGGTATTTTAAAATAAGTAATATGATTGATATTTTACAAGATACATAACACCAAACACAAACAAACAACCTAATATTATTATCTAAATATGATTTTTATTATATATCTATTGAATTGGTTTGTAGGAATAAGAATAATGAAATTGTGAAATATATATTAAGGTTTAAATAAATAAAAAATTGTTGATTAGTTCTTATAAAATAAACACTCAATTTTTAGTAAAGTAATTTAATTCTTTAGAAATATGTTTTCTTCATAAATGGGGTTTATTTATTTTTTTAGTGAATAATATATTTAATTTTGGAAAACATTAGAAATTATATTTGATAAAATTAATATAATTTTTTAAAAAATAAAATAACTATTATATTTGGTTGAAATTTGGTGTTTTTTGGGAAAATATTGATTTTTCATTGAATACTAAAAAATAATGATTTTTCTACAATTACTATTTATTGTCCTTAAATTGTGTAATTTAAAAGTCCCATTTTGACATTATTTTTATTTAAAATTAAAATAAATATTATTTAGATTTATATAATATAAATAATTATAATTGTATAATATTTATACATGATTTTTTATATGTTCTTTTTCTGTGCTTAAAAATTCATTTTTCTTAAAAAACAAATTTTCACTATGTTTTTTCAGTTTAAAATCAATTGAAATTGTAACTCATATTTGAATGGAATATATAAAAATGGAATCTATATCTTAAATCATGTGGTCTAAATTTTTTAAATTTTTTCCTTTTATTTCTGATCAATATGAATAGTAACCATAACTAATAAGTGTCACCATGATAAGGGTAAACTATATAATTAAGGTAAAAAATAAAATGATGAGAACTAAAAATTTACACAAAGAGTTTCTTTTATACAATTGGATGAATTTTTTTCCATACAATTCCAACCATTTTTCTAAAACATGACTACTTTTTCCAATATTTCTTTAATTTTAATTTTTGTATTATTTTCACTAAATAAAATGAAAAAAAATTAAATTCTATCTATTTTATTATTTATAAATTTTTGAAATTACACTAAAAATATGATATTTCAGTTCTAAAACGTTTATATGAATGATAAATCATTTTTATTTTATCATAATGATTTATTTTAAATTTTTAGTGATGATATTCATAACATAAATTCTTATGCAACACTAACACAATAATTATTCAATTAAAAAAATAATGGTAATGATAATAAAAATTTAAATAGGATATAATTTGATTTATTTATTTTATTTCATAATTTTTTTGGAAAATATTTCATTTTTTGGATGTTTTAATGTATTATATATTAATTTCATTTTTTATTCTTATTTTCAAGGTCAAATTAAATGAATGGTGTAAAAAATGAGATTAGTGATATTTTATGTTAAATAATATTTTATAAAATTATTTAAAATCTGAAAAATATTGAAATAGTACATTATGATGATATGTGGATAAAAATTTTGTCCCCTAATCATTTATTAGCCAATATTCATGTTATATGAATTATTATAACCATTTAATTTCGAAAATATCGTTAAAGAAGGTAACATTAAAATTCATTTACCAAGGGGTTAACCCCAAAGATGAGGTTTTTAGTAATATCAAACACAATAAAGATTTGATTGTATTATTGTATTAAGATCCTATATTCCATATCATTCATGAAATTTTATTTGGAATTATTTTACAGGAGATAGATACATATTATATTTTAATATTCCATATAGTTCCAAAATTCAAATTAAGGATATTTTATAACAAATAATATTTTATTAAATGAATTAAAACCCATAAATATAATATATTTAGTAAATTGATTAGTAAAAGGTTATAAATATCTTCCATTTTAAATTTAATAGTCAATTTTCTTTTAATAGTAATTAAATTGACTCATAAATAGTAAAAAAAATGTTGTTATCATGGTAATGGTCAAAATGGTTAACACAAGTTAAAACATAAAAATAAGTGTGAGGATGTCACCTAAACCATGAAAATTTTTAATGTCTGATAATTTTTAGACTAATTATCATCTTATATTTGTATCATATCATTTTAAATTAAATTTAATGGGAAATTTCATTTATATTAATTTAATGCTTAAACAATCAAGAGTTCCCCCCACTCTCTTATAAAAGCCCACACAATATCTTATTTTTATCAAAATCAAAGAACAATATGGATTGTTGAATACCTGAAAAATACCTAAATTAAATCCTTTAACATATTATATTTTAGTTATTTTAGGTATAACAAAAACTTTATAGTGCTTAAGGTAAAAAAAAGCAGTTGTCTAAATAAGTGATATAGTATTTTACCAAATGTTTTAGTTTTATGTATTTATATACCTCCTTACAATAATATTCTCACAATATAAAACAAAAAACAGTTAATTACATATATATAGATGTTTTTATATTTAGGTAATATACTACATGCATCTACCTCTTCCATAAAATGTGTAACAAACTCGCCATTCATGTATACGAAGGACTACTACCTCATTGACCGATATAATTCGTGTTCCAACACTGACTCCCAAAACATTTTGAAATTATTTATTTAAAGTAAATATATTATATTCATTATATATTTATCATTATAAAAAAATAATATATCATATATTTTCATAAATTTCCATTTAATGAAAAATGATCATTTCATTCTTGCGTATGTGTGGACTACCACCTACATGTAGTGATATGATTCATTTTTCATCCACAGATAATTTGGATGGTATATATAAGTGTATTCAAATAAATAATATGGTGTATCTTATATAATGATAATTCTGGATATATAATATAATAATTTCCTTATTTATATGATGATTGTTGAAAAATGGAAACGTTACTTATGCATACCTACGAACTACTACCTTCATGATTATAATGTATATATTTTTTCATAACCATCATACATTGATTGTTTTAACTATATAATTGATTTATATAAATAATAATTATTTCATTATTATATTTATAGAGATGATATAAAAATTACCAGTTTGACCACGGTCAACATAAAGAATTTATTTTGTGATTATGAACTGAGCATCCTCAAAACACATAATGAGGAATAAACTCATTAAGTAATTAATTATTTAATTAGAATAATTTAAATAAATAGTTCATGTATAATACTTAATCCTATAAAAAAATTTATTAAATAATATTATTTATATGTGTTTAATATACATGAGTTAAATGATATACACTACAATTCTTGACTCGGGGTAAAGAATTTTGTTTCAATATCCTTTCATTGGGGAATATTTTACTGTTATGAAACTAATTTATTTTAAATAGTGATTATACATCCCATTTCACATGTTATATCATCAATACATCATACTTCATGTCATTTTTTCAATTTTAATTATTTCATCTAAGGGGATTTTAATTGAATGTTACCAAGTGAAAAATGGATTCTTAATCGAATTTCCTTCAGTTTGGTGATAACACTTATTAATTTACATTTTTATTCAATGAATATATGTGAATTTATCTATAAATTTTTCATTATGTATCTAAATTTATTTTTGGATTTACATTTTTTCACATAGTTTTTCTATTCATTAACTCTCTAGTCAATGACATGAATTTCGAAAGGGTTTTATTTATCTCAGTGTCATTCTTCTAAGACATGTTTCATATTATACACCATGAATTTAGTGAATGGTGTTATTACTAAATCAATAAAATATTTATACAAATTAATTCATTTAATTCATGATATTTAAAAATCCTTACAGTATTCTAACATTAAATAACTTTTGATTAAAAATTTTAATTATGAAGTAAAGGATTTATGTTAGAATATCCATTATTTTTTGGATTATTTTAATTTAGGGTTCCATTAAAGTAAATTAAATGATATTATTTTATTAAACCACATGTATTTTCATCTTCTCTGTTTATTAATGTGGTTTATATTTTTTCCATTTCTTCCCTCATTGATTAAAGAAACATCAATAAACTCTTTTTATATGATATTGATCTTGTACCTCGATTAGATAACGAATCGTTCTCTTCTATATCTATTTTTCCTAAAAAATTAATTTTATTTTATAAATATAATGAGTTTCCTAATTTTATGATCTTATTAATTTTTTAAATGTTTTTGAAAATTAAATTTCATTACATTTTTTCATTGGACTTTTTTAAAACTATTTAAAAAATATTAAAATGTTTTTTAATTTTTACTTTTTACTAAATGAATTGATTCTCTCAACAACATGACCATTATTTTAAATTTAAGGTTAATTTATTTATTTTCATGGTTATTTTCAATTAAAATGGTTTTCACAATATTCTGTGATTTTTTATTATTTAAAAGTGATTTTCAAAGAGGAAATGTTATTTTCCTCAATAATGATTCAAATGATATTTTAATATTATTTATATTAATCAATGAAAACAATAATTGATGTAATATATGCTCCACTATGGGTATATTGAAATGATTATCTCCTTATTATTTCTCTATATCGATTATGATTGTTTCAAAGATATTTTCAAAGAACCCATTTCTTTTCAATGGTTAATTCATATTATGAACGAACAATTGTTGTTCGTATGTTTAAAAGTGAAATATTAACAATTTTTATACCATTATATAGTACTTCTAAATATTTATGAATCATCGATGGCTGGTTCCCTTATAAACCCAGAATGGGTGGTTCTATTATAAGAAAGGACTGGTGGACCCGTTATATACCAAGGAATGTTTGGATCACTATAGACCTCCATTGTATTGGGTCATGAGATTAAGTTAACTAAAAGGTTATTACTCTTAATAGAATACATGATTATGCTACTCCTAAAGTATAAGGATATTATTTGTTTAGGTAATTACATTATGAATTATTGGTGTTCCAAAATATCAACATGTTTTCTCTATTCCAGATATGATTTTTCAGGGTTTCATATATCAACCTTGACATCACATTGATCATTATTTTTCATTCTCATGACTCTTTACTTTTTTTATTAATTTATCCCCAGATTCATGTTTTTTATTCTTTTTTTTATGTTAATAATCCACTCTGATCATGTAATCATGTCCTTATTCTCATCTTATTCTCACCGAATACATTAAATAATTAATTCCTCTCTTCAGTATTAGTAGGAGCTCAAGCTCGCCCTTATTATGTTTCATTATCTTCATGTTATGAAGAATTATGTTAAATGATTTTTGTTTATAAAGGTTTCATTTTTTGGAAAATTTTAGGGGATATGATAGAGGTTTTTAAGAACCAATAGTTTATTTTTCCATGTTATTATGTGTCAGTTTGTACTAACTCACTAAAACTCTTATCCAAAAAGGTTTTTGGGTATGTAAGTGATAAAAAAATTTAATTATATGTCATATTTTTATTATGTATTAAATTGGATCACATTTATTAGTATCAATTCCAAAAATATGAAGATTAGGGGTTTTTCTGGATCCAATAGTACGAGTTCGGAGCTACATTTGGATATGTCATAAATATTGATTGAATAGTTTCATAATGGTGTTCGTGGAACTATAACCCAAGGGAAATTAATTTTTAGATATAAAATTTTATTTTTATTTATTATTATAGAAGGATGGTGTAGACGGTAGTATGCACCTTAAATTATGAGGTGTTCGGTTTCATAACACAATATTGGAGGGAATTTGAATTGATGGTTGAATATTAAATAATAAAATTAAAAACTAATAATAGAATAGATTTTACCATTCACCTATAGGTTTATTATCTCAAAAACATAAATTAAGGTAGTAATTTTCACTAGTGACAACTCCTCGGAAAACAATTTTGGTTTTGAAGAGAAATCAAATAATAAATAACATGACTAGAATGATGCTTATTTGATAGAACCAACCAGAAATGTTTTTGAAAAAAGCTATCTTGACATTTTTTACATTTCTATCAAATATTTCATATATCTAAAAACTTTTCTTAATGATTTATGGTATGGATATAATCCATCATTGAAATAATTTCAAATCTCCACTAGTAGGTTTTTTTGTTTCAATAAAGATAAGCACATGAATTTTGAATCTCATAGATATATAAAGATATTTCTTAGCAACTAAGGAAAATTAAAGCATATAAAGGACATTATAAGTG
The DNA here is from genome assembly GCA_963277665.1 of Viscum album. Lineage (NCBI taxonomy): Eukaryota > Viridiplantae > Streptophyta > Magnoliopsida > Santalales > Viscaceae > Viscum > Viscum album. Next base: position 89,197,531 of record OY728142.1, read on the forward strand.
GCTACCACAGGTTTTTGAGTGATATGATGTTTTCGTGGTGGATAATGATAATAATTCTTTACAAATAAATGAAAAGTATGAGAATGGTAGAGATGATGAGGTAAGAAACATATGGAGGAGAAAGTTCCTAAGAAAGAATCAGAAAAAAAATCAAATAATGACCATCGTAGAGTTAGACATGTATATGTATAAAAGAAGAATATTTAAGGTAAAATTGATAAACAAAACATCAGAATTGAATATATAACACTAGTTAATTTATAGAGAATTATTTTTACTATTTAATAATATTACCTATCAAAGGTGGTGTTGAAATGTTTATAAGAAGCTATAAAAGATGAGAATTGGGTTTAGATGATGAATTATGATCTTGAGAAAAATTTAAAGAATCATAAATGGTATGTTTTATCAAGCCTGATGGCCATGAACATTATATAAACTAAATGTTTCGTACATAACATGATAAATTAGGGAGGCATTGTGATTCGAAAAAATTCATGAATTGTTTTAAAGGGGTATTCCATGATTAAGGGAATTGATGTTTATCTAAAATTTTCACACGTTGAAAATTTGGAGTCATTTCAATTATTATTTTTCATTTTAGTGAAATGGTAGTTTTTTTTGCCCATATGGATATCAATTTAGCATTTATGAATGGGTATTTATAATTCTATGAGTAAAATGAAAAAATGGATGGTTTTTGTTTTCATTAATATGGAAACTATGTTTTCTTATTTATTGAGGAGTTTTTGGATTAAGGCATGTACTAAGAGAGTAATATTCATTAGATGATCTTTTTTGTGACTATATGTTATAGTGAGGTGGAGTTGATTACTATATTTATTTCAATTATGATTCTAATAAAAGGTTTTTGTTTCAAGTTTATTTTGATTACATAATATTTGGTAGATCGAATGAGGCACAATATAGAAAATGTAAATATTTCATAAAGCATGATTTGGAAATTTCAAGTATTGAAAAGAAAACAAGTTTCCTTCACATATAGGTGATACGTGGAAAGAGTTGTATTTTTATATCTCAATTAAAATATGAAATGGAGTAAATGATAAGATTTTTAATTAAGGATACAAAGGATATGGCTACTTTGATGGATACCCTTATGAAAATTTTAATGGATGAAAACGGAAAAGCATCCAATGTCCCATAATAAAATATGATCATTCAGAAAATATCATCCTTAATGGTTACATGACTAAATAATTATTTATTATTATTAAATTATCATTATATGAATGTAATTTTAAAGGTAGGTACATGGTTATAGTGAATAGAGTAATATGATATGTCAATGGTGTAGTGGATTTAATTCAGATTTACAATCCAATGTCAAAACCAATGTTGTTGAGATAAAGAGATACATATTGGTTCAATTCTAAAGACCAAAAAAAGTTAATATCATGTGGTTTATTCTACATTACAAGAAATTTTATTTCATCATTGAGTAAGAAAAAATAATGTGTTTCTATGTGAACCACATAAAATGAATATATATTAGCCACTCAATCTTGCAATCATTTATAGTGGATGACAAAACCAATTAAATACATGGTTTTTGTAGTGAAATCTTTGATTGAAATAAATTTTGAAAATTTAAGCACTATAAATATTAGAAAAAATACAATACCTCTATTATGGAAGAAACATCTAATAAAAGTGTCATTTTATCGAGAAATTGGGCCATGGGTCGGAAAAATTGGATTATGTTCCGTCTAAATGTCACATCACAGAAATTTTGATAAGGGACTTACTCAAGAATGATTTTGAAAGACATTGACACCCTCATAGAGTCTATTTGACACCCCATACTACAAAAATGTGGATGTGGGACCCCCAATCCTATGGTATACTATAATTTTCTTTTCATGTCAATATATGTTTTTTTTCAAATTTAAAAATCATAAAGGAGTTACATTTAGGTTTGATGAAGATTTTGGAGAATAAAATTTGTTGTCCGGGGACCACTTTTCCATGATGAATTAGATGATGCCAAGAAACATGGGAGTTTTGGAAAATTAAACAATGTTCAAGTTTTCCTTTCATGGAATATTTATCACAAAATGATAACTTATGGGTTCATGATGAATTATTTTCACCATTATTTGGTTGAGGAACTAGTATTCTTGTCATAATTTCATAAAATATCGAGAAATAAGTGACTTATTGATGAACATTGCATAAAACTCTTGTTTATAATAGTGAGCTAGAATCATGTATGATTATACAATGTGTTGAGTATATATTTCATCACTATATAAAGTTTCATATAACGAATGGATATCATATACCAATTTGTGAATTATTTTTTAACTTGTTAGTTAAAGGACTTTAATGTGTTGTCAACAACCCCATTGGGAGAAACATTTTGAAAAATACTTCATATTGGTAGTTCATAGTTTTTTATTTGTTATGTATTTGGAAAACTAATCTAGAAATGATCCAAAGAAGAAAGTATTGTACATAGTAGGATATTTTGGATTATAGAATATTATGTCAATTATTCTTATTTTTTCTAATTTTTTGGAATTTAACATTTAGTGGTAAAATCAAAAATAGAAAAGGATAGTAATTTTCTTATGTATTACTTCGGGAATATTATTTTTCATAATAATTTTATGTGATAAATAGTGTTTCTATTATGTATTACACCATGAATAGAGTTTACTTTATGTATTAATTGGTTAAAAATGTTATACTTAAGTATTACATGGCGAACTGTGGTGTCCATAAGTACTAAATTTTGAATAGTGATATGCCTTAATATGGAACAATGAAGATTAATCCTCCTAAAAAACATAGTGTCACCTAAATTTTATGTAGTCATGAGGAGGTTATTCTAGGAAGACCATGGTAGGAGAGTATTATGTAATGATTAATGCTACACCTTTTTATTACGTGGTTACATAGATTGACTTAATCAAAGGGGTGAAAAGAAATATTTATCACTAGATTTTTTAGATTCCATACCCTAAATAAGGATCCCTAAAAAATTATTTGGTTTTTATAAAACTATTATCTTATAATATCATCATTATAAATTTTGGGAGTCAAAATAGCGTTTACAAAGAGTACAAAGAGAAATTGACTATGCGAAGATAGTCACATGGTGAATAGTAAATCACTTAAACATCACATGATGAATAATAAATTAGATAAAAGTAACACACTAAATAAAAAATGTCTTCAAAATCATTTAGTGAACATTAAATCCCTAAAATATCACATAATTAATATTACCTCACTTAATGATATTGTGGTGCATAGTAAATCACTTAACCATTGCATAGTGAATAGTAAATCACTTAAACAGTATGTGGGTAATAATACTCCACTTAAAAATATTGAGGTGGATATTTACCTTCCTAATCATATCATGGTGAATAAGGATCCTTATGCATATGAGAATTCCAAAAAGACAAACATACATAGGAAAGTGTATTTCACCCATTTGATTAACACAGATTTTAATGTCTCAATAATTTCATTATGAACCTTTTCAGAGGTGATATGAATATTTTTTGTATTATTATAGAGTAGTTATGTGTTCCTCTTGTGTGAATAATTGTGAACCTTGGGGACACTCAGCCCGCTCAAAACCTTTTAATAGCAGTGTGGAAAAGTGAATTCTAGTACATTGGCACATTATTATTCTATGTTGTTTAGACTAGACTAGCTTGGGTTAACCATGAAAAATTTATAAGTCTCTTGAATAATTTAATATATATATATATATATACATAATTGTGACATAATGATAGAATAGGGTTCTATTCAGCATTAAAATGAGATCGAATGGGAACTTTTTTTAACAGATTACACAATGATCCACCCCCCACAAATATGTTATTTAACTAAGTATGACAAACAAGTACAATTATCAAAAGTTAATAAAATATTAGGGAAATTTAGAAAATATACGTGACATTATTGAAAAAAAATGCTTACATGTTATATTTTATTTCTAGAGAATAATATGTTTTTATAAATTCCCACAGAGTATATTGAGTGAATTTTTTATTAAAACAACAGAAAACAAATAAACACAGATGATTTTAAATGGTATCAATATCTATCAATTCATATTGAATAAAATAACATTAAAAAGGTATATAATAATGTTTTTAATAAATATTTACAAATATTTTCATTTTTGTGTTGTTACTCTGGTAATTATTAAATATTTTTAATTTTATTTCATTACAGCACAAATATTGACTGGGAATCACTATAGAAAGAAAGATTTCATAACCAATATCAACATTCCACAATCAAACTCAAAGTGACCATTAAAGATTCAATGAAGGTAGTATCCTTTAACCATTTCATACTCATTAAAAATTAATAAAATTCTAGAAAAATATATTTCTTTTGTATTCTAATAATAATTTTTAATGATATTGATATATGAGAATGTATAAAAACTATGAGATGAATGTAAATATATTTCATTAATAAAATCTCAAAAAATTATACTAGGTATATGAAAAATATTTAAATTTGGGAATGTTTCAACATTAAAACATTTTCAATGAAACTATTTGTAAATAAATAAAAAATATCTTTCAGCATTATACTCAGTAATTGATTTCTTTTTTTATTGTTTTATAAAATTGACTCTTTTTTAAGTCCCTTTTGAGACCTTTAATTTAACAATGATCATACATTACATATTTAATTTTTTAATATATTCATGTGTCATAATAATTCTTCAAAAAAATGATATTTCTATTATTTATATACTCTATACTAATTAAAATATAATTTTAAATTTTTGACATTCTGAAATTCTTTATGAAATAAATAAATTAAATTAATGAAATATTTTTTGTGTTATCTGCATTATATAATTAATTTTTGATAACATTTTCCTAATTAATTATCTACCTCTTTTTAAATAATATATTGTATTTAAATCTTCCATTCATTAAATATTTAAATTTTACATCAACAACATTAATTATGTTGTTATTTGTATTATGGTTAAAAAATGGTAGATCATTTAATTTCATCTTACTAGAATTTAAAAATTGGATATATAATTTTTTATATTAATTCATTTAATTATATACACTGTGAAGTTTTTATTAATTAATAAAATTAAAATTCTTATTATTGTATATCTATTTACTATTTTATTTTTGATTCAAATTTTTCTCTATGTAATTCTCAGAATACTACAGTCTATGTTGATTTTGATATGTTCACCTAAAGTCAAGTATACTCTATATTTTTTATAATGTGGTTTCTTTTCTATGTAATAAAATATACTTTTTCATTTAATATAAATTATTCATTAAGGACAATTTTTATTTCATACAGCGAAAATAAAATGCTTGAATATCTCTATTTTTTATAACTATTTTTAAATGTTGAGTGAACAATATTAAGTTCACAATATCTATCATTTCCACAATATACTAAATCAATATATAACAAAATTTATTTTATATTTTTCAATATTCTTAATTATATTTCAATTTTTATTTATCAAAAAATATATACAATATAACAAATTTCTTATTATTTTACACTTATATAGGTAGAAAACAAAAATTTTAGTAATATTTATTTTCCAACAATTTATACACAAATAAAAATACATAATAAATTATGAAAAATCCATTATAATATAAAACATTTAGAAATTATGCACTGATGGAATGTTTTTACCAACATATCTTCTTTAGAGAATTTTATTTAGATGGAGTACTAATATAATACCTTTTGAAAATCAATTTTATTGTTTTTAATTCAATTTATTCTCTTCAAATATATCAAATAAAAAAAATGTTTCTATGGAATAACTCATTGTTAATAAATAATTATATTCAATCATTCATTTAAAATATAATGTTATCAATAATATCATATTTAGACACCTATTATAAATTTAATTGTAATATAATATATTATTAATAAATTTATTTATAGTATTTATATAAATATTTAAATGGAACATCCCATTTCAATTAATAATTTGTATTACAATTATCGTCATCATTATAAACATTGTTCCCTAATCTTGGCCTAATTTTTCATTACTAATATATATAGAGTTATTTTTAAGAATTGATATTTGAAATTGAATATTCATTTGTCAAAACGTTTCTATGAAAATAACCATACATTATATCATATTCTAAAACATTATGTCATGTCTCTTTTCATGATAATTCAACACTGATTATTGTTATTAAAGCACTATTTTTGGAACAATTAAAAGGCTTCAAATTTTTCATAATTTTACATATGAAAATAATCTATTATCATATTCATCATAATCATTTAAAATATTCAAACGATTTTTATTTATTACTATATATTGTTAAAATTAATGTACATCATCAATTTTAAATAATGTTCCCTAGTAATTTTACACTTTTCTATAAAATATAAAAAACTTATCTGCATATTATTATAATATTAAATTATATACTTAAAAATGAGGGTTCTTTAGTAACAATTATTTTCTTATTACAAATTCATAATAATGAAATATCATACATTATGAAAATATCTCTATAATTCATCATTATTATAATCAATTGTTTTGAAAATTGCCGAATAACTATATAATAAATTTTAATAATATTTCATCATCGTTAGTATAAATTATTGTTATAAAATTTTTCCCTAAATTGAAATATATTTTTCATAATATACAAAATCTCACACATAATTCAATCAATAAAATTATTTATTTTCTATGAAAATTTATACATTTAAATCTTATTTGATTTATTTTTTATATACACTAAATCATAAATAATAATTATGGATTAGGAAAGGAATATTATATATTTCACTGTAATGTTCAATGATTTTTTTACATATTTATTATTTAAACTATTTTTAAATAATATTCTTCGTGCTCTCTAAATTTTTTTATATAAATTAAATATATTCATATAAGTTGAGTGATTTATTTGCACAAACTTTTATCTAAATTTTTAAATAAATTAACTGTGATTATTGATTTGATGTATTCTGTTGGATAACATATGCACACTCATTAAAATAAACCATTGGGAAATAACAAGAATAGGATATAGAATGTACTAAGTAATAATAGGTAATTTCATATATATATTTTATTATTTTAGAATTAATATTACTCAGTTGATTTAAATTTTTTTTTAATAAAAAAAAATAGGCGTTACCATTAGCCATATATTTTGGGATAATATTCCAAAACAAATTATTTTTCCATTGGATTAAGTATCATAGTACATTATCATTAGGATGACGTACAATGATTTGATGAAATGATTAAATGGTAAATTAAATTTAAAAATGTATATTTTATATATTTTTATAATATATAATATTTATTCATGTTTTTTACTATTAAATAGATATCATATTATTATTTTTTGAAATGGTTTCAGTTTTATGAAGCTAATGTTGAATCACAATATCCTAGTAATGAAGACAAATAGAAACTGGTGCTATTTCATTAAAATTTTATAATATTTTCCTTTTTAGTAATTATTTATTTTATGGTAATTTCTTGGTATATCGTGATTGAATTATATGAAACTGGTCTTGAATTCCAGTATCCCAATACTGGATAACTTCAAAATATATTTTTAAATATTCCAAATTTTCACAATTACATATTTTCAATTACTATTTAATATCATGTTCATCCCCATAATATAATGCTTGAATTCTATGGATATAATATTGATTACTAATAAACAAATAGTAGTTAACATTAGATACAAATGTTTTATCTTCAAAATTTTCTCAAATTTATCTTCTAATTTTTTTTTATTTTAAATGTTGTATCTATTATTTATATATAAATTTAAATTTTTTTTTCTATCTAAATGTTAAATAATTGAACCATAGTTTCATATCGTTTATTGAACTAAAAAAATTGAACAAAAATTTATTTATTTCATAATATATTTCTATGTATATAAAAATATATTATTATTTTTATAAGTCAACTTATTTATAAATGAAATAAAATACTACAAATTATTATAATAGATTATATTCTATTTTCAAATATTATTGACATGAATATTTCCTTCCCAATTAAAAAATGATTGTCTCAATGTTTTATGGATTATTTTCGGGTTATCACCAATAAATTCAAGTTAATTAATTATTACACCATCAACATTATACTAGAGATAATTTTGAGAACCACATTTTTTATAATAAGAAACATTTATTTCAAAGTAGTTCTTGTTTGATGTTAATTTATGACTCCATAGTATATTCCATGAATAACCACATAAATTGATAGAATAGTATCAATTTAGAAAATATAACAATTAAAATACATTCTCATTATGGGGAAAAAATTATTCCACCTTACCACTATGTGATTATTTCAAGGTAACTGCAACAATTTTTCATATTCATACTTTTATTCATGGAAGAAGGATCATTGTTTCAGTGATAACATTGTTGAAATAATCATAACATGTCCCCCCCCCCTCATCAATTCTAGGGTGTCAAATCTTTCCTTTAAAAGTTCTTTCTTATTATTCATTACATAATTTTCCACATGATTAACCATTTTATGATATAAAAATTACTCTCTGTTTTTCACATTCATAGTGAAATTTATTGTCAATGATCATAATTTATCTATCCATATAGTTATTTTTTAATAAAATATCCAAATTATATAAAAAATATTAATTGATCATAAATAAATTTTTATTTATTGAAGAATAAAATTGTCTTATATTTAAAAATTTTATGTGGTGTAAAATTTATAAAGGAATTGGTTCTCTAAATTATATTATATGAAGAGTTTTTCACACAAAAAATAAATATATTTAAATCCAAAATAGAGTTAATCACTCTAAAAACATTTTAATAATCCTTCTGAAACCACTATCATTCAAAAAATAAAAATATATTAAGATTTAAATTCATTATAGAAAATCAAATTAAATTTGGTTTTCTCAAGAACAATGTTCTATTGGATATGAACTAATATATGAGATATAAAATTTTAAGATATAGTTTAATTGTAAACAGTAGTATGTATAAACAGATTTACTTAATGTGATTTATGATTTCTATATAACATAGTGCATGATTAGAATTTGATATATGATATCACATGTTTGTATTATTTCATGAATTCCCATACTATATATTCGGTCCATAATAAATTATATTGATTCGTTTAATAGATAATCATTCATAGTGGAATAATTTGATGTCTTCAAATTGTTATGAAATAATTTTCATTTTGTAATACTTGATTTCTACCATGATATGGAATTTTATTCTCTTCCCTATTTATTTAGTGAATAGGGTTTATAATATGGAATTTTATTCCTCCCATTTATGAAATTATATAAATGTAATCCAAGACGAAACTATATTCATCCCAAATAATTATTGGTCTTTGAGATAAAGGTTTTGAAATCCCTTTAGTGATCTTGGGTTTTATCCTTACAAATGACGATCTAAGTATTGTTTAATATTTAGAGAGCCTATAGTGAGTAGGTTTGTCCATTGTTGATCCCTGTCAAATATTTCTACATTGAGGAGTAAAACTTGGTTCTTTTAATAGAAAAGGTATTCTTATTATATTTTATTTGTTTATGCATCTTGATTATATTATTGATAGACCAGTCATATATATGTTTTCTTCCATGGTTGAAATCATAAATGATCACCCAAATCCCATCAGTGGTATTGAATTCTGATACATCTATTAATTAATATGTTCTTATATTTATTTTATGCAGAACATATATATCATAATCTGCTTAATCCATATCTTAACGTACAATTTAAAATCGATGAATATAAATAATTGGATCACTTTGATTTATTATATAGAATATCATAATTATATTTTCCCATACTTATAAATTATGACTGATACATATCTTAAGGTTTGAAATATTGAAATGCATGGTTTTTTTAATGTCTTAAGTTATGATATGATATATCCTAAGATATGATTGAAACATGGGTTGTGAAAAAAATTATCATGACATAATAGAGAAATAATTTATATATTCAAATACAACTATGAATTTTTTTTCAATATGTCTAAAATTCAATACGTAAATAAATTAATACATAATAAATTTTCCCATTCATAGAGTTTTACCCTTTTATAGGAAAATTTTCCTAAACATATACATAGTAAAATACTATTTCAATAAGTATGGTTATTAATTTTTGTAAAAAATTATTTGATATGAAAAAACATATAAAATTATTTTTTTTTGTGGTTGTGTTATGTAACTCATTATATGCACCACAAATTATGGTTGATAACACCTCCAATATATTCTTAAATATGATATAGCCTTAAAATGTTAAAATTTTATATTTCTTCTAGAATTTATTATTTTTTATTAATGATATTTTTTAATAATAATCTATTGAATACTATTATAGGAAAACCAAATTTTAAATGCTTATGATAACAAATCATGTTTAGAAAACAAATAAATTTCATATGTTTAATTTAATCCTTTTAAAAAAAATTTGATAAACATTTATAAAATACAGATATTGTATATGATTTGATTTACTTGATATATTTATTTATATATATATATGTGGAATTTATTACATTATTGGTATAAAAACATAAGATTTAGTTTTCATATACCTTGACTTTGTTTTTAAAATAAATAAATGTGTTTGAATTTTATAAGTGAATATTTTTTATACAAATATGGTTTTATAATTTTTATTAGTTGAATTCTCACTAAAGTAATGTATACATGTGTTGTTGGACATTGGGTTAAACTTCTCACTTTAATGGAGTCTTATTCATTATTTTAAAAAGATGTGAGTTTGGATATCTAGATCGCTATGCTTACTGAAGTGGATATTTTCTATCACTTATAATTCCACACCTAAACCAATTCACTTAGAGATCACATTCCTTATTCATGAGTTTCACTTGAATCTTTTTAAATATTTTTTCCTAATTTTTTTTCAATAACTTATTATATAGGTTTTGTAAAATGTTACACATTAATATTTGGTAAACATATAAATTTGGTAGAAATAATATGGATTCTAACAATAAAATTTTAAAAGAATCCACACATAATGGCATAATATTTTTATAATAATATTTTCTTAAGAGTAAATAGTTATAGAATAAATATTCATGTTAATTATTGTAAACTGGTGAGATATAATAAGAAAACCCCTAAAGTATTATGTGTTTGGATCATTAAAAGAATCACATTTCTAGACCTTAATCATCCCACATAGGTGAACCTAACTATTATATGCCCACAGATTATCTTCTGTTAGACAATATATTAAGGAGGTGATCCAAATAAGTATGTTATTTATTCTAAGAAATTTACTTTTATTTCACTTATCTATGTAACCAAAATATTTAGGGTTTTAGAAAATAGAATTGAGAGAATTCATATGGTTGTTTTTTATATAAAGTTATCCACTCAGCTATATGAGAATCAAATCTGATAAAAATGAAAAAAAATTATTCTAGATATTGTTTTATGTTATTTAAATTATACTCGGTGGATGTTATGAATATATATAGGTATTTTCACTCTACATGGAAATCATGTATGGGGTCATCATTTCTTTTTGGATTACTTCCATTAAAACTCTTTCATGAAAACATATAGAACATGATTCTCACCTATATATAAGTCATTATTATAAATTACATCATATATCATATATAATATTTTTTGGTCTCTTATAGGTATGACGTATAGAAAAATTATATATTGGTATCTATTATTGGGAAGTGTTATCAAATATATTCTTTTTTAACATCTAAATTTGACTATTGTAGAGATAAAATTTTCTATATCTAATTCATGGGTATTGGATACTAGGTGTGCATCACATATTTATTCTTATAACTATATATTTTTAGATTTTAAGAATTTTATAAAGTGTGAAGTTAGTCAATATATTGTTAATAGAGAAATAGCTATTTTGTTGGAGTTCAACACTTATGTTCTATGTTTACCAAGTTGATGTGTACAAGGATTTAAGGTCTATAATTATTTTACCACTATAAAAAGAAATTTCATTTCAACATATGATATAAATAATATGGGATTTTAATTCATTATTATGAAAAAGAGTTATTCTATATATAAGTATAAAATTTTTTATGGAATTGGGAGTATGGTTAATGGTTTATGAAATTTATATATGGATAATCATGTATATATCTTTTAGAATAAAAGTTATAGGGTTGATTCTAAACCAAAAAAATATAGATTTTTCTCATTGGATATGTGAAAGAGAAACACATACAAGGACTCCATAGATATATACTGTTGGAACCATCTTATTATGAATCATTTAATAACTGAAAATATTTTTCATGATGAAAAATAACTAAATCACCCTTTAGTTGAATAATGGAATGGTCTAGTAGAATTTTGGGTCTCATACATTGTGATTTATATATAATAATTATTACTCATAAAATCAGTGTTTTTAGGTACTACATAATAATTACCAATGACTATATTCAGTTTGGATATGTTTTTATAATGACACAATTGCAAGAAAAATTTGAAATGTTTAGTGAGTTTCAGAAAAAATTAAAAAATCAACTAGGAAAAAGTAATTTTAATCTCAATTTAAATATATGTGTTGTCTACATGATTTATGAATTCATTGATCATCTAAGACATTGTAGAACTATTTTATAACCCACTTCTCTTATAATAACAATTTAAAAGGGTATGTTGGTGAGATGGAAATATACCATGTGGACATGTTTCAATCAATAATTAGTTTTTACAACCTCACTATTTCATTTTGAGGATATTCTCAAGGTATTTTTTAATTACTACATATTAGTGTTCCATATAATGTAGTAAAAAAGGAACATTATGATATATGGAATGATAAATATTTAAATATGTATTTTATGGGGATTTGGGATTGTGAAACATATTTATAACATTTTTATTTCAAAAAATCTAGTTTTCTTTGATATGAGTTATTATATGATAGTTATTGAAGACACTGTGGGACATAATATTTATGATCGTATTAGACAGAAATAATATGGCCCAACATTGTATTTTCCTAAAGATATAGAACATAATTTTAGTATTCAGGGGGAGGAGATTTCAATACATAGAAGTTCAATACCAATAAACTAAAATTTTTCATGGGATGTAAATTGACCAGGTTCAACAAAGAGTGGTAGAATAATAAAAAATTCAGTTTACCCAAAAATCTCAAAGGTCATGTAGGCTTTTTTATGTTCCCAGTAGATAATAATTTATTTTGGAACGTGAAAATTATATAGTATTCATAGAATATTAACCTAATAACTATAAAAATTCCATTGGGGGTTATAATTTTTGATATGGATAAAAGAAATGGAATTTATAATAGACTCAATTTAAACTAACCATGTATAGAAAATATTTTATACACTTTAAGGGGTGATAACCATAGTGTAAATGCTTCTATTTCAGAAGGAAACAAACATGGTTGGTTGAGTGTATACTTGTAAAGAATTCCTGGTGGGAAAATGATGCAAAAAATACAATGTATTGACTATAGAGATACCTTTTCAAAAATCATGATGGTAATGTCCATTCAGATATTTCTTGTTGGAGTATCTAATTTTGATAATGATATATATAAAAAATGGTGATAAAACTGATTTCCGTAATTTCAATTTATCTGAGAAAATGTATATGTCACATCCAAAATATAAAAAAGCTCCAAATGATTTTTTTCATTTTCCAAGTGAAAATGGTTCATTTATGGATTGAAAAAACCCTCTCATGGTTAGAATATATGGTTTGATGATAAAATTAAAGAGTTTGGTTTCATGAAGAATGATTATTTGTGTTTTTTATTTAATAATATTAGTGTTTGTAGGATAGTATTTATCATATTTTACATAAATAACATACTTTTACTAGAAATAATGTACAAATATTACACTAAATAGTGTTTTGGTTGGAAAAAATGCATATCTCTGAATGAAATTTATGAATAAGGCTACATATTAAGTATAGAAATTTGTTTATCTAGATATTAACAGTTTCTTATTTGCATTAAAAACACTTTGGTTAGTAACATATTAACTAGGTTTAGTATGGGGAACTCCAAAAATGGGTGTATTAAAATTAATGTTTTCATACCTTAATTTTCCATATTTTATGTAATAGAGGTGTTGGGATAGGGATATATTAAGGGATGGGTTGTTGGGGCTTATATTTTATCTTTTAAGATTATTTCACAAAGAGGCCATGGGTGTTCTCACATGAATGGATAGTTGGTGGAAGGTAAATTTAACATTATCATATGTCAAACCATGAATGGGGTTATAAATGGAATTGTTCTTGTCTTGTGATGTGGTTTATAGTAAATGAGACCCATGTACCACACTATTTCATGGAGAATATTATGTCAAAGTGTGAGTGGTTTTCATAAAGGCATGAAGAGTTTGATGTTATTTTTAATTAACATAAAAAATATATATTTTCTAAAAAGACACAAATGTTTATAAATTATAACATTTTATATGAATCCTTATTTTTTTGATCATTTTAAACTATGGTGCGAAATAATTTTTAGTGTTTATCTATTTCCTTTATAAGTGACTATCGTGGTGTGAGAACTGATGGTTGATTTTTGGGGTTCTTCCTTTTTGGTTTTGTCACACCATGATGTTATTTCAACAACCTAAATCATCTTTTAATATATTTAATTATGTGTTAGAATTAAATTTTAATTGAGAATATTTGGGAAATCATGGTGTGATTTTTGAGATGTTAATTCAATTTAGCCCAATCACGGGGAGACTGCTACTGATCATTATGTAACGTATCATCTTTTTTGATTATGTATAAATTTAAAATCCCAAAATAATTATTCTAATTCACACTATTATTCCATAAACCCTATGTGATTAATGGTGTGACATGTAAGTACATCAAGAGATCATTGGTTCTATTTTTCTGTTATCTTCAAGAGGATAATTAATTTTTTATCAAAAATGGTTGCCTTCTATTTTTTATGAGTTTTTTCCTAATTCTTCTTCTGTAATAGTTCATCATAAATGTTAAGTAAAGGGTTTTTTACTATGTCTCATGTATTTGATGATGGGGTTTATGATCTTGGTTTTTTAGGTCTAATTCACATGATGAAGGCCGTTTGAACGTATTCATATCCTTTTTCTTATGCAATGGTTGTGGATTCATTAGTTTATGTAGTTATTAGAGACCAATCCATTATTTATGTTAAATTCTGAAATTAACATTATATTTTATTATATGGGTTGATAATAATGATTAAACTAATCATGATAATAAATACACTAAAGAAGATTTAGGTGAATGGGATTATTAATATGTGTTTCTATGATTATATAACACTATTTATGTGTGATGTTGCTAATGAAAATATTTTTTAGTTTATGTGATGTATGTATTGATACTATGATTAAATTTTTGGAATAACCCTTTATAAATGTTTAATCAGTTAATGATAGTGATGAAATTTTATTTTGGAAATATTATGACTTGGATAAAATTAAGATGATAGATACAATTGATTCTTATGAAGTGAATAGATAAATGTAGAATGTTTGATTTTATTTTTGGTGGATATTGTGTCATATTTCAGTTAATAATTTGTTTCTTTTGATGTAGATAAAATTTTGATGGTTGGGATATTATTGTGGATGTTTTCAAGGTCTCAGAATGTGTTTTGTAATAGGTTTTGTAGTTGGTTTTCCTTGGTTTTCATGAGACATTTTTTTTATTTGGATGTGGTGGAGGGTAAGTTATGATTTACGTAAAGGTGTATGGGTTGGTGTATGGAATAGTAGGTAGTGTGGAATGGTGTTTTTGATATTTTTTAGGATTTTTGGAATGTGTTATTTAATGGTTTGTAAGGTGGTTGGTTGATGTTTATGGGGTTTGTTATAATTATCCATTATTATGGAATTTGAATAGTAATAATGAATATGGTAGTTGGTTCGTATTGGAAATCAATAAGTAGTGGTTTTTTATGAAAAGTTTTTAATTGAAATGAATGGGTAATGACTGGGATAAGTAATATTTATGTATATTTAAGGGCTTGAAATTAAATATAGAAATGAATGGAATAATGAATATTATGTGGGTGGAAAAATTTTAAAAAATGGAAAATATGGGATTAATGATATATTATAGTGTATTTTTTATTTGAATGGAGGGATATTTTGATCTGTTGTTGTGGGGGATATTGTAATCATATAGAAATAGGAGTACAGTTTTATTTATGAGAATTTATGTTGTTTGTTATTAAACCAATTAGGTTGGAATTATGTGTGACTTTACTATATGTTATTTCATTAATAATTCATACACACCCCATATGATTCAGATAACCTTACTGATTCCCAAATTTTTGGGTTCTATATTTTTGTCTCAAACATCCACTTTATTGAGGCAATAGATGTATGTCTACTCCATATCCCCTTCTCTCCCTTCTATTTTTATATTTGGTTATGATACCTGATAGTTAGTATAATTGTATTTATTATAATGGATAATAGTTTTGTATGTTATATACTTAATTACATTGTTATCTGTCTATTATTTTGATATATGGTGTGGTCTATGTATGGTAGAAGGAGGGAACAAGTTTGAAATCCTTCATGATTGTGATACCAAACTATTTTGTATATTTGATAAGTCAGTGATGTGTGGTTGTGGAGTGTTATAATGTGGTTATGTAGTATTGGCCTTGTGATCGTTGTGTTAATAGGAATGTGATGATATTGTTATTTCTTTAGTATTGGTATATCATTGTGATATGGGATACACTGTACTAATTTAGAGCTATATAAGTGTTTAAATGTCAATATGTATATCATTGGGGCGTGAGAGAAAAAAAACTAGGGGGTGTGGTTATAGCATACCTTTTTATTTCATTTTTAAATTATTATAGTAGTATACATGTATATGATGTTTAGTGACTTGGACTTGGCTAGTTAGGGTGATATTTAACCTATAATAGGTTCATGTTAGTTCTTTGATATGTTCACTAAGGCCTCAGTATTCTTATTCTAATTTTTCATCAGATGTCATCAGGGGAATCACACTTAGTATAAATATACACTCACCCCTAGGTATAATAATCTTTTTATAGGTTTATAGAATGTTTTTAGTGATTGGTTTGTATATTTATATCTCATGGATTAGATCTTCTAGAAATGTTTATATCATAGGATTTTATTTTTGGAATTTTGTTTTATAGATTTTTACTCTTTAAAACATTTCATGTATCATTGGATCTTGGAATTCATTTTATATCATGGAGTTTATTCTTGATTTCTTTATATATAACATTAATTTTGATTCCTTCAATATGTTTTTCATTAAACCATTTGTGGTAGTCTTCAATATATGACCTATTAAAGGAAGTATTTTTTGGATAATGTTTTACTTCATTTAATTCTTATGAGTGGAACCTATTGGGGATAGGTCATGAAAAATGTTGTATCAGTACTATGCTTGATATCTAGGATAGAAAAAGGTGTTGGGAACTAGTGATGATTTTATGGGATTTGTAGTGGAATAGTGTCAGTTAAAAATAGTGTGTGGTGTATAAAGGGATACAAGATAAGACATGAGAGATTAGGGCCCCATGGGGTGTAAGGGAAAGACCATTATCTTACTAAACACCAAGAGGATATAACACTTATTATATGGTAGAGACCTAGTAGATTTACATGTATAGTGAATATTTAATATTGTGCTTGAATCAGGGTTAATTAATAGGAAATTAAAATGTATCTAATTAAATTAATTATAATTATTTCTATGAAAACGAGTGTAAATTTTTATTTTCCTATTTATTTATATAGATCATAGTTTCTTTCTATGTGTGTTTTATGTTTTTGAGGTGTTGTGGGATTATCTTTTCAACCAATTAGGGGTTTATTTGGATGAGGAGGATGACCCCTAGAGGAGGAAATTATATTATTTCTAATGTTTGTGATTATAGAAGTATGATGGGACTATCTCTATTTTTGTGAAAGAGCATTGGCTAGAGGAGTGAAAGATCTATTTGGTTTTGATACATTCTTGGGGAGAAAATATGGTTCCATTAGTTTTTATTCAAGTGGGGGAGGTTATGTTTCAATGGTAGATCATCTTCCATTGAGTGTACCAGGAGTCATAGATTTTAAGGGTTGAAATATATAGTATGTTCAGTCTATATTTCTTTTTCTTTGATAATTATGATTGAAAATAGGTAAAATGTTATCCCCATTCAATAATGGGTCTATGAATGTGGGAGAATGAGAATAAATTTAAAGATATTGTTTACTTGTCTAATAATATTTCACATATGACAAGGCTAGAGTATAGTGATTATGGTGTGTATTCTGTTCTGTTATCCAATATGTTGTTACCCCATTTATGTTTCCTTTGTATCTATCAGTTTATAAGAAGTCTGAGATGATATAAAGAATCAGTAACATGTCGAATCTTTTCAAGGGGGGATCTATTCGTGATTATCTAAGAGTATAGATGTAAATAAAGGATATCATATGTAGAGATCATCATGTTTATGAGGAATTTGTAATCTTCTGTAATATCTTTACCAAAAATTTTCAAGATCATTCAATTGGTGTGGACCCATTGAGAGACCCATACCTCTGTGATTCAATTCTGTATTTCATGTTCATCGGTGACTTATGTTCTTAGTCATTATTAGAGTCCAACATGGTGTAGATGATAAATTTATATTTTAACCACAGTATTAGTTTCCTCAAAGGTTATCTCAGCAACAGAGGCATCACATTTTTGTTCTACATAGGGGTTTATAATAAATCAGAGTTCATCACTCTGATGTTCTTAGTCCTCAAGCAAATTATTCTAGGAATAAATGTGGAGGTGTTCATTAGTAAGTCCAAATATGAAGGGGTGAAGGGAATTGTTAGTTTAACATTGGGGATATGTTATTTCTAGATGGTCCAAAGCTTATCTCATGTATCATCTTTTTATATTCCACATTGGTTTTCACTTTGTTTGATTATAGTGAATCTTTTTTGTTAATTTTAGTCACTATGTTCTGTGCCATGGGAAATAAGGTGAGATATAATTTTAGTGCCTCTAGTGTTTACTTTTCCTATTGAAGATAAATTTAGTTTTTTTATATGGGTTCGCATTGAGAGATGATATTTACTGAGAATTAGTCATTTGGTAATTTCTTCTTATTATAGATGTATAAATAATTTTACATTCATGACATTGATTAGATGTGATATATGATGTAGTTATTGATAATTTTTAGAGGATAGTTTCACTCTATGATGACCAACGCTAATGTTTGGTGTTCATTGGATAGTGTGTGGTGTACAAGTTCATGAAATGGTTTATATGTATTCAAATACCCTTATTCACTTCTAGTAGAATTTTAATTAATATTATTTGAGGAATAAGTTGTCTAGATTCCTAAAAAATATATGGTATTTTTAGAAAATTTCTTTAAATGGGTTTTTACTTTACACCCTTGAAGGGACATCAACTTTCAGATATAGTTTTAGCCTTGTACCTCACTGATTGTGATGGATTATTATCACATAGAACCTTATGAACTTTTGGATTTAATGAGTTATACTTATCATTTTATGAATAAGGATTTCATAATTCTTATTGTTTCATCATAGGGTTCTCCAATAGTTTTGTTTATGAAGGAATTGGATATTCCCAATTGAGGATAAACTGTTGGTGATTGAATAAATTTATGTTCAATAATCATTATCCCATTATGTAGATAGATTGTCTATTCAATATGCTAAAGGAATATAGTTTGTTTTTCAAGATAGATATATCATCATCTAATCAGAAGATGTGTGTAGGAGGTAGATATCTCAAATATTGCATTCATTTGTCAGTATGAGCATTTCAATTTGATTCATTTTCGTTCAATGTTGTGAATTGATGTGTCTCTAATTTGACATAGTTTTACACTTATTTAATTTAATTTTTTAATGATATAATTATTCATTTTTTCTATTTACTGTAAATTTTTTCCACTTTTTAATTTTTATAACTAAATTTAATAATTAATAAATTTTTATAGAAAATTATTTATTTTTTGTCTTTAAAATAATTAATTTATTATAAAAAACATTTATAATATCATTATTTATTAATTAGTTGTGTTAATTTAACTTTTATAGATCTTTGAATAATATGACATGTTATTTAATTGATCATTATTTATTCACATTTTTCTAACATAGTGTTCAATGTAGTACATTTTTCATTAATCTAGATTCATTAAAATAAATTGTATTTGTTAATTTTTTGTTTAAATGTTCTGTTAAGTTTAATATATGTTGACTTTATGAAATTTATTTTAATAAAATAAAGTGTTTTTAATTTAAAGTCATCAATTAGATAATTAATTAAATAATCTAGATTTTTATTTCTTTGATTTTTTTAAATTTTTTATGCAACGAAAATCATACAGTAATTTTTCTTAGTCTCACTGTCTCACGGATAAGGGTTCACAAACATTCCATAGGACAAGCTTCTGATGCTAGTTAGTTTCTAATTTTATCTTTTTAACATTTTAGTTTACGTTTATTATAGTTTTATGTTCTTAGTTTTTAGTTTAATTAAATTTTTATCTAAATTATTTTAATTTTTAGTTTTTATTAATTTTATTTATGTTTATATCTTGCTACCAATGGATTATCCATTTCTTTTATCAGTGGAAGTCTCACCACCTCTCACTGATGTTGTTCTCTCCTATCGGTGAGACCGACACACCTTTATCTAACCCTTCCTTTTCCACTGATGCTCATCAACTCCACAATTCAACTACTGACCTGTGACTCACCATTACTTTCCTCATCCACGCATATAACGACAGCCTGATACTGATGCTTTCCTTTACATTCTATCAATTTTGCATTGGTATTTGTACCTTCCACCTGCATCTCCACTGCCATAGATACATTTTACCACTGACTCACCCAGCTGTCATTCCTTCCCTTCAATTATTTTTCTACTACCATTGTATCATCATTCCCCATGACACATCTACTCTACCTCAAACATAAAATTTAAATGAAATATAATTCAGACTAGATATTATGTAACAACACAAACTAGATGAAAAATCCCAATCAAAATTTTTTTCGCTATCTAAAAAAATAACCAAATCTATATCCTTAATCAAGGATGTGTATTTTGGACTCAATGGAGATGTTGCAGGGAAGAGGGTTGTTGATCACATCAATGTGTGGATCTGCCTCTTCCTTGAGTCATGCGGTGGAGCCCAACCTATCGTTATAAGGATGAGTACAAACCAAATCACGAGTTACATATGCTCTCCTCTTTCATTAGAACCACTCCACCAGATCTGTGGAATGATGTCGACTAAGACTATATCGAACCTGCACCTCTCTCCATACCATCACCCGAACGAAACACTTGATCCACCTTACAAACAACATTTCAAGACCACACTGAAGAATGAGAACCCCAAATCACATAGTGTCATCGGAGATCCTCCAAAAATAATCATTAGGTAGATCCCCCTTCCTGTAGGAGGCGAGGGGGAGGTAGAAAAGTTAAAATATTAAATTAATAAAACTAAAATATAAACATTACTAAAAAATTATACTAAAATATTAAATATTAATAATAATAAACATATATTAAATATAAGATTTTTAATATTAATTAAATTGAATTATTAAATTAATTAACTAAAATAATACTTTATTGAACTAAAATAACTAGTACTAACTTATATATTAAATTAAAATAAATAAATTATATTAAACTTATTTATTATAATTTAATGATTCATATTCAATAATTATTATTATTTTAAAAGTAGTTATTAATAAAATAAAATAATTTATTCTATTTAATTAATAGTTATCTAAATCAAAAATATTATTAAGATATAATAACTTATTATTAATAATACTGATAAAATAACTTGAAAAATATAAAATTAAAAAACATATTGTTTTAATGAAGAATTTATAATAAATTAATAACTTTAGATATTTAATTAATCTTTTTTTCATGTTTTAAACTATTTTTTTGTTCTTTCTCAGTATAGGTTCATACAGGTGATAGAACTCCATCTTGGTTCAACTCAACTAAGTCACCGGAAGTTAGTTAAGAGTGAAAATCTAAAGTGACGTGTGATTCGTGAAAAAAATGCATGTGCGTGGTGCACATTAAAGAATCAAAACTGTGTTGGGGGAAAACAGAGGGTGATTTTCCGTAGAATACAACAAATTAAAAATTATAGGAGAAGAATAGTGGATGGGGACGGACTGAAAACTCATGATTCGTCTCTCATAATA
Organism: Viscum album; assembly: GCA_963277665.1. Lineage (NCBI taxonomy): Eukaryota > Viridiplantae > Streptophyta > Magnoliopsida > Santalales > Viscaceae > Viscum > Viscum album. Next base: position 89,219,864 of record OY728142.1, read on the forward strand.
AGAGCATAGCACATCCTAGGGATCCTTGGAGAATATCTTCTTCGAGATCGGTGTGTTGGGAGTATAACAATATTGTAATTCATATGGGAGTTCTCAACATCCTATATTTCTTTTCATGTCCTGTTACAATAATTACATTACTTATTATTTAAAATTTAACAAGATAGTTAGCTAAATAATTTGAGTTTGGGAATATTTCTAGATCTACTGGTTATTTCTTATCTTCCTTTTCACTTTTCATTTAAATGCATTCATAATTTATCAGAAAGATTAATTTGGAATTCATTTTTTCACTTTGTGCCACTTGATTTCAATTTTCAAATCCACGATCATTCAGCATGAAGTATCGTGGATATAATTCCAAAATATTTTAATTCAAGATACATTAGAACATAAGGCATGTTTGTTATATTGTTGTTTTCAAATATTAATCTCATAATTGGACTTTATTGGAGTGACGAACTCCAAGATTGATCAATCTATATGGATTCTCTCCTAGGGAGGGAAGTAAGTCATTTTTTTAGTGGTACATTACATCCATATTTGAATGAATATGAATCATTTTCAAAGCCAGTAGAATATATTTTTCTTTACATATTTCTCTTGATTTTTCATCTTAGTATATGTTGTTGTGTTTTTCATCATTTTTTTGTCTTAATTTTCTTACCACATAGTACATCATAGTTTATTTGTGACTTAGTTACATAGAACAAAAAATATAAAAAATTAATTTTTACCCCACTACTATAAATAGTATAGTGTTTTTAAGAATATTATAAATTTTTTGTTCATTTTACCTTCTTTGTTGGTTCGACTCTCCTCGGCACATTTATAGTAGTTAGTAGGATTATAAATTTTAAAATTTTACCCAATTTCAAAGACATTTGGGAATCAGTTTTTTGTTATTTTAGGGGATGTAATGAGCCATTTCTTGTCTCAATTTCCTAAAAAAATCAAATATTAAAAAATATCCCCAAATAATTGAAAATTTGAAATCTGTAAAAAAATGATTCAGTTTTTGCTAAATTGAAACTATTTTCTATACTGATGAGCTATTGTTTACTATTGATTGTTATTAATTTCACTTTTTATCACATATTTCATGAACACTAGGTCTACTACTGATAGATTAGAGCCCCGGATCTTGAAATTTGAAAAACATATAACTTCTCTTAAGAATAAAAACAATTCTAAAATAGAAAATTTAGATAATAGAGTTCATGTACCGATGAATTTCAAAACCATCCAGAACTCTCAAAGAATTAGAGGCCTGTGATGAGGGAGTTACAACTCCCTCAAGTTTCAAGGAATCCATTTTTAATATAACATTCAGCTAGATCCTGATATTATGAGCTGAAATAGTCCCACATTTCCCTACTTCCTACATTTAATGGGATCTCTAATGAGGAATCTCTTGTCTTTTTTATATATTTTTATAATATTGTTCAAAAATTACCTCTTTTATAACTCATTGAAAATGATATGAGAATGAAGGTCCTTCTCTTCATTCTTAAATAGAATGCAAGGAATTTTTTTATGCCAAGATGTGAACATTTTTTATAATTCAGATTAGGTGTGATACTCATTCATAATGAAATTTTATCCCTAAAGATTAAAATGAGAACATAGAACAAAAATAACTAGTTTTTATCAAGATGATGGATAATAATTCTATGATTCTTGGGATATATTTAGGGACCCACTTATGTAGTTTCTCCATTATCATCTCCCACTCCACCTTCTAATAGATACCTTCTAATAATGGATTTCCTCCTCTGGTCAGAAAATAGTGGACCAATCTAGTGGGGGAATCTATAAGGATAAGACTGATGAAGAGTTGAGACATATCTTTAATAACCTTTTCTGGAATTCACAGCATAAAAATTATGGAATACAAAGAGTTAATAGAAATGTTAATGTTAATTCTAGTTCAATGAATGAAACTCAAGCATAACATGCATAAATCACTGACCAACTTCAATATTTAATGAACCAGAATTCAAAGAAAACTGTTAACCAATTGGTCTATCCAAAAAATAACCAATCATTTATTTAATATTGTTCCCAATGTGGAATGATTTTCCATACTAAAAATTTATTTCCTAAATTTGATATGACATCCCAACAACTTGAAAACTCAAAAAAATCAACTATGGTCCTAGGAAGCCTCTTAATGAAGACCATTTCCCTAGCAACTACATCCAAGGCTATTGGAAACTTAAAAATTTTTCAGGGAAATAACAAGGCCTTATTATATAAACCACTACCCCAAATTATCAGAACCAACCAAGGAAAAACGTTCAAAACCAACAAAGTGGTGAACCTTCAAACTCACAAGGTAATAATAATGGCCAAATGTCTTTTAAGTTAGATCATATTTTGAATAAAATGAATTATCAAGATCAAAGATTCATGTATCAATTAAATAAACATCAACATCAATATGAAACTGATAAAATTAAAAATGATGCTAAAATGAAGAATATGGAAACACATCGTCATCAATTAGCTAGAGATTTGACTTCTAAGGATAAAGGTAGGTTGCCTAGTATAACTGAACTGAATCCTAGAAAGAACACCATGGCTTTTGTAACTAGAAGTGGTCTTAAAACTCAATATTTTTATGAAAAGACTTTTAAAATTCTCGAAATGAAAATCTACAAGATTCTGGGAACAAAAACCTTCTTTGTACTCAATCTGGTAATCAAGAGAAAACTATTATAAATGTAGAGACTATGAATTTTTCACATGAAAATCATGCTGAAAATTCATCTAAAAATAAATATAATAATGAAATAGAAAATTTTGATGATTAGGTGAGGTAAATTCTTAATGTTCTAAGAAACATTCCCCCCCTCCATCCTATTCCCTAATAAACTCAACCCTTAAAGTGACACCAAGGCTGAACTTCTTCAGTTTCTTTGTCTCTTGTATGAACATAATGTGAAAATTCAATTCATTCTTGCTTTTATGAATTTCCCATATTACTTTATATATCTTAAAAAATTAGTTTTAAAGAAAAAAATGTGGAATTTTCTACCTTCAACCTCAATGTAGAGTGCTTTGATGTTCTCCAAATGAAAATCCCACCTAAACTGAATGACCTATGTATTTTTTTCATTCATTGTAATTTATGTAATTATTATCAGCTATATTTCCTTTGTGACATAGGTACTAGTATTAATATTCTCTTTTACTCACTGCTTCAACAGCTGATATTGGGTGATCTTTAACCCACCACAATCATACTTCAATTAGTTGACCGATCATTCACTCATCATGTGTGTAGGGTAGATGATCTGCTAGTTGGGGTTCAGAAATTGTTTTATCTGGTATAATTTTTTGTCTTAGATTCTGAGTGTGATCAAAAGGTTCTCATCATCTTGGGTAGTCTCTTCTTGGCCACCGGTGGTGCTATAATTGATGTGTATAAAGGTCAACTTATCATTAAAAATGGATAACAACAAGAAGAGTTTAATGTGTTCAAAAATCTGAAAAGACCAACATTCCCTGAAAAATGTTCAATTAAAGAGACCTTAGAAGCTGAATGTTCATATTGAAATATTTAAGAATCCTAAAAAATCATCTTTTGAATAAATTCATTTGGAAGTTTAAAATCTTGTGTTTAATGTTTAATAAGTTGAAAATTCTTCTCAAACACTGAATGTAGTAAATTTTCTAGATCCAAATAACTATTATGTTTCTACTATAGGAGATTCCTTTGTTTCTGGACATAGGAGATTTTTGAGTGAATTTGAAGGTGTTTCTTTTAAAACCAACACTGCTGAAAACCTTGATGATGTAGAGGGAGATCTTTGGGGATAACAAGATGATTCTTTTTAAATAAATTTGTTAAATTCAAAAATGGAAAATATGGGCAGTGACCTGTTCAATTTGGACACCCGCATAGTAAAGTCTAAATCTAAGCTGGAAATTAGAAATATTTCATCTATTCATACTCCTTAAAAGAAATTTTTTTAATATATTGGTCCACCTAAGCCCATGATTATTCCTTATAGTGAAAAACCACCTATTATGGAATTGAAACCACTTCCTGCACATTTGAAATATTAATTTTTTGGGAGATAATGCCACACATCATGTTATAATATCTACTGACCGTAATGAGAATCAATAATAGATGTTACTGAATGTTTGTAACAAATTTAAATCTGTTATAGATTCGATCGTAGCTGATATAATGGGTATTATTCCCTCTTTCTGCATGCCTAAAATTCTTATAGATCTAGACCATAATCCTAGGGTAGAGTGTCAAATAATATTGAATCCAAACATGGTGGGGGTTATAAGAGAGGAAGTGATCAAACTTCTTGATAATAGAATAATTTACCCTATTTCTAATAGCACATGGGTTAGCCCAGTCCATGTTGTACCTAATAAGAGAGGTTTTACTATTGTCCAGAATGAAAAAAAATGAAATTCAAGTATGAAAAGCCAAAAAATGGAGAGTCTGTATAGATTATAGAATACTAAATGTGGGAACTAGGAATAACCCTTTTTCAATTCCCTTTTTAATAATATTCTTGAGTGGCTTACTGGAAATAATTTTCTGTTTGTTTCCTAGATGGATATTCTAGTTATAACATGTTTATTGTTTCTTCATAGGATTGTGAGAAGACTACCATTACATGACCCTTTGGGAAAATTTCCTACATGAGGATTCCCTTTAGTTTGTGTGGAGCCCCATCTATCTTTAAAAGTTATATGATGGCTATCTTGTCTAATATGATTGAGAGGATCATTGAGGTATTCATGGATGATTTCTCCTTTGGGGTAGCACTTTTGATGCATCTTAAGGAAATTTTGAAATATTGTAAGAAATATGAATTGAAACCAACATTGTTCTTAATTTGGAAAAATATAAATTCATTGTTATAGAAGGTATTGTGTTAGGTCATAAAGTGAAAAAGGGAAGTCTATAAGTTGATACTACAATGAAAGAAGTCATTCAGAAACTCCCACCTCCTAAAAATTTAAAATGTGTTTGAAGTTTTTTAGGGAATGAGGGTTTTTACTGAAGGTTTATAAAATACTTTTCAAAATCACTAATCCTTTATATTCTTTTCTTAAAAATGATACTCCTTTAAATTTTGATGAAGCCTATTTGAAATCATTTAATCTTTTAAAGGACAAATCTCACTACATCACCTATCATCACTACACCTGATGGTAAACTTTCTTTTGAGATTTTGTGTGATGCTAGTGACATGGTTGTATGTGTTGTCCTTCGAAATATGAGATATATGTAGTTTCCTGTGGTTTACGTAGCTACTAGACTACTATATGAGACCTAATGAAACTATAGCACAACTGAGAAGGAGTTGTTAGCTATTGTGTTTTCCCTAGATGAGTTTAAATATTATGTTTTAGGTTCTAAATTCATTATTTTCACAGACCATTAATACTTGATGTACTTTTTTCGAAGAATAAAACCAAATCCAATCTGATTTGATGGATTTTATTTCTACAATAATTTTATTTAGAAATAAGGGATAATCATGGAGTTGAAAACATAGTTGTTCATCCCCTATCTAAGCTTCCTCATATGCATTCTAAAAATCCAATGGATATCAACACTTTATTTCCTGATTAAATACTACTCAATGTGTCAATCAGGCTGTCTACATGGTATGATGATTTTTCCAATTTCATGGATGTAGGAGTCTTTCCCAAAAAAAATCTAATAACAAAAGAAGAAAATTAATCTTTAGACATAAGAATTACCTTTGGGATGACCCTTTTTTGTTTAAGAGGTGTGATGGTGGGATTCTTAATATTTATGTGACTAATGAAGAGATGATTCTCATTATAGATAGTTTTCACTGGTCACCATGGGGAGGCCACCGTGGTAGTGAAAGGACAGCTCAAAAGGTCATCAAATTTTTTTTTAAATTTTCCCACCCTTTTTAAGGATTCAATGAGTTTTTTAGTTGGTTGTGGTAAGTATTAGAGGTTATAAAATGTGGGTAGGAATCAATAGTTACCACAAAAGGGTATTTTAAAAGTAGTTATTTTTCATATCTACGGTTTAGACTTCATGGGTCTATTTATATCATCTCATGGGAATGAGTACATTCTTGTTGATGCTAATTATGTTTCTATGTGGGTTGACACAATTTCACTACCCAACAATCATGCCAACTCTAACATAAATTTTGTTAAATATAACCTCTTTTCATGTTTTAATGTCCTAAAATCCTTCATTAATTATAATGGAACACACTTTACGAACTATAATTTTGAGGATTTGATGAAAAAATATGGCTATTTTCATAAAAATGGTACTCCTTGTCATCCATATTCCATTGCACATGTGGAAATTTCTAATAGTGATTTGAATCAAATTATTGAGAAAACTATGTCACGCCCTTGGAAAGACTAGTGTCTTAAACTGGATGAAGCTTTCTGGGAATATATGACTTCTTTGAAGACCCCAAAAGGTATGTATCCTTAGAGAAAATTGATTGGAAAATGATTTCATTTTCCAATAGAGTTGCAACACAAGTGATTTTCGGCAGTTAAGTCTATGAACATTGGTTTTAAGAGTGTTGGTAAGAGATGATTGTTTGATCGGAGTGAGATGGATGAGATAAGGAGAGAAAGTTATGATAATTATGGAATATAAAAATAGAGGACTAACATAATTAATGATTCTATCATTCAAACCAATGAATTAAAACATAGAAAGAAGTTACATATCATTAATTATAGACACAAACTCATTCCTAAAAATCATAAGTCCAAGTTTTCTGGACCACTTACTATGGTTAGAGTTATTAAGAATGGATCATTTTATATTTTTGTTGAGGAGAACAAACCCATATAGGTAAATGGGCAGAGAGTGAAATACTATTTTGACGGACATCCAAAGGACATGGTTTCCTACACTGTGCTTGATAACGTATTTTGAATAAGGTCTGGATGAAGACTTTAAAACATATCACTATATGGGAGGAAACTCAAGGTTCTTTTTTCCCTTTTCATTATTCAATATTAATGTTTAACTGAGTGTTTCTAGAATATTTTGTTTTTGTGAATGTCTTTTTTCAGTTTTTTTCATGGTAATATTTTACTAAATTAAGAATGATGTTATTGTTGTGTCATTGAAGGGGTTGAATTCCCTTACTGTAGGATTAATGATATACATAGATTAAAATAAGTACTCTACTCTTAGTCTTATTTCATATTTTTTTCTCCTTTAACTTTAAAAAAATAACTCATAAGTTACATTTTTAATATTTCTGACGAGTCACTGACTCACCGATGCACTGGATCCACCGATACACTATTTTCAGTGACTCAAATGTAGTATTTCCAGTTACTCAGTTAAATTTACTTAAAAAATTATTCTTCTACTATAAAGATATTTTTATAAATATTTTGGTTACAGGTCTTCTAAATAACTTCTTGTGGAAAATTCTACTATATTTTTTTTCATTGTTACTGTTTAAAAAATTTTCCACACCCCATTTTTCTGGAACAATTTTACTAATTGTGTTGGAGTGTGAAAATAAAAAATTTTCATGTCCCTCATTGATTAAAATTGAATTTCATTATTATTAAATTCATTCCATTGCATGAACATAAGTTTGGGGTCACATGTTTGCAGATTGGAATTTTATTTTATTGAATCTTCTTATCACTATTTGGGTGTATTATCATTAATATTTCTTCTCTCTAGAACTATTATAGAACTCAATGTCCTTAAATTTATTTCAACTAATTCAATGTGCACCCACATGAATCACATTTAACTGTTGGAGCTATTTTGAACCTTTTTGTCACTACTTTAATGAAATTTCTTGTGAACAAGTAGTATTAATGTAATTATTGTGGCAAAAACATTCTGTGAACATTAATAGGACCCTTAACATGTCATAGATATACTAAATTGAAAATATTGTTGAACATTAACTGTAAAATTGTTCTTCTCCACCTTTTAAATTCAACTTTGGGGACAAATTTGGGTTTTATATGTCGGGGAGGGGGTCAATTATTGATTGAGCTAAACTATGCATAAATGAAAGGACATCAATTCCCACTTCAACATAATATTTTTAAAAAAATGGGTAATATTTTTCATAATTATTTCACAATTTATTATTTTTTGGCTTCATACTATTTCTCAAATGGGTCTTGCCTAAGGATTGTGCCATGTTGGTAGTTAATATTTTATAACAATGCGAAATTAATGAGGTTGAATGATTATTGAGTGAATATGATTAGTAATTTTAAGAAAATTTGGTTAAAAACTATGTTTGAGATGGATATGGGTAATATTTTTGTGGAATTGATATCATAGCCTTAGGAACTAGAAGTTTAAACTTTAATCTTAGGGGCCTCATTTTTCTTTTAATTATCAAAATTTAATTACCTTAGTGAGACAATAAGAATGTTTTTCATATGAATCTTTTGAAACTAGATTAGTTTTGGTTTTTGGAATCCCACGATGAATTTCTGTGACCCTAGATGATGGGTGTGTTTATTTTTACTAAAATCCATATGTACACTTTGAATACTTGCATATTCATAGTGCTTATAACTTGATACATGGCTTGGGAAAAATAAAATAAAATTTCTTCGGTCAAAAATGAGTTCATTAAGGTGAGGGGAATGTTTAACACAAAATGAAAAAGGGGACAATTGGTTTATATGGGATTCATTTATGTTTAACCAATAAAGTTATTCACAAAAAAAATTCATTTATTTTTAGAACCAATTTGATGAGTACAAGTACATGGTTCATCAGGTTAAGATTTTAATTCCACATTTATTTAAACTATTGTCACTCTTGGACTTAGAACCTAGTCATGGATTGAAGTGTGCAATTAGATTTGTTCATATATGAGACATGACATCCATAATGGTGGATGATTCATTTCCCTCTTGATTACCCTTTTAGTATAGTTCTAGGAAAGGAATCTTTAGAGCATTTCATTTCTTATTCCTATACTCAGTTTTTCAGTCCTTTGTTTTTAAAATATTGACATGTTACATTTTGAGAAGAATTACTAAAACACACTTTTGTTTATCAATGATTTAATAAATCATGTGATTGATTGATGATAAAAAATAGTTGAGTGTGGGGGAATTCTATGTGGCGCTAATTTGACATAGTTTTCCACTCCTTTAATATTATATTTTAATTATTTAATTATTTATTTTTTCAATTTATGTTAAATTATTGAACATTTTTATTTTTATAACTACATTTATTATTTAATAACTTTTTGTAGAAAGATATGTATTTTTAGACTCTAAAATAATTAATTTAATCTGAAAAACTTTTCTAATATAATTATTTTTTAATGAGTTATATTAATTGAAATATTCTTGATATTTTAATAATATGACATGTCAATCAATTGATCGTTACTAATTCATGTTTATCTAACGTATCATTTAATGTAATAATTTTTTCATTAATTGAAAATCATTTAAATTAGTTATCTTATTAAATTTTTATGTTTATATATTTTTTTATTTTTAATATATGTTAAATTTATTGATATTTAATTTAAAAAAAAATTCTTAATTAAAATTCTTTAATTTGTAAATTAATTAATTAATATGGATATTTATTTCTTTTAATTTTTTTATTTATTTTATACAGTAAAAAATTTTAAGTTACTTTTTCTTAGTCTCTCAGTCTCACCAATAGGAGGCACAAACTGTCAGTAGCACAAGCTACCAAAACTAGTTTATTTCTAATATTATTTTGTTAAATTTATAGTTTATTTTTATTATAGTTTTATATTTCTAGTTATCAGTTTAATTAAATTTTTATCTAAATTAATTTACATTTTAGTTTATATTAATTTTATTTATGTTTTTGTCCTGCTACTGATAGAATCTCCATTTCTTTTATCAGTGTCGGTCTCACCACCACTCACTGACGATGTTCTATCCTATTGATGAGATTGACACCCCTTTATCCAACCCTTTTTTCCACCAATTCAATTGCACTCCAAAATTAACTACTTACGCAGGACTCACCATTACTTTCCTCAGCCACGCATCTACTAACAGCCTGCTACAGATGCTTTCCTTTCTATTCTACCGACACGGTGAGGGTATCGGTTCCTTCCACCTGTATTGCCACTGCCACCAACACATTCTTCCACTGACTCACCATGATACCATTCCTTCTCTTCTACCATTTCGCTACTACCATTCCTTCACCATTCCCCCAGCCTAATCTCTTCTATAGACAACATGAATTTAAAATGCGCCAGAACTCGACCGAAATTAGATGGGACAAAACAAACAAAATAAAACATATCAATCAAACCTATTCACCATATCTAAAAAAATCACCAAATATGAAACCCTAATCAAGGATGTGTTTTTCGGACATGATGGAGATGTTGTAGGGAAGTGGGTTGTTGGCCACGTAAATGTGTAGATCCACCTCCACCAAAAGTCATGCTATGGAGCCTGACACATCGATGTAAGGAGGAGGACCAGCCAAATCATGAGTCGCCTGAGCTCTTAGTTTTCGTTATAACCCCTTCTCCAGATCTGCGAAAGGAGGTCGACCAAGACCATATTGAAAATGAACCCTTCTTTGTATTTTCCCCAGAGCGCAACACCTAATCCACTTTTCGAACAACATTTCAAGATAACATCGGAGAAGGATAACCCCCAAATCAGGTAGTGTCGCTAGAGTTCATTGGTGAAGAAGCTCCAGACAGACACCCCTTGTTTGAAGAAGATGAGGGGAGAGGAAGAAAAGTTAAATAATTAAACTAATAAAACAACAAAAAAACATAACTAAAAAATAAATAAACTAAAATATTAAATAAATATAAATATAATTTAATAATAAATATAATATTATTAATATTAATAAAATAGAATTATAAAACTCATTATCAAATATAAAACGTTATCAAACTAAAATAATTAATAATATATTATAAACTAATATAAAATAAATATATTATAATAAACTCATCAATTATAATTTAGAATTACATATTAAATAATTATAATTATTATTATTATTATTATTAATAAAACAAAATAATTAATTTATCTTAACTAATTATAATATGAATCAAAATTATAATTATGTAATAATTACTTATTATTAATAATACTAATAAATTAACTTAATAAATAAAATTAAATTAAAAACAAATTAATTTTATTGAAGACTTTATACTAAATTAATAACATTAAATATTTAATTAATATTTCTTTGTGTTATAAAATACTTTTTTCTTCCATGTAAAGGGTCATACAGGTCAGAGAACTCTGTTTAGGCTCAACTCAAATATATTTTTGGGAGTTAGTTAAAATGGAAAAACTGATGTGACATGTGATTCATGAAAAAACACACATGTGAGGTGCTCAATAAAGAATCAAGACTATGTTAGTGGAAAACCGATGGGAATGTGTCACTGATGATATAAGATTAAAACTCAGAGCAACTGTAGAGTGGAGGGTGGTGGATTGACATCTCACAATTCATCTCTAGGAGTAATAGCGGAGCACATCCTGGATATCTTTAGAGAACATATTCTTGAAGATTGGAGTACATGCAGTGTAGAAAGATGGTAATTCATAGAGGACTTCACTACTTCCTTTGTATATTCTTAAGTCCTTTTACTATAGTTGAATGATTTTTTCTTCATTGTTGAACATGATAGTTAGCTAAATAATATGTGTTCTGGGAAATTTCTAGATCTACTAGTTATTTCATATCTTCATTTTCACTTTTCATTTTAATACATTCAGAAATGAAGGGAACGATAAATTCTGAATTCATTCATTTTCTTCATGCTTTTAGAGACCCGAAGCCTGACGTATATGGACATTACATTACTTTTGCGGAATACATAGTACATAAAAAACACACACACAAGGATCGTAATAGTTTAGTGTCTTTGGAAACTCGGAATATAATCGTCTAATCGTGGTGAAAGATCTTCAATATCTCCCATAAAGATCTTCTTTTTTTACCTAAAACCTTTCTTTATATCCTGGGGAAAAGAAAACAAAAAATGGTGAGATCAAATGCTCAGTAAGGGTAAACAAAAGAAATATCAATCACATCATATTCTTAAGAACATAACATTTTGGAAATCTTAACCTGCAAAAGAGAGCATAATTTCATAACATGGGATAAATCATAGTAGTGAAATGAAATCCCAATAATCATAACTTAAAACATGAAACTTGGTATCATACACACATAATCATAGAGAATCATTTCTTATTAGTCAAGACTCATTTCCAAGACTATCTTAGTGCACAAAAACCCTTTTCTGAACCGAGTCACCCTCATTTCAGTCCTGTTTTACTGAACCGGTATAACCTACCGTTCCAGCCATGTCTATCTCATGAGATATAAAATCTTTACCCAATGCATTGGAGGGAGATATAGGTCCCACCCTTCTCATAATGATACCATTCTTATGTGTGCCACAAAATCATAAACCATACATCATAGCATAACCCATGTAATAAAAATTGGAATCTTTAAACATAGTGACATCATAAAACAATTCATATAAGATAAAAGAATTCATAAAACTATTTCCATCACAACATAATCAAATCCATTTAATAATAGGGATATAAACAGAACCCTTTATTATCTTAGATGGAAAATAATTTTGATAAAACACTTGAACTCCATTCTTGAGGAAAATATCCTCTCTGCTTCAAAAACACTTTTCCTTTCTTAACATGTCGTAAAATTCTAAACTAAAAGAAGTTGATTAAAAATAAACTTGAAAACATGTAAAGGAATCTTCTTGGAAATAATGTTTTAAAAATCCATTCATTCCGTATAAGTTAAAAAAAACATTCTTCGTACTTTTGTCGGAAAAGTCAAAAAGTACCTCGTACGAAAAACGACAAAAGATTCCTTTCATATCCATTACTAAAAACTCACTAAAGGGTAAAATTGGATTTAAAAAATTATATGTGGATGGAAACAATATTACATATTGAGGAAACATGGATGTGGATGATAAAATACACCCCAGTAAATACTAAAGTATAAACAATCTCGGATAAAAATGAGATTGTGATATTTCCCTTACCTTATGTCCGATATGCTTTGTACGTATCCGAACCTCCTGTATAATGATTTAAATAATGTCATTAACTTATTACAGAATCATATTCATTGTTATGATATCATATATGGTTCACATATGACTTTATATTACCCGTTTTTTGTAAATTCCATGTTAAAGAAGCGTTTTGGGTAAATTCGTTTCATTTATCGTAGGTGTTTGGACATGTTGTTCTTGACATTATTATTACTTATATCATGATTTAATTACTTACAGAATATAAAACATGATTTATATATCATATATATTCAGTATATATATATATATAATAGATAGATAAATGAAATGAAACACACCGTTCATGGAGACGGTAGTTCGTACGTACGCATGAACGTTGTTTTCCTTTCCTTATTGTCTTGAATAGAAGTAAGTAGATGACATACATATATATATACATAAATCTAGTAGATTTACAATGTCATATATTTCATTATTATTCATTATATATACTTTATAATTATTCATGAATGATTAATGTGGAGAATGAATTTCATCGCGTCGTGGAGACGGTAGTCCGTACGTACGCACGAGTGATGATATCGTTATCATGATCGTGAACTTGTGTTGAAGTGTATGTATAATATTTTAGTATCAATATCACTTTATAATAATCATATATAGTTACTCATTACACCATTATACCCATCCAATTAAGGTGGTGGCGGAAAATTGATTACACCATGGCGTGGAGACGGTATTCTGTACGTACGCACGCGCGATGATTTCCTTTTTCCGTAGGATGGATAGAAGGTTAATTAGAGTTGTTTCATATTTATAATAAAATATCAGTATATAAGAAATACTGATGTTATTACTTTATCATGAAACAACTAAAGAAGAAGAAGTTGAAGAAGAAAGAAATTGAAAAAGATCGGTAATGGATATTACCTCTTTTTGACGCGCCTTTTCTTAACATCCACTTAAAGAACTAAGGATGGTCTTTAAAGAAGACCAGGACCTCTAGGATGATACTAGATAATGGGATAAGAGATTTCTTCAGGGGTTGGACGAGCTTGAATGCTCAAATTGGTGTGAGGAGGAGAGGGAGGAGGTGCCCTTTTATAAGGGAGGAGAGGGTCACTTTAGGAAAATCACAAAATATTATTTTATATTAAGGTCAAATTCGGTTTATAATGGTTCCAGAGGGTCCTATTTCGAAGATAAAGTGGGTATGGGTCGAAATCCACTCATCCAATAGGATTTAGACAAGTTTAGGTTATTATTTTAACCTTATCAATTAGATTTAACTCTAAGTAAAATACTTTAACTTTTACCGTGTCTTTTTGTTTTCTTACACTATATGGTTAATAAACTTACCATAACAAGCCAAACGAACCCCAAGTTGTTTATTATTAATATATCTATCCTTATATAAGTCATTTTTTCAAACCTTAGATTTTTAGGAATTAAATAACAATTAATAATATAATATTTGTTTTAAAAACTAATTTATGTCAATTTTGACACTATTTGGTACATGATTTTTATGAAATTCATAACAGAATGATACGTTCGAACCAAGTTACTTATATCAACAATAACATGTCATATTAACCTATAAAATTAATGTAAGTCATAAAAAGTCTCAAATTACATTTATTTGGGAATTTATAACATCAATTATGTCAATATTTCATTAATAAGACAATTTCTGCATCATCTTTGAGTCATAATAAATGATAATTATTTAATCCCTAAAAATTCTAAATAAATTCCTATTATGTAGATAATTGTATTAGATTTCTGGAGACTATTAATTTTCGAAGTTTCATGAAGTGTATCACTAAAGTAAAATTATTATACTTGTAAGATTTAAGAAAGTGACATGTTGTCACATTCTTTGGTTTTAATAATAATTAACTTATTTTCAGGGAACAAATTCTATTAAGTGAATCTAATCTGACCCTTAGGTGATATGGGTCGAATTTTAGTCATAAAATAGTATTTTTACAAGTGTTAGGGTAATTTTATAATCTTATATTTACCCTTAATTACACGATTTACCTTTAACTATAGTAAATAAAATTTACCGTAGTTACTATTCACAATGCCCAAAAATAAAAAGTAGATTATTAACATAATTTGGACCCACTGATTCCAAATATGGAATCCATTTTTCCAAATTCAATACACAAAAGATGCATAAATTAAATTAAAATTAATCCCATTGTCGAAAGAAAATGGGTTTTTCTTTAAAACATTGCAGAAGATTGAATTGATTTAACCTACGAATTCAAGGTAAAATAAATGCTAATGACATACATTATATTAAATGGTAAAAATATATTCTATTTATACTTTAAAACAATCCAATATTATAATTTAACCACATACGATATTACGATGAAAAAAGTTGTTTTTAATGAAAATATAGCGTATTTTTACTATTCATTAAAATATGAAAGTTATCGAAAAAATATCAAAACTTTATCTAATGTAAATTTTTATATCCTGATTCAAAAGAAAAAATTTATTTTGTCAAATTGAACTTATAAAAATGTCAAAAACTAGATTTAATGTGGGTGCACCATCAAAAGTTGGCAAAACTGCATTTTTTGAAAAATACTTATTTTACCCGAAAAAATTATTTTTACCATGTTCTAGAAATGTCTAAGATTAATAATAATGTTATAAAATTCAAAATTTATTTAACACTATTCATAACGGCTAGTTCATAACAATATAATAATATATCGTTGTTTAGCAAAACACGGTATTGCGTACAACACACGCTATCGAGGAAGGTCGTGATTGCTTGTAATGCAAGCCAAGTCTGGGTTGCATGTTCTGAAAGAATCCTTCGTTGTTTCTTATAATAGAATCCAACCATATTTCATTTATACATTGAATATATATATATATATACTCAATGTTGCGTAGAATAACTATCATCAAAATTTTGTGTAACACGATCAAAGAATAGTGTTGCGTATACTGCAAGCTAATACGGTGTTGCGTATAGCACAAGGTAATCTTGGTGTAGAATACAACACAAGACATTAATGAAATTAAAAGAATATTTTTCATAAAATCTCGGGGTGTTACAATTCTAGTTGATTTCAATTTTCAATTCCATGATCATTTGGTGAGACGTATCATGGATATATTTTCTAAAAAATTTAATTTAGAAAACATTATAATGTACGGAGAGTTTTTTCTATTGTCATTTTCTAATATTAATCCCACAGTTTGACTTTCTTCGAGTGATGAACACCAAGATTGATCAAAATGTATGGATTATCTCCTTGTGAGGGAAGTAAGTCATTCCTTTTTTATATGTTAGTTTCATCCATATTTTAATGAATAGGAAATCATTTCAAAGCTAGTAGAGTAGATTTTTCCTTTTAGAATTAAATTCATTATTCATCTTAGTATCTGCTGTTATGTTTTTCTACATTTTTTTTCTTAGTTTTCTTACCACATAGTACATCATAGTTTAGTCATGACTTAGTTACTCAGAAAAAATATATAAAAATATAATATTTACCCCACTACTGAAAATAGTGGAGTGTTTTATGAAAATATGAAATGTGTTGGTCAATTTACCATCACTGTTGGTTCGAGTCAACTCACCAAAATTACCGTATTAAGTTGTAATATACATTTTAAACATTTACCCGATATCAATGACATTTGAACGTCATGAATACCCCAAATACCTTCATGGGACTCATGAATTATGTGTTATTGTTTTTATTAGTTTTCATCAATAACATAAATTTTTATTTAATGTAGCTAGGGATTATTTTGAGAATCTTTGGTTTGATTAAATATTCATCCATCAACATCAACTCTATAGAAGTGTGAAGAAGTGTGTGTTTTGGGTATAAAGGATGAATTTAAAATGTAATGTGGTGTCTTGTTAGAGATTAGTCATCAATACCTTGAAGATCAAAAAGTTGTGCTATGTGTAGAACCTAAAAATATGGTTGTTTTCCATACTATACATTGTATTATGGGTTATTATTATAGGTTTGTTTCAAATTTCACTCAAATTATAGCCCCATTTACATCCTTGAAAAAGAAACCCACATATTTCATATTAGATGACCACTGTTAGGGATCCTTTGACTACTTGAATTATATGGTGATCGGTTCTCTTTTTATTTGCTTTCCAAAGGATGGAGTTGTGTTTGAGATGTTTTTTGATGGCTCTGGAATATATTTTTATCGAAGTATTAGAGTGTAGTGATATCATATGGGTTAATAAAGTTATATCACCATTAGTTTAACTATTCCACTCTTGATCATGAGTTGTAAGTAGTGGTGTTCACCCTAATTTTGTGGTGGAATTACCATATCGATGAACACTTTTTGGTCTTTACATATCACAATACTATGAGGTATATATTCTCTCTAGGGGATTTAAATATATATAAATAGAGGGGAATGTAGTTATTATAGGACTATGAATTAATGATCACTTACACCCCATAAAAATGAAAATTAGTTACTGATTCCCTGAGAAGGAATTCAAAAGTTGATTCTATTTAGTAGACTAGAGATGTTTGGAGAGTGATGGAGGGTTTTACAGTGATGTATCATGATGTGCAGGAAATGGTTGTAAAGGATTAATACACAAGATAATAGTGTTGTTTTCTTTTTTGTATCATGTGAATGTGTCTTAGGTGGTCAATTCAAATGTATAGTTAATGAGGGATCATGTCATTAATGGGGACACCACTGAGTGATGGTTGAAAGATAGCCGAAATTATTTGTTGCTTAAGGATAGATTATTTATTCCACTAAAGATACGAGAGTTGGTTATATAATATTTTCACATTTTTGCATTGGTAATGTATATTAGAGTTTCATTGATGTATCATTCCTTGATTTGTATGTTCTTGTGGTTGAGGATGAAGTTTTAATTGTTTGATTTTTTTTCAGGATGTTTATTATTTCAGTTGGTGGAAGTCTAAAATTGTGTTCCTGGTAGTTTATTGCAGCCATTGGATATCTCTATGTGAAAGTGGGTGGAAATTTAAAATTATTTCATCACCAGTTTTCCTTGATATCAACAGGATGTGATTTTATTTAGGTTAATTTTTATCATATGATGATGTGTGCTCAATTCATAGTGGTGAGGGAGTAAACTGTTGCATATGTTCTTTCAAGGTAATATATATATATATATATATATATATATATTATTTTGAAGTATCATGGGGTGTTGAAAACAAATATCTCATATCAAGATCCTCATTTTACCTAAAAATCATTGGGATATATTTAGATATATTTTAAACCCAAATATACGTTAAATATTTTCCCTTCCATAAATTGATTGTCGAATAGATATGAAAATCCAAAAACTATATGATATATTCCATGCAAGAAAATTGGATTTTGGTGAGACATGAGTGAATAACCTACCCATGGTTGTGTATTTTTTATAATAATATATATCACTATTTTTATTTCATGGATCATTTTATGTCCTTTTATAAGTATCCTTATAATAGTCCGTTTTTTTGGATTTACATTAGGATTTTTTTAGTCTTTAGACCGTATCTGGTATATAGAACAAAAAAAGAAGGTTAGGATGATTTGAGAGTGTTTGAGGGTGAGATAATATTGTCAAAAGTATTATTATTAATCGTATTATAAAATATCTATATTTTAAGGTTGATGATCAATTAGTCCAATAAATTTCCCCTCAATATAGGTAGTGGACGATTTTCCATGATAATAAGATCACCACATAGTTTATACATCCTATTGTGGTGATGGATTGTGTTAGTAAGGTGTACTTTTGGTAGGTGTTTCCCCATAGTAGAGTGGATCCAAAATTCATTCTATGTTTTACATTATGACTCTCATCTTGTTGATTGTGGATAATTTACTGTAAATGGGGATGCAGTGTTCATAGAGAAGATGCGTGAGATCTAAGAACCTTATCTGAACTTTTTCCATATGTGTATTATTCCCATGGTTTAGTTTTTATAGATTAATATTATCTTAGTGCAATGTAAAAGTGAACATGATTCATAGACACATCCATAGTACCCAATGATATTATAAACACTATTTTAACCATGATGTTGAGACGTATGATTCTGTGTTTAATTGATTGAGGTGATTTTTTAGGGCTATTTTTCTTGAGAATGATAATTTATTATTTTCATCTATGATATATTTGTGTTTTTTTCAATTAAGTATTTGTTTTCATGTGAGTTTTTGGATAGGTGGTTTTTGTTTTTCTATTGGGTTTGGTTTTGATTCTCAATGTTGAGAATTGTTTGAGTGGAATCTGATATAGTGTCTAGGACTTCTCAACACATTACCTTGCATATTTTGGGAGATATATGTCTTAGTATAAGTTTGAGGGAAGAGGGGATTTATTGGGGGCGATATTTTAACTAGGAGTATTATGTCATGAAATCAACTTTGGTATCGTTTTTTGAAGGGATAGTTAGAGGAAGGGAAATTTAACATTCTAGAGTGTCACACATAAAAAGTTTTCATTGATGGAATGGTTCTTATACCATGGAGTGGGTTATATGCTATGGGAATAACACTCACCAATGGTTGTATGAAGAAATACTTAAATATAGAAATTGTACTCTTATATTGAACTATTATAGGGAGTGATGGTGTTGGTTATGGTATGAAAATATTTGGGGGAGTACACTTATATCGTTTGTTATTTGATATCATGGTGTAGCCAATTGTTCCATATTCTGGGACCTAGAGGTCAATTTTTTGGGTCCAATAGTTTTTAGTGTCTTTATTCTTTGGTTACCATGTTTATATGTTCCATTTTGTTTATTATATCAAATTATGTAGCTATCCATTTTTTGAATAAATGGATATATGGGGACCCAAAACCTAATATTTTGGTGGTCAGTTTGATTTAACTCCTATCATGACATGACCAATAAAAATTACTTTGTGATGAAAAAATATTTTTTTATTTATTTAGAATCACATCCAAATTATTCTATGTTCAAAAAACAATTCAATCCCTAGAGGTTCATTTGTGTATATTTGGAGCTCTTTAACTTTTATTTTGTTGGATTCGACCCGCTAAATTGAGAGATCAATCACTTTTTGGATCTTTGGGGAGTTTCTATTCTATTTTTAGGGTTGTCTTACTCTTATTCTTCTTGTATAGGGTATTTATGTAGTTCATCTATGGTGGTATTAACCATGAGTCATGGATTTTATGGAGGTTATTGTGATATAGGTTCTTAATGGTTTCCACATGTGATCATATCTGTGTGAACATCTCCTTATCCAGTTTCTTGATCAATAATTCTAGAAGCTTTGGTTCACATAGGGGTTTTGATAATTCACCATTATTTCAATGACATTTTTTACCATGATTTTTGTTTCTTTTGGTTTTATAGTATGGATTAGCCTAACAAATTTCATAAATGTGTAAATGGAAATTTGATATAATGGGGTGGTTCAAATGTGTTTAAATTATTTTATGAAACTGCTTCAATTTTATGTTGTTGATGAGAATGTCTAGTATAAACTGTGATATTTGTATAGCCATAGTGATTAAATTATTAAAATTTCCTTTTATAAAATGTCAATAATTTAAATATGGAATTGAAACATTTTTTATCTTAATAATAAGAAAAAAATATATACATATTGACAACACATTATTATTAATAAAAATTGTTAAAGGAAGAGTTTTTTGGTAATTTTTTTTGGTTTAGTTATACTTCATCATTTTTTTACTGCTTTGATTTTGTTGTGGATGAAATTTTATTAGTTGGGGGATTGTTCTGGAATGTCTTGGCATGTCATCATGATTTTTATAGAATATTTTAAAGCTAATATTCTTTTTTTGGTATTATATGTGTTGTTTTCTGATGCGGAAATTGTGGAAGGGTTCATTTTTTGGATTATAAAGTCAGAAAGGTGTCTATATGGTATGGCTGGTGGTGTAGGAATGGATTGTTCTTTCTATATATTTAGGTAATATTGACATCTATTATTGGGATGTTTCTGTGAGGGATCATTTATATTGATGGGGATGTGTTATAATTTTTCAATGGTATGGATTTTAAATGGAAATAATGATTATGATAATGATTAGGGGGTGGAATTTTACAAGTAGTGGTTGTTCATGGACTGTTGTTTACAAAAATGTATTGGAAATGGCTAAGATAAATGAAGTTCATGGATAATGAATATAAAAATTATAGCATAATGAATGTAATGTGTCTAGTAAACTTTATTTCTATAAATGGGTAACTATATAATCATTAGAAAATTATTAATGTTTTGGTGGTTCTTTTTTTATGTGAAAGGTGGACTGAATTGTAGTATAGTGATGGAAATATTTTCTAGAATGGGGAAGTGGTAATTTGATGGTAGTTATCAACATTATGCGTACTATTTTAGTGTAAACCCTTAATTTTTAATTTTCTTTTACTATAATATATGTTTTATTTTTTCTTATGATTTCTTATGAACCGAACTTGATTCGTATCAACTTATCTTTTGCAATAAAGTGTAAAACTCCCCTATGATCTATGACTAGGAATAACTTCCATAATACCTAGGGTAAGATCAAATAATTGTTTGTGATCCCCACATGGGGTGTGATGGTGTTTTAGATATTACTAATAATAAAATTTTACTCACCCCATGATATAAGTCTTTTTTTAGATGGGTAGGAAAACTAGGAAAAAATCTAATGGGTGGGGGTTCTGAGAGTGGACACTATCAGGTGAAATAACTAGAGAGGGTGGATTCACCCCTTTCAACACCTTGTATTCAAGTGAAGGTGTAACTCCATATCCCTCTACCTGTTCTGAGTGGGATATTATAGTGACCAAGGGCAGTGCTCCCCTTATATCTAAGACCAAGACTAACCACATTGTTTTCTTCAATGTGATCTGATAAGAATTCATGAGTCCCGCAATGGATGTGAGGGAATTAAAAATGTGATTAACATGTCAAATATACTTTCTCCAGGGAACTAAAACTTAACCATATATGTCGTACATGCAATAACAAAAAATATTGTGATTTTAGGTTAACATTGTAGAAGTTATAATGTGTAGCACCCCTTGTGGGTTAAATAAACTGTTTCTTAACCAACTCCCTTGAGTTGGAAATAAAATTAAAAAAACTCATAAGACGATCAATATGAATCTTCAAATAAATATTAAAACATAAATTCTACTACCAATGATCTAATTAAATGTCTTAATCATGATAGAATCATGTTTATTATATGAACATAAGAATTTCCACCATCATATTCAACGAAGGAAAAGGTAACCCCATGTTCTGATGAATCTATATACACTGATTCCACTTCTTGTAATAGGGCATATTTTATATCCAAGTAATCATATGTGATTAAAGTTTAAGAAAAACCAACCACTTTTATAATAGTGGGACAAATAAGTAGAGTAAGAGGTTCCCCTCAAGATGTTGGAAAGGAAGAAGTTAGTTTTCAGGAAACATAAGCTACATCTACCAGCGAAACTAAATCATAAATGAATAAAATATGATTTTTTGGATACTGTTGTTTTCCTGTTAAATTTCTACATAGACCATGTATTTTTGGAATAAATTTCACATATCTGTAAATGTATGGGAATATTGTTTTGGGGAGTAAGATGAATGATTAAAAGAAACCATTTAGGATATATAAGAGTAACTATAATAGGTAAAATCTATTAATATTAAATAGATTTAAATATGATGAAAATTTCTAAGTAAATAGTATTATAAGAGGTCATCATGATGGTGAATTTAGGTTTATAATGACAAAGAACAACTTGGTTACATCTAAATGTTGAATTCCACAAAAAATAACGAAAATTGTGAAAGATATGGCTATA
This sequence comes from Viscum album, assembly GCA_963277665.1. NCBI lineage: Eukaryota > Viridiplantae > Streptophyta > Magnoliopsida > Santalales > Viscaceae > Viscum > Viscum album. Next base: position 89,242,791 of record OY728142.1, read on the forward strand.
TGGTATTCTATTAAGTGTAATTAAAAGAAATTTACAAATTTTATTTAACCAAATATTAACGATGTAAAAGAATACATAATTAATAGGAAATTATTTTTCTATTCATTAAAGGGTATCTTTATGGAAACATTTAACTAAGACGTGAATAGATGGGTTAAGGGAAGAAGGAACGAAAAACAATGGAAAACAACCCATTGATAAGGTATGGGTTTTGAAAGAAGTAATAACTCTTCCGAAGAAATGGTTTAGCTACATAGGAAGTTTCCAATAAATGATAACATACAAAAATTAATGATGATGTGTGGATGGTTTAGTAAGGCTGGTGACACTCATGAAAAATTCATGACAATATTATCTGGTAAGGATAAGTTTTCATCTGAAATAAAGTGTTCATTTAAAGGAATAATGTTTACTATGAATAAGAAAATCCCACACAACTAAAAAATAAAATTTGGGAAAGGAGATCCACATAGGATAAGAAATTAGATTAATGGAAAATAACATGGGAATTTATGAATCAAAAATTATCCAAAAATGTGAGTATTTGTTTTAAGAAAATACTTTCAACCTTGATTATATAAGAAATATTAAAAAGAAACCCCATTTTATCACATTATATGTTGTGAATGGGAACTATGAAAAAGGGAATTGAAGTTGATGCAATTTAGGTGGAGTTTTCTCCCAAAAAAAGATATTTATTCTTGAAATATTGTAAATTTGAAATGAAGAGATATATTCAACACAACCAAAATTTATTAAATCGTATTATAAAGATATTTGAATGTAAACATTAAATTAACTGAAGGGTGAAGCTTCAGATATTGTTAAAGAAGTGAAAAATATATAAAATATGTTTAATATATGTTTATGTCATCTTTGAGGTAAATTTACAAAACCATTCCATTCTTATATTAAAATTTAAATTTAAATGTAGAGGGGAAAATTGATTTTCATATGATAAAAATGTTTTTAAAAATGTGGAGAGACCTACTATTTTATGAAATAAAGAATTACATGTATTTGTTGATAGGGATATTGGAAATTATGTTGAATGTAAATTTGATCCACCAAACCCTAAAATAATATTTAATATAAGTGGGAATCACTTAGTAAATTTTTTTGGAATCTTTATATTCATTGTAAATCACTATTGTTTTCTATATTGATCATGGATCATGTAGACTTGGAATTTCATGATATATGTATTTTTTCTTTAATAGCCATGAGTTTATCCTTATCTCAAGAAATTCAAGGCTTATATTCAATTAAAAATAAGTAAATGTGACAAGAATAAAAATGTTTTAATAAATTTCCTCCATCACCCCAATTTATCGGAAAGGGGGATTCAAAATAATATCATTACGGGGGTAGAAAATTAATCCCTCATATGATAATCTTTGATCGCATTATAAATAATGGGGAGATAGATTCATTGTCATTAAATATAAATTTTTTTTGACCAATAATTTAAAGGGGGTTGAATAGGCTAATGGATTGTGATAATGAATTTGTATTAATTGAATTCAATGAATTTAATGAAATCTAATGAATTTGTTAGAGGAGATTAATGAAGTTAAATTTTCATATGGGAATTATGGAAGTACATATTCAATTGGGAGAAAAACATTAGAAGAAATCATTATAATAAGGAACACGGTTAGATTCTAGAATATTAAATAAATTCATTTTGTGGATAGAGATTAAATTATTGAAAATTATAATATATGGAAGCGGTCATAGTCAAGTATAATGATGGAATTCACTATAAATAATTTAATTGAGGAAAAATTCTATAGGATAAAGAACCACTACCAATTACTTTAATAAATTGATGAAATATTTTTCCCAGATATTGAGGTCTGGATGACAAGAAATCATATTATTGAATAATTTAATTCTTTGAAATATATAGAAAGTGTAAGATGAGTAAAAATAAATTGTATCTACCATGAGATAAAATCTTCATGACTGGTTCTATTTCAATAATCTGATGATATCTATGAGTGTGGTTGTATGAAAACTTATTAAAAGGATTATTTTTTAATGGAATATATAAACTATAGTTTAATAGATGAATATATAATTAAATTGGATGTAGATATGAAGAATATATTTTGTTGTGTAAATAAATTTGATTTTACCAGATGCATATTATGAATGTTCACAGGCTCATATGTGATGCATGAGTTTAATAAAAAATATATATGTTTTCTAATTGGTGTTGAAGAGTATGATAAGACTCTTCACACACAATAATTCATATTATGAGGTAGTATCACACGACACAACCACATGGAGAAAGACATGATCTGAGCTAATGTAAATAGTTTACAAAAAGAAATATTTTTAACAAATAGAAGAAAACCATTATGGGGAAAGTAGTATAAAATAATATAACATTGACAAAGAAAAAAATTATATGAAAAAAAATAACCCTCAATTTACATGGTTAAGACATTTTGATCAAACTCTATGAAAATAATGCAACCCCAGACCCATTTTATAATTAATCAGATAAGATTTATAGAAAAATAAAACATAGAATAAATTTATGGAACCTCAATAAATTATAATAACACTATAATAACAATACAATAAAGCTTTCAAATAGGAAGAAATAAATTGAAATAATATTTCCAGGGAATTAATTTTTACAATATCAATTGAATATAGGGTCAATACACCTTAACAAGGTTCAAAATCACCCATAAAAATATTCCATGAACACTTGTACCATGTTCATAGTCCACAAAACCCACAATCCATGATCCCAACACTAAAACTGTACTGCCCTCACAATGGTGAGAAATTTATCTAACATATCCATGAACCATCCCATACTTCTTTATTGTATCCTTCCCTTATAAAAACCAAAATCCCATCCTCTCCTTTTATATGATTTAATTCTATATCTACTACTACATGTCAGGGTCTCAATAACATAAAAATGAATAAAAAATTCCTTGAATAACCTCATCAACATTGTAACATTTGGAAGATTGAGGAGATTACATAAGATTTTTTTATGACAAATCACGATTTATGTTCATTTTATAAGGGTCCAAGTTTCACAATGTATGTTTATTTATCATGTATATCTATCTCAAGGCAACATAGTTTTCAATATAAGGGTACTGATATCTATAAAAACTACGTAAGGGTCTTTACTCAATGTGTAATTATATCCCACACACTGTGTAAGGGTCCCTCTAGCCTCATGTAAAGGTAATTCATGAAATGATATTCTCATGTAATAATATACCTAAGACTACATAATGGTATCCACTCTAATAAAATATCTATATAAGGGTAGCACAATTATATGTAAATAAAATTTGATGCTCGCTTAAGGGTACCCATCATCATTCCAATTCCCCATAAGGGTTTCTCCAACCACATGTAAAGGTAAAACCTACAAAACTGAGACTATTTTAGGTTATTAAACCCCTATGTGACGATAACACTACATATAAAAAGTATACATAACAGTAAAGAAACACTTACATAAGGGTATAACATCCTAATGTATGGGTAAACTAAACCTTACATAAGGGTGATAGAAAACATGAAAAAAATTAAACAATGTTAACTTGAAACGTATTCAAAAAAATAAATGATTATAATATCTAAAATAAATTAGGAAAAAAGTAATATTTTATTATTTATAAAATATAAATATTCGAAATAAAATATTTTTATTTTAAACATAAATCGGGAAAAAAATTAAAATTCTCTACCTTGAAAAATAAACTGTAATCAATATATGGAATATGTTTTCTACAGGACTATATTAGCCTAAACTATTATGTGGATAAGATATATTTAAATATAAAAAAATATTCTAAAACCTTATATTCATAGACTAACCAATTTCTTGGTAATAACAACATTGTTAAGTGTGTTCACATACCAACAAATCTACAGTTAAAAACTACTAAAACATTATGAAAACAGTGAAATCTATGAAACTACCCTATCCAGAAACCATAACATTACATACCTATTCTTCCTCCTCACGTACTTATAACCATCTATATAAAATCTATTTGAGGTCTCAAACATCTATTTGGTTCCTGCAAAGTTCCTAAAATACCATAATAGTACCCAATTCCAAGAAGACAATGAAAGATGGGTAAATAGTAATACTTTGTATAAAAAAGATCAAAAGTTAAACAATTATATACACAAGTACTAATAAATAATCATAAAAAAAGATAATATGGGACAAGACTACACATGGGACCCAATAGATCATAGAATTATCCCTAACCACACTCACTCTTACAATCATTATCCCTATAAATTAAATACACTACAAATATTAGAAACATAGAAGAGAAACTACCTAGAGATACAACTATACAATACAATGGGATTTTAAATATACTCATATAATATCATCACTATCTGAAAGAATGTGTTCCACATTTTTATTTCCCATACTAACCTTAGATGGTTCCTTGGGGTAGTATGTCTTAATGGGGTTGAATATTTATCATTGATAGAAAATAAACATTCTAAGAAGACTACCATATATCTTATCATATTCTGTACTTTCATATTGACCCTTCGCATTGATAAACTCATGAAAAAAAATTACCCCACATTCATCATCCTTCGGGCTATGAATTTGAATATCCCTAGATGAAACAACTGATTTCACTTCCTCTAAAGTGGTGGAATAGCTAAAATATATCATATAGTCTTTAACTAAATTCAATGTTTCATCCCATGAATTTAAAAACAATTAATCATGGCCTTTATTAGGAATATAAGTTTTTATATTGTCCATGTCAATTAAAATTTAATTAAGGATATCTAAATTCGTTTGTATAGAGGTTTTTGGTACCATTTTGAAATTATAAAGATGCATTTTCACTTGTAAAACTCCTACAGGGTTCTAGTCATGTAAAGATTGTCTAACATATACCAATTTTCTCTTGGCAATCTCTCATGGTATACTTCTCACAAAACCATATCATATTTGGAAAATAATAATAGAGATTGAGATTTCTTTTTAAAATTATTTTCAATATCCTAAAAAGTCGTCAAGGTATATCCTATAATAGAGATAGTGGTGATTTTTCTCCTAGATCCAGATAAAGATTCATCAATTGCATTTTAGAAAAAAGAGAATGAATCTTACCTCTTTATTAATTGAAATAATTATACCAATTAAACTTACCAATATCTAATCTTGCCAGACAAAAATTTATAATTGAAGAATATAGATCTGATACCACATGTTAAAGGGGAGAACAATATTTTCAACACACAATACTCCACAGTGTGAGGTTGTATCATATGACCCAACCACAAAACAAAAATATATATGATATTATATAAACATAATAAATCCTAAAAATAATGGTATATAAGAAAAAAAGAAACCAAAAATGAGAAAAGGCTCATGAAAAAAATCACAGATTTCATGTATTGCGTTAGGAGACAAGTAGCACTGTATAAGGTTCTTAAGTGTGCTACACTGCATAAAGGTCACCATTTGTACTACATAAGTATACCAAGAATTGTGACAGCTACATAAGGGTCTTTTAGTGATATTTAAGGGTAGCACACCATTTACGTAAGAGTAATGAAAACCTCATGAAATGTAAACTATTTAATTCTCTTCCAATTTAAGGGTATCCCTAGTCCTTCTTAAGGGTATCAAAACTAATACACAGTTTATGTAATGGTAACCCACCCCACATAATTTGATTTCATTCTCACATAAAATTATCTTTTATCATTCCAATTTTATGTATTTTTATCTATGACCTCATATACAGGTAATAAAAAGATAATATAGTCTATTTATGGGTACAAGAACACATGTTTAATGGTGACATGTCTCTCAAAAGCACATGTAAGGGTAAAATTGAAATTATTTAGGGTTACCATAGCCTCACGTAATGATAACCATTACACTATATAAGGGTAACAAAAATATAAGTAACGGTTAACAATGTTAACTAGAAAACTACCCAAACAATTATAATCTTATGAGAACAAAAATTAATTGGGGGAAGATTTAATATGATATTATTGATGGAATCTACAAATTAAACATGAAGCATTTTAATTTTTAAAAATAAATCATGAAACGATAAATATATGGGATGAGAAGAAGAAATAATTATCATGAATGGTTCTCATATTTATTTTATATGATTTTTCTCAATAGTGTTTGAAAATCAATAAAAAATTTTGGGATTTAAGAATTATAGAAGAAGATATGGAAATGTAGTGAGTTCACTAGAAAGAGATCATTGAGATCTTGTGTTGGGTATCCTAATTCGGTAGTGAATTGTTTGAAAGAATTAAAGGAACATACTATGAAAAATGAGGAAACTTCAAGAAAAAGTTGGTGATGATATCAGATGATCATGAAATATAGGTGAATATTACATTTTAAGGGAAAAATATGAACACATAAAAATCTGAAGCTATACGAGTTCTCTAGAGAAAAGATGATGTGGTGGATGGTGAAAATAGGTGGGATTTTTCACATTCTTAAAAATATGGTGTTCAAAGAATGAATTGAAAGAAGTAGTAGGGGCATATGTGTCTATTAACTGTTTCACGTGTTTTTTCATAGAACATGTACAGTTTATATGGAAACCTATATATTCCACAAGATGATTGTGTCTAACATACTAAAATAAATATTGTAGTTCTACTTCTGCTAAATTATAATGATATCACAATTAAAAAAAATAGAAAAAAAATTAGTGATCTAATAAATGTAATACTGTTTGATATTTAAGTCATATTATTGGGTTATTCAAAGATAAATATTTATTATAATTGAATTTCATGGTTGATTTTACACCTACATGTAATGTTGTGTATTAGTTTGATTGTGAAAATAGATGTGACTATGCTTATATTTGAAGATATTGGAAAAATGATAATCACATAATATAATTAAATTTATCCTTATATGGGATATAGGTGGAAGAATCACCAAAAGAAGAAAATGATAACTAACATTATTATATATTGTATGATTTGATGATTTTTTAAAGGAGGGTGAAATATTTGGAAGAATATGTTCATTGATACTACATGAAAATTTATTAGAATCATAGTTAAATGTGTGAATAGTTGGATAAAATTTCATCAAAATCTCAAGCATATAATTTTAGGTAGTTTTCTTCTTATATTATTGCTTGATTATTAAATACAATACGAAAAAGGATAATAGAATTACATGCGGTGAGGCTTGTTAATTTCATTAGAATCACTATACAAGTTGTAGAAAAATTATATTCCATTCATGGTAGATTTTTTTTGATCATATGATAAATAATGTTACACACATGAATGATAATTAAAGAATACTGAGTTTGAGTGAAGTGTAGGAATAATACATGTCAACAATAATTAATGATCAATAAATTTTTATGATATATTTGATGAAGTATTTATAATAAAGTACACTTGACCATCTATGGTATTGTATATTTACAGGAATTAAAAATTACATTGATGTTCATATAGATGGTAAATGTTTCAACTACCATGAAAGAATGTTTTTGATTCTCTATGAATTTTTATGAAGATTTTGGCACCAAGATATTTTATATCTTTAACATATATTTTAGTTGACTCCAAAATAATGAGATATTTTTGAAGCTATTCAAATAATTATTTGGAGGTGATCTAATTTAGAAGTTCAAGGATTTTGAGTCATTAAACTTATTAGAAGGACTTGAGTTTATAAAAGGATCGCATATCATTTATTGAAAATGTTAATTATTCAAAGATATATTTTTGAGAGGAAGTTTTTTTAAAAAAATAGGAAGGATTTAGTTTGGTCTATGTTTTTTTTTTTGAAGAATAGAACATCATGTTCTGAATAAAATTTTTCCCACTCGAACACAAAGTTCTAATGAAATATGAGGTGTGTGGAACATCTTGTTCCTAGGAAGAAAGTGGGAGCTATGGAATTACTTTTATCAAAATAAGAAAAATATTCGTGTGAAATTACACCCAAAAAAATGATGATGGAGCCAAATACATGTTCATGTTTTCATAATCATGAAGATAAATGGGAGCCAGTTTAATCTAATGATGGGAGACATTAAATTATTAGGAGAAATAATGTGTAAGATAAACTCTGTGGGTTAAGGATTAAAATGTACAAAATGATTTTTAATTAATATAATTATTGTTTGTATAAAATTAATGGCATGAGTCAAGTCTAATGAGTATGGAGTAGGTTATCACATTATGGCTTAACCTTGAAAAAATCCTTATATGTTGTTCACATTACATTATATACATATCATAATGGAAAAGTTGTGATAAATCATAATTAATATTAATATATCATAATATCTTATATAGGTTCAATCAACATAAGGAAGGAATAATTTTAGTTGAATCTAATTAGTAAATGTTTTCTACTTTTGATTTACCACCCCCATGGAGTGACTACATAATCCTCTCAGAATCATACTATCTATGCCCAAATATTTTGGGATCTTGGTTTTTTCACTAATATCTATGTTCAAGAAGGAATTGGTGGATAACTACTCCCTCTTCCAAACTTCCTCTTCAAGATGTAGTTTTGGATGTTATGGATCATGGTTGGTTTAAAAAAATTAGATTTAGTGGCATATAGTTATAATAGGTGATATACTGTATAACTTTGTTAGGTGGATCTGATTTTGGAACATGGTTGGGGTTTTCATGGTAATATTGGGGGTGTGAGTTTGATGTTATTAATGTTATTTATATTATAATTTTGTAGATACTTGAAGAAAAAAGTCCCACCAATCTATTGGAAGGCCAATCTTCCATAACCCCAATCTCACCTCCCACGGGATAGAGGCTATAAAAAATCCTGAAAATGGAATAAATTAGATATGAGACCTTATAGAAAGAACCGTAATGCATTCTGAAAACCATATCCATGTATAATTTGAGATTAATAATAAAATACTATAGCTTATAGAATAAAACCATTCATGAATAACTTCAAGAGAGTATATCAATGCATCGAAATATAAAGAAAAAATGTAAAAATAGGAAAAATACATGCCCAATGATAAATATGTACCTACCGAGAAAAACTCAACCAAAATGAAAAGTGATGATATCACAACTTCTAATCTCCATGTGTGACCACATAACATTTTCTATTCACATATATATCACTAAGCTCCACCAAAGTCACCACTAATCTATCAATAATCTATATTAAACATGAAACATGTTGTAAAATCCCATATAGGGGTGACTATATTTTTTCCAAGTGGGATTCCTCAAGAACCACAAGGGAGAACTAGAAAGATAAAACAGTATTCACCATAATAAAAAATTACTATTCAATCCTAACATTATAAAATACCAAAATGATAACCCATATTTTCTCAACAAGAATCCCAAATAATAATGAAATAAGATCTCCATATTCACATACCTTCAAAGAACAATGAGTCTACCTACACCTCCAGTGTTCCATCTCTGATTTCTAGCATCAAGTGTAACTATAAAAAAAATTGTGGAGGGGATTGTACCTCATCACCTCACTCCACATCTGAGGGAGACACTTCGATGAAACATGTATCCCATGTAAACTCATCATAATTTTTTTATGGAGGGGATCTCTCATTGATATCACACTCCACATTTTAGGGAACCATACTTTTGTAGTGGACCCAATAACTACTAGAGATCAATGATTGTGGTGTACCAATTTATAGAAAGATCACTCATGCCTAGTGTTGGTGTGTACCGTTTTTATCCAAATAATGATTATGGGGGACCCTCGCCAAATTTTGATAGGGGAGTATTAACCCTGACATCACTCTAATAATCATTTCTGGATCATTGTCATCATCATGCATCACCTAAATAATCTTCATTCTCCAAAAACATCACATTATATATAAAATACAACTATGAATTATACCATCACATTATATGTTGAAAACGTCTTAGTTTTGGCTACTTGTAAGGAAAAAAAATGATTCCCCGTGAAATATATAAGAGATATTTATGGTTCAAAAGAGCGTACATTGTGTATATCATGGGTCACAAGATGTGTGAACTCGCCTCATCTACATTCAATTTTATCCCTTGTACATGGTTTGGGAAGTCATGTCAAAATATATAGTGTGTCCTCCAGTGGTAAATGGATTGTACTAATCCATAAGGTCCTGGGAATGGACCTCAAACCATTCAGGTGTTCTCTTGGGCATGCTTTTCTAAATCCAACCTATGACCATGTACACTGGCTATGAGGCATTATACTTCTGTTGTACTTTGGTAATGGGTTATATGTTTTCATGTATTTTTTGTTTCATTTAAAATTTTCTCAACATTGTTTCATGGATATGTATGTGGGTTTGTGCATAAAGGTACCATATTACAATTCATCTCATGTGTGTGACATACATACTCGATGTTGAATGCCTACCCCTGGCCTATTGGAGGGAGGCTTGGAGAGTTGTGGCTCGGTCCCTAGTGGGTTAGTTCATGACATAGTGGTATCATAGCATGATTCAACTTTCAGATTGCAGTGTAGTATTCTTCTTGTTTTGGTCTTGGTTTGGGATTTATGGGGATAGTGTTAATGTGTTACGAGTTCTCCTTCCATGCTCTTGACAAAAATGTTTTTGTGGAATCCAATATATCCATTCACCAAGACTCTGATAACATGTTTGTAAAATAAGTACATTAGGTTACTGGTCGCAAAAACTTTTGTTAAATGCCTTATATAGGACTGGTTTATGGGTTCCATGACCTTCATCCAGCACCATATATATTCCCTTTTACCATGGCATGTCTTTATTATATTTTATTATTCTATGACAAATAAATCTAGAAAGGGTACCATGCTGCAATTTTGAAAAAGATTCACTAAGTAATAAGGTATAAATGTAGGGTATTAGTCCTAAGGCAGCACCTTTGGGCGGTCTTCTAGTTGATCCACCACCTATTAATTAGAAAGTTTTACTAATATTTCAGGGATAGTATGCAGATAGGAAGAGTTCACTACATGAGTTCTAAAGCCAGCAACCTCTATGGTATATGTGTGATCTAGTCCCCCATGCACCCGATGACTAGAATGAGGTAGTCCCATGCATTTTTTACCTTATGGGGACAACATAAAATCATATGGTGATCCTAGCAGTGAACCTTCTACAGAGATCATTCAGTTGATGGTGGATTCTGATAACACAGACCCATGATAAGATACTGCTAACATAGGTGGAGTTTGAGAATATCTTTGGGGAATATTTCTATCTACACATGTTAAGATCATTTTATATCTTGTAGATTCGGTAGCTTCAGTAGGGTAGAATATATGTGGATGATTACTCATTATGGTTCGCATAACTTTTTTCTTACTCCATGGATATTGTTGAAGATCCTTTTTTTGAGAACAGAACACAGAGAACAGCCTCTATAGATGCATATAATAAAGTTTGGTCTCCTTTTGACCTTCCCTCTTATGTAGGGTTGATGGAGTGATCTCTTGTTATAGAGAGCTTCTTAGCAGTGAATTGGGATGATTTCACTGGTAGTGGTGATCATGGGGACTAGTTATCCACAACAAAATGTTGATGGAAATTTATAGGATCAAAGCATTGGATGAATACACATGCCAAAAATAAATCACATGGGTCCGTAGCATGGGAATCATACCAAGGATCTGATCAGCCACTAGATAGGTGGCGTTACACATGTAATATATGGGGACATCTTGTGTGTGATTTTTCAACCAGTCATACTGATGTTACAGAGATAGTTGACAGACTCCTATAGAAGAGGCATCATCTGTAGATTGGACTTACACATCCTAGAAGTAATGTATGAGGAGTGTAGGGAGAATTAGGAGGTGGAAAATGGTTTAAGATGTTTCCACCACAACCACCAAGTTGTCTATTCTAGACATCAGAGGTTGAAGGATGGGATGTGAGGATAGTTCTAGGCCATAGAATCCCTCAACATTGAGGTCCAAGGATTATTATTCATATTATCTGATTCCTTTCTACATTTTTAGTATTATTCTTATGCACTATGTTGGGGTACTCATTTCATTACACATGTTTCCCAAGGATTATCAAGGGTGATACGGGGTATCAGTATTTCCCTATGATAGTTTTTTTATTTATCTTTATCTCACAAGGAATAGGGACACTTCACTACCCAATAAGTGTTCTTCTAAAATAATAAAAATCATTTGAAAGAGTCAGTTCTACCCAAATTGGATAGTGTTGAGGTGTGATGGAAGAGTTCCTCTTACTTGTATGTTTAGGGTAGGATTGTGTGATGGACTTTCGGATCAGGACATAGTGATACCAATGGATCCTTCTATCTCAACCTATATGTTTGGTGGCCCTATTAGAGGGGTATATAGATATAAAATCATTACATAGTTGTAGAGAGAGTCCCTAATATTTTTCCTCACAGTGGATTGGGTGCCTACCATCCATGCTCAGGTTCTTTTGTCACAAGTGGGTATAAATGGGTTTTGGGATTACTGAGATATATAGAAGTTGGAGTTTTATAGAAGGAGGGGTTGGTAAGACCCATTGTGTGCACATTGGAGGTACTATGTTATTCATTGATAACCTAATAATATCATTGCTATATTTTTATGTGTGATAGTTGATTTTGCTATGGGTTAGTTTATCTAGGGGTGAAAGTAAATTGTCAGGATACCTCAGTATATGTGAGGGTATAGAAAGGTGGTGCACCACTAAACCTCAATTCTAAAGATAGATTGGGTTATTTGTTTACACAAACCATCATAGATGGGGAGACATTTCCCAACCTTGTTTTGTGATTTTATCCTAGTTTAAGATATATGTTGGGTGTGGTTTAGCCCTTGTGGTTCCCTTGAGTGTGTTCTTGTAGGATGCATGAAAACCCATTGGTGAGATCGTTGGAATGGGAGTTTCAATGGGTAGCTCATCCTTTTCCTTATTCCGAGGCTTTAAATATTCATGGAAGAAAATAATTAAGGAGGGTAGGATTTAGAAACTTGATTTTTTTCTATTCAAAACTTTTAAATATTTCAAGGAATATTTTTGAAGTCAGGTGCTGAGTCAATATGGGATTCTTTGGCTCAGAGAACCTCGGTGTGGTGATCTAATAAATATTAAATATATTTCATCATGCCTAGAGAGTTTCTTTGTAAAAATTAATTCACTCCAAATAGGATTATCATATCTTAAATCTAAAATCATGATTGAGTTCAAAATTTGGTGTTATCCTAAACACCCCATAAGTTTTTCAAATGTCAAGTGTTCGGTTGAGAATGTGTTGGTAGGAAATATGATTAAATTTTTTTATTAAAATAAACTAATATCCTCTGACACCCCATTATGATTCATATAAAATGGAGAGGGTAAGACCCCCTTGATCGATGGATTACCTAAGGAAAAACCAAAGTGAGGGGGTTCCATTGAAACTCATTACATTTTGGATGATCGTCACCAGATCAAGCTTCAGCAACCCCTGTTGTTGTTCTGAAACGGGTGATTGCTCATTTCTCCATGAGGTAGGTGGATTTATATTTTATGTCCCAATTCCACTTATTATGAGTTTTTAAGGTTTTGCGATCCCTATTATGACTATTAGAGATCCCATAGGGGTCAATATGTTGGTTTAGGTGTAAATTGGAGTGTTTCAAGAAGCTCTCAGAGAATTCTCATTCAGAATTCCCGATCACATGGTGTGTAGTGTAGGTGAACATTCCATGGGTTAATCCCTTTCATGGAGGATGATTTTTGGGGATCAATACCATGTATTAGGGTAACACACCATGTAGGGTTCCCAGGTCATTTGGCTGGGGGACATATCGTTGTATTTCTTATCAAGGTACACGGTTATTTAACATTACACGAACAGAGACATGGACATTGGGTATCATACATGGGAACAGGCTAAGGACATGTCCAAGAGGCCATTATGCTATGAAATTTCATGTAATGATGGTGCATTCTATGTATAAGACATATATGGATGATCAATTTGGGGGGGATTACATAGTAAGGGGCCCGTGTGAGGGGAGATAAATAATGTACACCATGTATATTCCATATAAGCTCACTTTTCCAAACCATTCCAAGAAAAATAAGACCCATCTAGGTATTTAGGATGGGTTACGCACCAAGTATACCCTAGAACATGTTGTGTACTATTCTTTTTATCTTCCTCTTAGTGTATCCATTACTTCAGGGCTTCGATTCAGGCTGGTGAGTATCCTATTGTGAGAATTTTTCTATATAGAATGTGATAGTATCCCCCATGGTGTATTAGGTGATGCAGTTTATAATTATGAAATAATGATGTGGCATTCATAGTGCTTGGTCATGGTAAGTAATCAAGGTATACCATATGATAGATTTCAGGTTTGGTACATATCCACATCGTCTTATGAAGCGGGTCCCCAAAACAAATTCAGCTGGTAGAGAATGATCTCTTGTCATATCAGGGAATGGATCCCACACACGTGTCTATGTTGCAATGTGTTTCCTAATGAGATTGATTCTCTATCTATCAATGCTTGAATGAGGTATAAGATTCAATTAGTTTATCATAGATACAGTAGGATAGGTACTCCTCTATCATAAAAAAGTGTGGGTCCCACATACCGCATGGATCAGTAGCGAAGAAACTCTGCCACAGTGTTTGTGGGTCCTCTACCTATAGAGTACTTCTCCTAGTGTTAGTAATACCCTAATTATACTAGGGTATGGGTCCCCTATTTCATTATTTTAGATGGACATGGATATCCCCTATCATATCAGGGTGTGGTCCCTCTATACTCATTATGAATATATATTTGGTACTCCCCTATGGTGTAATGGTGTGGATCCTCTATCAATGGAGTGGGAACCTCCCTATCACACCAGGTTGTGGGTCATCCATATGTTATTTTTAGACACAGATGGGACTCCCATGTCATACCAGGGTGTGGGTCCTCAATTCCATGTTCAGTACTTCCCTAACATGTCATTGTGTAGGTCCCATATTGTGACTTGATAGGTAGAGTCATAACACCCCACTATACAAAGTGTGGGGCCTTTATCTATTAAGTTTTACTTCCCCGTATTCGATTAGTAGTGGGTACTAGGTCATCCTCTAGAGTTAGAGATCCCTCATATGTGGATAATATTGGTAAGGAGTGGTCCCCAATACTTTTTACACATGAAACATGGTTTGGATATATTTCTCCCTTGACACGGTGAGGGGTGGGCCTCTTTCTATGGGTACTTCAGAGGTTTCGAGGGATGGATAGAAGATAGTACTCCATCAGCTGTGGGGCAGTGGTTAGGTGAATTTTTCCCTCTACTCTCTCTCTCTCTCTCGCTTTATTGATTATACATGTGGTGGATAGGCTAGAGTTGTGCTGCATTGTTTATTGCAATGGCTAGTGGTGGGAATGTCTACTTTGGTTCTTATGAGCTTGTGATGGGTGAACCAAAACAGTTATATGACCTATGTTTCAAGGAAACATAGTTGTAACTAGGGAAGTTCTTGAAGAATCATATTTCTAGAATGTGCCATCTAGTATGGCAGGGATAAAGGAGTGTGTTGTCCTAAATGAGCATCACTACTGATCCTCGATTAGAATCATGTGGCTGGCTATGATGGTGGGACATCATCAGACTTGAAATCTTAGCTGAGTATATTTGAGTTGTTTTGGATTCCATGTGGGGTGGCCACATATATTTTTTGACACTCCATGTGGATTGAGATAACTAGCCATGTATATCCATGTAGTGGTCGAGATGGATTTTCTCTCCCATTTTTGTTCCCTCTAGATTAGGTTTAGTGGTCTTTTACCTTTTAGATTCTCCCTCTTATTTTTTTAATTAAGGAACCTACTAGGTATTGTTATTTATCCCATGGATATTATTTTATTTCACATGATGTGTCATCTATAGACTATTTTCCTTTCAACAGAGTCATAGGAGGAACCAAAGTAGGCAGATCTTAGAGATCTTGGTAGACTGAGGTGTTTACCAATAATTGACCATGGTGTAATCCAATGGATAAATTTGAAAATGGTCCCATAATTTTGAGCTATTTCGATGATTTTACCATTTTTAGTTGGATTTTATTTTTCCCTTTTTTTACTTTCTTTAATTTAGTTGTACTATTGGTTGTTGGATAGATGAATTCATGGATTTTTTAGTTATTATTAACTTTTTACCTTTTCATGGAGATATATGTGGGTGTGTACATACAGGTACCATAGGCTAAGGTCTCTCGTGTGTGTGTGTGTGTGATATTACTTCTTAGTGCTGAACACCAGCCCCAATCCTATTAGAGGCGGTCATGGGCACTTGCATCAGGGGCCCTAGTGGATCGAGTTGTGACATGGACCGATCCAAGAAGGGTTAAGGATCTTGGTCAAAAGTCTAATGAAAACTATTGGGGAATTAAAAATGATAAAGTATACCACCTTGTTTTCAAGGTAGCTATATCGGGTTTAAGAATACACCTTTATTACAACTTCCTCTCAAACTTTGAATTGGTGATAACTTTTACAATGCTCAATCTATAAGAACAACCATTCCCCTAACCACTGGGCAATGTAATCATCATTCCTCGAGGGTGGATACTCCTATATGAAAGTTACCTGGTAAGAGTGTTATCAATCCACACTTAACCTAAAACCCTCACATGCCTCCTTAGAAGAAAAATCGGTCTCCAAGAGAAGACACACTATGACTTATGAATCTGTAACACTGAATAACTTCTAACTACATCATCATCTCTCATATTACAATGATGAAATCTGATATGTTGACACAAATATAGATACATCCCATGGTGTAGGTCTATTCATAAGACTATCGCAAGATAGGGAGGTAAACCTAACATGGCCTCAACTCTTTCACCTCTACAAGAAATTGAAATCTCATAGCATCAACTATTACAAAGTTAATACAATACAACTGATAAGAATAATTTTTTTAACCTCCTACGAATGATCTCATCCTAACCTTTCCAAGGAAGAATCCTTATCAAAGGAGAAAAAATCTTTCCCACAAACAAGAAGAAATTTCACACTCATTGGTGGAAACCAATCAATAATGGATGGTTTGAAACCAATACGCACTAAATAACACATCATAGGGCCCCACTTCCACTATAGAAATATTTTTTTGAGGATCTCTCTCCTCATAGAGTCATGTAACACTGTCAGCAGAAGTGTGTGATCAATGATTCTATTAGAAAGGTCTTACTTCAAAAGGGTTGAGGGAAAAGGCATATACTAGAATCACAACATCTCTTATATGGTCTATATCCAAGGATATGTGTCATACAAATCAATATTTAATCTTTATCTGAAGTAGTGGAGAAATAATGAATACCTCTAACCACACTCAAAACCATTGAGTAACATCCTTTTACCACCTGAAGTTTTTTATTACCTGGCCCACCATCTCAAAAAAAACTAAGCCTTTTCTGACACATCAAAGCATATAACAAAATCAAACATATAATTAAAATGAACTCATATATAACACTTCTACTCTATCCACACTGGTTGGAACTAAATTTCCCACATATTTTGAAATTGTGTCACATGAACAAGTCTTGGTGGGGGAAGTGTCCCTATTCTATGTGTGTCAAAATCCACATAAATATTAACATCACAGGGCTCTATAGACACCCCATATCAACCTATATATATTCTATCTAGTACCACCATCATTGGGGGTCCTATCAATGTAAGAAATGTTTACCATAGGATCATGTCAGTTCTCGACAGCATGATAACATGAAGTCATATTGAGCAAAAAACATGGGAGATATCTCTCTCTATAACCCATGATGTGTAAAAAACATATAGGTGAAAAATATGTTATTTCCACCATAACCATCTATATCTACACGAAGAAAAATATTTTTAATTCCAACCATCTAGTCTATCAAGGTCTAAATACTATAAAACCTAAACCACAACCTTATGTAAAACCGCCACTACGTAAGGGTATGTCTCTGTCAATAATCGGTGGTCTCCATCACTAGATCTCGCGTAGTGTGCTAAGAATATGTGCATTGTTATCCTGTCCTACATGATACATCCACTGATCAATATGCAGCTGATCATTTTAGCTATCCACTGATGGATTCATGAGCTGATCAATTTGTGGTAGAACTACTCAGTGCCTTCCTAGATAAAACACCTCATTTGTTGGTCACTAAACTGGGGCCTCATCACTCGACCATTTATAGTCATGAAACTATCCTCAAATCCTATTTTTCCATCATCATCAAGTATTCATGAAAATTATCAAGTCATGCCATATTCGAAGAGAATAAATGGGGATATGACCAAAGAAAGATATTCAAATGAATAAATCCTATATAATGTGTCTAACATTGGATCCTGGTAATTTATGTATCTGTATTCAAATTCCACAAGAAGGTAATTGGGGTCTTGGTGTATGTATATGTTGGCCCATGCACTAACACATTGTTCCCTAGCCTAAAGTCCACACTCAAGACACTCTAACATCATTACCCTATGTCCCTACCAATTCCTCAAAAGGGTACAACTCAAAACACTATCCTACGGAATTAAATTATTTGATACCATTTTTTGTTCACCAAACCCACTGAATCACACCTGGCTGATGGAACTCCTAGCTACTATAACACCAATCCCACCAATAATAGGATAGGGTCTAGTGACAATATCCAAAAAGGAATAAGTAAAATTGGGGTCCATATACTAAGAACTAATAAGTAGGCACAAAACTATCTATATGTAAAAATTAAGAGAAATAATAAATTATTGTAATGTCGGGAATAATAACATTCATTAAATAAACTCTAGGAAATACATCAGAGTATGAAAATATAAATCCAAAGTGTAAAATGGGGAACAATATCTTTCAAATGAGAATGATGTCCAAAGATACCAAAAATATATTAAAAATTAATTATAATGAGATCCTAGCTCCTAAAATCAATATCTGGAAACTGAATGCGGTCTAGGTACCCAAATATCACTAAGATCTAAAAAAGTTGCCGCCAATCTAATCATCATATGTATAAGACACAACACATATTGGAAAATACCATATAGGGGAAACTTTATGCATATCCAGAAGGATTTCTTGAAAACCACAATACAAAAATATAAAGATATGATTGTATTCATGTCAACATACAAAGGATTTTTAATTAGAATATGAGACAATACTAAAATGAAAACCCACATATGCTCAAAAAGAATCTAAAATGAGAGAGAAATGGGATATCCATATCCACGTCTAAATAAGGACAATGGGTTTTCTAGATTCTCCAAAAATCTATCATGGATTCCTAGTATCTATTGAAACTACATAATAATCCATGTAGGGGGATCTTCACCACTTTTGATTCACTCCCTAGAAGAGAGGGCCACATATTCAAACCATAAATCCTATGTGACATCCCATGAATTTTGTGTGGAGGGTACTTCTCCTCACTACTATGATCCACATATTAGGGAGACAAAACTCTTGTGGAAGACTCACTTTCCACAGAAAATCACAGATGTGGGACTACCGCTCTATATATAGAGGACTCATTCAATGTGTAGGGGAGTACCGTCTCTATACATATAAAGAGTATTTGTGAAACCTACATGGGTTAAACAGGGGACTACCAACCCCGATGTCTCTCTAATGGTATTTTACTAAACACTATCATTGAAAAGTGTTTCATAAATATGTTTCACAATCATAAAACCTCAAACATTATCTCGAAATCCACTACTAAGGCTACCATCATTTTCTATGAAAAAAAATTTCTTTGGATAGGCTTCGCATGGGCCAAAATGTATGTCTTGAATTATGATATACATGAGGTATAATGTTCAAAAGGGGATACATGGTGTCTATGAGGAGTCACATGATATGTTATCTTACCTCATTTCCTATTCGTGTTCTCCCCTAGACATAGAGTGGGAAGCTGTGTCAAAACACATGGCATGTCCAATAGGGTTATATGGAGTTTACTTATACCTATAATCTTAAGCGTACAAATCATCAAGTTACCAAGTAGTATTGGGAATACTTGTGTAAACCCAACCTATTTCCATGTAAACTATCCATGATCCAGCGCATAGTGAGTCCCTTAGTGTATAAAATGTGTCTGGCCACTCGAGGTCTTGGGCATGTGCAACAGGCTTAAACAGCTCAGTTGGACATGTACCATTACAAAAAATGTTTTCTTCTACTAATAGATTGTATAGGTCTATCCATCACTATGCATGTCTCATCATCCTAGGCGCATTTCCTCTTCAAATTACATGGCATTTGATTTTCATGACACTGAATGAGGGTCCATATAGAATCTTATGCATGTACTCCTTGTATATTTCAATCCATCTATGTTCGGTTACACTATATGTGACTTGGGAACACATGTTTTTTAACTCCATGGTAGATTAAGTGAGGTACCCAGCTTGTGGATCCATCACATGGAATGTGATACTTATCTCTCTATGGGAACCCTATCGACCACTTGGAGGGGACTATGTGGAATTCATTCCTAGACTACACTCCATGTAATCATATTTTCCATAGATCATATTAATCTTCACATTGATATTATATTTGACTTTTATGACACAAGACATGTTTCCTAACCCCCCAAAATCCATTAGGGTTGTCTCCATCTATTGATTTCAACCCTTCGTCAGCAATAAATTGGAAACCAATTCACCAGTTAAAGATATTTCTGGCCTCCCATGGATAATGAGCCAAAACAAAAGCATGATCCATGTTTTCACCACCCTAACCCCACAATATATCATGGCCTACTCACAAATCACATTCTCAAGAGATTTTCACACTACTGATATGAGGTTGTGGGTTTTATCATGCTTGAACACTCCATGAAATGTCTAAACATTACCCTATGGGCCGATAGTGTTGAACCTTATGAATAGAAGGGAAAATGAATAAGAACAGTGTAAAACATTCATATTTCTAGTTTTCATGGCCAAATAACACATAAATTGTAATAATAAATGGTTAATAAAAGAATAAAAATAAAAAAAAATAACTAAAATTTTCTAAATTAGATTGATACAAATAGAATATAATTGAAGATCAAAAGAAAATATAAAATCCACACTTATTCTTTTAATAAAATGGGTAAAACCCCCTCAATGACAACCCAATCAATATTTACGATCAATAATTGGTGATGAAGGTGTTTTCCAATGATGAATAACTCCTATTGCATTCACTATCTCACAAACTACATCAATCTGATCACCTGATGTTATTCAATCTCAATCCTTTTAGGATGATGAATAGTCCTCCTCTTCTCAAATACACTAAGGGTTACATGTATAACCCTTTATATTTTTTATAACGAAATATTTTAATAGGATTTCAGTTAGTGGTCATTAAAATGAAATAAAAAATTGTCTATTTTTTTAATTAAATGCATCTCTAATGACTGCCTTGAATGGATATATTCTGTTGACCAACATTAGCTTAGTCCTAGGGTAATCCCAGCATTATAGAATTGAATGCGGCCTCATATCTCGATTTTGATACTTCTTTCAGTAGTTATTCCAATTTTTCATTAAAAATGTGTGTGTGTGTGTGTGATATTCATATATTTAATATTTTTATAATATCAATTTCAGGATCACTAGGCCAATAAATCTAGTGTTATATCTATGTATGGCTCTATAAATACTAATTTAAATATTCCAATGTATTAAATGACAAAATTATGCTAACTATAGCTATGATGAATATGTGATAAGACTGTGATTTGAAATTTTGGTGTGGTATGTGGTGGTTGAGAGGTTGTTCTTATTTGATGGTTATTGTGGTGGAACTGTAATTTGGTTGATGTGGTTATAGTATATAGTATATTAATTTGATATGGGATATTTTCTATGATTTCATAGCATTTTAAGGGATTGAAGTATAAGATCTATTTTATTAGTGTGTGTGAGTGAAAAACATATGGGGGAGTGGTGTTGGTTACCTTCTTGTTATATAATTCCTTTTTTTTGTTTTTATTCCTGGATTTTCTATTAGGTGAGTGCGCCTTGATGAGGTTGGGAGAAAGTTGAACTAGTATATATGTATTCTGGTTCTACTACTTTTTAATGAGTCATAAGTATGATTAATCCACTTTTACATGATTTGTATTTAGGAGGATTTTATTGAGTGTACATGTATGCTCAACCCTATATATACGAATCCATTTTTCTGGTTTTGAGGTTGGATTAAATGATCAGAGTGTAAATTTATAAATTTACAATTCAATCTATGTTCAAAGTTAATTTTATAAGAAATTCAATTTGGTATTTCATTTTAGAGAATATTTATCTCTATGTAATTTCATGTATTGTGGGATATTGTTTTTTTATATTATGGGATTAAATGATGTTTTTGGTTTATATGGTCTTATGATTATGAGGGAAATGCCTCCCATATTTATTTCATTATAAAATAGGTCTTAGTCTCAAACCCTTGACTGATAAGTGGTTGGATATACTCGCAAATATAATGTTCATTGATATACCGGAAGGGTTTTCGAGTGAGGGTTGTCATGAAAAAGGGTTTCTATGTGTATTACATGTAATGAATCTTATGATGAATCAATATCCAACTAAATGGATATAAAGGATTGAAATATTTCATTTTTTATCTACGTAGTCTATGATCCTGACATTTTCTAGAGATGATTCATGATTGTTTATAATTACTGTTTTAAAATTATTTTGGTATACCTAGGGTGGGTTTTTTAGGGTGTTTTGGGTGAAATTTTGATAGCATTGGAAGAAGAGGGGCAGTGTATGGTTGTTATAAGGTTTTCGCAAATCATGCGCCTACCCCCAAAAATCTATGAATCCCCAAAAAACATTCAAGGCTAACACACCATTTTTTAAACTTTGTTCCCTCTAAGGAGAAACTATGAACCCCTAAGGGGAGGTGCACAGTTAAGGTTCATGGTTTGGAAAAATATCTTGATTTGTATAAGAAACTGTTCATATTGAAACATTAACAACAAAGAAATTATTGAAAATTTAATAAAAACCTTCTTATTTCCCTAAATTCCATGGTTCATCCATAAGTTATTTTCTATAGAAATTGGATGATCAATGATGGATTCAAAATACTTTTAAAAACTATTCTTGATGAATCAAAGATCTACTTGATGGATATTAACCTATCCTGGAAAGAACATTATTCATGTGTGGTTTCTTCACTCTCTCATCTCTCTTTCTAGAATAATATGGGTGATTTATTATTCACTGGTGGTGGTTTAAGGCTATGATATGATATACCTAACTCCATTGGATCTTCGATCTGGGTTTTTATTCTAGATCCCATTCTTTATTGTGCAATAGAAAGTTTCCCTTCAATTTAGGGATTTTCATTTTGAAAAATTATCATAAAATATCTTAAGGTATTGGTATAAATTGAAAATCCTTTATTATTGATTTTAATTATGTGTATGGAATTGTAAAATAGAAATTTTGATGTTTGAAAATTGCATCTCTAATCAGATTAATTAATTGGTAAATAAATTACTGGAATGATGTGGTTATTATATAGTTAGAACAATGGGATTATAAATTTTTTAAATTTATTGGATTTTTTAATTGTTTAATTAATGTGATTATTAATTTATGATCATTGGAATTGAGGAATTTTTTTCTTAACCTTTAAGGGTTAAGGGATTAAATTTTTAAATGTTCGTGAATTGTATAATAGTGATTTTTCTTGTTATTACAAATGATTTAGGTGTTTCATTATGATTGTTCTGATAATAGAAATTGTATACTAGGTTGTAAAAGACTGAGTATATATTTAATGATGGTTAACCATAACAAATGTGAAGTATGTGTTATATGTGATGGATTGATAATTGTGGTGTGGGACAGGGAATAATGATCAAAATACCCACACGGTTCTATACAGGACATTCTAGGTCCAAATTCATGAATGTGAATATTATTGTATGGGATAGGGACTGATGATCCAAATACTCATGAGGCATTGGATAGGTACTAATTATCTAAAAACCCATGAGGTTCTAGACATGAAATTATATGGACATGTTATTGGAATTGTATTATGGTACGAATTAGTCATGACATGAATTGGAATTAAATGAATAATGATATCCCATGTTATAATGAATTGTTATTTTCCAATGTGATATAGTTCACACTCCCACATGGGTCAAAATATGTATTGATGGTTCAGGTGTCATCATGGAATTGGGGGAAAATGTAGTTAATAAAGAATAATTTAATATATACAATGTTTAATATATTGATTATAACTCTTTATTTATTAATCCACATACACTACTATTGATTATATATTGTTTTTAGACACTGTTTTAGTAGGATTACTTAGTTGTACTCAGATCCTACATAGGATGCATGGTCGATAATAGAAATGACATCATGTTTTCAGGATATGATAAGAGAAACATGCCTATGTTAGATGGTTTATTTGGGTTGGAGCATAGATGAGGAAATAATCCATGATGTCAGGACCTTCTTAGGTGATTTTCAATGTATTTATTTTTTAGGTCTTTCATTTGACACTGGACACATATTTGGCATGTCATATCTAATATTTAAATTTTTGGATAGTTTTTATCTATTTGGGTTCATATTGTGATACTGGAATGTATTGGTTATGGAATTATTCTTATTATTAGTTATCTCTTTGAGTTAAAATGTATTTATATCCGCTATTGAGAAACATTGATAAATATGGTATAATCTCCTAAAGTTATTTATTATAACCTCACTTATATACGGCAGCCTCTGGTGTATTGGGAGGCACGCCTAAGGTCATGTGGCCAGTTGGCTCGGGGAAAAGACATGAGGTACCTGGGTCGGGAAGTCACAAATTGGTATCAAAAGGGTTTTTAGTTTCATTTCTTTTGTCTTAATAGTTGGTAAAGGTAGACTGATGATTATGATTAGATGGGTCTAGGTTAATATCATGTTCATGGGAGTAACTAACCCACGTTTTGGGATAAATTCCAAGTAACCATGGGGGGATTGATGTTATTGATGTGTAATAGTAATGTTGGATGTTATTTCACCTTGATTGAGTCACTTTTTAGTGATATTGTTTTATATTGATACTTTCTCATCCTGGAAATAAATAGAAACATATTTTAGTAATCACGCAACACTATAGGAACATGGAATTTATTATGTCATGCATCATTTTAGGCACTCATCCAAAATATGGTTAGGGTGAGTAATTTTAATGAATGTGTCTTTCTTTGTTTAGTAAATTTTTTTGAAATGGTTTACATGTATGAATTTGAAATTTGGAGATAAAGAAAAATGTGGAAAATGGAAAATTGGTTTCTAATGATAATATTGAATAATGAAAATTTTTACCCTTAGTTAGCCATGAACTATATAAGGGGTGGTTAGGGGTAGTGATAACACCTCGATTTTTACTATGTGGTACGGTTTATGGGAATTACTTGTAATTTCATTAAGTGAATCCCTTTTGTGAAAATTATTATTATTTTTATTATGGGACCGATGACATGTGTTTGGAATTGTAGTGACATGCCTCCAAAATGATGATTGTTTACAGGATGACAAGAAGTTGTGGGTTGAAATGATCTTCTAGAAGTGAAATATCTGGCTATGATAGTTTTGGGTGTGGATTCCAGAGAGCGGTTTTGTGAGAACATTTCTCACACTATACAATTTATAGAAAGATACCCAGGGCAGGTTATGAAGATTGTGTCAAACATGACATGGAAGATCGAGTAGCAGCATCCTCCAACCATCTCCATAGCTGGTAGACCTAAGATAGTTTAGTTCAGGATTGATTTTATTCTTATAGTTCTTGAACATTTAGAAAATTTTGTGGACAAGAGATTCAAACCGACTGCTTATATATAACATGGTCAAGAAAAACATTAGCGGGACATCTAGACTAGGGATGTATAGTTGTAAAATATATATTGGAAGTAATTTTAAGATAATTTATACGATCACTTTTACCCCGATACGTTGAGACATAAGAGGGCATCCAATTTTATGAGGCTTGACCAAGGGAGTATGACCATGATATAACATATTGGTTTCTTTGACAACTTATAGATCTATTCTCTAGTTCTTGAAGGGGACGAGGAAAATATGTATTGTTTTTTTCATGAAAAAGTTATTAAATATAATATTATATCCTATGTAAACATATTTTAGTTAAGAAAGTACTCTAATTGACTGATCAGGCTCTCATGCATGAGGGGAACCTAAAGGGGGGTTCTAGGGGATGATAATTGGTTTCTTCTAAAAGACCAGGTGGTAGGTCTTCTGAGAGTAGAATGTGTCTCTATAATAATATTAACCACAGTAATGGAAAGAAGAGTCTCTAGTGGGAGGTCCAGTTACTCTAGACCATGTGGAACTACTTTACTACCAGTTCGGTAGGGAGGTTCACTTTTGTGGGAATTTTTTCCAACCCTCATTAGAGTACTCTGCTTCTGGTATGATGGGACACCTACAATCGTTCTGTAGAAACCCCCGAAATATGGTTAATGAAGGATCTGGGAAGTTTTAGATTATTAGAAGGGGTTCTTCCACCCCACATCATTCTAGCATTTTGAGTGCTAATATCCATGGTGGTTGAGGCTATGGATGCAGTTCTTCATAGATAGAGTTTATATATTAGCAATTAGGTGTAGCTCAGGAATCTAAGACTACATCATAGGGAAGAGGAGCAGGACAATTGCATTCTGTATAGCCTATATATGTGGATAGGAATTTTGTACCATTGATAGTAATAGTTCATGTTTTTCTAGATTAAACACTTCATGGTGCCTAATTAGATTTTGGTGCAACTCTTTCCTTTATATCCCTGATTTTGGGTGGATTGAGCCTCATGGTGGAGTTCAGGAGTAGAGTTTTGAATATTGATACACCTTTGGGATTATAGTCAGGATAAATCTTTTATTTTAGGGGTGTTCTATTCATGTTTGGGAGTATCATTTTCATTGGGATCTTAACATCTTGGATATGTTGGGATTTGACTTGATTTTGTGTGTAGAATAATTAGTATTAAACCAATCCCACATAGATTGTTTCCATATGAGAGTAACATTAATGTCTTTTGAGGGTGATGATCATGTTCATCGTGGAGAGTGGTAAATCCAAGAATCTCTTTCAAGATCATTTCGTCATCAATAGGTTGATCTTTACACCCATGTAATAAGTATTTTTTTAGATTGAGGGGTGAAAACCCATTTCTATTTTACACATATTATAGACCTATTCTAGAATTTTTTTCCTGGGGACTTCTCAGTTATACCTCATAATAGGTATATAGGGTTTATGATTTTTCTCATTCCTGAAGCTAAGATAGTTTCTATTCCACCATAAATAATGTCACCAATAGATCTTAAAAAAAGTAAATACTCCACTGAAAGAGTTTATGGATAATTCATTTATCTGTCCGAGTATTTCACCTTCGGGTTCTCTAGTTTTGTTTAATAAAAAGGATTATGGTATCTTGCATATAATTTTTTAAAATCGGAAGTTGAATCAGATGATAATGAAGAACTTTTATCCTCTCCCTCATAATGATGATATATATGAATAGTTAATGGTATCTTTCATCTTTTCAAAGATTAAATTGAGATCAGGGTGTCATCAGGTAAGATTTAAACCTTCTAATATACCTTGAAATTATTTTAGAAGTAGTTCTGTCCTATATGTGTTCATCATTATGAAGATTTTGTTGACAAAAACTACTATTGTGTTTATCTCTTGGTGAAAAAATCATGCACTTATACCTTGATCAGTTTTTGGTAGTGTTTGTGGATAACATCTTTGTGTACTCTAAGAATCAAGAAAAACATGCCAAATATCATGAAATCATCCTCAGAAAAATGAGATAGAATATGTTATACACCATGTTATCTATGTTTCAATTCTAAATAGAAAATGCACACTTATTGGGTCACATCATCTCAGAGTAAGCTGTATCAGTGGACATGAATAAGGTACATGTAGTGGTTTCATAATTTCATCCCAATAATTTCATTAATATCAATAGTTTTCTATGTTTGGAGATTTATTATCACAGGTCTATCTAAGAAATTTTCCATATGGAATCAGTGATTTTTGGATTTAGTAAGAAGGGACTTACGTTTAACTAGTCAGGAGAATGTGAAAATTCTTTCTAGAAGCTTAAGAAATAGTTGAAGGCCACACAAATCATTATCCTACCCATTCTAGGGGAGGAGTATACAGTGTTTTTATACTCTTCCTGGATAGGACTTATAGTAGTTTCGATGTTGGGAGATCGATTTGTGGAATATGGGTCACTGAATTTGAGCCAAGAAGAAAAAAATTACTCTATGAATTACTTTGAGTAAGATACATTTGTTAATGACTTGAAGTGTTAGAGGAATTATTTGTTGGGTGAAAATATTACTCTGTGTACCGAGCACAAGAGATGAAAGTACATATTATTCCAATGATATTTGAATATTTGAATATTTCAAATTAGAGGCAGATTGATTAGATGTATTCATTTGATTTTGAGCTAGCATATATGCTTTCAAGGGGAAACTGGGTTGCTCACACTTTGAGCAAGAAGACACAAAATTGGACAGTTTATAAGTTTTGTTATAAGTGGAAGATTATGACTTTTCTAGTTGAGATGCATGTTTTAGTTAGGGATTGATAAGAGAAAAGGACCATAATATCTATATTTTTTGGATTATATACTCTTTAGATAGATATAGGATAGACAGCATGTGGATCCAGAGTTTCCAGGCTTAAGAGAAATCCTTGATGGTGGGGAGTCCCCTTCTTATTAGACTATAGATGAGGATGATATCGTTTTTGTATGAGTATGTTTTTTGTGCCTATATATATGCATGAAGATATGATGCATTATTTTCATTCCTCAAAGTGGGTGGTGCATCTGGATTTGACCAAAATGTACCATGACCTATATTGATAATATATGGGTCCAAGAATGAAAAAACAAGATTTTATGTTGTATGAGACAATGCTACACCTATAAAAAAAGTGAATTCCAAGAACTGAAGACCTCGTGTCTTACTACACCATTGAAAATTCTATAATGGATGTGGGATGACATCATAATTGAATTTATTGTCGGTATCCTAAGGAAATCATATATTTATGATGTTATTTGGGTGTTTTTGTACCGATTAATGAAAGTACCACATTTATTGCCTATACGGGAGACTTTCTCAGTAAATCATTTGGGTGACATATATTTTCAAAAGGTATCCAGTCTGCATTGGGTTCCACAAAGAATATTTTCATCCCATGAATAATGTTTTACTTATATCTTTTGGAAGGTATTGAGAAATAAATTCGGTATATAGTTATTCTTGAGTATGAATTTCCACCCATTTATAAATGGGAAATTGGAATGCAGTATATAGTATTTAGAGGATATGTTATGAGTGTGTATTCTTCACTACGGCTGATCATAGGATAAATGCATATCTATCTTTGGGTTCTCCTATAACAATAGTTACCAAGAGAATATTAGGATGGAACCATATGTAGAAATTTATAGTAGGCCAACCAGATAACCTCTATGTTGGATGGAATCATTTGAGTTAGAGATTTTGTGATTGAGTCTCATGTAGGATATACTAGAGAAGGTTTTGGTGATTCATATATTTATAGTTATGTCTTATAGTATGAAGATATCATATGATGATAAACGATGTCAACCCTTTATTTATACACTCAGTGGTCATTTTTTCTTTCGGGTGCCTCCTATATTGGGTAATATTAGGATTCAGAGGCAGGGCATGTTGGCGTCGAGGTTTCTTGGACCATTAGAGGTTGTATAGAGAATCCAATCAGTGGAATATTGACAGTATCTTCCAAATAGGTATAAGGATATGCACAATTTCTTTCATGTTTCACAACATCAATAGTATCACGTCAACCCTTCTCTAGTGATCGATGTTGATGATGTTGATATTGTGACTAATGCATCCTTTGAGAAGCATATAGTACATGTGTTGGATCACGGTGATGAATTATTGTAGGGAATGATCATAGTGATAATTTATTTATTTTTGAAACATGTGTGTATTTAGAAGGATAAAAGGGAGAGAGAAGATGATATGAGGGCTCAGTGGCCTGACCTTTTTACCGTGGAATCTTATATTTTATTTGTAGTATAGCTCCAGGATGAACTATTATAATGTATGGATATTGTAAGATCCCAAAAATTTATAGAGATGTATTGTTATCATTCATATATACTATTTTACATTTATTTTGGTATGCCCAATTTTGGGTTTTTTCGATGTGATTTGGATGAAATTTTGAGAAATTTTAAAAAACAAGGCCAGTTCCCAATTAGTGCACGGTTTTCCCATAAAATGGGAATACCCCCAGAAAATTATGCATCCCTAGATAAAGGGGAATTTCATATTTGGCATGCAGTTTTTCAGACCATCTTCTCTCTTAGTAAAATCCTTGTTCTCTTAAGGGGAGGTGCATGGTTAAGGGGTATGGTTTGGAAAACCGTTCAACCTGTATTAGAAATTGTGCATGTAGAAAATTAAACTGCATAAAAATTATTTAAAAATCCTTGAACCCTCAGATTATATCCCTAAACACACCATCTCAACTCTACTTCATTTTAAATCTAAATTATAGGGGCCCGGATAGATTCAAAATCATTATAAACACTTTTCATGACAAATTGAATATCCTTTTGAAGGATTGGCACCTATCCCATTAAGAAATATCTTTCTGTGTGGTTTCCTCTCAATATCTTTAATCTATCTCTCATGATAAAGATTAATTTTTATTATTTTTTTCTCTGGATTAGATCTTGGTTATGATAGATATAACTTTGTTTGATCTTGGACCTAGGTTTTTGTTCTAGATCTCATTCCTCATTGTGCAATTGAACGTTTCACTTCATTATTGGGATTTCTATTTTGAAAAACACTCATCAACAATCTTAATGTTTGTTGTCTAAATTTTAAATCCAATAGTCTTGATTGTAATTATGTATAAGGAATAATGAAATAGTAATATACATGCTTGGAAATTGTATCTGGAATTGGATTAATTAATCTGTTAATTAAATAATGGAATGATTTGGTTATGAAATTGATGGGACATTGGGATTATGAATTTGGTAAATTAATTGGATTGTGTAATTGGATAGTTAATTTGATTATGTATTGATGATAATGGGAATTATGTAATGGTTGGATTAACCTTGAATATTTAATCCACTAAATGTTTAAATGATGATTTATAGTTTAATTGTGAATTTTTCATTTTATTCCATTTGATTAATGTGATGGATATGATTGTTTTCATAAAAGGAATGGTATAACATGTTGTGAAAGAGTGATGATAGGGTTAACAATAGTTAAACTTTATAAATTTTATATATTTGATATATTTGATTGATAGATAACTGGGGTGTAGGATCGGGACTACTGCTCTAAATACCCATGGTGTACTAGATATGATGTTATACGAAAACATTCATACATGTGAATATTATTTTATGGGAATGGGAATAATTCTACAAATACCTATGAGGTGTGGGCTAAAAAATTATGCTCTAAATCCCCTTGGGTGCTGAACATGATGTTCTATGCCCATGATATTTCAATTGGAATATGGTTCCAATTGGTCATAATATGAAATAAAATTAAATAGATAGTAAAATCCCACAGTATAATGAATTTTGATTTCTCTATGTGACATGCTTTAAACATCATCATGGGATGAATAATTTCTTGATGGTTTGGGTGTCATTGTGAACCTAGGGAAAAGGATGTGGTTAATAAAAAAATAATTGAATATGTAAACTATTTACTCTATTGATTTTACTTTAATCATTAAAAAACGTTATACATTGTAATTTATTAGATATTGTTAAAAAACCATTAGTGGTGGCCCACTGAGTTGTACTCACACAGTACTCAGGCTGCATGATCGGTACCCGAATAGAATTCATGTTTGTGTGATAGAATAAGGAAAATAGATTTTTTTAAATGGTTGACTAGGGATTTTTAACAGATGATGAAATAGAAAAATATTTCGTGACCCACATCAATATTTTCAGTGTAATAATTTTTGGGTTTTTTATTTCACACTGGAAATGAAGTTGGACTTTCATATCAACTATTTCAGTTTTTGTATATTGTTTATATGTTTTGTTTCATCTTGTGATACTCGTATGTATTAGTTATGGCATTATTCTGGTTATTTTTTTTCTCTTTTTTCTATTGTGTATTTACTTCTACTATTGATTTTATTTTATAAAGATTGTATCATCTCCCCATGATATATATTCTTCCCTCATTGGTATTCAGTTGCCTCTGGTGCATGGGAATGTGAACCTGAGGACATGTGTCCAACCTACTTAGTGAACCATAATGTTGATCCCCAGTTGAGATGTCACAAAGTGTTATCAAAGTGAGATTTCATTTTTATTTTGAATTTTTACTTAGGAAATATATACATTATATAAGGATTAGTTAGGCCTTGGTTAAGATATTGTGCATGGGATTAGCTAACCAATGTGTGGGGGTAAAATCCATGTACCAAGTGTGTTATTGTTGTTATTGATTTTTATTATTATAGTTGGACTTTATTTCACCTAAAGTGAGGAAATGTTTTTGATGTAGTTTTTTGAGACTTTGTTACCATGGCCCGGAATGTATTGAGGGTTTTCTAATCATGCATCATTCTAAGAACTCAAGACTTATTGTGAAAAGCATCATTTTAGGCATTCAGGGAAAATCATTTTTTGGGTGAGTTTTTTTAATCGATGTTCTTTTTTGTTATGTAAATTTTAATTTAAAAGGTCCTAATATAAAATTGAAATATAAGAGGAAAATGTGAAAAATTGAAAATGGGTGTCTAATGAGAAAATTGAATAATGATATTGTCCTTACACTTTGTTAGCAATGACCTAAATGAGGGGTGGTTAAGGGTTGTAATAGCTCCTCGGTTCTGACCGTGTGATGAGGATTGGGGTAAGGAATTTTTATATCTTTATGTGAATATGACTTGTTAAAATGTTAATGTTTGGTTTTTGGACCTAAGATGTGGGTTTTTAATTGCAGAGATACGCCTCCATAATGATGCTTGTTAAGTGTATGACAGGTTTTTCTAGATGGGAATGATCTACTAATAGTGGAAGATGATTCTCCGATAGTTCTGTATGAGGAATCCATAGATAAATTATTTGTGAAATTTTCTCTCTTTATGATGTTTTTGGAAAAGGAACCAAGGCACACTATGAATACTATGTTAGTCCTGAAACGGGACATCCAATTCCAACACCTTCTTAATTTCACTAGAGATGGTGGACCTGAGGTAGCTGAGTTCGGGATTGAGTTTGTCCAGATGATTCTTCACCACATAAGGAATATTATTGAGAAGGGATTAAAACTAAATGCTTATATGATATGTATTCAAGTAAAGTGTTGTTGGGACATCCATACTCAAGATGTGAAGCTGGTAAATATCTATTCAAGGGACTTTTAAGATATGTTTATGGAGCACATTTAGCCAATGACACTTAGATATGAGAGGGAAGAAGAGTTTATGAGGTTGAACCAATGGAGTAGGACTATGATGGACTATGATGGTTTATCTAACAACATGAAAGAAATTTCCCCAACACTAGAAGGGGATGAGATAGTAAAGGAAGGACATTTTAATGATGGGATTAAATATAAGATTAAGTCATAGATTATTGTATTTTGGATAAATTGTTAGATTAGGTAGTGGATCAGGCTCTCATATCTGAGGGCAACCTGAAGGAGCCTTCCAATGGAGGATAGGTGGTTTTTTTGGATAACCTTGAGGAATTACTTCCAATAGTAGGAATCATGTCTATGATAATGTTGACTAGATAAGTGGAAGGATGAGTAGAATGGGGAAGGTTTATTTAATCAATGCATTTCTAATCAAATTTTCTAGTTGTGTATTAAGATGGGTCACTTTCATGGGAATTTTCCCCAAACCCCAGTATAGTGCTTAGATTATGGCGGGATTAGACACCATTTTTGGTTCTATAGGAACCTAGTAAAGATGGGCAATTAACAAGGAAGTAGGTAGAATCATAGTGTTGTAAGGGGTGTTTCACCACATAAGAGTCTTACTATTGGATTTATTCTAGATGAGGTGGATAAGGAATTAGATAAGGTACTTCTAGTAAATTACGCTAGTATCATCAAAGTGGTGAAGCTCCAGGGACTTAGACTGCATCATAGGGAAGAGAGGTAGGGTCAGAGCTTGTAGTTTAGCCTACAATTTTGCATAGAGATGTTGTACCATTGGCAGATAAAGGTACTATTCTTTTAGCTTATATACTTTTTTATGACATATTTTCTTCTAGTGTATGTTATTCCTTTATGTCCTCCCATCTAGTGAACATTTTGAGTCTAAAGTTGGAGTTTTTCAGTGGAGTTTTGATGATTGATTCACCTTTGGTATCATGGTCGATAGACACTAGTTTGTGAAAGGGGTGTTCTCTCATGGGGCGGGGTATCATTTTATTTTGGATATTTAAATCCTGGATATGTTGGGATATTAATTGATTATGGGTATAGACTGGTTGGTAGCATATCGACCCCACATATATTGTTACCATTGGGGAGTAACTTTTACATCTATTTGGGGTTACACTGATGTTATCACATAGAGAAATATATATAGTCAAGCCATTAAAGGATAGATCGTCAACAAATAGGTGATCTTGACACCCAAGTAGGAATTCATTTTCTAGATTATGGGGTTACGAATCCTTGTTCTATTCCACTTGTAGTAGTATGATTCAATAATGTGTTCAATGTATATTTCTTAGGCCTAGAACTAGAGATATATGTGGACTTTATTGTTGAGATCATGAATAGAGCTAGCCAATTTTCTATTCCACCATACAAAATGGACCAATATATATTAAAAATATCAAAACACAACTATAATAGTTGATGTTACACCCCAATATTCCACAGTACGCTTCTCTTTGAATAATACAATAGCTTTCCTTGTACACAACATCAAGTTCTAGCACACCACGACCAATCAAACTTCCTGTTTAAAAAACTGTTATGAATAGTAGTACTCACTTTTTTAAATTTTATAAATTTTATTTTTTAAAATGGACTTTATTTTTGGATTCTAAATATCAAAATATTCTTAGGGAAAATTTTTGGTATTTTTCTGAAAACATTCAATTTTTGATAAATAGTGAAAAACACTGCGTTATAGTTTAAAACCAACTTTTAATTAAATTATTATTATTTTAAAGTCAAAATAGATACATAATTCCTATATTAGTCTAATTTATTTCATTGGATTAATTTTATAAATAGATTAGATATATAAATTTTTATTGAACTTTTTAACGCATTTTACCCACCTTCTTGGCACATTTGAAAATTTTTATAAAACGTAATTTTACCGCTTCTGTGAATTGAATTTCAAAAATCCGAGAGAAACGGTTGACATCAGTAAGTAAAATTTACTTCAATTGGATGGAAATAATTTTTTGTGAATAGTAACTTTTGGATTGTATTTACCACGGTTAAAAGTAAATAGGATAATTAAAGGTAAAAATGATATTATAATTACCCTACACATGTCCACATTTAATTGGATAAGTCTTTTTAGACCAAAATCAACATTAGTAATAAAATATTGTCTTTTTTGATCCACTTATATTAGATTAAGACATTTATTATTATTTTATGTAAAGAATAGTTAAAAGTGTTAAATTCAAATGATAATAACTAAAACACATTTAAATATAGGGTTATATATACAAAAAATTAAACTATAAATATTCATTAGAAATATAAAACGATTGCCTATTCGATGGTATTTTATTTATAAATTCAGACATTAAATAATTTAAGTTATATATGACACAACGATGATGCAGTAATTACCTTTTCAATAAAATATTTAAATAATTTATATTATAAATATAAAAATAAATGTAAATTGAGACTTTTGATGAATTAAAATAATTTTATAGGTTAATATGACATGTTAGGGTTGTTTAAATAAATTTTTTTCGAAGTGATAATGTTGTCATAACTTTCAGAAAAATCAAATACTAAATAGTGTCAAAATTGATATAAATTAGTTTTTAAAACAAATACTATATTATTAAATGATATAATATTCCTAAAAATAAAATGTGCAGAAAGAGAACTTTTATAATGATATATATTTCATTAATTAACTACTTGAGGTTATCTTGGAATTTAATAGTATGTTTATTAACTGTGTAATATAAAAATATAAGAAAACATAGTAAAAGTTAACCAATTTAACTAAGAGTTAAATTTAAAATATACGGCTAATAAGGTGATATAAACTTGTATAAGACATATAAGTTGGGAGGATTTAGACCCATCCCAACCTTAACCTTCAAATAAATCTTTTTGGAGCCATTTTAAACCGAAAATGATTTTATAAAAAAAATATTTCAAGCTTTTCCTAATGTACCCCTCACCTCGCTTTTAAAAGGGCACTTCCCATTCTCTTAGTGTCGCATCTCCAAATTCATTTATCTCATCCAACCCTTAATAAAATATCCTCCCATAAACCCTCAATTCAACCTAGAGGCCTTACATTGATCATAAATCCAACCTAAGGAGCCCTTTTGATCAAATTTAAAGGAAGCACCTGATGAAGAGGGAATAATTTCATCACCTCTTTCAAAGTTCTTCTCTTCTTACACTTACCCTTTATTTGTTGTTTACATACCAAAATAATAAATCCAATAAAATATAGATATTATTATTTTATTATAAAAATGGTACCACCATTTTCATTATTCTATTCATCCTATGAATTACAATGCCACCATAGGTGCTTGTGTACGAATTACCGTCTCCACATCATGGTGTAGTTTATTATTCAAAACTTTATTATTTGGATTTGTAAAATAATGAGTATAATTTATGTAAATAATAAATTTAACATGTTAATGATTTATTATATATGATATACCATCCAATTATATTCTAATTTACCATCAATATAATGATATTGTCAGTCGTGTGTACGTACGGATTACTGTCTCCACGAAGGCGATTAGATTCATTCTCCATCGTAACCACTCAATAATAATTTTAATTTTATGATTTAAAAATAATTTTTAAGAACATAATATCATAATTAATATGAATAAAATAAATCTTATGAATAAAAATCATGACTTATGTAACAAAACATATAAATTAAAAGTAATCACTTAACACCCGAAACAATGATACTACTACAATATTATAAACAAAGAAATATTAGAAGATATTGTAGGATGTCATATTTATATATGTTGTCCTTTTATATTTAAAAACAATTATTTAACTATTATATTGGAGTTTAACATACCCTTTACCAAGTAAAAGTACAAGTTAATAGTTAATTATATAATCTCTTTATTATCCAAGGTTGTTTATACAGAAGAATCTATAGGGAATTATTTATCATCCTCATCCGTGTTTCTTAAAAAGAGAATTTCAAAACATTTTTAATATTTATTATTATATGGGTTAATTTCATTTATAATCTTGTTTGATTTTTCATAATTTTTTTTAAAAGGAATCTTTCCGTCGTTTTCAAAACAAGGTACTTTAGGACCTTTTTGACAAATTAAGGAAAGAATATATTTTTAACTTATATGGAAGGTGCGTATATTTTCCGCCATTGTAACACCTTCGAAGTTTCCCTTACAGTATTATAATAATATTTTAAAAATATATGTTTTATTTTACAATTATGTGACTTTTAAATTATTTCAATATAGAAAAAGATATTTCTCTCAAATAGTTTTGATTTCATCAATGTCAACATTCTTGGATGGATTTTACACTTGTTTGAAGTAGATTTTTTATGAAAAAATATTCCATATTGAATTGAAGGTTTTTTTATATGTTTAACTATGGATGTGTCATTTTTATACCATTCATGGTTTATTGTTAAAGTATTATCATTTTGTATGCTAGTTTTAATACGAATTTTTATGTTTTGTTTCAACCTTTTCATATTAGGAATGCATTGGACATAGTAACTGAGAGGTGGAGCCCGCTATATATTCTCGATGCATCGGTAGGTCTCAAGAGACAAACTAGTGTCTTCTCACAAGGCCCTAACAAAATCATATTTTTAGTCTTGGCACGAGGCCTTGACTATGTGGTTATGATGTCCAGTATTATGCATTCCATCTTTATGAAATTAGTTATTGATATTACAAGTGATTATACAACTAGTTGAATATCCATGTGACTAAGTCAATGGATTTGTTTGATTTATCTTTTACATATTATTCCGATTCTTATTTTTTTAAAGTCTTCTATTTTAGTCTTATACATTTCCTTAAATGTTTATGTTTTTTATGATAGTTTTCGCTATATTTTTATCCTTACTAAGAATCTATGCTCAACCCTTTCTTATGTTTTATTTTTCCTAGGATGTGGAGAAGTACAATATGATTGACCTGAAGGATAGGTTATGGGATATGAGTGTTTTCTAAGGAGACCCAATGTTTTTCTTTTCATTTCACAATGTAATGTAAAACTTATATATGTATCTAGTACTTCTAAGGCTCCTAAACTAATCTGTGTTTCGAGACTTGATATCTTGTGATCATGCCAATGTTATGTAATAATGTATTGACTTTGGGAAAATATGGTTGGGGGGTTATAGTTGGTATCAAAGGATGTTTAGTAAAAACCTTGGAAACTAGATTTAGAAAATCTCTGATTAGAGAAAATTACCCTAAGATAGAGTTTGAGGATTAGTATAGAATAACTTCCAAGAATTTTGGTAATGTATAGATTTTGGGAGTTTACCAAGAAATACATCCTAGTCTGGATATGATCAGGTAGAGGCAGATCTGGTACAGATGTACCAAGGTATAAAAACTCTGATAAGGTGTTTGGGGCTTGACCTGGGGTATCCACATACATGACAACGAGCATTATTGCACTCTTGGTTACGACACTCTCAGGGGATATTCTTAGGATAATTTCCCTTTTCTTTACAAACAATTATGAATGATTTATGATTAAATACTTTCTCAAAGAAAACATTTTTTATGATTATGGATTATATGCATAAATTGTTCAATTTGTGTTAAGTATATTAATAGTTTTGAATTATGTATTTCGATTCATAAACAAATCTAATGTATTCCATTGTTTAGAAATGGTGCCTAGTGGAAGGAATGGAAACTATATCAACTAATGTAATCCACGTAGGGATTTCCCTCCTACTCAATATAATTAAAGTGGATCTAGTGAGGAAACTTGTGGTGAATAGTTTATAACCATACTGGGACAACTCTCTCAGGTTATGAATAATAACCTTACCCATATGGACCACCCTGATCCACAATGTGGAGGATTAATGATAGACCATTTCATGAGGAAACAACCACCAACATTCAATGGGACTACAAATCCTATTATAACAGGGCAATGGATATGTTCCTTGGAGTAAATATTTCATGCTATGGTGAGTAGTGAAAGGGAAAAAGTTGTCATGGCAGTTCATCTCCTTACTAGAGATGCAGATTAATGGTGGTCATTAATTCAAAACAAAAAGGAGGATGAAGAAGTATCAAATATGGAGTGGAGGGAGTTTAAAGAAATTTTCCAAGATAAATTCGTTCATTGTGAACATCGAGTGGATATAGACAGATAAGTTCTGAGTCTAAGGAAAAATGAGGACAAGAATGACACAAAGTATGAGGCAAAGATTACAAGGTTATCTAGGGATGATTCAAATTATATACATAACCCAAAGAGTAAGATTGATTCATTATTTGATGGGTTTGTTATTTATAGTGATTATTTAAAGAATGGACTTGGTTTTGTCCTTGTGCATAATGATAGAGTTATTGCCTCTGTATCATAGTGGAAAACAATTCATGAACAATACTATCCTACTCATGATCTTGAGTTACCATGTGTAATAATTCCTTTGAAGATATGGAGAAACTATCTCTATGGTGTAAAATGTGATATATACACTAAATAAAAGAGTTTGAAGTATATTTTCCCACAGAAAAAACTCAACGCGATGAAATGAAAATGGATTGAACTACTACAGGATTGTGATTTCACTATACACTACCAACCGGGGAAGGAAAATAAGGTGGAATATGATTTGAGAAGAAAGGATCATGGAGTTATGGACAAGATTATATTTTAAAGGGATAAATTGTTCATGGATATTGTAAACATGGATTTGGGAATAATCATTGAAGGTGAAACATCAATACATTTTCAAATGGTTTCAAACCATCTTGACTATAAATGATAAAATATTTTCAGACTGATGATGAATAATTTCAAAAGAAAATTAAAGATGTGGATGATGGGAGATTGATTGACTTCATATATGAAGATGGAATTTTGAGATTTGGGAGGAGGATTTGTGTTCCCAATATACCTTGTCTAAAAAGTGAATTGTTGGATGATGTTTACAGATCCAATTTCTCTATACACCATGGTATCAATAAGATGTATAGATATTTGAAGGAAAATTTTTGGTGGGACAACATGAATAGGGAGATTGATGATTATGTGTCAAGATATATCATTTGTCAATAGGTTAAGGCAGAAGATGGAATCCTGGAAGAGTCATGCAACCTCTTCCCATAACTGAGTAAAAATGGGATGATATTACGATATAATTTTTCATGGGGCTACCAAATAATCCTATAATGAATGTTGCAATATGGGTCATTGATGATCATTTTACCAAGCCAGTACATTTTCTTGTTAAAAGATATGATTTAACACTTAAAACTTTCGCAATACTACATATTAATAAAGTTTTAAGCCTTCATGGAGTACCCATATCAATTTTTTCTGATTTTGATCCCAGTTTTACATCAAGATTCTGGAAAATTCTTCAGAAATCCCTAGATACTAAACTCTGTTTAAGCACTGCCTACCACACTCAGACTGAAAATCAAAATGGACTATTCAAACTTAGAAGACATGTTGAGATCTTGGTCACATGAATTTCAAGGTATGTGAGATCAATATTTACCTCTTTTATAATTTTCGTATAATAATAGCTTCTATTAAAATATTAATATGGAACCATATGAAGCATTATATGGAAAGAGATGTGGCATACCAACATGTTGGGATGATGTTGGTGAATGAAAACTTGTAGTCCCATAACTTTTTGAGGTTACAATGGAAAAGGTGAAGATAATCCAAACCCACATCAAAGGAACTCAAAGTTGGAAAAAGAGATATGCTAATAACCAAATAAAGAATTTGGAATTTCATGTAGGTGATCATGTTTTCATGTAGTTATATCCATGGAAGGGTGTTGTACGATTCAGTAAAAAGAGAAAATTAAGTCTTGGGTACATTAGACCTTTTAAAATTATAGAACGAATAGGAGTTGTATCTTTCCATTTAGAAATGTCGCCAAGTCTCTCCAATTTTAATGATGTTTTCCATGTATCATTGTTGAGAAAATACATTCATAACCCAATGAATGTACTCACATTTGAAGAAATAGAACTGGAAACTGATTTGTCTTATTGTGAAGGGCCTATCAGGATTCTTGATACCAGAGAAGAGGTGATGAGAAACTGAACGACTTGTCTGATAAATTTTTTATGTAAAAACCATACAATGGAAGAGGTGATGTGGGAACCTAAAGAACATATGATGAAGAACCACAGGAATAATTTTTTTGCAGTAATGTTATAGAAATTCTTAGGAAGAAATTATTTGATGGAGGGAGAATGTGACACCCCAATCATCCACAGTACGCTTCTCTTTAAATGATACAATATCTTGTGTTGTATTCAACTTGGAGTTGTAGCACACCATGACCAATCAAACTGAACATTTAAAAAATAGATATGAATAGTAATACCCACTTTTTGAAATTTTATAAATATTATTTTTCAAAATGGACTTCATTTTGGAATTTGGAAAATCAAAATTTTTTTATGGTGAATTTTTTGTATTTTTCGGAAAAATTTACAATTTTTGATATAAAGTGAAAAACACTATGTTATTTTTTAAAATTGACCTTTATTTAAACAAATATTATTTTAAAGTAAAAATAGATAAAAAATAAATATATTTTTCCAATTTAATTCATTAGAGTCATTTTATAACAATATTAGACATATTTAATTTTATTGAACATTTTAACGTGTTTTACCAACCTTTTAGGCACATTTTCAAATTTGAATAAAACATAATTTTACCACTTCCATGAATTGAATATCAAAAATATGAAAGACACTATTGAAATCAGTAAGAAAAATGTTGTTCAACATGATGAAAATAATTTTTGGGGAATAGTAACTTTTGAATTTAATTTACCATGGTTAAAAGTAAATAGGATAATTAAAGGTAAAAATGATATTATAATTACCATTACACATGTCCTAATTCTATTGGATAAGTTTCTTTCGACCAAAATCAACCCTATAAATAAAATATTATCCTTTTTAATCATTTTTATTAAATTATGACATTTATTATTATTTTATTTAAAGAATAGTTAAAAGTGTTAAATTCAAATTTTAATAAATAAAATTTTTTTTAATATATTGTTATACATAAGATAATTTCTTATAAAAATATTCATTAAAAATATAAGATTCATTCCATCTTCATGGTATTTTATTTATAATTGTATATATTAAATAATTAAATTTATATACAACACAGTAATGATGCAGTAATTACCTTATTTACAAATGATTAAAATAATTGATATTTTAAATATAAAAATTATTGTAGATTTAGACTTTTGATGCATTCCAAAAATTTAATAGGTTAATATGACAAGTTAGGGTTGATGAAATAAATTTTTTCAAATTTATAATGTAGTTATGACTTGCACAAAAAACAAAAACGAAATAGTATCAAAATTGACATAAATGAGTTTTTAGAACAAATACTATATTATTAAATGATATAATATTACAAAAAAAATATAAGGTTTTGAAAAAGGAATTATATAATGACTGTTATTTCCTTATTAAACCAGTTTATGTTCACTTTTCATTTGATAATATGTTTATTTACCATGTAATATAAAAATAAAAGAAGACATTGAAAATGTTAACATATATAACTAAGAATTAAATCTAAAAGATATGGTTAATATGGTGAACTAAACATGTCTAAAACCTATTGGTTGAGTAGGTTTTGACCCATACACACCTTATCCTAGAAATAAATCTTTTTGGAGCTATTAGAAACCGAAAATTATTTTATAATAAAATAATATTTCAAGCCTTTCCTAAAGTTCCCCTCACCTCTCTTATAAAATGGGCACTTCCCCTTATCTTAATTTCACACCTCCAAAGCCATTTGGATCGGCCAAAACCTTCTAAAATATCCTCCCAACTACCATAAATTCAACCTAGATGCCTTACATTGATCATAAATCAGAACTATCAATCTCTTTTGATCAAATCAAAAGGAATCACCTGAAGAAGGGGTAATAATTTCATCACCTCTTTCAAAGTTCTTTTCTTCTTCCACTTCCTCTTCCTTTGTTTTTATCATACCAAATTTATAAATCCATTACCTTATACATACTATAAAGTAATTATAAATATGATACAACCATTTTCATTTTTCTATCCATCCTATGAATGACAATTTCACCATATGTGTGTACGTACGACTTACCGTCTTCGCATCATGGGGTAGTTTCTTATTCAACACATCATTATTTGGATGGATATAATAATGAGTATAATTGAAATAAATAATAAATATAACATGTTAATTATTATTTATATATGATATACCATCCAATTACAAACAATTTTACCATCAATAGAATTATATTTTCACTCATGTGTACGTACGGATTACGGTCTTCACGAACGCAATGTGATTCATTCCCCATCATAACTATTCAAGAATAATTTTAATTTGATGAATTAAAAATAATTTTTAAGAACATAATATAATTTTAGATTTGAATCAAATAAATCATATTCATAACTAACATGGATTATGTAACAAAACATATATAGGAAAACAGATCAGCTAACACCCGTAACAGTGAAACTACTGAAATATTATTAACACAACAATATTATAAGATCGTGTTTGATATCATATTTATGTATGTGGTTCTTATATAATTTAATAACAATTATTTATCTATTATAAAAGAGTTTAACTTACCCTTGACCATGTAAATGTAGAAGGTAAGGGTTAATTTTACAATCTCTTTATTATCTGGGATTGCTTATACGTAAGCATCTACTGATAATTCCTCATCATCCTCATCCATGTATCTTAAAAATGTATTTCCAAACACATTAACTATTTATTATAATATGGGTTTAATAAATTTATACCTTTGTTTGATTTTTTATAAAAAAAATTAGAGGAATCATTTCTTCATTTTCTAATCAAGGTACTTTATGACCTTTTCGAAAAAATTAATGAAACAATATTTTTTTATCTTCTTTGCCGAGTGTAGCTATTTTCCAGAATTATAAAACCTTCGAAGCATCCCTTTAATTATTATAATAATATTTTCCTAATTTATGTTTAATTATATAATTAAGTGACTTT
Organism: Viscum album; assembly: GCA_963277665.1. NCBI lineage: Eukaryota > Viridiplantae > Streptophyta > Magnoliopsida > Santalales > Viscaceae > Viscum > Viscum album. The sequence continues at coordinate 89,287,395 of OY728142.1, forward strand.
AAATGATTTCAAAATAGAAAGATATATTGCTCTCAAATAGTTTTGATTTCATCTATGTCAACATACTTTGATGGATTTTACACTTGTTTGAAGTTGATATATTATGATACCATCTTTCATACTGTATTGAAGGTTTTGTGATGTGTTTTAATGTGGATGTGTTATCTGTATACCATTTGTGGTTTATGGTTACTGTTTTAATATTTTTATGTTATTTTTAATATGAATTTTTATGTTATGTTTAAACCTTTTCATATGAAGAATGCATTGGACTTAGTAAGTGATGGGTGCATCCCTCTATAGTTCCTCGATTCATTAGTAGGTCTCATGAGACAAACTAGTGTCTTGGAAAAATCCTTTGACAAAATCCAATTTTTAGTCTTGGAATGAGGCATTGACTATGTGATTATGATTTCTGGCATTACGCTTTCCATCATTATGAAATTAGCTATTGATATTACATGTGATTATTTGACTAGTAGAATATCTATGTGAATAAGTAAATGGAATTATTTAATTTATATTTTCCATATTTTGATGATGCTTACGTTTTAAAGTCTTGTTTTTTAGTCTTATATTTTCCATTAAAGGCTTATGTTTTATTATGATAGTTTTCTCTATATTGTTATCCTTACTGAGCATCTAAGCTCACCCCATTCTTATGTTTTATATTTTCCAGCATGTGAATAAGTATATTATAATTGACCTAAAGGATACGTTATTGGATATGAGTGTGTTCTAAGGAGACACAATGTTGTTATTTTCATTTCATAATGTAATGTAAACCTTATATATGTATCTAGTACTTTCTAAGATACTAAACGAATCGGTATTTCGAGACTTGATCTCTTGTGATCATGCCAATTTTATGTAACAATTCACCGAATCTGGGTAAAAAGGTACGGGGAATTACAGATGATGTATAAGGGATTTATCTATATGATTACATCTCTTTTGATTCTCTAAAAAAATTCAAAGAAGGTAGATAGGACCTTTTGCTTATGTGTTGATTATTGAATGTTGAACAAGATGACATTGAAGAATCAGTATCCTCTCCTATGTATTGGGGATCTTTTTTACTAGTTGAGGGGATATTTTGACTTTCAAATATTGACTTGATATCAGGGTATCATCAATGATATTTTTTCCTTCTAATATAGCTCATATGACTTTTAGATAAAGTTATTCCCTTTATAAGTTCATCATGATGTCATTTTGGTTAATGAATGATCTTACTATGTTTTTCTTATTAATGAACAAAATCAACCACCCGTACCTGGATCATATTTTGGTAGTGTTTTTGGATCACATCTTGTTGTACTCCAAGAAACAGGATGATCATTCCCAACATCTTTACATCTTCATGAGTACACTAAGTGATAATAGTAGGTATTCCAAGATATCTAAGTGTCAATTATATATCGATATGATATACTTATTTTCTCTCATCATCATAGAGTGAGGTGTATCGGTGGACCCAAATAAGGGATAGTTATTGGATTATTTGGAGATACCTAGGAATGTATTTGATATCTATAGTTTTCTAGTTTTTTGGGTTATTATTGGAGATTCATCATGTAATTTTCCCGGTAGGAATAACCACCTTCAGGCTTGACCAAGAAGGGAGTTAATATTGATTGGTCTGGAGTGTTTGAGAATGCTTTTCAGGAGCTGAAGAAGTATTTTAATACCTCACTAGTCTTGATCATACCAAAGTTAGGGGAATAGTATACAGTTTTCTATGAGACATCTATGATAGGACATGGAACAGTAATGGTGTAGAGAGATTGATTTGTGGTGTATGGGTTATGGAAGTTGAGGAAACATGAATGGAATTAACATTCACATGGCCTCAAGTTAACAAAATTTGTTAATAACATTCATTTAGGCAGCATTATCTATTGGGTGAAACTTTTACTATATATATTGACAAAAATAACATAATGTAGATTATTCCACAATGATAATTGAATCTCCAAAAGTGGAGGTTGGTTGATTATACACAATAATTTTAATTCAACCCATCATATGTGCCCAAGAAGGGAAACAATTTTATTGATGCTATGAAATGGAATTCATAGACTCAAGTTCTTCGAGACTCTATTTCTGAGTGGATTATGATTACGATTATAGGTGGGATGAATGTTTTGGTTTAGTTATACAAGGATCAGATAACCTCTATATCTTAATCAGTGGAGTCTATACTATTGAGGTGGATTGAGGATAGAAAGTCAGAGGATACATCGTATCTGGAATTAAGGGAAATCCATGAATGTGGGGAGTAACCTTCAAATTTGACTATAGATGTGGAGGATATCATCATGTTTCAGGGTCATTTAGTTGTGCTTACATGTATGTGTGATGAGCTGATCCATGAATTTTATTCCTCAAAGTGGGAGTTGCATCTGGGTTTGAAAAAAATGTATCATGACTAATTTCAGCAATATTGGTGGTTCGACATAAAAAGAATATTTTAAGGTTCGAGACACATTACTAGACCTATCAACAAGTGAACTAAAACATCAAAAACCTAGTTGTCTAAAAAATTACTTTCCCATTCTGTAATGGATGGGGGATGACATCACCATGGACTTTATTATTGTTCTCCCACGGAAACCTTAAAATAATGATGTTATTTGGGTGGCTGTGGACTAGCTAATGAAATTCACAAATTTCATTCATATATGGGATAATTTCATAGTGGATAAGTTGGGAGAGAAAAAATTTAGATGATAGTCTATCTACATGGTGTTCTGAGGATCATAGTTCCAAACTCTGACTCATGTTTGGATTCAGAGTTTTTCAAAGGGAATGTAGAATATTTTTGGTACATAGGTAATCTTGGGAGTAGATTTCCACTAATAGATATATGGGCTTTTAGAATGTACTGTAATGGTTTTATATGATATTCTATGAGTATGAGTTCATAAAGTCAGTGGGTGTTGGGAGAATAACATAGTGCTCATTGATTTTTAAAATAATAAATTTTATCTAGAGATTTTTTATTTGGAACTATATGATGCACATAATTATAGGCTATGAAGATCACATGTATGATGGATGGAAGTAGTTGAGTTAGAGTTGTTAGAACTGAGTCTCTTATAGGAGACATCAGAGTGGGTTCGTCTCATTTAAATACTGAAGGCTACAAATCAGAGTAGGAAGAAGTTTTATGTTTATATTTGATGTCTTCCCCTTGAGTTTACATTGGGAGATCATGTTTTAATTTGTTTTTCTCCTAGATTGGACCACAAAAGGATTCAGAGGCCTGGAAAGATGGTTCCCGAAATTTTTGGACCATTTGAGGTTATGTATGGAATTGGTCCATTTTCATACCAATTTTCTCTTCCAAATAGGTACAGTTCTATGCCTAATTTCATTCATGTATCACAAATTTGGTGGTATCACCTTGACCCCACTCATGTGATTGATGTCGATGATGTTGATCTTGACACTAATTCTTCCATTGAGGTGTATTTGATATGTGTGTTGGATTGTAATTAGAAAATGTTTTGGGGAAATACCATGCTGGTAGTTAGAGTATTGTGGCAACATGGGCGTGTTTAGGAAAAACATGGGTGAGATAAGCATATATTAGGTCACTGTGGCCCAACCTTTTACCTAAAAATTTTAGATATTCCTCAGATTACAGCACGAGGATAAGTTGTTATATGTTTGGGAGATTGTAATATCCTAAATTTATTAGGTGATGTATCATACTCATTTACAATTACTATTTTACTCTTATCATTGTATACTTTGGGTGGTTTTTTTGGGGGGGTTCTACGTGAAATTTTGGGAACATTAAAAGAAGAGTGGAATTTCACGGTTAGCACACATTTTTCCCAAGCTGTGCGCAAACCAAAAACAAATCGTGCATCCTCATACAAAGGTGGATTTCACGGTTGGTGAATGGTTCATCAAATCATGTTCCCCGTTATGAAAAATTGTGCACCCCTAATAGGAGTCGCATGGATATGGAACACGTTTTGGGTAAATCATGCACCACGTATAAGAAAATATTTGCGTGTAAAATTAAATACTTGAAAAAAATTCAAAAATTTATAAACCCTCAACATGTATCCCTAAACACATTGGATCTACCCTAACTAATTTTTCTTAGATATTAGAGTCTATTGAATGTATTCTATGGTTTTCTGAGCACCATTCTTAATGAATAAAAGATCCATTTGAAGGATATACACCTGTCCTAGTATAAAATCTTTTCTCATGTGGTTTATTCCCTCACATGTCTCTCGTTTTTGATAAATATGGAGTTTTATTATCGATTGGATGTATTTTAGATTAATTTTTTGATAGATATTACCATCTTGGATATTGGATCTAGGTTTTGTCTCCAGATCTTCTTCTTCAATTTGTTGTTGAACGCTCCACTCTTATTTGGGTATTTCTATTTTGAAATATTCTCATCAATGATCTTGAGGTTTGTGGTTTTAAATTTAAATCCCATTGTATTTATTATAATTATCTGTATGGAATTTTTAAATAGAAACTTCATTGTTTAGTAATCAAATATTGAATTGGATTAATTAATTGGTTAATTAATTAATGGAATGATGTGTTTATGAAATTGATGGGACATTAGGATTATGATTTTTTTTTAATTAATGGTATAGTGTAGTTGGTCAATTAATGGGATTATGAATTGAAGATAATGGGAACAAAGGAATGGATGTATTATTCATTAATGGTTAATGGATTAAATGATGTAATGTTGATGAATGGTTTAATGGTGAATTGTTCATATTATTCTAGGTGATTAATGTGTTGTACTATTATTTCTTTGATAATAAAATTAGTATACCATGTTTTGAAATATTTATGAGTGGATTAATTATGGTAAACGTTGATTAATGTCATATATGGGAAATATGGGATTTATTGATGATATGGGTGTACGACCTAGAGTGATGCACCAAATTCCCATAGGGTACTAGACATGACGTTTTAGGCCCAAATTCATGCATGTAAAAATTATCTTATGGGATGTGCATTGATTCACCAAATACCCATGAGGTGTGCGATAAGGACTATTTCTATAAATACCCATGGAGTGCTACACATGATGTTCTAATCACATTAGATTGGAATTTTGCTACTGTTACAATTTTCCATGATATGAAATGGAATCAAATGTATAATTAAATCCCATGTTAAAATAAATTATGATTTACCAATGTGATATGGTTTAGTCTCTAGAATGGTCCAAATTAAGTATTGGTGGATTGAGTGTTATTATGAAACTGAGAAAAAAGGTTTTGGTTAATAAAGAATAATTCAATATGTAAACTATTTTCCCTATTAATTGTAATTTATTCTTTAAAAACCTAACTTCACTATTATTGAACGGATATTGTTTATGATTCATTTGTGGATGCCTATAGAGTTTTACTCTCTCCCTACTCAGGCTTCCTGATTGATACCTGACTATACATCATGTTTTCATGATTAGATAAGAGAAATATCACAACATTAGAGGATAGAGTTGGGATGGATAATGGATGATGGAATCATAGATGATGTTAGGACCCGCTTGGGTGTGGTAATTGTATTTTATTTTGGGGTTTAGTTTTGACATGAGACACATATTTGGAATGACATATATACTATTTCAGTTTTGCGATATTTTTTATATATTTTGGTTTATCTTGTCATACTTATATGTATTGGTATGGTGTTATTCTGGTAATTGTTTATCAATTTTTAATATTGTGTATTTATTTCAGATATCAAGCATCTTTAATAAAGTGGGTATAGTATCCCCATGTTATATATTAGAACCTCCCTGATAGTCAACATACTATGGTGTATAGAGAGGTGTTCCTAATGTCATGTGGCCAGTAGGCTTTGGGTGCTGACATGTGGTACCCAGATTGGGATTTCAGACTTTGGATCTATCAAGAAGACCTTTTGTGTATTAAACCTGATGTTTCATAGGATTTTATAATTATAAGATGATAACAATACAATTCTGTTAAGTTTCATTAGTTTTATTTTAATATATTCATCATGCTCATGATAAGAACTGGGGATATACACTTGGTCATTTGAGGAGCAGATAATGTTTTTTAGAAGGTTTCACTAAATATTTTTCCAATTTGAAAATAATGACATTAGATCCCAATATTTGTTAATTTTTTAGTTAATAGTGATGATTTATGTAAGAATATTTCAAAAAATACCACAATATTAGAATCAATAATAATGGGACAGCACATCACTGCATCAAATAGTTAGCGAAAACTATTTAGATCAAGAATATCATTTCTATACATGGGGTGGCTCTTAACATTGAGGTATAAATTGATCATTATTTTCAAAATAGTTAAGGTATTTCTAAGTCTAAGCATCCTTGGTCTCTCAAAAGTTCAAAATAAATCCTTTACAAATAACATATCATATGAGTTGTCTTTTAGAGGAGTGATTTTAGGATATGTTGTGTGGAGAAATAAAGAAATATTGCATATCCATTGATGAACCCATTATTGTTGAAAAAAATGAGGGTCATGTTCAATATATTGTTATAAGATACATTTGATATTGGATATAATGGTTGTATAATTTATAAAAATTTTATAATAAAGGGAATTTATTTCTATCATTCATTCATATGTTCTTTAATTTAATTTACATAGAATGTGGAATGATAATATCCCCTAAAATTATAACATTTATTTTTCTCTAATCGAATCAAGGAAAATTATTGATTTTGATGATATGTTAGGATTATCATGAGTAGTGAACTCATGAGATAATATGTGGAGAAATATTATATTCATTAACCCTCCAAAATATATATAATGGAATGTCATAAAATCATCAATATATTTAGATGTGTGTGCATACATTTAATCCTTTTTTATGTTAGGATATAGAAATACCAAGTATGTGATTCTTTATAATTTGATATCTCTCTTTCAATGTCCTTCAGGGTTATCTATTAATGATTTTTATTATGTTTTTACTTGAAACCCAACTAAGTTGAGAATTTTTCAATTGTATAATGAGAAAATTCATTTTTTATTTCTTGAATAAGACTAAGTAAAGGTGTGTAAATTCAAATTTTGGTGATATTTTATGTGTTTAGATACGTTTTTGAGGTACATTTCATTTTAACATCCACTAAGATTAATTATATCTGATGTATTCATCGACCAAGTCAACCATTTTTAGAGAATCATGAAAATATGAGTTGGTGAATACTAGATTGAAGTGTTCTAGGACTAATGGTAACTTAATCTCATCAAAAAAGGAATTATTATGTATATTTGAAATTTATATGAGGCATAATGGGGTGGAAATTTAAATATATATATATTAGTATGTTTGATAGAGTGCACACTAGAACCATTTGTGTCTTGATTAGAACAAATGATTTACTAGAGGCTGAACTTTGGTTAAATTTATAAAATCAGAATTTCATAATTTTTATCAAACCGAAAAAGGTTTGAACAGACACATAGTTAGGCCACTGGATAAAGACTGTGTATAAGGAGAAGTATTTGTTCCCAAATTAATATTATTCCCTAATCTTTATCAAAAAGTGTTTAGGAAGGATTCACAAAATTTATGATGTTTTTAATTAAGTCCATATAGGATTTTAATTTAAGTAGAAGATTTTGGGAAATGATCTAAAATATGGGATACTATATTTTATGAAATCTATAATTCATAGTCAATGATATATTTTCATCAATTCACTTATCATAGTATATTGTTGGTGTATATCACTATATAGAATATTCATGTGATATATTTTGTTTCCAGAATTCATTACACCATGAATTCCTAAATCATTTATTTAGTTAAAAATAAATGATATTGATTCATTTAATATCTATACACTAATATTGTAATTCAATTATGTCTTAAAACATTTATTAAGGCTTCAATGGGTGATAATTTAGGAGAACTTAAATTAGATATTAGTAAGAGCTCAACTCTCTTACTCTAATTATGATTAGCTATAAGGGGGATCTAATCCTTTCCATTGATAAAACTTATTGATATAATCTATTTATAAACAATCTTTAAGATTAATAACCATTTTTATTTGACAATAAGATGTTAACAACCCTTTCCATATTTGGGATCCTCTCTTTATGAACAAGGATCCAAGGAGAGTGTAATTCCCTATGATTTAGGATACATTATGATATTTCTTCAGTGATCCATATCATGTATATTTTGTTATAGAGTAAAAGATTGATCTTTAAGAAAGAAGGGTGTGCTCATTAAATTATATTGGAATATGCGTGTTTATTTTTTTGATAGATTTTTTAGATTTGGATTTTCATCTACATTAAGTATCCTTAAATGAATTATATAATACCATCATGTTCAACAAACAAAAATATTAACACTTTTCATATTTTAATTATTAGAAGTATTAATATTTAATTATTCTTGTTTTCTTTTTTATCATTCTCAATAAGGATAATATATATCAATATTTCAAAAATACTTTTCTTGTATTATTATAAGAGGTTTTTTGAGAAAAATTACAAAAAAATGAAAATTTCTACATAAATTGATTCAAAAATATATCAATGTCACAATTTTTTCATATAGTACGTATAAAGTTTATTTATTGTATTAGTTACATTTATATTAAATACCTATTTTTCAATTATATTTTTGTTATTCAATTAAATTGAAAAATAATTTTTTGGAACATTAATTTTTCCTAGAAGTGTTCTATAAATACCCAAACTTGATATAAATTGACATTACATTACTTTTTTGGAATACTTAATACATTACAAAAACAGACGCCCAAGGACCATAATAGTTTAGTGTCTTTGGAAACTCGGACCATAATCTTCTAATCATGGTGAAAGATCTTCATGATCTCCCATAAATATCTTCCCTTTTTTCTTACATAAATCCATTATTTATATCTTGGGGAAAAAATAACATAAAAAGGGTGAGCTAAAATGCTCATTAAGGGTAAGCATGGAGAAAATAAAACAAACCATATACATTTGAACATAAAATCATGAACATAAAGATTAAACATCAAGATCTTGAGTTGTGAAATAAATCATGGAAGTACCTAAGGCATAGATCATAAAGGAACATTAATCATGATAAAATAGAATTGGAATAAAACATGTAATTTTGGAAACCATTAATCACATGATATGATTTCCATAGTAGCCAAGGCATTGCTGGAAAGACCATCATAGTGGACAATGTCCATTACTGAATCGGGTTTACCTGTTGTTATAGCCCTATATTACTATACCAAAATTACTTACCGTTACAACCATGTCTATATCATGAGATATAAATCTTTACCCAATTCATTGGAGAGATATATAGGTCCCACCCATATCATAATGAAACCATTCTTATGTGTGCCACAAAATCATAAATCATACATCATAGCATAACCCATGTAATAAAAATGGGATTCTAAAACATCATGTCATCATAACATAATCCATATAAGATAAAAGGACTTCATAAAAATAATTCCATTATAACATAATCAATTCAATGTAATAATTGGGATAGAAACATAACCCTATATTATTTTAGATGGAAAATAATTTTGATAAAACACTTGAACTCCATTCTTGAGTAAAATATCCCTTTTACTTCAAAAACATTTTTCCCTTCTCAACATGTCATAAAATTTTAAAATAAAATAAGTTAGTTGAAAATAAACATGAAAACTTGTAAAGGAATATTAATGGAAATAATGTTTTATGAAATCATAAAAATCCATTCATGGCTTATAATTTAAAAAAACATTATTCTTGTACATTTTCCAGAAATGTAAAAAAGTACCTTATATGGTAAACATAGGAAAGATTCCTTCCATACAATGTGGTAAAACTCAAAAAAGGGTAAAAATGAAATTACAAATACATGGAAGAATAGTAAACATTTTATGAAAACATTTTTAGAAAACATGGACATGGATGATAAACATAACCCTAGTAAATACTTATGTATAAGCAATCTCGGATAAAAATGAGATTGCAAAATTATCCCTTACCTTATGTCCAATTTCTTCTATATATGTTTGAGACTCATTTCTAGGGGGTTTAGACATATTATTAACTTGTAACAAAACCATAATAATATTTATGATATCATATATGATTCATGTATGACTTTATATTACCCGTTCATTTGTCAATTCCATGTTAAAGCAGTGTTTTGGGCAAAATCGTTTCATTTATCGTATGTGTTTCGACTTGTGGTTCTTGATATTATTACTTATAATTTTATTTACATAATTCCAGAATGTAAAAAATGATTTATATATAATATATATTCATTATATAAATATATATTATAGTTCAATAAATGGAATTAAATACACCGTTCATGGAGATGGTAGGTCGTACGTACGCATGAACGTTGTTTTCGTTTCCTTTTTAATTGAATGGAATTAAGTAAATGAAACATATATGTACATAAATCAAGTATTATTATTATGTTATATATTTCATGATTATTTATTATATATACTTTATAACAATATTTGAATAGTTAATCATGGAAAATGAATCTCATCTCGTTCGTAGAGACGGTAGTCCGTATGTACGCACGAGCGACAATATCATTATTTTGATATTAAAATCATATATAATTGGGTGGTATATCATATATAAGGAATCATAATAATTTTATATTTATTATTTATATCATTTATACTCATTATTATACCCATCCAAATGATGAAATGATTGAATAACAAACTACACCACGACGTGGATACGGTAAGTCGTACGTTCGCACGTGTGGTAACTTTTTCATTCATAGGATTAATAAAATAACTAATATGGTTTTAAAAATTTTTTAATAACATAACAGTATATAGAATATACTGGAGTAATTATTTTATAATGGAATCAACAAAGAATTCAGAAGTGGAAAAAGAAAGGAACATGAAATATGTGGTGATATATTTACCTCTTTTTTGGTTATTCCTTTTGATTTGATCAAAAGGGTTCTATAATTTGGCTTTATGACTAAATTAAGGCCTTTAGGATTAAGGTAGAATAGTTTAGAGGGTATTTGGGAAGGTATTGGTGGATCCAAATATCTTTGGAGGTGTGAATTAGAGATAAGGGGGAGTTCCCTTTTATAAGAGGGGTGAGGGGCACCTTAGGATAAACATAAAATATTATTTTATAATAAATTCATATTCAGTTTATAATGGCTCAAAAGTGATTTATTTAGAGGATATGGAGGGGATGGGTCGAAATCCTCTCAACCAATATTTTTTAGACAAATTTAGGTTACCATTTTAACCTTATCATTTAGATTTAACTCTAAGTTAAATAATTTAACTTTTACCGTGTCTTCTTGTATTCTTACACTATATGGTTAATAAAAATACAATAAACTACCAATAGAACCCCAATTATTTGATTAATGTCATTTATATTATTATATAAGACTTTTGACCGAACCTTATATTTTTAGGACCATTATATCAATTAATAATATAATATTTTTTTTAAAAACACTTTTATGTCAATTTTGAAACTATTTGGTATTTTTTTTTCTAAATTTATAACCGCATTATTACATCGAAACAAATTCATCTAACCAACCCTAATATGTTATATTAACCTAGAAATTTTTTTCAATTCCTTAATAGTATCAAATTACATTTATTTGGGTATTTATAATATCAATTATGTTAATATTTCATTAATATGGTAATTACTACATCATCATTGTGTCATAAATAAATTAAATTATATAATATCTAAAAATTATAAATAAAATACCATTATGTAGAAAATATTTTTATATTTATGATGAATATTTATAGTTGAATTTATCTTATGTATAACCTTATATTAAAAATGTTTTAGTTTTTAAACATTGATTTTAAATATTTTAACTCTTCTTTGAATTAAATAATAATAAATGTCCTAATATAATCCATGTGGACCTAAAGGGTCATATTTTATTCCAAAGTTTGTTTTGGGTCGAATTACACTTACCCAATAGAATTAGAACATGTGTTAGGGTAATAATAATATCATTTTTACCTTTAATTACCCTATTTACTTTTAACCATGGTAAATAAAAGTCAAAAGTTACTATTCACCAACAATTATTTTCATCTCATTGAAACAAATTTTACTTATTTATATCAACCTTGTCTCTCAAATTTTTGAAATTAAACTCATAGAAGAATCCAACAATCACAAAGCCATAAATTTTTGATGATCTATGGTACCATCGGATTCATCAGATATGAGGGCACTAGGACAAAATTTTTGCTTTTCAAGATCATTTCCCTAATGTAGAAGAATTTTTGAATTAAAAGAAATAATTACTTGATTTTGGTACAATCTCACTATTGTTTGTGCATTGAACAACTTCCACTTCATCTCTTAATGAAATGAAGTTGAATTTGTCTTCCATGAAGTGTTAGCAGATCATGCGATAGAATGATAGGCCATTCCATCTGTCTCAAACATAAGGTTAGGAAAAGTTATATACATAAGTCCATCTATGGTGAGATTAATCATATATGGTTCCTAAAATGGAATTATACTTCATCTATCATACATCTTAATAAAATAAAACTTTTTTATACTATCCAGGGACTTCCTGTAGGCCAGTGGTAGGCGATAAAGGCATGTCACACTTCGGTTGTGGGTTCGATTCCGATATCCTTGTCCCACACGATGGGTTGTCGCCCATCCTACAGGTTGTCCCTTTTTCTAAAACTACATTATTATAACATTCCTGTAATAATATCGAAAAAATTTCTAGCCTTAAACAATACTATGTTATGTATAACTTAATTCATTGCAATCTTTAGGCTTATCCAAAATACTTTTATCCAAGCTCATAGTATAAAGAAAACGATTACTAGAAATTTCATCAACCAAGCATGTGAATACCATCATTTATCACCCATATATTAAAAGATATATCTTGTTGGTCACATTCCAAAATGTGAATACCTTAATCATGTATTCTCTTGAAAAATGAATACCCATTGAACTTTAGTGAAAACATGAATGTTGTCAAAAGTTTACTCTTTCCACATACCAAAAGCCCGAAATTTCTATATACTCAAACCATGATATCAATTTGTCCTTATATCAGTCATGATCTCATTAATACCATCAAACATCTCATTATCTCTTTATTACTTTATTATGCGCATATAATCTACTTTCCAAAAATATCTAAATAACCTTTCATGGGTACCGGTACCATTCAACATATACATTCAAATACTTTAGGAAAAATAATAGTGTTACAATCCTTAGATGTTTCTTTATTCCATAGTAACATTAAATTACCCGGACAACATAACTCTTGAAAAACATACAATAATTCCACTAAGTTCTTAAACCATTCACCGAGCTTCATCATTTTACTCCTCAGCACTTCTTTCATCTCATATATCATTTGTAGTCTCTTCATCATCATCAACTTAAATACTACCCGTACGACCATTATCCTTGTCCATGGTGTTAACTGAACCTTTTTATTTTCAATTACTGGCTTTGTGTCCTTTTTTTCCACACCCAAAGCATCTTCCAGTTCCATTGAAACTTTCTCCCTGATTCCTCTTCCCACATGATTTACATGAGTGAAATTAAACTTTATTTCTTCTATGATCATCATAAAACTCCATCTTTCTCTTATTATCTAAGTCATGAAATGTACCAAAGTTGATATTATTGATCATATTATAAGATTTTTTATTAGGAATAATAATGATATGTGGACTTCTAGATCCAATTTCATTTAGTTTCTCACGAAGAATATCATTCCAATGTCCATCATATTCTCCATTGTCATGAATCTTCATGTTTCCATCCATTTTTCTAAAACCCAAAAACAATAGTGTGAGTGGAAAAAATCATACTAGGAAAGCAACATAATAAAGGGGGAGTACCTTCAATATATAAAATCTTAGGTTTAATTCTAAGATCGTTACTGTAATTCTTGGACTATAACATATATGTATACTTAACTTTAGAGACATCCCTAGACATACCTTAGAAATATCTCTAGGGATTTCACTAAAGTTTTCGCATCCTAGTTTGCAAAGGATAACTAAACCTTCACTCTGATACCAACTATAATGACGCAAACATGACATAGATATAAATTAAATTACTTTTGAAGTATACTTAATACATTACAAAAAATATACGCCCAATGATTGTAATAGTTTAGTGTCTTTCGAAACTCGGACCATAATCTTCTAATCATGGTATAATATCTTCAACATCTCCCATTTATATCTTCCCTTTTTTTCTTACCTAAAACCTTTCTTTATATCCTGGGGAAAAAATAACATAAAAAGGGTGAGATCAAATTCTCAGTAAGGGTAAGAATGGTGAAAATAAAACAATCGATATACATTTGAACATAAGAACATGAACATAATGTTTAAACATCAAGATCTTGAGTTGTGAAATAAATCTTGGCAGTACCTAAGGCATAGATCCTAAAGGAAAATTAATCAAGATAAAATAGCATGGGAATAAAACTTGTAATTGTGGAAACCATTAAGTGCCAGATATGATTTCTATAGTAGCCGAGGAATTTCTTCCAGGACCATCATAGTGGATAATGTCCATTACTGAATCGGGTTTACCTGTCGTTCCAACCCTGTATTACAGTACTGAATTTACGTGTCGTTACATCTATGTCTATCACATGAGATAAAAATCTTTACCAAATGAATTGGAGGGAGATATAATTCCCACCAATCTCATAATTAAACCATTCATATATGTTCCACAAAATCATAAATCATACATCATAGCATAACCCATGTAAAAAAATGGGATTCTTAAACATTATGCCATCATAACATAATCCAAATAAGATAAAAGGACTTCATAAAAATAATTATATCATAAAATAATCAAATAAATATAATAATAGGGATAGAAACATAACCCTATATTATCTTATATGGAAAATAATTTTGATAAAACACTTGAAATCAATTCTTGAGGAAAATATCCCTTCTACTTCAAAAACATTTTTCCTTTCTCAACATGTCATACAATTTTAAACTAAAAGAAGTTAATTGAAAATAAACAAGTAAAAATTTAAAGGAAGCTTCATGGAAATAATATTCTATGAAATCATAAAAATCCATTCATATTGTATAAGCTAAAAACATTCTTCTTGTACTTTTTCTGAAAAAGTCAAAAAGTACCTTATATGGTAAACATAAGAAAGATTCCTTCCTACAATGTGGTAAAAGTCAACACAGGATAAAAATGAATTTAAACATACATGGAATAATAGTAAAAATCTTATGAAAAATGTTTTAAAAAAACATTGACATGGATGAAAACATAACCCCAGTAAATACTTTCGTATAAGCAATCTTAGATAAAAATGAGATTGCAAAATTGTCCCTTACCTTATGTCCAATTTCATACATATGTGTCTGAGACTCCTTTATAGTGGGTTTAAAAATATTATTAACTTTTAATAGAAACATAATAATATTTATGATATCATATATGATTCACATATGACTTTATATTGCCCGTTCATTTTTCAATTCAATGATAAAGCAGTGTTTTGGGTAAAATCGTTCCATTTATCGTACCGGTTTCGACTTGCTGTTCTTGATATTTTTGCTTATATCCTGATTTAATTAATTCCAGAATTTAAAACATGATTTATATATAATATATATTCATCATATAAATATATATGATAGATCGATAAATGGAATGAAATACACCATTCATGGAGACGGTAGGCCGTACGTACAAATGAATGCTTTTTTCGTTTCCTTGAATGGAATTAAGTAAATGAAAAATGTATGTACATAACTCTAGTATCATTATTATTTAATATATTTTATTATTATTTATTATAAATACTTTATAACCATACTTTAATGGTTAATCATGGAAAATGAATCTCATCGTGTTCATGGAGACGGTAGTCCGTACGTACACATGAGCGACAATGTCATTCTTTTGATATTAAAATCATATATAATTGGATGGTATATCATATATAAAGAATCATAATAATGTTATATTTATTATTTTTATCATTTATACTCATTATTATACCCATCCAAATGATGAAATGTTTGAATAACAAACTAACCCACGACGTGAAGACGGTACGTCGTACGTACGCATGTGTGGTGACTTTTTCATTCATAGGATGGATAAAATAACTAATATGGATGTAAAATTTTTATAATAACATCACAGTACATATGATATACTGGAGTTATTATTTTATAATGAAATCAACAAATAAGGAGGAAGTGTAAGAAGGAAGGAACTTGAAATAGGTGGTGAGATATTAACCTCTTCTTCTGGTTCTTCCTTTTGATTTGATCAAAAGGGATCCTTATGATGGATTTATGTCTAATGGAAGGTCTCTATGATTAATGGAGGAAATTTTAGAGGGTATTTTGTTAGGTTATGGTTGATACAAATGGATTTTGAGGTGTTAATTAGAAAGAAGGTGGAGTTCCCTTTTATAAGAGGGGTGAGGGGCACCTTAGGATAAACTTAAAATATTATTTTATAATAAATTATTATTTGGTTTATAATGGATCCAAAGTGACTTATTTCTAGTCTAGGGTGTGGATGGGTCGAAATAATCTCAACCAATAGGTTTTAGACAAGTTTAGGTTACCATTTTAGCCTTATCATTTAGATTTAACTCTAAGTTAAATAATTTAACATTTACTATGTCTTCTTGTATTCTTACACTATATAGTTAATAAACATACTATAAACTAGAAATATAACCCCAATTGGTTCATTAATGTCATATATAATATTATATAAGACGTTTTTCTGGACCGTAGATTTTTTTGACCATTATATCAATTAATAATATATTATTTTTTGAAAACTCTTTTAAGTCAATTTTGACACTATTTGGTATGTTATTTTTTCTAAATTCATAACAGCATTATTACTTCGAAAACAATTCATATAAAAACCCTAATATGTTATATTAACCTATAAAATTAATTTAATTCATAAAAAGTCTCAAATTACATTTATTTGGGTATTTATAATATCAATTATGTTAATATTTCATTAATAAGGTAATTATTTCATCATCATTGTGTCATAAATAAATTAAATTATTTAATGTCTAAAATTATAAATAAAATACCATTATGTAGGAAATATTTTTATATTTATAATGAATATTTATAGTCTAATTTATCATATATATAAACCTATATTAATAAGGTTTTAGTTACTAACCTTTGATTTTAACTCTTTTAACTCTTCTTTGAATTAAATAATAATATATATCCTAATCTAATCCATGTAGACCTAAAGGGTTATATTTTATTCCTAAGGATGTTTTTGGTCTAATTAAACTTATCCAATATAATTAGGACATGTGTTAGTGTAATAATAATATCATTTTTACCCTTAATTACAATATTTACTTTTAACCGTGGTAATAAAAGTTAAAAATTACTATTCACCAAAAATTATTTTCAACTCATTGAAACACATTTTACTTATTGATATCAAATGTGTCTCATGGATTTTTTAAGTTCAACTCACATAAGTGGTAAAATTAAATTTTATGTAAATTTTCAAATGCTCCTAGGAGGTGGGTAAAAGACGGTAAAAAATTCAATAAAATTTTTATATATCAAAAAATATTATAAAATGACTTCAATAAATTACATTAAACTTATATAGGTATTATGTATCTATTTTTATGTAAAATAAATTTAAATAAAATAAATTATTATTTAAATAAAAAGTTTGTTTTAACCAATAACTAAGTGTTTTCACTATTCATCAAAAATTGTAAGTTTTCAGAAAAATACCAAAAATTCACCCTAGGATAATTTCGATATTACAAATCCAAAAATGAAGTCCATTTTGAAGGATAAAATTTATAAAATTTCAAAAAGTGAATATTACTATTCATAATGGCTTGTTTATATAATATTTAATAACATATCGTTGTTTAGTGAAACTCGGTATTGCATACAACGCAAGCTATCGAGGAAGGTTTCTCTTCCATGTAACACAAGCTAGGAATAGTTTTGTGTATACTACAATGTAATACAGTGTTTCATATAGCGCAAGCTAAGCGTACAACAAAAGTCATCAAATAAATTAAAAATAATAATTCTCATAAAATCTCGGGGTGTTACATGTTCCCAAAATAACAGTTACTACAATCATTACTTATATTTACAATATAACATTAAATTATATTGTATGGTTTGTTTTTTATGATTACATATATAATATATCATAATACCCTTTCTATTATTAGATTATAATATATTTCTAGAGTCAAATTTTAATGTAATTTGATATTACATACTTCATTTTATCATGGTTGGCACATTTGTAAAATGAAAATGTGAAATTATTCTTTAAAAAATATAAATGTTTTCATAACACATTAACATAGATATATAATTCAGTAAAATAATATAAAATTCATATAATCTATATGAGTATAACCATAAATATATCTACAAGTTTGACACTCAATACATTAAAAATATTTGTTTTTTACAGAGAAATTGTGAATAAAATAAGTAATTAAAATAGTTTTCTATTACTCTAAAATTGTAAATATCTTCCTTTTAAATTAATATTATTATTCAATTACATATGTTTAATAAAATGTTTTTTGGTTTAATTGAATGTATACTATTCTTCCTTACTATATTGAATATATAAAAAATATTTCTTTATTTACTTATTTATTATAGGGGTTCTACTATAATAATTCAGTGAATAAAATTTTCTTGAAAATGTTAATTTTGTTATTGATCTCACAACTGCAACTTCTTGATAATTGAAAATTAAATTATAAATTTTTTCCCTAGAATATAATTTTACATTTTATGGAGTCTCCCTATTAATTTTATAAAAACCTCCATGTTTTATTTAATGTTTGTATTCTTAGTATTACTTCTACCCAACAAATCTTCATATATGTTTTATCTATCTAGAATTTCCATTTCTTATCATAATATTACAATAAAATTTGATTTCTCTTTTACCTCTTAACACTCAAATTAATAATATTTTCCCATTGCACTATAGGTAAAATGGGTTTTCATGGATGTGGATGTTGGTAGCCCCCAAATGGTGGTTTTTAGAGGGAGGATTAGTGAGTGGGTTTTCTGGCTGCTAATGCTATAATAGAAAAGATGGGATTTTTATTGCCTCAATCTATTCACATCCCACTTAAACACATTCTGTTACTCATCCTAATACCATCACTACCATCCCACCACACTCAATGTCACATCATTACACCAATAAACACAATTATTCCTCAGTATCCCCCTCCAAACAATGGCATTTGGTGGCCCATGTCACCCCCATAACCTCACCACCCCATGAATTCATCACTGAACATCAAAAGTATACCATTTTTGAATACCAAAAGGTCTACCAAAACCCCATGAAACCCAACCACAACCCAAGAATCTCCCACATTACCCTGCTTATTCCATTACATCACATGCCTAATATTTTGGTAGACCTTTAGCAAGTATAAAAAAGATATCATAGTTTGGCAGTCGATATCTGGATTCTAAAGTTATTTAGTGACCCTTTTTGGATGTTTATAAAAATTTGATTACTATAAAATCATTTTATTCAATGATATCCTTTATCATAGCTGAAAAATTTTCTTATAAAGTAAAATTATTTTATCATTATTGATAAAATACCACCTTTACCAATGTTTTTTGGAACTGATAATGGTTTCCCTTTATCTGTGCTTTTCTCAGGGCTGATAAAGGCTTCCTTTTATAGTGATTCACTTAGAATTGATAAAAGAAGACGGAAATAAAAATAAAAATATAATATTAAAACACAAATTTTTATAGAATAATATATTTATATTGATATATATATATATATATAATATTTTCTAAAATATGATTTATATAATACTAATATATATTTACATTTAATATATAATATATTAAATAAAAATTTTTTCTTAAATTATTTATAATTATATTAGTTAATAATATGAAACATATTATCAGGTATTGGACCTTAAACTACAATTTCATGATAGAAACAAATTTATAAACCAATTAATCACTTAAGATTAGTTGAAAAATTACTTGAACTTCAAACAACCGTAACTTTTGAGTCTAGTGTAATTTTATAGTCCACGTGATGTAAAATCAATGATTGTTAATATATTTACATTGGTTTATCCATGGAGTCCCTGGTTCCTATTTTTTCATCAATCAAAAGAGGCATAAAAGGACTCCAAAACTAATTCTTTAGTACAGATGCCCTATTTTTAAATATTTGATGAAATATAAGCTTTGTATAAGAGGTCGTTCTTCTTTGTTTATTGTAGGAGACTAAATTTATGACCATATCATACTTTCTTATGGATATTATGATATTAAATTTTTCTCATTTTTCAAATATTAGTTTTATTGATAATTAAATATATATGTATATATATTTATTTATATATATTTAGATATAAAAAATTAATTGTATGAGAACATATTTAGTCGTATTTACTTGTAAAATATATTTTCAAATACATAAATCATATAGAAATATTAATTATCCATTTAATTAAAAATAAATTTTTTTTAATATGTATATACCTAAACAAATAAATATATAATTTTTATATATAAATATATACCTGTTTGAATGTGTCTTTATTAACAAACACACACACCCCCATATATATATACATATATTCTAATAATTTATAAATAATATTAATATATAAAGTATTTAAATAAATGTATATTTTTATTTATATTTTTTATAAATAGACTCACACCTTTTTGTAAATTTATATATACATACACACACAAAAAGATTATATAAATGTATTAGATAATAATAACTTAAATATATAAAAAAAAAAATTGTTAAATAAATGTATCTAAATATATATAAATAGAGAGATACATTATAAAATATAGATGAAATCAACATGGAGTAGTGGTAAGGGAATAAGTGTGTGTTGGTAGAGGTCCTAAGTTTGAATCCAATCAAAGGTCTGTGTTAGTGGCTAAGTAAGGAATAGGGTGAGTAATGATAATGATAGAGAAGGCGGGTTAGAGGGAGTGAATTGATAAATATATACTGGTCAACATGAGTGATCAGGGGAAGAGGGTGGGAAAGTGCTTCTAAAGGTGGTGGTGGGTGTGAGTGCTTTTATCATCATTAAAAATGAAATAAAAAAATGTGTTGAAAGGCCCCATTTATCAAAGCTAACAAGAGAAGATAAAGGGTCCCATTTTCAATCCTATTTTACCACTCATATACAACACATTTTCCATTATATTTCTTGAATTGATTATAGATTGTGGAATTTAGAAGAACTTAAAAACTGAATTCTATTTTAGAACTTATAAAATCCTTTTTTACACACTCATAAAGATATTATTTTTATTACTCACTGATACAGATTCTTCCATATCACAGTGTAAAAAATAGAAATTTTTTGCGCTAAAAAGCACTGATAGGAAAAGCACCCTAAAAGGTTATGGCCTTTATCAGTGCCATAAAAAGAACTAATAAAGGCTGCCTTTATCAATGATTTTTTTAGAACTCGTAAATATCATAATAGATGCTACAGACCTACATCCCTACAAATGTTCTAATATAACACCAATAAATTATATAGCATAGAAAAAAAATTAAATATTATAATATAAAACAATTTAGATAAAAATATTTCATTGTTCCAACATTTCAATTCAAAATTTACATTAAATAATTTACTTTGTAATATTTACTTTAATTTATTGTCTATAATTAATCAAAAAAATCTACCTGATACAAATAAAAACACTTATAATCGACTTTTTCCAATAATTAGTCGAAATTTGTAAAAAATCACCTCTTTATAATGAAACTAATGTTTATTTTAGTAATAGTACATAAAAAATTAAAATAAATTAAAAACGTAATGTTATATAACCTAAATATAATAAATTATGTTATTAATTGGATAATTTATTAATTATACTCTATGTTACGCTATTAATTATATTATTAATGACTATATTGTTAATTATATTATCATTATTCAATTATAATGTTAATTGTTAATTGTATTTTGAATTACTAATTACATTATTAATTAAATATATATATAAATTTTATTGTTAATTACTGAATATATTAATGATATTATTAGTTATTAAGTATCTTAATTACTTAAATAGTTGTTAATAAATATATCATTAGTAACAAATATTTTAATTACATAATTAATTATTTGTTGTTTTATTAATTTTATAATTATTTTTAAATATTTTAATTTATTTTTTATTTTTTTTATTGATATAATTAATTACATTATTAGTTATTAATGCATGAACATAAAATTTGAATGTGGTTCATGACATATTTTAGGGTTCTTCTTTCATAATTTTTGATACACCCTTTCAAAAAAATTGATCGTTGTCCAAATGTTTGAAAAAAATCTAAGACTTTTCTATTATTTTGACTATGTGACATGTGTTTTAAACAAAAATGACACTTCTATTTTGGATATAGGTACTTGGAGACATAATATCCACATTAGGGGTCAAATTTATGTTTGTTCAATTTCTACACACCCTAAATTAATTATGTATACTTTTCTTAAATATTCTAGAGAAGTGGAGATATTTTTCTTCTCTTTGGATATGTAAATTGTTTTTTTTCTAAAAGGAAATTTTTATTTCAAAAATATGAACATTGATCCACACTCGAAACATCATATGTTGGATTAATGTGTGATTAATCATTAAAATACACTAATGGATTATGGATCATTTTCCAAAAGTATCAGTGAAATAAAATCTCATTTTCATGGTAATGGATATATGAATTTCAATATAAAAAAATTGACATTTTTATGTTGAATGAAATATCTTTTATAAATATTATCCACTACATGAGTTGGAATGACGTTCATTCAATTCCTATATGTCACAAATTAATTAAGGATCATTTTCATAATGTATATAGAAAATCTGATCTCGTTTTCTCATCATTTTTTATATTAATCATATTATAGAATAAAAATACATTTCTTATTGTGAAAAAATGAATAGAGACATATTTTTTATAAATAATGTTGGATTGAATTCAATTCAACTCATCATGATATCTATGATATTCAAAAATTACAAACATAATAGGTAATCTCCCTAACATGATGTCAATAAATATTATAAACCCACATAGTATACCCACTCATCAAAAAAAATATACTTCTTCTTTTAAGTATGTTGATTCCCAAAAAACAAGTTATTACTAATAAAATATAGAAATCAAATGATTAACCAATATTTTAATTAAAATATAAATTTTTTTTGGAAATGCATATTCAAGAATGCTTTTTTATTGATGATATATGATATATTTTATAAATTTTCATATTAAATATGCATAATAATTTTTTTTTGGACACTGCATAAATGATCACCAAAATAATTAATTTTTTTAATTATTTTTGTATAGTTATATACTACTATATATACCTTAATATGTCACTATTAATAGAAATCCATAGGCCTTGTGTGTTCAGTCACATACCTGATTCCATAATTTAGATGATATTTATACATCACAATATAAAAACAAAATATTCATTTAATCATATATTAAATGTATAATTTAAATTTTTCCTGTAAAATATTAATTATAGTTAATTTGAAATTTATAATGGAAATCATGTATGGTCAATTTGATCGAATTTCTTGATTCAAATCTAAAAATAAAAATTTCCATTATCCAAATGGAGTAAGATGAGTAACTAGTATTTCGTAAAGAGATACTAATGAAAAGATATATATATTATATAATTATATTTTGGATAATTTCTGACAAATTGAATTGAGTTTTTGGGCATACTGGATGCACCAACAGTAGGTGATAAATAAATAATTAATTTTACTACAAATTTCCTTGGACCAAAGAGAGGATCATTGGATGTTAAATCTATAATTTTTTTATTTAATATTATGGTAAATTATTAACTCATATTAGGATCTTCTTAATCATGGTTTTGATCTTCTAAAAACCCTTTTAGATTACATTCACCTTGATATAATGATCCATGTGTAAAATCCCTCTAGTAGTGATCCACACGTTATCCCTTGATCTACAAGTAATATTGATATATTTTCATGTGGTGGAATGGAAAATAAATCTTCTTTTATTACTTGAATTTATCACTTGTACTTTGATCTTGAAGGATTCTATATAGATCATTTCTTTCTTGAATGAAATGGGGGATGAGGATTCGAGAGATAAATCCATTTTGTTCAACGATTAACAATTCTAGAATAACCCTATATGGTGGACATAACCATATATTTATATAACTTGGTCTTATGTGGAAATAATATTTAATTACATTTATTCCATTAAATATTATAATAATCATTGAAAATCATAATACCATATAATGGTAATATTATTATTATTATTTTTTATAAAATTCTATCTTATGTGCTGATAAATATTATTTTACCATATTATTTATTAATATTCACTATTATACTTGGTATTGTTCATTGAAAACTCCTTGGAATTTATTGAATACAGAAATAATTAATGTATTTACATAAAAAAATATGTTATTCATAGTCTAGAGAATAAATATTTATTAAATATTTGATAAATAAAATAAATATTTTTTTTACAATTCATTGAATAAATATTTATTATAGATTCATGTAATGAATAAAAAATTATTAATAAATAGTTAGTATTTACCTTGTAAATGTTAGTGATCTATAAAAGATGAATAAAATTATTCCTTGATCGGAAGAATAATACTTATTTCATAACTTAAATTCAAATAAAGTCTAATTGAAATCTTTGGAAACACTTATTGTGTAACAGTCTAGGAACATTTCATATTGGATTTAACTGGGCTTACCTAATATACAATATTACTATATCAAATGGTTCATGTTACCCATGAGAATGAAATTATTATTATCATAATGATGAAAACCTTAGATAAATGATCAATTTGTAATTAATTCCATTTGTCTTAATATCTTTTCATGTAGGTTGTGCATCTATGTCATCATCCAACTTTCTTGATACGTGTTTATTTGACTATCTAAAATAAAAATGTCATTACACTGTTTCTAAGGAATTCACTAATATTATTCTGTTACAATCAATGGTCTGAGATATCAACCTAAATAATTATAGAAGGTACAAATACTTCCATGAATTATATATCAATGTCATGTCATTTATGATACACCTAAAGTACCCTACATCCACCAACATATGGAATGATGGTTTTGGTCAGAAAATCTAAGTGTGAGATTCATGAAATATTTCCATGATAATATGAAATTCTATGTACCATTACACGTGATTGAGAATATGAATATATAGAGACACCAAAACATATTGAATTCCTAGTGCTGGATGTGTTCCACTAATCTAACATATTGAAGATTCCCACGTGTGAATTTCATGAGAAGTAGTCTCGTATTATTAATACTACTCACACCCAGTTGTATCCATTCTATATTCTCTATCATATTATTTTATCCAACAATAAAACTATGTTTAATAATATCATTAAATAACATCAAGGTTCTCATCACAGTGAGGAACTTGTATGACCTTACCCATGTGATGTATACCCTGGGACAATATTACATCAATGTCATGGTGAATAATGAATAATATGTAATTAGAAGTTTTTATTAAGGTTAAAACAATAAAATAAAAATTAAATCTAATGTATAAACAGTTATTCCTTAGACTCTAACTCCAAAAAACTCTCAGTTGTACTATAGACAACAATATACTACTTCCGGTTCAATATATGTCACATGATGATAATGTTTCTTCTATGATAATTCTTCATTAAAGGGGTCACCCACATTTTCTTCAAAGAAAATCATATCACTATAACATCATATATATCTAAAATAGCCTCAATATATGATACTTATGAAATATATATTTCATTTTATGATGTGAAATGAGCTTTTGTGATAGCCACTGATTCATTATTATCAAAATAGAGTGTGATAGGATTTTTATTATTTGATACCATGTCAAGATATTAGATGAAGTTACACATCCATACATATTCTTTATCTTCATTTGAATATGAAATATACATGGATTATATTGTAGAATATGTGACCAAAACCTACTATGAGCTCTTCAATCAAACAAAACCTCCATTAAATGTGGTACTTTCAATCATTTGGATCTATTTTGAAAGTAGAGTTTGTATATCCTCTAATGACTAGTTCCTCGTCTCCATATTAACCTAGAAAAATATCCTTATTATTCCTCATATACTCAATTATATTCTTGATTAATATCCAATGGTGGTCACCTTGGTCAACATGATGTATTTCTAGTGTATATAGGTCATAAAATACATCTAGTCTATAATGTATCATATAAAACATGACTACCCCAATCATTTATATGTATATAATCCTTTCAATAATTTTATGTTACTAATTTGTTTTAGGACACATTATCATGGAAATTTGAATTCCATTTCACATATTCAACAATCCCCAATTCTATTTTTCGGTACAATATCTCCTTGGTATATTGTCAGTATATATACTTTAAATTATGCTGGGAAGACACTTAGACTTATCATGATAGATGATGATCCCAATAATATATACTAACATGCCTATTTCCTTAATAGAGATTCATGTATTTAACCATAACATAACAATCTATAAGTCATCAAGATACACTATTTTGAAAATGACCACACTCCCACTAAACTATTTCTAGATACATGGTTCACATTTCTTCTTCATGAAACTGAATTCGGTTTTTTCCTCATCAAACTGAATGTTACAAGGTTAGGATCATTTATTTAATTTATAAATTAATTTTTTTAGTTTATAAACCTTTTTTGAATCCCCATGAGTCAAAAACACTTCAATTTGTGTCAAGTATACATATTATTGAAGTATCTTGTTAAGGAAACCTACTTTCACATTCATTTATCAAATCTCATTATCATTGAAATACAAAATGGAAATTATAATTTTGATATATTTCATGATAGGTTTCATTGTAGATAATTCATTGATTTTGTTTAAACAATTTTGAAACCATTCACACCTTATAAGTACTGACCTTCCCATCCATGTCTAGTTTCATCTTGATTACCCACTTTCAAAAAATGAGGTTTACATCCACTAGAGGATTTTATAAAATCAAGTCTTAGATTTGGTACATGGAATCCTTTTCATAATTCAGGTCTTCATTAAACATAGAATCCTCAGTTCCACTTAATACTTCCTTTTGGTTTGGAGTACTATTATTCTCAACTAATAATGTGTCACGACCCGTCCTCGGGGCCCGTGCCGTGACTACCCCAAGCCTGCCTTCCATAGGCCAGGGGCTGGCGACTAGCACCAAGGCGTAAATCCCAACAAAAAGGGAAGGCATTGCCTTTGAAAAGTATAAAAGCACCACAGAGTAAGCAAGCGGAAAAGTAAACACTAAGTAAAACTGTACAAGATGTGCTGAAAGTAAAAAGGGGCCGGAAATACAAGCCCAACTGTAAAGTACAACTGAAAGGAAAAACAGCAACTGAAAGGAAAAACTGCAGCATCGAGCCGTCCACTGGAAGTCCCACCTGAAGGGTGGGTACAGATAGCCACCACTGCTCCTCGGGTCCACCTAACCGCTCCGAGTACGTCCCGCCCAGTGGTCCACCTCCAGGTATTGTCCTGCTCCGCACGCCTCCTCCACGATCAGCGCTGTCCGTCGTCTGCAACCAACACCACGAAGTGCGGGCATAGCCCGTGCAGGGGTGAGTATAAGCTACTCAGTAGGGACCCCAAGACCCCCGAAGGTCTCCCGAAATCCACAAAGGATAAATCACGAAAAGATATGCAATCACGAAGTAACATCTGACACGGCTCAGGTATATGCCCATACATATACCTAAGTCTGCAATTCCCCGTTCGGCTCCAACGTCCGAGCCCAAGCACAACCCAGTCCACACAGGAAAGCAAAACGCATACCCACGTAGGATAGAACAACACAATCCACAAAAGAGAGTAAACAGTAAATCCACACAGGATAGCTCAACACAATCCACAAAGAAGAGTAACACAAGATTCAGCTCACACAGGTATACTTCTTCGGATGACGATAAAGATGATCATTGAACCATCTAAGTCCTCGGACCCACGAAGGATCGATAGGTACTAACCTTGCAGTGACCCACACAGGATCGGGCCCACGCAGGACCTGTAGGAGTTGGCTCACACAGAACCACTGAGAGATGACCCACACAGGATCGGGCCCACACAGGACCGGGCCCACGCAGGACCTGTAGGCGCTGGCTCACACAGAACCGCTGAGCGCTGACCCACGCAGGATCAGACCCACACAGGATCGGGCCCACACAGGACCTATAGCATTGATCCACGTAGGATCGCTGAGTGCAGGAGTCGTCGCAGTCCGCTGAGGATCTCTGCACAGTCGTCGCCGCAGTCCACTGAGGATCTCTGCACGGTCGTCGTCGGAGTCCACGAAGGATCACTGCACAGTCGTCGCCGCAGTCCACTGAGGATCTCTGCACGGTCATTGCTGTCGAAGTAGCAGTCGCAGCCAGCACTAGGGTTCCCGCACACAGCAAGCTCGTTCGGGAGGGTCCGCTCCACGAGCCGAGAGGCTGATACATCAACTGACACAAAGTCCGAAGTTGATGTATCCAAAAGTTCTGTATCGTCAACAGGAACTCAACGTCGCAGACGGCGCGTCAATCGGACGCCCGGTCTGAGAGATATTGGCATTTTCGTCCCAGGGGCCCGGTTGGTTTTTAAGGCAAAACCAACCCGACCGCACTCCACCTGCGTCCAAACCTCGGGCGGAGTATGCCAAAAGATCCGTCTCACTTATAGTAACTCAAAAAAGCTGACGGCACGTCAATCGGAGGTCTGTAGCTCAAGATATGAGTGTTTCCGCTCCCGGGGGCCCAGTTGGTCTCGTGTACGAACCAACCCGGCCGAACTCAAAGTATTCCGAAACCTTGAGTGCGATATACCGAAACGACCGTCTCGATCCAAGTATCGTGTTTCCGCTGACGGCGATTCGTTTGGAGGCACGAAGCTCAAGTTACGGGTGTTTGAACGAAAACGTCCGAAGAAGGGGGGTACGGGCCCGGGCCGACCCCCCCCCCCCCCCCTGGGTCGGCCCGAACCGGGTCGACCCGGTTGGCCCGGCCCGGCTCGGCTCGGCCGAGCGGCACAGGTGGAAGCTGCGGGCGCCGACCCGCGGCCTGAGAAGAAACCGCGGCCGCATCCCGCCTGGACGAACCGGACCCGCGCGGTCGCGGATCCGTTGGCCGCCATCGCCGCGGCTGAAGCCGCCGGCGACTTCCGCGGGCCGCCGGCGTTGCTTCGGTGGCCCGTTTTCCTTCCTGTCTGTGCCGTTGCTCCTCCCGAGATCCGTTCTTTACTGCGGTATCGTCAAACGTCCGCTGCGGCACGTTCCGTCGTCGACCGTCAAATCCGCACAAAACGAAGAACGGCGGAGGGTCGTCGGGCCATGTTCGTTTGGCCCGCATCCTCCGCATTAGAGATAAACAACCGGGAGAAATTGTTCAACACATGAACCGACAATTTTAATTAATATAAAATTGTTCATTTGAAACCGACTTTTTAATTTTCAAAGAACGTTCACGGGAAAATTAAAAAGGGGTAATTTTCCAAAATAAATCCCTACCTCGTCGATCGTCGCGCGCGGGCGTTCTTCGCGGAAAGGATCGTCGCGGAAGAGAGGGATCGTCGCGTCGTCGCGGGGAGGCGTTGCGTCGTCGCGGAAACCGGCGTTGAGTCAGCGAACTCAAATGGTCGGTGATCGGAGATCGGAGATCGGAGATCGGAAGAACGTCTCGGACGAAGGCGCGTCGATTTCTGGGTTCGGCGTTCTTCGCGTTTTTCGCGTTCTTCACGTTCTTCGCGAGGGAGAAGAAGTTACGAGGGTTCTCTCAAATATTCTCAAGCGCAAATCACCAGAGGTTAAGCGTTGGCCTTATTTTATTATTACGCCAACGAATTTGAAAAACTGGTTAAGAAACGATCCATCAATTCGTTGAATTAATTCAATGAAAGAAACGACCCATTTAATTCACGAAAGAAACAGCCCATTTAATTCACGAAATAAACCGACCAATTAAATGGTCTGTTAAGAATTTAGAAAACGCGTCGGTTGACTTTCATTAAGATGGGTTTTCACGGGTGTGTTTCTTAACAGAAAGAAACGGCGGGGCTCGTGCGGGCCCCACCTCATAAATATCCTACCAAGGGGGTAGGATATTTCTGGATAGCATCCTATCCAGTTCAACTCAGTTTAAGCCGCCTTTAAGTGGCTTCAAGTGGCTTCCAAGTGGCTTAAGTGAAATAAAATAAAGTTGTCGCAAGATTATTTTATTTCTTAACTTTAAGCCCAAAAATTAAAAACCACACCCGAGCAAACGCAACTCCAGAAGAGGCGTTTCTAAGCGAATACCGGCGCTGCGATTTCATCGGTGCCCTCAGAATTCGATTCCGGGAACCGGTTCAAAAGTTAGAAAAACCCGCTCATCCGTTCACTGAACGTACCCGGGCCAAACTTTGGAAAAAGATTCCGGGCACACCGGGCCTCGGAATCAGGCGCCGTCAGAAACTGCGTTCTTGTAAAATTCCAAAGAAAATTAAGAAAAAATTTCCTTGAAATTTACTGGTCTTTACATTACTCCCACCTCAGGACTTTACGTCCCCGTAATGATACATCAAAAACTAGGGAAACAAATGTGGGTACTGAGCACGCATCTGAGCCTCCCGCTCCCAAGTGCTCTCCTGGAGGTTCCCATGCTGCCATCTGATGCGCACAAGAGGAATCGATCTCCCACGTAGGACCCGCTCCTGTCGATCCTCTATCTCCACTGGGACCTCCGCAAAAGTCGCTCCATCATCCACGTCTAGTTCCCCATAGTCAATGATGTGTGTCGGGTCGTGCACGTATCTCCTCAGCTGGGATACGGGGAAGACGTCGTGCACCCGGTGCAACTGAGGTGGCAGAGCCAGGCGATAAGCCACCTCGCCAATCCTGCTGAGGACCTGGAAAGGCCCGATGAAGAGTGGAGACAACTTGCCGCCTCGGCCAAATCTCTGCAAACCACGTCGAGGTGAGACACGCAAGAAGACGTGGTCGCCATCCTCGAACTCTAGTGGCTTCTGCCTCCTGTCAGCATATGACTTCTGCCGGCTCTGTGCTGTCCTCATCCGCTCCTGGATGACCTGGACCTTCTCTGTCGTGGCCCGGACCATCTCTTGTCCAACAAGTGCTGACTCCCCTGGGTCTGTCCAGCACAAAGGAGATCTACAAGGCCTGCCGTACAACGCCTCGTAGGGTGCCATCCCGATGGTGGAGTGGTAGCTGTTGTTGTACGTGAACTCCACCAAGGGTAGGTGGTCTTCCCAGCTGCGACCAAAGTCGAGGACACATGCGCGGAGCATGTCCTCGAGAGTCTGAATGGTCCTCTCCGTCTGACCATCCGTCTGAGGGTGAAAGGCGGTGCTCAGACGTAGTCGCATCCCGAACGCCTCCTGCAACCCCTTCCAAAGCCGGGAAGTAAAACGAGTGTCCCAATCGGAGACGATAGTCGATGGCACACCGTGAATTCGTACAATCTCCTGAACGTAGAGACGCCCCAAGCTCTCCACTGAGCCCTGCTCTCGGATGGGTAAGAAGTGTGCCGACTTGGTGAGTTGGTCAACAATCACCCAAATGGAGTCGTGACCTCTGGAAGTGCGTGGAAGTCCAGTCACGAAGTCCATAGATATCCCGTCCCACTTCCACTCCGGGACCTCCAAGGGTTGTACCAAACCTGCTGGTACCTGATGCTCTGCCTTCACCTGCTGGCAGGTGAGGCACCGTGAAACGAACTCTGCCACAGCCTTCTTCATTCCCGGCCACCAGTGCTGTCGCCTGAGATCCTGTTACATCTTCGCCACTCCAGGATGTACCGCCAAAGGAGAAGTGTGATACTCTCTCAGCACCTCCTCTAGTAAAGCGACTGGTACCAAGGTACGTCCTCTGAAAATGACATCGTGCTCTACTCCAAGGGAGAAACCATCAGGTGCCTGTCCCGAGGATATCTGTGCACGTCGTGTCTCACAGTCAACGTCCCCATGTTGTGCCTCTCTGACCCGCTGAAGAAGCGGAGGAGAGACTGTGAGAGACTGAAGGAAGGCTGCTCCGTCTCTATCCACGAAAGATATCTGCAAAGCGGCTAGCTGCTCTGTCGCCTCCTCAAGTAGCTGGATGCCCGTCCTCCTGCTGAGGGCATCAGCCACTACGTTCCCCATCCCAGGAGTATAGACTATCTCAAAGTCGTAGTCCTGGAGGAACTCGAGCCATCGCCGCTGCCTCAGGTTCAGGTCCTTCTGAGAGACGATGTACCTGAGACTCTGGTGCTCAGAAAAGACTGTGAAGCGCTCGCCCATCAGATAGTGTCGCCATGTCTTCAGGGCAAAGACCACTACTGCCAACTCCAAGTCATGGGTAGCGTAGTTCTGCTCATGAGGCCTCAACTGACGTGATCCGTAGGCAATCACGGCCCGCTCCTGCATCAGGACACACCCGAGTCCGGTCCCTGATGCATCGCAGTAGACTACGTATCCAACTCCCTCCTCAGGCAACCTCAAGATAGGTGCGCTGGTCAACCTCTGTCTCATCTCCTGGAAGCTCTGCTGACATCTGTCTGACCACACGAAGGGTTTCCCCTTCTTCGTCAATGCTGAGAGTGGGGCCGCAACTCTGGAGAAGTCCGGCACAAATCTCTGATAGTATCCGGCTAGGCCCAAAAAAACTCCGCACCTCTGTCACGCTCTTGGGTGGCTCCCAATCTAGCACTGCCTCGATCTTCACGGGATCCACTACAACTGCCGCCTCAGAAATGACGTGCCCCAAGAAGTGGACCTCACGTAACCAGAACTGACACTTCAAGAGCTTGCCATAAAGCTGGTGCTCTCGGAGTGTGTCTAGTACAACACGCAGGTGGTAGGCGTGCTCCTCCTCCGTCGTCGAGTACACCAAAATGTCGTCGATGAAGACCACGACAAATCGATCGAGGTATGTCTGGAAGATCCGGTTCATGAGGATCATGAACACTGCTGGAGCGTTGGTCACGCTGAAAGGCATAACCAAGAACTCATAGTGGCCATACCGACACCTGAAGCCCGTCTTCTGCACATCCTCGTCTCGAACTCTGAGCTGATGATAGCCGGACCTGAGGTCTATCTTCGAGAACCACCGTTCTCCCTTGAGCTGGTCGAAGAGGTCATCAATCCTGGGTAGCGGATACTTGTTCCTCACTGTCACCTGATTCAGGCGACGATAATCGACACACAGTCGCAAGCTCCCGTCCGCCTTCTTGGCGAACAAAATCGGGGAAGCCCAGGGCGAAACACTGGGTCGGATGAACCCCTTGCCCTGCAAGTCCTCCAACTGTACCCGCAGCTCTCGAAGCTCAGCGGGGGCCATCCGATATGCTGGAGTGGATATCGGGGCTGTCCCGGGGTACAGGTCAATATAAAAGTCTACCTCTCTGCGAGGAGGTAGTCCTGGGACGTCGTCGGGAAAGACGTCTGCATACTGATCCACCACTGTAGGAAAACTGGGACTCCGCACGTCAACTGCTCCCAGGATGATGCTAGCCAACTGATGAGTGATGGGCTGACCTCTCCTCTGCGTGAGTCCATCCTGTGCTGCTAAGGCTCCCTTCTCGCCGGTGAAGGTGAACATGCTCCCGTCGGTGCGCACACATCGCACCTTGCGCCTAATGCAGTCAATCTGAGCATGGACCGTAGATAACCAATACATGCCCAAGATGACGTCGTAAGGCCTCGACGCTGCTACAAGAAGATCCCAGCCGAAGCTCTCGCCTCCTAGAGTAAGCTCACACTGCCGGCACCAGTGCGTAATCGTCGAGTCCGCTCCCGTAGGAGTCTCTAGCCGTAAGGATCGAGCCAACGGCTCCGTCGGAATCTCCGAGCTCCGAACAAGGGCAGTGGCTATGAAAGAGTGACTCGCTCCTGTGTCTATCAGAACTGCAGCAAAGGTGGAATAGACACAGATCGTACCTCGAATCATCTCTGGCGCACCGTGGTCGTAGGCCTCTGCTGCCTGGAGCTGAGCCTGTCTCTGCCCGCCAGCTCCCTGTGGTCGGGGCGGGCCTCCTGGTGGTGGTGGTGGCAGAGCCTCAAAGCGTCGCCCACCACCTGCTGCTCGGCCAGCTCCTCTGCCTCGTCCGCCTCCTCCCTGCGGACCGCCACGGTTGACCCTCTGCCTCTGCCTGGGTGGTCCCTTCACCGTCTGCTGCCCCTCAGTACGACGGGTCGGGCAGTCACGAGCCATGTGGCCCTGCCCGCCGCACTCGTAGCACGGTCTGCCTCTCGGAAGGCTGGCTCCGGGCCGGGTGCCCTACACTGCTGAGCCAGTGTCCCGAGGTCGCCTGCCGGAAGGTCTGGTCCGCCTAGAACCCTGAGTCATCCGCCGGCTACCAGCTGCCGAAGACTCCGCTGTCTGCCGCCCTCCGGTAGGTCTCGCTGTGGACTCATCCAGGAAGCTCTCGATCAGGAGGGCTCGCTCCAGTACTCCTTCCTGGGTCGGGATGCTGAGGGAGATCAGAGATGCCCTGATCTCGTGTCTCAATCCCAGCTCGAAGGTCCGGGCCCGGAAGAAGGGGTCCCGTACCATGTCTGTCGAGTACCGAGAAAGGTCGGTGAACCTCGCCGCGTACTGAGCGACCGTCAAGCTGCCCTGCCGCAGCTGAAGAAGCTCCTGGATGCGCACCGCTCGGAGGGTGGCCGGGACGAACTCTGAGCGGAAGAGGCTCTCGAAGTCCGTCCATATGAGGGTGACCTCATCGTGTATCTGGAGCATCAGGCTCCACCAGCGTCCGGCTGCTGCCTGCAGTAGGCTCGCCGCGAGGATCACCATGAGGTTTGTTGGCGTCCTCACTAGCCTAAAAACTCGGACGACCGCCTCCAGCCAGTCCTCGGCTGCCTGGGGGTCCGACTCCCCACGGAACCTGGGTGGTCGCTGGCGCTGGAACTCGTGCAGAGCTCTAAGGCGTCGTACGTCGTCAGCTGCCAGTGCTGGAAGCATCGGGGGCTCGGCAGGTAAAGGTACCGCCGGTGCCTCTGCTGTCAACGGGCCCTGTACCGAGGCCTCGTCGCTCGGCGGGCTGTCGTCACGCCCTACCCTGGGAACCCTAGCTGGCTGCTGTCGTCGTGCCATCCTGAAAAGGAAACAAGTATGCCACGGTCAGAACAGTATACCTGGGAGCTGACACAAGTAATCACAAAGAAAACTTGAAACACACATGCAATCAATGTTTTCGTGCATTAAGTCGGAAATCAGAAGTCAGGGTCCTGGTGTATGGATACGTCGGCCGCCGCACCAACACTGGACTCCCTGGACTGATAACCACACTCAATACACTAAACACTATTGCTTCATATAGAAGAAAGATCAGAGTCTGCGGTAGAACCGACCGCCTCTGATACCAATTTGTCACGACCCGTCCTTGGGGCCCGTGCCATGACTACCCCAAGCCCGCCTTCCATAGGCCAGGGGCTGGCGACTAGCACCAAGGCGTAAATCCCAACAAAAAGGGAAGGCATTGCCTTTGAAAAGTAAACAAGCACCACAGAGTAAGCAAGCGGAAAAGTAAACACTAAGTAAAACTGTACAAGCTGTGCTGAAAGGAAAAAGGGGCCGGAAATACAAGCTCAACTGTAAAGTACAACTGAAAGGAAAAACAGCAACTGAAAGGAAAAACTGCAGCGTCGAGCCGTCCACTGGAAGTCCCACCTGAAGGGTGGGTACAGATAGCCTCCACTGCTCCTCGGGTCCACCTAACCGCTCCGTGTACGTCCCACCCAGTGGTCCACCTCCAGGTACTGTCCTGCTCCGCATGCCTCCTCCACGATCAGCGCTGTCCGTCGTCTGCAACCA
Organism: Viscum album; assembly: GCA_963277665.1. Classification (NCBI taxonomy): domain Eukaryota; kingdom Viridiplantae; phylum Streptophyta; class Magnoliopsida; order Santalales; family Viscaceae; genus Viscum; species Viscum album. The sequence goes on from OY728142.1 coordinate 89,323,406, forward strand.
ACACCACGAAGTGCGGGCATAGCCCGTGCAGGGGTGAGTATAAGCTACTCAGTAGGGACCCTGAGACCCCCGAAGGTCTCCCGAAATCCACAAAGGATAAATCACTAAAAGAGATGAAATCACGAAATAACATCTGACACGGCTTAGGTATATGCCCATACATATACCTAAGTCTGCAATTCCCCGTTCGGCTCCAACGTCCGAGCCCAAGCACAACCCAGTCCACACAGGAAAGAAAAACGCATACCCACGCCGGATAGAACAACACAATCCACAAAGGAGAGTAAACAGTAAATACACACAGGATAGCTCAACACAATCCACAAAGGAGAGTAACACAAGATTCAGCTCACACAGGTATACTTCATCGGATGACGATAAAGATGGTCATTGAACCATCTAAGTCGTCGGACCCACGAAGGATCGATTGGTACTAACCTTGCAGTGACCCACACAGGATCGGGCCCACACAGGACCTGTAAGAGTTGGCTCACACAGAACCGCTGAGAGATGACCCACACAGGATCGGGCCCACACAGGACCGGGCCCACACAGGACCGGGCCCACGCAGGACCTGTAGGCGCTGGCTCACACAGAACCGCTGAGCGCTGACCCACGCAGGATCGGACCCACACAGGATCGGGCCCACACAGGACCTGTAGCACTAATCCACGTAGGATCGCTGAGTGCAGGAGTCGTCGCAGTCCGCTGAGGATCTCTGCATAGTCGTCGCCGCAGTCCACTGAGGATCTCTGCACGGTCGTCGCTGTCGAAGTAGCAGTCGCAGCCAGCACTAGGGTTCCCGCACACAGCAAGCTCGTTTGGGAGGGTCCGCTCCACGAGCCGAGAGGCTGATACATCAACTGACACAAAGTCCGAAGTTGATGTATCCAAAAGTTCTGTATCGTCAACAGGAACTCAACGTCGCAGACGACGCGTCAATCGGACGCCCGGTCTGAGAGATATTGGCATTTTCGTCCCAGGGGCCCGGTTGGTTTTTAAGGAAAAACCAACCTGACCGCACTCCACCTGCGTCCAAACCTCGGGCGGAGTATGCCAAAAGATCCGACTCACTTAGAGGAACTCAACAAAGCTGACGGCACGTCAATCGGACGTCCGTAGCTCAAGATATGAGTGTTTCCGCTCCCGGGGGCCCGGTTGGTCTCGTGTACGAACCAACCCGGCCGAACTCAAAGTATTCCGAAACCTTGAGTGCGATATACCGAAACGACCGTCTCGATCCAAGGATCGCGTTGCCGCTGACGGCGAGTCGTTTGGAGGCACGAAGCTCAAGTTACGGGTGTTTGAACGAAAACGTCCGAAGAAGGGTGGTACGGGCCCGGGCCGACCCGGGCCGACCCCCCCTGGGGCGGCCCGAACCGGTTGGCCCGGCCCGGCCCGGCCCGGCCCGGCCAGGGCCGGTCCGGCTCGGCCGAGCGGCGCGGGTGGAAGCCGCGGGCACCGACCCGCGGCCTGAGAAGAAACCGCGGCCCGCGTGCGGGCCGCGCTGGTGAACCGCTGCCGCGGGTCCGTTGGCCGCCGCCGCCGGCGTTGCTCCGGTGGCCCGTTTTCCTTCCCGTCTGCGCCGTTGCTCCTCCCGGGATCCGTTCTTTACTGCGGGATCGTCAAACGTCTGTTGTGGCACGTTCCGTCGTCGACCGTCAAACCCTCACAAAACAAAGAACGGCGGAGGGTCGTCGGGCCGTGTTCGTTTGGCCCGCACCCTCCGCGTTAGAGATAAACAACCGCGAGAAATTGTTCAACACATAAACCGAAAATTTTAATTAAAATAAAATTGTTCATTTGAAACCGACTTTTTAATTTTCAAAGAACGTTCACGGGAAAATTAAAAAGGGGTAATTTTCCAAAATAAATCCCTACCTCGTCGATCGTCGCGCGCAGGCGTTCTTCGCGGAAAGGATCGTCGCGGAAAAGAGGGATCGTCGCGTCGTCGCGGGGAGGCGTCGCGTCGTCGCGGAAACCGGCGTTGAGTCGGCGAACTCAAATGGTCGGTGATCGGAGATCGGAGATCGGAAGAACGTCTCGGACGAAGGCGCGTTGATTTCTGGGTTCGGCGTTCTTTGCGTTCTTCGCGTTCTTCGCGTTCTTCGCGTTCTTCGCGAGGGAGAATAAGTTACGAGGGTTCTCTCAAATCTTCTCAAGCGCAAATCACCAGAGGTTAAGCGTTGGCCTTATTTTATTATTACGCCAACGAATTTGAAAAACTGGTTAAGAAACGATCCATCAATTCGTTGAATTAATTCAACGAAAGAAACGACCCATTTAATTCACGAAAGAAACAGCCCATTTAATTCATGAAATAAACCGCCCAATTAAATGGTCTGTTAAGAATTTAGAAAACGTGTCAGTTTACTTTCATTAAGACGGGTTTTCACGGGTGCGTTTCTTAGCGGAAAGAAACGGTGGGGCTCGTGCGGGCCCCACCTCACAAATATCCTACCAAGGGGGTAGGATATTTCTGGATAGCATCCTATCCAGTTCAACTCAGTTTAAGCCGCCTTTAAGTGGCTTCAAGTGGCTTCCAAGTGGCTTAAGTGAAATAAAATAAAGTTGTCGCAAAATTATTTTATTTCTTAACTTTAAGCCCGAAAATTAAAAACCACACCCGAGAAAACGCAACTCCGAAAGAGGCGTTTCTAAGCGAATATTGGTGCTGCGATTTCATCGGTGCCCTCAGAATTCGATTCCGGGCACCGGTTCAAAAGTTAGAAAAACCCGCTCGTCCGTTCACTGAACGTACCCGGGCCAAACTTCGGAAAAAGATTCCGGGCACACCGGGCCTCGGAATCAGGCGCCGTCAGAAACTACGTTCTTGTAAAATTCCAAAAAAATTTAAGAAAAAATTTCCTTGAAATTTACGGGTCTTTACATAATGAGTTATCATCCTCAATGACTATAAAACCCGATAATTCTAGTTCTCTAACCACACTTATACTCCTATATAGTACATGTGTCTCTAGAACAACTTATTCCATGGGGATTTATGTAATTTTTCCATGTTCCAACTCTTTTATATCTTAATCCTCAACATCATCATAGTCTATATCACTCTAATTATATATTTTATAAATGTATTCCTTCTCATGTAATATTGTGTGTTGTGAAACTATGATCTTTTTTATAAGGGATAATATAGGTAATAACCACTTGTTTATTTTGGGTAACCTATAAAGGTACACTTTACTCCTCTGGGTGCATGTTTGTTATCTGAAGAAGACTGGACAAAAACTTCACAACCCCACAAATGTATGTACAAAAATACTTCTTCCTTTCGATTTGAAAATTGGTATGATATAATTTTTTCCATATTAGTTGGAACTTGGTTTATTATTATTTTCACTATTTATAATGTGTATACTCAAATAGATAATAGGATACTCACATGACTCATATTTGATCTCATTATTTCTAACAAGTTTTGGTTCCTCCATTCACATAATCTTTTCCATTGGTGTGTATAAGGAGGAGTGAGTTAAGTTAAAATCAAAAACTCATGTAGATAATCAATGAATTATTAATTAATATATTCTCCACCATGGTCTAAGAGATGTATATTCTTATTCTTACTAGGCTAATTCTCAACATCATTTATCTATTCCTTGAATCTCTTAAAGCAATCAAATATAAACCACGTAATGTATACATATCCATATCCATTAAAATATTCAGTAAACGTTATGAACTTATGAGTTCCCACCACTTTCTTCAATAAAAAATGGTCCACACACATTGGTATGAAATAATTAAAATGTATCATTTTCCATTTCACATTTTCTAATAAATATGTTTTTGATCATATTTCATGGTAAACATTTATGACATGCAATAAATGGTTTTATTTCCTAAGAATCTAAATAACCATTTATGATTAATTAGGTCAAAAATATTATTTAAAAGACATATTTGGTTATTTTATATTAGGTTGCAGTGTAAGTCATTTGATGTAGTTTTATTTTAAATTGCTATTACATGTTTATTTAAATCCAACACATAAATTTCATTATTTAGTTATTCCTTACCACAAAAATTGAATTCATTATAAAAGAAGAAAAAATTTATTTCCACTCATTAAAATAAATCCTTTTATATCAATTATGGATATAGAAATGATGGTTATGGTAATAAATGTCACAAAATACAAATTCTTCCAAACCAATATCACTCTCATTGGCGACATGAGGTAGAATTCCCAAATTTTTATAGAATCTAGATTGGATATGGTGGATTATCATAGATAAAACACAAATTTGTTAATTATTATAAATATAAATGGTTCATATATTTGAATAAATATGTGGGATCCATAATCTATATCTAATTCCCTATTTGTAGAAAGAGATATATTTCACTTGATTAAAAAATTAAATTGAAGCTTCCCTTTTCTTATTTAGATTTGCGCATTTTTTATTCCAATTGACCTTCTTTCCACGTAGTAATAGAAATAAATCAGATCTCCCCAAAACCATACATTGTGAAAATAAATTATTTGATGTGTTTTGGGATATGTTGGTGTCTTACTTTAGGATTTTTCCCAATTTCTAGTTTTTCCATCGACATGCCAGTGCGTCGACATCACTGAGTCGATAGCGTCGGCATCAGTGAGTCAAGGGCATCGGCATCGATGAGTCGAGGGCATTGGCATCAGTGAGTCGAGGGCACTAGAATCGGTGAGTCAAGGGTTTCGTCATTGGTGAGTCGAAGGCATCATCATCTGTACATTAGGGCATTTGTAGGTCAGGGTGTCTGTTGTCTAGGGTGTAGGTATGTCAGGGTGTCGATAGGTCGAGATGTCAGTAGAAAGATACATTGGTAGTTCATAGATTCGGTAGCTCAGCACTGATGGATTAGCTTCGGTAGATTTGTATCGATCGGTCGAGTCAATAGCTCACCCATAAGTGGCTTAGTGTTAGTCACTCACCCATTGGTGACTCATTTCCTATTTTTCTAGTTCTTCCAAGTTTTTTAAGTTTTGTAAATATTACGAGTTTATTTCCATGAAATTGTAACCAATCAATTCAGATACATGCACCATCTTATCTCAAACATTTTCAAGGGGAATTTTTAAATTCCCCATGTCTTGTAATCTTCCACCATCCCTGTAAATTATATGTCTCATGGTCAAACCATGATCAGATTTTCAAGAACATTGAAATCGTATCCCTAAATTTTTTTGGATATCACCCTTTCAAAAATAGATATCTCTACTTTCCCTCTTCCTTTTCATTTCATATGGTGAACCTAGAGAATTATTCCATATGTTATTTTTTATTCTATTCTGGAGCTCTCTTGATCATCTTTCTTGGAGTTTCCTACTACTCGTGTGACACTTGTTCTTAGACCAAAGAGTAAATTTGATCCTTTGATCATCCAGGTAGGGATTTCTTCTGCATACCTATAATTGTGCATCATCTGGGTTAGGTTTTATAATGAATCCTTATGAGTAGCGACAAAATTTGTTTCCTAAAAACAATAAATATATAAGAACTTGATTTGATCAAAAGATACACATGTAAATAAAATAATGGGAAGAGAGTGGTTTCTTTCTAACCGCCTATTTTATTTTTTATCTATGATTATGTTATGGTTTTAGAGGCTATATGCCTTCTGAAAATCAAGGTCATTGCTAGTCTTTTCATACACTCTAATAATAATCTGTTTTTTTTTGAGATGGTTGAATTAAATATTGTAACATGTAATCTAGTTAATCATGTATACATTGTTAAATAAATGAATGGCCAAAGATCAAACCTATTGTTTGATCACCCCAGTTATAATTAATTGGAATTAAAGAACTTATAATGGTTAAATCTAAATGTATACACATCATCTTGATATGTTTGGTTGATTGTTGTGTTATGTTGTGTTTTTAAACCTTGAATGAGTTGTGTGGTTTTACTATTTGGAGAATATTTGTGGGAACAAGGATGGGTAGGGGAGTGGACTCTGTGAGAATGGTTTGGTATGAGTGTGCAATAGGGTTTGGATTAATGGTAGTTACAATGGTATTTTTGTGTGGGTGGTATAAAGCTGGTGTGATAGGAATCTCAGTCTGGTAGATTGATTGATTGTGGAATGGATTAACATTTAGGTGGATGAACTACCTTGGTTATTTCATGGTCATTGAGTGACATCGGGAAATGGGACTATGGTGTGGTTATGAATTTATACGTGGTGGGACTACATCTGGGGATTATTAGGTAGTGGGGTTGCAGAGCAGGGTTGTGAGATGAGAATTGTGTGGTATAATTTTGAAGAATGGTTGTTTGAAACATTTGAATAGGTGTTTATGAAGATTGCGTGTTTATGCAGTGGGACTGCCGTTTGGTTTTTCTTATTTTTTTTGTGGTTGTAGTTTATGTTTGCTTGGTAGTGTTGTAACAAATAAATTTGAACCCCTTAATTAAAAAATTAAAATAATTTAAAAGAAAGGGGGTAGGATTATGTATTATTTTGGATGTTTTTGTGGTTTTTCATATAGGGGTGGCATCAAAGGAGGTTTGGGTGGGCTGTTTGTTTGTTAGAAACCCATAGGTTGGGATGATTGTTTGTTTACATGTATATATTTTAATTTCATGTGATTTCTATACGCACCAACCCTTGTTTATAACTATGTGAATAACACATCTAATTATTGGGGGAGCATATCTTTCCCAACATTCTGATAGGAGGATGGATAGCTGGTTACTAAATTTCTTCCTTGCACCCTCTATTGGGTTCCTACTACTCGAGCATATCTAGGCAGGCTGTAATGGCTTGAGTCTTACCATAGTCCATGATTATTTGGGTGAGGGTTTGTTTTAGATTAGGGGCATAGGTGTTTGTAGGCTAGTATTGTTTTCCCTAGTGTCTTTAGGATGTGTCACATTTGTATTTGGGTGAGAGGTGTGGTTGTTGTGGGCCAATTTTCGGCAGGCAAGATTATGTGTGGTTTGAGGCGCATGTGTGAGTAGGTGGGTTGTGGGGGTGGTACTATTTTTCGGAAGGGTGGTTGAGTCAAGATGTTATCCATTAGGTATGAGTAGTTAACCAATTGTAAAGCGGTGAGGGGTACCCAAATATTGATGTGCTTATACAACTACTTTACATGACATGATTTATTTAGTGAGTCTTCCTTGGTGTGGCTGGGCTAGTTAGTTTTCCTTGGTAGGTGCTTCGAGGTTTTACTATTTTCTAATAGGGACGTTAGTATGTTCCCTCACTTGTAAATGGGTGGCTTTAGTTTTCCTTCTGGGTATACCTGTATACTCAACCTATGTATATAAATCTATTTTAAAGCTTCCATGAGGACTTTGAGGGCCGTGATGGACTTTACTAGCTCGAGTGTCGGGATTAGTTGTTATTGCTTCAAATTATTTTTTCTTTTGGTACTTTACATTGGAGTTTTGAAGTACATTGCACTATATGAATTTTGAACATGCATGTGGGAATTGATTTTTACTTCACTTTTACTTTTGGTACTTTGAGTTGTTTGGGATTTACCATTTTATCTCTTGATCTTGTTCTATTAAATGGATAATGCCTTCCATCTTTGTGTGATATTGTATAACCTTGGTGCTAGTTTCCACTTCAGGACCAATCAAAGGTGGGACTTCTAGGGTTTATTATCTCTCTTTATATTGAGGAAGGAAGGGCCTGGAACTTTGTCATCCTTTCCTTCATCATGAGGAAGGTGGTTCATGAAAAAATAGTATCTGAGGGGAGCTTTGGGAGTTAAAATATAGGATGGAGCTTTGAGTTAGGAATAATTAGGATTGTATGGGATGTTAGGGAAATGATGTTAAGAAAATTTGGCATGAAAAATATGAAAGGAAAGACTAGAAAGGAAATGGTATTTTAGGCCCCCCCCCCTCAGGTTCTAATTCAAGGACTCTAGACCTACTGAACGACCAGGTGAGGCTACACCAATTGCATGGTTGAGACCTTGGAAAGGTACATGCATCATAACGAGTTTTTTTCTTTTGTGTCTTGGGTTTTTTGGTAATTTAAAATAAATGAAGAGTTGAAAAAAAAATAATACTTCTCATGCTTAAGAGTTCATTTTTTACTTTATCAATTATGACACGTGACTGTCTCCGGTATGGGGTACAGGAATTTGAAGCACGACAGGTTGACCCAGTTGATCCTCATAGGGCTGATCGAGAAGAGAAAGATGATTAGTGGAAGAAGATGTTTTGTTCCTTCTAGCGGCAGGCTCTGGGGAAGGATGAGGTAAGTGTCTTACACATGAAGATGGAAATCTTGCTCAAGGAGCTAGTGATCACTTTCACCTTGATCTGAGCTCCGACAGAGTACTGGGTTCATTTGGTAGTGATCTAGATAAGAGTAAAATCATGTTAGTGGTGTATGCTTTACCTTGGGGAGATGAAGGAAATATAGGTCTCATCGTATGACTTTGAAAGGGATTTCTGAGAAGAATTTATTTTTTCACGATGAAGGATGAGATGAGGTAGGAGCTATTGTAACATCCCAGGTAAATAAATAATATGAAAATTTCATATTAATTAATATTTTTTAATTATATTTTAATTTTACTTTAAAGGGTATGTTATGTTTTATGGTTTACCTGATACACAACAATGTGTTTCATTGAAAACATACATTTCACATAACGTTAAGTTATACCAAAAAATAATATAACAATATTATTAATTCAAATGGTTGTTAATTCCTATTCATTGTATTGGAATTAGTTAATTTAACTAACTAAAATATGATTATATATTTTTATTAAATGTTTGTACATTTATCCAATATATTTTAGAGGCTTATAATGTAAATGAATCCAATTTTAAGCATAAATAATTTAATATTATTTAAAAGGACAATTTACCAGCTTTCAATAGAGAATCCTTTTTAAATCTCATTTTTGTCACTTTTATATGTTCTATTTGACAGAATAAAATTCTTCTTTATAATCGGAGCATCAAAATTTACTTTGGGTAAATTTTCAGTATTTTTCTGATAAAGTTCATTTTTTTAATGAATAGTAAAAAATACATTATTTTAATTCAAAACTTCATTTTTATCTAATTTATTTATATGGTTATATTATCTTTTTAATTTTTTTAAAGAGTAATTATATTATATTTTTACCATTTAATCCAATTTTGGTCATTAGAGGTAATTTCACTTTGAAATTGGACATAAACAATTGTCAATCTTTTGATAGTTATTATATCATAAAAATATGCTTTGTGTTTTGACAACTGGAATTAATTTTAATTTAATTTCATCCACTTCTATTTTTTGAATTTAGAAAAATAGATTCCATATTTTGAATCAGTAGGTCCAAATTATGTAAATAGGTAACTATTATTTTTAGACATTATGAATATTTACATTAGTAAACATTTTATTTACCATGGTTAAAGAGTAAATTTGGTACATAAGGGTAAAAATTAATATTATAATAATAACAAATTATCCTAAAACTTCTCCAAATCCTATTGGTTGACACATGTCCGAATATGGGCATCGTTGGGTCGCTTTTGGGACCTCATGGAGCTACATGGGAGTGATAATAACCCTTTATATTAATTGATTTAAAGTATGGAAAAAAATAACATAAACATATATCTTTTTGTAAATCAATTCTTCAATGGGTTTATATAAGTTATGGTAATTTTTTATAATTTTTAAAAATCAAATAAATAAAATTATTTATGAAACAATAATGATGCAGTGTTTACCTCATTAATGAATGATTTAAATAAATAAGATTATAAAAATTAAAACAATATCCAAAACCTATACAATTTTTATTGGATGATCTTATTTCGAAAAATATTCATCTTATATTTGACTTTAATATTTTTTGGATCTTTAGAAATCGAAAATCATTATATAATAAAATAATATTTTCAAAATTTCCTAAAGAGCCCCTCTTCCATATTATAAAAGGAAACCATTTCTAACCCATTCATCACGCTTCTCAATCCCCTTGGATCATCCAAACTATGCCCAATTAACCTACCTGAATCCCACTCTTCCTCATAGAATTATTCCATTAGGTAGAAGGCAATTCAAGTAAACCTTTTAGTTCAAACCAGAGGGAGTTACCCGATTTTAAGGTGACGTCTTCTCTTAAGTTTTTTCTTTTATTTTACTTATCCAATATACTAAACTCTCTTTATTCAATAATTTTATAGAAAAACAAGTATCCTAAATATACTAGGTTGGTTTTAGGATTTAAACTATACTTCTACACAACTCCATCTAATGGATACAAACATATTGTTTCTGTAGACGGTGAACTACTGCATCACGATACGATGATAGTTAAAATATCTCCAACCACCTCTCATGGTGGCCATAATGATGGAACTGTTTTTATATGTGGTATATATTATATTTATATTGTCTCTTTAATTATTTATTTTCCATTATAACATACCTTTATGGTTTCCATAGTGGGTAAATACGATAATTTTATTTGAGGAAGTGCGGACTCTCGCCCCCTAAAAGTGATATGACTCGTTCATTCCATACGTGGGACCTATAAAAGATGGAGATAATGAAATTTTATATGATATTATACTATAATTATAATAAAACTATGTATCAATAATTTTTTAATCAATTAAAATATGAAATATAATTGAAAGTAGTGTTCATGAGTACGTACGGCTTACCATCTCCATGAATGGTGCATTTCATTTATTATCTCCAAATGTTATGTACTATTATAAATAAATATATATATAATGAATATATATGATATATATGATATTTAAATCATTAATATAATTCTTGAGTTAATATAGTTTTGACCACATGGACAATTTTCAATTATAATAAGTTCATTTCTGACTCAAATTACAAACATCAACAAAATGTCCAATATGAACTCAAATAATTAAAAAATTGTTCTAGATAGATAATATGTGATATAAAAATAATAATAAAACATTAATAATGTTCATAATCATGTATAAATTAACTTAATTTTATTATTAATGATGAAAAAGGAACATACAAGACAAGTCAGACTTGAGGAAATGGGTTTCTTATATCACTTTTAGTTCTGTGAGATTTACATTGTTCGCCGCTTATTTCTTGAATGTGGTTTATTTGTTACTGCAATTTGATATATATTATCATGATTGTCTTTATATTAATGTTATTTTGTGATTAATTTGTTCGTTATTAACTTTTGGTCATAGGACTCGATTGATCACAACATGGTAAGGGATTCTCATCCCACTTTCTATTCCCGTGAGATTCATGTTATATTTTCCACTATTTCCTTTTTCTGGTATATATACTACCCCTGATTGTATTAATTGTGTAATATACTATAATTTAGGTGTATTTATATCTTTATTGTATAAACCTTCTTTCATGGGGTGTGTGTTTCGTAAGTTACCAAATCGGTAAGGGGGCCTTTCACCCTTCTCTTTTTAAAAGACGTCATTTTGTTCTGTCTTTTAATTTATATCTTATTATGTTGGGATATGTTCTTAAATATCATTATTTCTATAAATTTTATCTCCAAGTGATGATATAACATTTTCTATCTCATCAACTCATTTTCTGAATTTTAATGTGACATTGTTAGGCTCTCGAATTTCTGTAAGGGAACTTCTTAACCCAATTTCAATTTTCAGGTTAAACTTATAATTCTTGCTTATGTCGTGTTATAAATATGTTTCAATGAAATATGATTGTTTTACACTTAATATACACTTATATTGGGTGTATTTATTTTTGACACACATAATTATGTCATTTACTTATCCTTAAATATAACGGTATGATCTTTGTAAGGGATTTCTTCTCAATTTGCATTACATTGAGACTTAATTGTTGTTATGCACCAATTCACTTTTATATGGTGTATATACTACCCTTTAAAATATTAAATCCTGAATTTTCTTATTATCATGATATTATATGTTTTTTTATTCTATTCATTAATTATGTTTATTAAAGTGTTTCTCAAGTGTTACAATACTCTTTAACTAAAACATTGTTTTAAAAGCAATAAAGATTTATTTCTATAAATCGTTCTCATTAATTTCCATGTTTGAAAAATGTTTTTAAGGATTTATTTGTATGGAAATTAATGTTTTAAAATTTTAATACCTTTAAAAGTTTCTAAGTGGTATGGGACACTTTGATTCAAAAATCTCTTCTATTAAAATTTTTAAATGGTTTCAAAAATGGTTTTGATAAAGAATTGATTACGTTAATATCTTGAAATTTTATATTGTGATTGAAATGTGGAAATGTTATCTTTCCCTCATGATTGTGAAATGATTTTATACTGGTACATTGACATTTGACGGGTGGTTACATGATAAACCAAATGACGGGTGGTGCCATGATAAACCCAAACGGGTGGTTACGTTATATCCTCCAATGCATTGGGTTTGGAAGTCAGTTGTATGGCTATTCCATTTAGTGATATGTGTGGAAGTCGACCGTATAGTTATACCATCTAAGTATTTTTATATCCCAAGTTACCTTTATATGTTATGTGTGCTTTATATGGGTTTTATGGTTATAGTTTTGTAACAAAAGGGTAAGCAATGATCTATTATTTTAGTGAAGAGTATTTACTACTTCATAAAGGTGAAAAGTGTTACTTATGATAAAGTATTCGTGGATTACATATTGTTTTGAAAAACTAACAGTTTTCCTTCTTTGTATATCCCTTACTGAGCTTTTTTTCTCATCCCAAGTTTTTGAAATTTTTTTCACAGGACATAAAGTGGAATACGGTCAAGGATGGGATCCATGAAAAGTCGTGTTGTCTAAAACATGGAACTAAACCTATTTCTTTATAAGAATTTTTATTTTATTTAAAAATGGATACTTAGTAGAAGTGTCTAAATGTAATATTCAAGTTTTTATGTAATAGTTATGGCCTAATTCCTTAAAACTATAAACATGAGAAGATCCTCAATGTGAATTCTTGATTTAACTCAAGATTATATAATTTCTTAAGGCATGGGCCTTATTGTTGGTATCAGAGGTCATTTTAGAAAAATTTAGGGATTATGAGTTTTTTAAACAAAAGGTTACTCCTTATGTCTATTATTTTAGTTAAATCATTGTTTTATAACTTTTTCTGATCAAGGAAAGTCTGTTACAAATGGAAGGAGGAGGATCTCAAACAACATTCTTATCTCTTCCTGATGACATGCTTGCAATAATTATTTCAAACTCATGTTCAGATGATTGTGAAACTTTTTCTAGAATACAACTCACTTACAATAATTTTTTTGAGATATCAAACACCTCCACTATACCTTTATATCATTTTGGATCATGGGTTGTATTTAATCATATACTGTTTTCTCAATATTATCATATTTTCAATAAAGTTAGATATTGTCAAGGAATTTTAAAATATTTTACCTTATCACAAGATTTTGAAGCATATTATGATTTAGAAAAATGTTCTGAAGATGGAGACCCTTGCGCAACCAATTTATATTTTATTTTACAATACATTCTCTCAATACATACGTATGTTATTTTAAAAGGACCATTGATTAAAAGTTTTATCTCAAACTCGGTCCGACTATTTTATAAAAATCATGTTTTACCAAATGTTTTAAAAATATATGTCATGCATGATTATTTTCTAGAACTATTTTTCTACAATCACCCATTTGACGAAAGTTGTATAAGGTTTATTTGGATGAAGGAAGAAAATGATTTTGAAGGATCACTAAATCATTGTTGCAATGCATGGACCTTCTACCTATGTGAACAATCTCATGATGAAACCAAATGGACACCATGATCAAGGTATGATGTTCTTTCATTTGGGAGTGGTTATATTTTATCATATGGAAGAGAAACAAATTGAAAATACATAAAATTTTTAGGTCTTAATGTATTGGGATGAAAATAAAAGTTATAAGAAAACATTTCAGGTTAAAACATGTTAGGGTTCTTTTGGAATTTTATAAAAAATACAACTCATAAGATTGGTGACAACCCATCATGTTTGGAAACTCCACAAGAATCGAACCATCTAGTGAAAGGAGACAAGGGTGCATCGCCTCCCATTAGCCTATGTAAAGTCCCTAGTTAGAATGAATTATTATTTTTAGTTAAATGATTTTATATATTAAGAATAAGTTGATTTTGGGAATTATGTTTTTCCAAATGGATATACATAATATAGGAAACTGATTTGGTGATTAAGTGATAAAGGTTATTTTAGAAGATGTTCACTATTTTGGGGAAACACTATATTCCGTTTGAAAATATAATACATTGGGATTTCAATTGAGGAGTAATGGTGGAATTTTATTATGGAAGAATCTATGTTTTTATTGTGGAATTATAAGAATTTCGGGTTATTTAAGTAAATGATTAACCTATCATAGAGAATATGTGATTAGGTTAATTAATTTTCAAAATGAGACTTTAAGAGTAGTCGATGTTATTTGGAGATAAATTTTAAGATTTACTGTGGAAGAATATGTGATTAAATCCTTCTGAGTTTTAGGTTTCAATCTTAGTTTGGATTATATTGAATGATTTTAAGGAAAATTGTGAATTTGTATGGTCTTTGTTGAACATTGGGTATTTTTTGTTCAATTATGGATATTAAGAGTATTATTTAAATTAATAAATGATTATCCTTTTTGGGGATTATCTAATATTTTTCTAACATTTTGGGTTTTGGTTGATGTCTAAATACAGGGAAATATATAGTTCATTTTTTTGTAGATTATGTAATACTCTATAAGTTGATTCTAGTGCTTTAGGTGTGACCAAGTAATCTATAATACTCGTCATTTGGAGAATAGATGAGTTTCTAGTAGGAATTTAGTAAAGGATGAAAGTCTATATGACAAGAAAGTACGTTTCATTATATTTTTAGTTATGCTCGTAAATAAATTCCTCAACATTATGAAAAGTAACTAAAATGAAAAACGTTCTCCGTTAACTTTTCCTACTAGGGAATCAAAGACTGTTTAACCTATCACAAGTTTTTGATTTTAAGGTGGTTAACTTTCTCCAAATCACATTTTCTATCACCCTCCAACAAAACATGACACTTATTTTATCCTCTATATCCATGTTTTCATGGAATCCTATTATTGGTTATCTCGGGTGACCTTTGTAAATATCTCTCTTTCTATTAAAGTGATAGTTTTATTTACTCTATTTCTTATGTGGGACATTAAATGAAGTTTTCAATCCACATTTTAAAATTGTGAGTACACAATTTCCAAAAGGCGGGAAGGATGTAACATCCCAGTTAAATAAAGATTACAAAATTTTCATATTATTTAATATTTGTAAATTAAATATTAAATTTACATTAAATAGGATGATATGTTCAATAGAATACTTGATACGCAACAATGTGTTTCTTTGAAAACTTATGTTGCACATAATGTTGAGTTATACTGAAAAATAATATAATAATATTATTAATTTAAATGGTAGTTAACAACATGTCTTTGTATTGGTGGGAATGAATAGAGATAACTACAATATGATTATATATGTTTGTTAAATGTTTTTAAATTTATGAAATAAATTTTAGAGGCTTAAAATGTGAATTAATCTAATTTTAAGCATAAATACTCTAATATTCTTTAAAAGGGCGATTTACCACCTTTTAATAGTGAACCCTTTCTAAATCCTGTTTTTTTAACATTTATATGTTCTTATTTGAAAAAATAAAATTCTTATTTAGAATCTGAACATCAAAATTTACAATGGGTAAATTTTTTGAATTTATCTAATAAAGTTAAATTTTTAATCAATAGTTAAAATATTGTATTTTAATTCAAAACTACCTTTTTATCTAATTTATTTATATAGTTAGATTATATTTTTTTAATGGTTTTAATATTTAATTATATTATATTTTTACCATTTAATCTAATTGTTTCTATTAGAAGTAATTTCAATTTGAAATTGGACATAAACAATTGTTAGTCTTTTCATGGTTATTATTTCTTAAAAACACGTTTTTTTTTTGAAAAGAGGAATTAAATTTAATTTAAATTATTACATTTTTTTTAATTTGGAAAAATGGATTCCATATATTGAATCAGGAGGTCCAAATTATATAAATTGGTAAATTTTATTTTTATACATTATGAATATTTACTTCAGTAAATATTTTATTTACCATGGTTAGAGAGTAAATCTCATAAATAAGGGTAAACAATAATATTATAATAATAATAAATTACCCTAATACATGTCCTAATCATATTTTTGGATACATGCCCAACCATGGGCATCCTTGGGTAGATTTTATGACTCCGTGGAGCAACATGAGATTGATAATGGTTCTTTATATTAATTGAATTAAAGTAAAGACAAAAATGACATAAACATATATATTTTAGTAAATAAATTATAAAATGGGGTTATATAAGTTATATATTCAACTATAAATATTTATTAGAAAGTAAAAAATATCTAATACATCATAGTAGTTTTTTTATAATTTTTAGACATCAAATAAATAAAATTATTTATCATATAATAATGATTCAGTGTTTACCTTATTAATGGATGATTTGAATAAATAAGATTATAAAAATTAAAACAGTATTCAAAACCATTCCAATAATTATTGAATGATTTTATTTAGAATAATATTCATCTTATGTTATACTTTAATGAGTTTTGGACCTTTATAAACCGAAAATCATTATATAATAAAATAATATTTACAAACATTTCTAAAGATCCCCCCATCCCCCTTATAAAAGGACACCACTTCTAACCCATTCCCCACACTTCTCAAGCCCCTTGGATCATCCAAACTCTGACCAATTAATCTTCCTACATCCCTATCTTACTTCTATAATCCTTACCTTAGGAATAATGCAATTAAAGTAAATCGTTTGGTTCAAACCAAAGGGAGTTACCTAATTTTAAGGTAACGTCTTCTCTTAAGTTCTTCTCTTTTATTTTACTTCTCTGACCCCTAAACTTTCTTTATTAATTTATTTTATATAAAAACAATTATCCTAAATATAATATATTGTTTTATGTATTATAACTATAATTACACACACCTACATCTAATTGATACGAACATACTGTTTCGGTGCACGGCGAACTGATGCCTCACAAAATGATAATTGTTCAAATATCTCCAACCGTCTCTCATGGTGGACATTATGATGGCACTATATTTATATGTGATATATATTATATTTATATTGTCTCTTTACTTAAGTATTTTTCATTATATCTTACCTTTATGGTTTTCATAATGGGTAAATACGATAATTTCATTTGAGAAAGTGTGGAATACCGCCCCCTCAAAGTTATATGACTCGTTCATGGCATACGTGGGACGTATAAAGGATGGAGTTAATGAAATTATATATTATATAATACTAGAATTATTATATAACTATAAATCATTAATTTTTCAATCCATTAAAATATGAAATAGAAATGAATGTAGCATTCATGCGTACGTACGACTTACCATCTCCATGAATGATGCATTTCATTTCTAATCACCATATGTTATGTACTATTATAAATACATATATTTACTTGATATATATGATATATATTACATTTAAATCATGAATATAATTCTGGAGATAATAGGATTTTGACCACATTGACAATTTGTAATTATAACAAGTTAATTTCTGACTCAAGTTCCGAACATCGACAAAATGTCCGATAAGAACTAAAATAATTAAATAATTTTTATCAAAAGAAAATAAGTGATATGAAAGGAATAATAAAACTTCAAAATTTTTACTCATAAATTATAAATTAACTTAATTTAATTATTCAGTAAGAACAAGGAACGTACAAGACAAATCGGATTTGAGGTAAGGGGTTTCTTATCTCACTTTTAATTCCATAAGATTTCCATTGTTTGCCACTTATTTCATGAATGTGGTGTATTTTTTACTGCCATTTTATATATATAATATCATTATTCTCTTTATATTAATTTTATTTTGTTTATTCATTTGGTGTTTATTAACTTTTAGTAATGCGACTCGATTGATTAAAAAATTGTAAGGGATTTTCATCTCACTTTTTATTCCTGTGATATTCATGCTACATTTTCCACTATTTTCTTTTTTGTGGTGTATGTACAGCCCATTATTATATTAATTGTGTAATATAATTTAATTTATGGGTATTTATATCTTCATTGTATGAATCTTCTTCTATGGGTTGTATGATTCGTATGTTACCAAATCGGTAAGAGAACCTTTCACCCTCCTCTTTTTAAAAGACTTATTTTTGTTATGTATTTTAATTTATATCTTCTTATGTTGGGATATGTTCTTATATATACTTACTGCTATAAATTTTATTTCCATGTGATGAGATAAACGTTTCTCTCTCATCAACTCATTTTCATAATTTTAAAGTGATGTCGTTAGGCTGTCGAATTTCTGTAAGGGAACTTATTAACCGAATTTCAATTCTTTAGGTTAAACTTATACTTATTGTTTATGACATGCTATAAATATGTTTTAATGATCTCTTATTGTTTTACACTTAATCCACTTATATTGGGTGTATTTATATTTGTCACAGATAATTATGTCATTGATTTATCCTTAAATCTAAAGGTACGATATTTGTAAGGGATTTCTTCTCAATTTTCATTCCAGTAAGAATTATTCATTTTTATTCACTAATTCACTTTTATATTGTGTATATACTTCCCTTTGAAATATTATATCATGAATATCCATATTATCATGATATTATATGTTTTTTTATTCAATTATTTAATTATTTTTAGTCCATTGTTTCTCAAGTGTTATGAGACTCTTTAACAAAAACATCATTTTAAAATCAATAAAAATTTATTATTCTAAATATTTCTCATTAATGTCCATGTTTTTAAAATGGTTTTAAGGATTTATTTATATGGACATTAATTTTTTAAAATCTTAATACCTTTAAAAGTTTTAAAGTGGTATGGGACACATTGATTAAAAAATCTCTTTTATTAAATGTTTTAAATGGTTTTTATAATGCATTGATTACGTCAATATCTTGATATGATATATTGTGATTTCAATGTGGAAATGTTATATTTCCTTCATTATTTTGTAATGCTTTTATACTGGTACATGTACATTTGACTGTTGGTAACGTGATAAACCAAATAATGGGTGGTGCCATGATAAACTAGGACAGGTGTTTGTGTTATAAAATCCAATGCATTGGGTATGGAAGTTGGTCGTATGGCTATTCCATTTAGTGATATGTGTGGAAGTCAACCATATGGTTATTCCAAATAAGTATGTTTATATCCCAAGATACCTTTATATGTTATGTGTGCTTTCTATGGGTTTTTTGGTAATCTTCTGGTTTGAAAAGGGTAATCAATGATCTTTTATTTTAGTGAGGTATATTTACTACTTCATAAAGTTTAAAAGTATTACTTATGATAAAGTATTCATGGTTTACTTTTTTTTTTGAAAAACTAATAGTTTTTCTTCTTTCTGTATCCCTTACTAAGATTTTTTTTTCATCCCATGTTTGCAAAATGTTTTTCACATGACATAAATTGGAGTAGAGTCAAGGATGGGATCAAATAAAAGTAATGTTGTCTAAAACATGGAACTAAACATGTTTTTTTAAGAGTTTTTATTTTATGAAAAAAATGGATACTGAGTATTAGTGTATACATGTAATATTCAAGTTGATATGTAATAGTTATGTCCTAATTCTCTAAAACTATTTACCTGAAATGATATTCAATGTGAATTTTTTATTTAACTAAAGATTATATAATGTTTTAAGTCTGGGGCCTTATAGATACTCTCCCTCCATCATGGGAGTATGACGGTGAGGGAATTGGGTAAAAAGTTCAAGGATCTCCTACACTTTGCACCGGATCTCTTCCTATATGAGGAGTCCCAAGCGAGAATCTTAGAGGAGGCACTCCAACCTTCTCTTCAGTGTGTTGTTACTTATTTCACTCTACTGACATACATATATGTTTATAAGAAGGTTGTGGTAGTGGAAATGATGCAATCGTAGGGAGGTGTGCTGTAAGATAGGATCATACCGAGTTCGTCAAAAGGGAAAGTAATCAGAATTAGGTCTCCAGAATCAGGGACTTCCTAGTTTCAGCCAGCGGGGAGTAGACATCAGCATTTCCAGTTTCAATCTCTTGGTCCTCACCCTTTTTCCTTAAGATCAGGACCAAGGTTATTTGTCTCTAGAGGAAATGGGAATCTTTTGAATCAAGGCCCAATTCGAGTGTTGTATGGTGGAGGTGGGAAGGTTTAGCACCCACCTCGGAAGCAGTAGATGCCAGTCAGGCCCTACCAGTGGTAGGGGAAGTGGGCTCCTACCCCACCAATGGAAGATAGTGATTAGGGAGGAAGACCATAGGGATCTCCTTAGGGACCTCACCCGGGGTGTGGTTGGGGAGGTGGTTGATAGCAAATTAGTAGAGAAGCTAGGCATGGGCAGTTACATGCCACAATGGTAGAAGTTCTAGTTGTCCATAGGTTGTTCGAGGTACAACAAATTTATTCACTACTCTTTAATTTTACATGTTTGATTCAAGAAAATACCACTCTTTTATTTCACCCAATCTATCCCATTCTTTGGGACTAGATGTAGAGATACATCTCATGCCTCTGGTGTTGAGTTTGTTAGTTGGAGGTCATACCAGGCTGTTTGATGTTTGTTGAGGATGTAGAATGATGTTGGCGCCACAAAAGCCCAGTGGGGATCTTACTCTACTTTAGATGCAACCATATGATGTTATCATATTCATCGACAAGTTATTTTCTAAGGACATTGTTATCAACTACATCTAGATATGAGTTGCATTCTCATATATGGGTGGACAACGCATTGCTTTCATTGGGGGTGGAGTTTTTAGGAGGTAAGTCATCTTATGGGGCCTATTATTTTATTGCTAGTTGAGATGTTAGTAAAATTAGCGTATATAAAGATGGTTGAGGTTTTGGGGGTTGTTAGTGAATTCTTATATGTCTTCCCTAAAGAGGTTGTGGATCTACCCATGTGACATGACATTGAGTTCAGGGAAGACTTTCAAGCCGGTGCCCATCCGATTTTGATGGATCCCAATCAAATGGAACCTTCTAAGTTACAGGATATTCGGATTCAGGTTGATGACCTAGTGAAAAAAGTTTTTCTCTAGCCAAGTGTGTCTCCATGGGTTGCTCCAGCCTTGTTGGCGAAGAAGGAGAATAATGTACTGAGACTGTTCATAGACTACCGGAGGCTGAATCAAGTGATGGTCAAGAACTGTTACCCGCTTCCAAGGATCGAAGACCTTTTCGACTAGTTAAAGGGGGCAATTTGGTTCTCTAATATGGACATGTGGTCAAGATGTCACTATTTGAGGGTAAAGGAGGGTGACATCCAAGAGACTACATTCAGGTATAGGTATTGGAACCTCGGGTTCGTGGTAATGCCCTTCAGTGTTACGGATGCACCAGCCATGTTCATGGGGCTCAGGAATTCTATTTTCCATGTGTAACTGGACCAGTTCATTGTCATATTCATTGATGATATCCTAATCTACTAAATGTAAACGGGGGAGGATGAAGGGAATTCGAGTACTGTCTTGGAGGTCCTCCGACACCACCAGATCTAACAAATATTGTCCAAGTGAAATTTCTAGACATGAGAGGTGCACATCCTTGGACAGGTGGTGTCTCAGCATGGGATAGTAGTGGACCCATGAAATGTCTAAGTAGTTGTTTCTTGGGTAGCAACAAGAATGTTTCATAGCTTCATAGATTCTTGGGTCTGGCCGGCTATTATCGGTGGTTCATATTCGACTTCTCTCGAGTTGCATCTTCATCGACATGTTTGACCAGAAAGGACTAGAGGCTGTGTGTTGATTGAGCTTTTTCATTTATCTTTCATCTATCTGAAGTGGAGGCTGGTCAGTGCCCTCTTACATAGGTTGCTGGAGGAAGGGGTGAGGTTTTAATTGTTCTATAACACTTTCATCTTATACTTGGGGTGTGTGCTAATGCAACCATGAGGGGTAATCGCTTATGGGTCTAAGCAATTACGTACTCATGAACATAATTATTCCACCCATTATCTAGAACACTGAGTGGGCATTTTCATGTTGTAGTGGTGGAGGAATTACCTCATCGGGGAGCAATTTGTGGTCTTCACGGATAACAAGAGCTTGAGGTATATCTATTCCCAATGAAATAGGAACTTGTGACCGTAAAGGTGGATAGAGTTTCTCCATGATTATGGGAACAGTATCGCCTGCACCCCATGAATGGGGAATGTGGTAGCTGGTACCTTGAGCAGGATGTTGCAGACGGAGGGAGTTCCAGAATCCACAAATTAATGGAAGGCATTGGAGGAGTTGGCTGCTTTTCATATGGATGCTGGGGTGGATAGTGTCATAGGATCTCTATTTCAGATAATAGTGAATCATTCCTTGGTGTGGAAGATAGAGGAGTCTCCATGGGGAGACTAAGAGGATGAAGTCATGCATGATTGTGTTGTCAATGGTGATGCTCTAGAAGGATGGTCATAAGATAATCTAAATTGGATGTTGTTTTGTGGGAAGCAGTTTGTCCTAGTGGAAATGCATGAGGGAGTTCTCTGTGTGTTCCATATCTCACCCCTGATGGTGCATCCAAGAGTCTATAAGATATACCGAGGACTGAGGTAACAATTTTGGGTGCCTGGGGTAAAGTGGGAAGTGGAGGAGTTTGTGGCCAGATGTCTAGTGTTCCAACATGTAAAGGTCGAGCATCGTTTTCCTAGCAGTCTATTTCTACCCATGGATGTTCCTAAATAGAATTGGGATGAAATTTCGATGGATTTCATCATAGTTTTACCCGTATCATAGGTAATATGTGATGTTCTTTGGGTTGTAGTGGACCAATTGATAAAGATAGTTCCCTTCTTGGTGATCAAGGAGTCAAGCACAGTGGATTCCTTGTCAAAGAGGTATGTGGATGTGGTGGTGCAAGATCCATTATCATGGATCGGGATACACATTTTACATCGTGAGTCTAGTAGGATTTGTAGCATGGTTTTGGAACCCAGTTACTCTTTAGCACTTCTTTACAATTTCAGATGGATGGGTAGATAGAAAAGATCATTTAGATGTTGGAGGATATGTTTTGGGCATGTGTTTGGGACTTCATAGGATCATGGGTTCAACACTTTCCCCTGGAAGAGTTTTCCTACAATAATAGCTATCAATCAACCATTGTCATGGAACCATTCAAATCCTTGTACGGAAGACCACGTCATTCACCCATGTACTAGACAGAGGTAGGGGAAGTAGCCTTTCTTGAAACTGAGGTACTGAAAAGCACAATGGATATGGTTCATCTTGTGTGTTATAGGATGAAGGTGGATCATGATCGGCATAAGTCTTAATATATCATAGTAGAAGGATCTTGGAGTTTTAGGTTGGGGCCATGTGTTCTTAATGGTCTCCCCTTGGCATGGATAGTGGAGGAATGGGAGAGAATGAAATATTTCTTCTAGGTTCATCAGATCATTAGAGGTGTTGGGACGAGTTGGAAAGGTGTCATATTAGCTAGAATTTCCACTATAGTGGTGGAGGATACATGACATCTTTCAGGTATCTCGGCTCCTTCGGTATCTACATAATGACACCCACGTCTTTAATTAGGGAGAATTAGATATTGGGGATGATGTGATGTTCAGTAGTGACTGGTAGAATCAAGGATCATGATGAGAAGTTATTGTCTAGATGGACCCTTCCTTTGTTTCATGTGTTGTGGAGGCATTGTGTCCTTGAGGAGAGTACTTGGGAATGGGAGGTATATATGTGTGCCCATTACACAAAACTATTCTGAATTTCTCTCTTCTATTTTCTTTGTGCCATGCTTATGATTTCATGATTGACTATGTTCTCTGTATGATAATTTTTTCCCCATTATCTAATTTTTTGAGAAAAGACTTGACTATGGGTAGTGGAGGAACTGATCACTAATCAATATGCATTAATGCGGATTTTTTTAAACCTGTGCAGGTTAGAAAGTGTCACCCAATGTGGATAGTATCTTGACATGGAGGAAGGAGCTCCCTAATCAATGTTTCTAGATAGTGTGACCTTTGGTGGTTGTATGGTTTCTTGGGGAAGTGGAGCGGTAGTGTTTCTATGGGTTTTCAGAAGATATATGACAATGAGGTTTTTTGGGATTTGAAGGTTTTCAATCAAGCTTTAGAACAACAAAAGGTGGTTTATTCCTAAGAGGTATCTTATGGGATGGTTGTTCGGACCTCATTTCTTCTGGGTTAGTTTTAAATTCTAGAGGATGAGAATAGTTTTAGTGGTATCTAATGTAAAAAAACATTTTTTCCCAGACCCTTTCTTTGTGGAAATCTGTTGTTTGAGGTGTTCTAAGAACAATTGGTGTCTTACTTCAAGATTTTTCCAAATTTCTAGTTCTTCCATCAGTATGTCAGTGCATCAGCATTTTAGTATGTTTTCATCGGTGAGTCGAGGGCATCGACATCGGTGATTTGATTATGTTAGCATTGGTGAGATGAGGGAATCAAAATAATTGATTTAAGTGAATCGGAATTAGTGATTCCGCAGTGTTGGTGTTGGTAGATCAGGTTGTTGATTGGTCATGGAATCAGTAGGTTAGGGCAACGGTAGGTCAGGGCATCGGTGGGTCCGGGTGTAGGTAGGTCAAGGCATCTCTAAGTCAATGAGTTTGTAGTAGGTTTTCTCAGTAAGCCATGGATTTGGTTTCTCATCATTGGTGGATCGACGTCGGTGGATTAACATCGGTGGGTCACATAGGTAGCTCACCAATCGGTGGATTAGTGTCCGTGACTCACCAATCAGTGACTCATTTCCCGTTTTTCTAGTTTTTCCCAATTTTTTCATTATCACCCCAATTATGTGTTTATCTTTGAGAAATGATAACCTATCAACTCACAACTATTATTTGGTATGTCTCCACCATTTCTAAGTGGAATTACTAAATTCCACACGTCTTGTAACATTCCACCAGCCCTGTAATTTCCAAGAAATGTGGTCAAACCATTAACCAATTTTCAAGAACATTGAAATTTTCTCCCTAATTTTTAGGGTCTATCCCTTTTATAAATCATGATCTCTTCCTTCCTGCTTTCTTTTTATTTATTGTGGTGCACATAGGGCCTTCCTCCCAAGATGAGTCTTGTTCTTGTGCAAGAGCTCTCCCACGTAGCTTTCTTGGAGTTTCCTACTAATTGTGCAACCCCAATTCTTGGTATAAGGAGTAACATAGATCCATTGATCATCTAGGTAGGGATTTATTTTTCTTACCTTTAATTTTTCATTATGATGGATGGGTATGTTAGTGAATCTTTATGAGTAATGGCTGAATACTTTTCTTAAAAACCATAAATAGATTAGAAGTGAATTTGATCAAAAGAAAACACGGGTAAATAAAATAATGGGCAAAGAGTGGTTTCAAGTTAATAGCCTATTTTATTTGTAATAATTTATTATATTATGGTTTTTGAGGATATATGCATTCTAAAATTCATGGTAGTTGGTATTATTTTCTAGCATGCTAATAATGTTCTATGCTTTTGAGATGGTTGAATAAATGGCTATAATATGAAATATACTTAGTCATGTATACTTGGTTAAATAAATGAATTTCCTGGGATCAGGAAAATTGTGTGATCACCCCATTTATAATTAAGTGTAATTAATGAACCCTTGTTGGTTAAATATGAATTTATAAAAATATTGTTGATAGTTGTGGCTGAGGGTTGTGTTCTTTAGACTTTTTCAACGTTATGTGAGTTGTGTGGTGCAGCTGTTGGGGGAACAGTTGTGGGTACAAGGTTGGGCAGGGGTGTGGACTCTTTGAGAAGGGTGTGGTATAAGTGTGAAATAGAGTTATGGGTTAATGTTAGTAATACTGGTCTTTGCGTTTGGGGTGGTACAGGGGGTGTGATAGAATCTTACTCCATAAGAATGATTGATTGGGGAATGTATGAACTTGTATGTAGTTGAACTGCCTTTGATGTGTCATGGTCGTGGAGGGACAACATGAAGTGCGACTATGGTGTGGTTATGAATTTATATACAGTGGGACAACATCTAGGAGTTTTTGGGAAGTAGGGATGTGGATTTGGGTTATGAGAGAAGGATTTGGCAGTATAATTTTTATGAATGGTTGTTGGCAGTGGCTGAACATGTGTCTAGGAAGATTGGGGGTGTGTCATGTGGGACTACAGTTTGGTTTTGCTTGTTTTTTATTTGGGGTTGTGGTTCATGGTTTCTTAGTAGTGTTGGAAAGAATTAAATTTAACCCCTTAATTAACAAATGGAAAGAGGTAAAATGAAAAGGGATTAGGCTTGTGTTTAATTGTGGTTGTTCATGTAAATGTTCATATAGGGGTGGCATCCATGGTGGTTTGTGTGGGATATTTTATTTTTGGAAACCCATAGGTTTAGATGATTGTTTTTTTACCTTTATATTTATTTTAGTTTATTGAGATTTATATTTTCACCCCACCCCTATTGATCACTGTTTTTCGGACACCTCCAATTAAAGGGGGAGGGTGCCTGTCCCAACATCCCGGTGGGAGGATGGGTGGATGGTTACTGAAATTCTTCCTCGTACCCTCTTCTAGGCTATAATGGATTGAGGCTTACCATAGTCTAACGTTCTCCAGGAAATGGATTGTTGTTGAGGAGAGTCCTAGGTGTTTGTAGGACCTGATTTTTTTCCGGAGTGTCTTCAGGTTGAGGTCGAGGTGTCTCTAGGCAGGAGGTGTGGTTGTTGTAGCCTAGGTGTCTGTGGGTCGGATTGTATGTGGTTTGAGTTCATGGTGTGTGCAGGTGGGTTGTTGTAGTAGGAATTCTTATGAAAAGAGTGGTAGTGTCAAGACGTTATCCATTAGGGATGAGTAGTTAACAAGTGGGAAAGTGGTGCGGTTTACCCAAATATGGATGTTAATATACTAATACTTCACTTGAATTGAATTATTTATTGACTGTGTATTGGTGAGGCTTGTTTGGTTAGAATTCCTTGGTAGGGGCATTGAGGTTCTACTATTTTCTCATAGGGAATTTAGTATTTTCCCTCAAATTTTCTAGGGTTTTATTATTTTTCCTACTAGGTATACTTGTATACTTACCCTACAAATATAAAACTATTTTTAGGTTTCTAGGAAGACTTTGAGGACTATACTGGACATTAATTGCATAGGCATCATGATTAGTTGTTGTTTCTTCTTAGTCTCTTTTCTTTAGGTACATTACTATAGAGTTTTGTTGTACCTTGCATCAGCTTTACTTTTGAACATGCATGTGGGAATGGATTTTGGCTTCAATTTTACTTTTGGTATTTGGAGTTGTTTTGGATGTACCATATTATCTCTCATTATTGTTCTATGAAAAGGGTAATTCCTTCTATCTTTGTGTGAGATTATATACCCTTGGTGCTAGCCACCACTCTGGGTCCTATCGAAGGTGGGACTTGGTGGTCATTATCTCTCCTTCGTCTTGAGGAAGGAAGGGCGTGGCACTTTGTCATCCATTATCTCATATTAGGGAAGGTGGGTTGTGACATGAAACAAATATAATCTTACTACCTTTCATTCCCATGGTCTTTCTCTTCATTCTGGATATTGCGATGAACATCTAGGTTTAGATCTATTCTCTATGATTTTGAGTTTATTCACTATAAGGATGGATGGATTTTTATGATTCTTCTCCTTATCAACAAGGAGATAAGTGTAAGATGAATAGGGGTGACTTCTTAATGTGTTTCTAATTTAATTTTACAACTATTCTCAAGAATATCTGAGGGAGTGATTAAAAAATGATATTATTCCACAAATCATTAGCGTATTTATATCCTAGAAGTTTTAGGTTCTCAGTATATCTAATGATCTTGAATACATGATGCCCAGTTGGCACATCATCTATGATATTACTCAGAAATTATTCCTTAAAAATATCAAACTATTCCTATATTTTCCGATCCTAGTATAAACCACATATATTATTTATGATTCTATAAGAATTCATGTTTTCTTGATACTTTATGGGTTCACTGGACAATGATGATAACATAAAACATTTAACATTGACTGCATTTTTCAAATGTTTTTCATAGGAAAGGAACTCTTCATCACTTTCCTCCTTCATATATGGATCGGGTAATGAAAAATTATTTCACATAAGATTCCCATTCATGGTAAAAAAAATTGAAGCTCTCATAACCAATCATGGAAATTTTTGCCAGTGAGGTGATGGTATTTCTGCAGTACCTCTCATAGGTAGATTATGGATGATGAACAAGAAATTCATTCTACAAGTAAAACTAGTATATTATTAGTACTTTTATTGATTAAAAAGTATATGAGAAATATTAAAATAATTTTTTTTATTAATTTCCCACTTTTTTATCATGTCAAACTATCCCTCTCTTTTATACTCAAAATTTCTAGTTGCTAGGAAATTCTAGTAGCAAGTATCCATATTCCATTTCATAGAAGGCCAATGTGGATTGGTAAAGATTCCTGAAGCTATTTAGGTGGGAAGGTAATTGAATCTATGGGATTGAAGCTCCATGATCCCTTTAATTCACTCCCCACTACTGAAATCCTAGCTTAGATATCCTCAACACTTACCTCCAAGATACACCATGTCTATCTAGGGATTCTTTTTCTACTGTAATATGGTTAAGTAAACTCATATCCTTCCTATAAACTCCATGTTTAAAGTAAGTGTAATAGTGAAGGTTGGTCAAACACATAGTTCTATGGATTTTATTCCAATCAAATATTGGAAGGCCAATTTTGACTTAATATATATTAGATGGATTTTAATTTATTATACATAAAATTATTCTAATTTTATCTTTTACAAGACTTGTTAATATTAATTAGATTTTACATAATTAATTAACCATGTTGGATGAAACATTTATACATAAATAATTTATTTATATATTATATTTTCATATTTATTAATTTATTTATATGATAATGGTCTTACATCTATAAAATAAATTATACATAATAAAAAAATGTCTCAATCATGACATTATCTAAAGGTTGGTTTAATGAGAGGGAATTAAATCAACCTTTTTCATATGGTATATAACTCTAATTAGTGGTCTTCTCACATGTTATGGAATTAAAACTATCCAAATACATATTACATGGGTTGGAATCATATTGGTTTTTTCTTGAACAACCTCCATGCATCTTGGGATTCTCCATTTATTAAAATTATTTATAAATCACATGTAGGAGAGGGGAACCAAAGGAATGGTTTGTGGAGGTTGTATAAATAACCTTGGACATGTAGATCCTATATAATTATCGAGTGATAGATGACTCATATGCCATCAAATTAATCCAAAAATTAATAATTACAAACCCATGTATTAAACTGAATTAAATAATGTTGACATATACATGTGTCTGGGTCAAGCTCATGAATAGTCATAAACATAAATCAAATAAAAAAATTATAACCATTTAATATTAATTTCTATTATTTCTTTATTATTAAAGTGAAATCACTTTAATTAATTAATTGATTGATTGATTGAATCCATTTCATCTTAATGACCACCCTAATTAAGTTTTATATTCCCATCATTAATGAATTTATGGAATATAAATAGAGTCACCAATAATTATGGATAATTATAATAAATCAGTTGATAATTTAAAACATATTTATAAATATTATTAAATTATCAAACACAACATGTTCCATTCGATATAATATGGTTTTAATTCCCCAATTAATAATTTAATTTTATTTATTTATTTATTTTATTGGGATACTACATGAAATTTACCATAGAGCTACACACCATATATCTTGTTTTTAATCTTCCAGGTCACATGCATAGAGATTTGGAGTGTACCATTGCTGGACTACAGGGCGTGTACTAACTAGCAACACAGCATTTATTTTTGTTGTTCTATATCCATGCAGACCTCCTTGAAAATTGGTGTTTTCTTCAGATGTGGGAAATAATTCCCTACACACCATGTACACTGACTACAAATGACATATACAATTATTTCACTTATTATTGAGTATTTCATTATTTGAACATGAATTTTATCACAATACTTTTGTGAATTTATTCAAAAAAATATATCAAATACAAGATGTGTATGATAGTTATATGTCATGTAATCTGACATGTCATGTTCCAGGTTTCCCTTGTGCAATAAATGCACCATGTGTTGTTACTTCTCAGTGCATTGTATATCCCATGACATGTCCTGGTGCAGTGAACATGGGTACACAACATGTACACTAGTTACTCATTTTGCAATTTCATGTTCTTCATCCATAATCCTTGAGAATTATAAATTTCATCTTCATTCATTCTTCTTATATTCATAGTACATTAAGAAAATTAATTCCTTAATGAAGTCAATTATAATGTTGAAAGCATGTTAATTATATATTGTATTAAATAAAAAATATTCTGAAATTAATATCTTACCATTAAAGTGTATATTGATCAAAAACAAAGTAAATAATTATAAAATATAAATGTGACCACTCTTATATCACATTACCTTTTTGGGAACAATTGAAGTATTTGTGGTGGATGACAAATCAAAAATTATTTCATTATATAATTTCATGGAACCTAATAGAGGATCTATACTTGTTGAATTTATAATTTATTTATTTAATATTGGAAGAATTGATAACCTTAACCTAGAAATTTTCTTTTATGATGATGTTCATATTCTGAAAACCTCATTTATATAACATATGATATGTTGTGAGGATCCAATGGTATAATACTTATAGCAGTGATCCACATTGTCTCATTTGATCTATAAGTGATTTAAATATATTTTTGGTGATGGTGTAGAGAATCAATCAGATTTTATTTCTCGAATTGATTTGTCATCCTCCTGTCATAAAGTATTATCCCTTGATATTCTCCTTCTTGAGAGAAAGAGAGGAAGAGGAGTAGGGAGAGAATTTTGGTGTGTGCAATGATTCTTAGTTCTCACTTAACCTTAAAAAATATAAATAACCATTTATTTATAGAGTTAGGTTTTTTGATAAAATACTATATAATGGCATTCTGGACCTTAAATAATATAAGAATTTTTAAGAATCCCCATGCCATATAATAATATTATTATTATTATTTTCTAGTGTATGTTATCTAGTGTGTTGATAAATATTATTTTACCAGCATAAAAATTAAAATTCTTGTCCATTAAGGACTATAGTATAGTAAAAATAATCTTCATTTATTGAATACTGGAAGAAATATTTAATTCATATAATTTAATTTTTTTTCACAATCTAGTGAATAAATATTTATTAAATATTTAATAAATAAAATAAATATTTAATTTATAGTTTGGTGAATAAATATTTATTACATATATACAAAATAAAATAATTAACTAATTAATAAATAATTATTTATTACCTTGTGAATATTAGTGATCAATAAAAAATAAATAAAATTATTCTTTAATTTGAGAATAATATTTATTCCTTTAATTATGTTCAAATTGAATTTAATCAATATCAATGAAAACACATTGTGTGTGGCCTTCTCGGATCCCTTCTCATTGGTTTTAGGTAGTCTTTCCTATGGTATAAGATTATAGTCTATAAATGAGTCAAATAACCCAGGAGAATGAAACTAATATCACAACGATGAAAACCAAATATGAATGCTCACTATTTAATATAATCCCTATTTCATAATATCTCATAATGGAGATTTCACATCTATTTCATCGAAACAGTTACTCGATACGTATTTATTTGACTATATAAAATAAACATGTCGTTACATGATGTCCATGGAATTTATTATGATGGTTCCATTCTAATAAAAGGATAAGGATTTAATCATATGTAAATATGGAGGGGAAAATTATTCCTCATTTTATCCTTCAATGACAAGACATTCATGACACATCAAATGTACCCTACTTCCCACCAATAAATGGTGTGATTGTTTTAGTTAGTATATCTAATAATTTGATTAATTACATGTATCAATTATAATCATAAGGTCAATGAACCATTAAACATGCTCATATATATGAATTTCTGATGATACCAAAACATGAAAAATTCCTACTAGTGGGTATTTTCTCATAATATTCCATCTTTGAGATTACCAACTATGAGAATCATGAGAAGACACCTTATTGTTTTATGAGTACTCTAACTTGATAGTAAACATACTATGTTCAAAATTAATTGTACATTATCTAACAGAAAAATTATATTTTAGAATTTATTCATATATTTTTTGGGTTTTCATCAAAGAGGGGAAATTTTATGACCTTATTCATGTTATGGTTATACTAGTACGTTATTATATTAATGTCATGAATAACCATGAACAATATATAGAGGAAAATTTATTCATTTTTAGACAATCGAATATATATATAAACCAAAGTTAGAATAGTTGGTCCAAGGACACCAAATCCAACATTATAGACATAAAAAATAGTTTTCATATGTTATTTTGTTTTCTATCATCATGGCCAGATCATCTTTAATTCAATTTCAATATTTGAAAATTATCATCTTTCATAGAAAAGATATCATGATAAATGAGTCCAAATTATTCTACATGAGGATTTCTCTAGATACACTAGTAATAAATACACCTTTATAAAATATGAGTAGTTTTTAACTATAATGAATATAGTTGATCAATTTGAGGAATAACATATTATGAAAATTTATATCCTATATTCATTCACAATTTTGCCTCCCATTCATTAAAAATTGATAATTTCATTTATTTAATCAAGACCAATCACAACTATAATATATTTTCCAAATATTTATTATTCATATCCAATGTAGGACACGTTTTTATCTTTGGCTGTTTTATCTTTATGAACATATAATGTTAATATATTAAATATTGGAAATAGAGTGGTGATGGTACACTCAGAAGTTCCTTTAAATTTTTTATTTGATCCACTAGATTATTTTGATCTCAATTTTGGTTTCCCATTAATATTGTATGTATATAATATCAGGAATTATTTTAGACTATTTCCATCAATTATTAAAAAAAATCATTTGAAAATATTTAAAAATTCCATACCTCATAATCATTATGAATCATAATAAGATTATAAGTCCATTATATAAATGTTCCAAAATTATATTTTATTGTGTTTACATCCATATCATCAAAAGGAATAGGACACATTTCACTCGGCTCAAGAGATACATCAACAACCACTCCCACATGATATTTTTTGTATTTTTTTATTGTTTATAAGGTTTCCTTAGATATTGTTTACCATATCCCTCAAAAAAGGTGATGAGTGGGTACTGATAAATATAAATCACATAAAATTTCACCTTATAAAATTTTAGAAATATAATATTATTGAAATTTTTTTTATTCAAATTCAACAAAAATTGTTATCAAATAATTCATTACCTAGAGTAATAAAGGAGGTTGAGGGTAACAGATAACCTAAAAGATAGTGGGATGGGTGTCTTTACATGTTGATCATTGTTATATTTTTTTACTATTTTACCCCTTAATATATATTTTCCTACCCAACTAGACAGGATAATAATACCTCTTAAAGAAACTAATTGTTTCTACTTTACTTTTATTATCTAGCATATAAATCCTTGTAACTTTTTATTCTTAAAATCTACATTAGGTAATTCTCTAAAATCTATATCTCTAACATGTACATATTTTTCTAGATGCTTCAATGCTATTGAAAATTGTTTTTCTTCAAGTAATGTTAGTGAAGATTATATTTCATAAACAATAAATAAACAAATGAACATAAATTGATATTTTTATGTAATATTTCTATAAAGAATAATACATATATATTTTTTCATAAAAACACATTGTTCTAAATAATTTTGTGTTTTTTATCTATTATTTGTCCTTTTTTATTTATACGAGCATCCTTCCATAGTGGATGATGTCGGATGGAATTTATAAGAGCCAAAGTATTTCATACATAGATATTACAACTTTATATATGAATAAAAATATAATATATACCATTAATGTAATGGTTTGGAGTCTTTTTATATTGGATATACAATCTAGTAATTTTATGACAGATATTCATCGTTTACCAATGATATCATCCCACATAATAATCTTCATAGTAATACCAACTAAAAAATTTCTCCATATCATTGGGAAATGAAAAATAAGAAAGTTATGAGCTTAGATACTTTGTAAGGGTAAACAAGAGAGACACATCATCATAACATAAAAAATAGGGTATTATTACATTGAATAACAATTAAAGATCATACCCTACATATCAAAGATCATATACATGTGTTCTGAAAAAAAAACATTGGCATTTCCTAATACAAGAATCATTAGGGAGTCAAGAGAATAATCAATAGAATCATAACATAGGATTAAGGAATATAATTTTTCCAGACACCTAAACATATAAAGATACTACCATAGTAGACAAGGATTACGGATAAGGACATATTAATTGAATTGGTTCACTCCCTAAACCATAATAGTAGTCTGGGTTCACTCCCAATACCATCTTAGTGGACAAATTCATTTACTAATTTAGGTTCACTCTGTAATTAACACAAGTATATATCATCGGATATAAATATTTACCCAATTAATTAGAGGGAGATATAAGTCCCACACATAACATTATGAAAACCATACATATGTGTGCAACAAAATTATTCATCATATCAGAAATAATGAATAAAAATGGGTTTCATAATCATTTTATCAAATCATATCTCTTAGAAAATTAACGAGATTCATAAATGTCATTCCATCATAAAGATAGACTGACCATAAAATAATAAGAACATTATCCTTGAATAATATACACAGTAATGTAATAGTAGCATAACATAATGTTATCATAGATGTAAAATAATTTTTAAAAATCACTTGAAATAATTATCGAGGAAAATATATCCTTTTTATTTTGAAAATAGTTTTTTTAAAATTCTGCTCAATTATAAAAGATAACATTTTATTTGAATAAAACCTTATAACATTATAATGGAAGATTCAAGAAATTATGACTTCGTGAAAAAAAGAAAATCCAATCATGCCTTATAATTTAGAAAATATATTCCTTTCATATTTTTTTCAGAAAAGTCACAAAGGGATTTATTTAGAAAATGAAAAAAAATTATTCTTTTGTTTCCATTATGTAAAAAGTTAAAAAATGGATAAAAAGGAATTCAAATATTTATAGTAGAATAGTAAAAAAAATTAAAAAAAATTAATTAACATTGAAATGTAATAGATATATTCCCCAGTAATGTCTTAAACATAAATAATCCCAAATAATGATGAGATTGTAAAATAAACCCTTACCAATTTGTAATCAATTGAACCAAATTCCCAACGAAAGAATTAAAATTATATTTAAATTTAAATACCATAAAATTTATTATATGTCTCATAAAATACATTCAAGTTCAGTACATACACCACAAAAACAAAACAAGTAGTGTTTAGGGAAGGTGTCCCGTGGAAATAAAAGTGAGACCAAAATATCTTACTATAAGTCATGACTTCCATCATACATGTTAAAATATAATGTCTAATAAATATAATTTTATTATAAATATACCATATAACCATATTAATATATATATATAATACAATATATTTTTTAATTATATGTTTATATTACTTGCTTATTAAAAATTTCATATTAATGATATGTTTTGGGTAATTTCTAATTTGGTTTTCATACATATTTCGACTATTTATTCATGGTAATATTACTAAGATCATAATCTAATAATATATCAAATGATATCCATTATATAAAAAACATATGTATTCAGTATATATTTATATATAGTTATTAATAATAGTTAAATGTGGACAATAAAATACATCATTCAGGGAGATGGTAGGTCATACGTAGGCAAAAACGATGTTTTCATTTTACTGTTGGATTAATGAAAGAAAATTATATGAAATATTATCTTTCCAAAATCATTTTTATGCCATGTATATATATCAAAAAACACTACTAAAAACATATTTAATATATTCTATGTGAAGCATGAATGAATCAAATTACTTCACGAAGTGGTACACTACTGGAAAATGGACATATCCCCACGGTTTTCCCCAAAACAGTGGGTATAGGTACCCCTATACCCACGGTTCTTGAAAACCATGGGAATATGTCAATTTTCAAAACCTATACCCACGGTTATCCAAAACCGTGGGTATATGGGGTTCTATCTCCACAGGTTTCCAAAACCATGGGGATAGGTCCTGAAAATTCACCTATACCCACGGTTTTAGAAAACCGTCGGTATAGGGGTACCTATCCCCACATTTCCCCCTAAAACCATGGAGATAGGTATGGGATAAAATACTTATACCCACAGTTATGAAAAATCGTGGGTATAGGTCTCCTGTGTGTGCGTGGGAAAAAAATCATCCACGGGAATGAAATTTTTTTTGGAGGGAGTCCTATACCCACGGTTCTTCCCTATATACCCACGGTTTATATAACTATAATTAACTAAATATAAATATATATGAATAGGTGATGTTAGGGTAGTGGTTAGACATGGTGTTTGTAGTGAAGAGGTTGCGGGATCGAAACCAGCTGCGTGCATTATTTTAGGATCTATACCCACGGTTTTGAAACCGTGGGTAAAGGCCTTTGACACTGTGGAAATTGGGTATATTTCATTGACACGGTGGCAGAACACCTATACCCACGGTTTTGGAAAACCGTGGGTATATCCTGGGGACCTATACCGAAGACGTTCCAACCCACAGTTCCCAAATCCATGGGTATAGCCTATACCCATGGTTTTGGGGGCTATACCCACTGTTTTGACCCATGGGTATAGGCTGTTTTTCGAGTAGTGCTAGTCCATCACACACACGAACGATGTTACTGTATTGCCACAAAATGGTAAGCATTATGGTATATGTGATATAAAAATTACAAAATATAATATAAATATCATATATATATAATATAAATCAATCATTATTCCCTACCATTAAATATGGTAAATGAAGAATGAACGATATCGGATCGTAAGGCGGAAAATATGTCTTACACACGAATGAGTATTATCTATCCCATTTTATGAAAGTGTGTGAATTTTTTATTTTTACACATAACATAACAACATATAATTATATTTAAGATATTTAATTTTTTATATAAACATTATAAAAATAATAATTTAAGTGGTTTAAGGGATAAATAAAATCAAAACACATATTTCTGAACATTACATCTTCTTTAGGTAGCACCTTTTGTTATTCATCATAGTACGTACTTGGTGGGATTTATGCCTAGATTAAGGGTTATATAGTGAATGTAAGGATGTTGGTATTATATTTGGATAGGTTTTGGCTGAAACTAATTGTTTTTTAAGTGTTAAAAAGGTTAAGAAGAGGTTCCTTTTATAAGAGATGAGAGGGGCACTCTTAGAATTTCTCAAAATATTAAATTAATACAAATAAATTATTTATTCCAAAATTACCCAAACTGAATTATTTTGAATTTATGATGATTATGAGTTGAAATTAATTCATAAATTAAAAATTATAGATATTATTACTATATTTTAATATTCATTTTTTTGTTTTAACCCCATTTATTCTTATTGTGACAACATTTATTTTTACCCTTTAAGGGTTAATATTGATACTATAAAATAAAAAAAGAACTATAAATGGATCATAGATGAAATTCTAAAGCATATCCCAATCATTTTTCGAAATTTAATATTTTAAAAAAATTATATCATTTAATTAAATTTATTTATTTTAAAATATCATTAATGTAAATTTTGACATTATCAATTAATTTAACATTTTAAAAACAATATCAATAAAAAATATATCTTCAAAAAAACTCTTTTAATAAATCTATAACATTTTAATGTCATCTATAAATATCATGGATGACCTTAATTATGTAAAATTATATTTATTTTTATATTTTTAATATCATTTAATTTGATATTTCTATTAGTATAATAAATATTATATCACTATTGTGAAAGAATATAATGTAATTACTTATTCACTAAAAATTAAAATTAAATCTACATGAAGAAAATAAATATTTTATATTTACAAATTCTATTTATGGTCAAAGATATCTTCTATATGATCACATATTAAAAATGTTTTACTTGTTCGAAATATGTGTGCGACAAGATTGACTTTTCTTAAAAACAATAATAAGGGTCTTAAATTCATCAAAAAGGATCAAAGTAGTCATAAATTAATCTTAGTGATGGTTTTGGTCTATAATAACTCATAAAATAAATTTATGAAAAGTTTTTGGTTAATTTGATGATATTTATAATATTATTTTACCCTTAATTACTCACTTTACCCTTAACTATCATAATAAAATTACTAAATTTAATATTCATATTGTTAAAAAATAAAATTGTTTTATTTCCTAAATTTGGAAAACATGATTCCAAATATGGAATATTTTTATCAAAATTCAAAAAACGTAAGTGGAAAAGAAAAATTTAAAATTAATCTTGTAGACTGGGTGAGAAAGCGTGTTGTTAAAGTGAAAATGTTTAAAAGTTTAAAATGATTTAATATCAAAATTTAATATGAAAAATATTACAATGAACTATATTAGAATAATATATATATAAATATATAATTGATATAATTTAAATTTAAATCCAATTTAATATATGATTTTATATTGTAAATTTTTCATATGAAAAGTCAATTTTCAATTAAAATGCAGTATTTTTCATTATTTATCCAAAAATGAAACTTATCTAAAAAATACCATAAAGTAAACAAAAATAATCTTTTATTTTTAAATTTAAAAATTAATTTTAATTATTGAAATAAAATTTATAAAACATTCAAAAATAAGTTTTAAAATAAATTTGTCATTAAATGATGATTAAACTACGTTTTAGAAATAAAAATGATTTATAATTGTAAAAATGGATCTATTTTTATTGTGTGTATAGAATAAACATGGGGTTAATATTAAACATTAGATTTAATATTATGTATATATATTTATATTTATATATCAAAAATATAATACAATAATAATTGCATTTTTATTTTATTGGTATAAAACAAACTTTTTTGAATTTAAATAGTTTTTCAAAAAAAAACCATTTATTTTCAAAATAGTTTTATTTTAATTTATAATTAATTAATTGCTAAAAAATTAATTATATATACATGTGTAAACCATATTTTCATAATTCAATTAATCATGTTCATACCCTACATTATAATGACTGAATTATAATTTTATTATTTAAATAAGGATAATTATACAATATTGTTTCATATATACTATGTGTTTCATGTAACCCAAGCTAAGTTAGTGTTGTGTATAGAACAAACTTAACTTAGAGTAGTGAAAAGTTCAAGAAATCAAAAAATCAAATTATTTAAAAATATATTTCATAAAAATAACAGGGTGTTACATTTTACCCCCCCCCCCCCTTAAAATGAATTTCCCCCTTGACATTCATCTTGATTATCAAAAGATTAATATTTGATAATTAATTCATAGAAACCCACATCATAAAAATGAAAAATAAAGCATAACTTATAATATAAATGTTGGAAACTTAATGTAATTCATAACTTGGTCTCTATTTATGAAAATAATTTAAATATAAATTTGGTAGGGAAAATTAATCCACTATAATTAATGGAGTTTGATAGAGATCATGATCCAGATAAGGTAAATGACCACAAAACCATTGAAAAAATATACATGAAAAAGTTCATTGGTTTTGTAAAAAAATATAATAATAGTGTAAAAGTTTATTTTAGAATCATTTGAGAACATGTACTTACTTTATTTAATTTCATAAATTCAATATCACTCTTTGGTTGTACCATGATCAATTTTTACATCATCTCCAACTCCATAAAACGAAGATGAAATTGTAGTGGATGAAGAACTTTTGGATCCTAAGATCCATAAATGCATGAAAATTATTTCCTTATATATCACTTTATCATCATAAAAATGGTTAAAACATGTTATCTAATACACATAAATCATTATATGGTTAATTATTATATTAATCTATAAATCCTCATCCAAAGATCAACTCAAATAATTTCATTAATATATACGCTTATAAACCTTTAAAAACATTAAAATCCAAAACATTTAAAATAAGGTTACAAAATTTCCAACATCAACTTATAATTAATCATCACACACAAAACTTGTGTATATCATTATCTATATTCTGAAAAAACATGTTAATATCATAAATTACCAAAAAATGTTAGTGAAAACGACCTTGCTTTTAAAAATTAACTCTTTCCTCATTCCATAAATATAAAAATTCTATATCATCAATCCATAAAAACCCTTGTCATCATTTTACTCGTCATTTCCAATTTCATCAATACTAACCCAATTATTTTATCATAATGAAATATCTATTTATCTCATCATGTGAAAATTATGGTTTATAATTCCCCTAATCATGTGTTCTGAAAAATATCATTGTACCAACTCATTAAATTTTCATTATTACTTGTTCCATTCAACATATTCTTTGAAACCCTTAAGTAAAAACTATAAAGGATCAATCCTTAGATGGTTAATTATTCACTAATACTATAAAAGTAATTATACAACATTAGTCTTGAATTATAACACATAAACCCTCAATTAACCCCTTAAATTGTTTTTATACTCCACATCTCCAATAGTGATCATGTGATATTTCCTTTTATCTATTCAATTAAGATATTATTGACGTCAATCATCATCATTAACCCTTATATATGGGAACTGATTATAATAATTCCCATTTTCTATACACTAAAATCATTGATGTGTGGGTTTGAACTCGATGAGGTATTATCTATATTTTCATGATTAGAAATATTTTTTACATCACTTTTATCGTCAATTTCTTTATAACCTACTTTCCTATCTTAAAATAATTTACTAGTCCCCTTTAAACAAATTCCTCTATATTTTTTCACAGTTTAATCATAAAGATAATCTATTATTATTTTATCTATGACTTTTATATTTTCCTTCAAACTAAATCTTCTATTTCATATCTAAACCCTGATATTGATACATAAATCCTACCACCATTTCCACATTGGCGGCACATCGAAAAATTTATTCATAGCTATTAAATTCATTTACACCTACTACCTTTTGAAGATTTGGTTTTAAGCCACTAAATAATAGATCAACCTTACATTCCAGTTGGATGATAATTCCATATGAATACCTCATAACACTTTTAAAATTTTTATAATAGGTTCTAATTGATTCATCATAATTTTTATTTAACTTAATTAATTACTTCTCTATTTTTTGTCTAAAGATTATGAGGAATGTTCTTACTGAAAAGTAAGTTCTTAAACTCTTCCCATTCCATGGAATCAATTTCGAATCATTTCTTTGTATTCCTAATAAGATTCCAACACGGAGCTACTTCACCTTCTAAAATATAGGCAACCAAAATGATTTTTTTCATGATCTAAACACTATAAGATAGAAAATATTATTTTAGTGGTATAGATCAATTATTCATAAACAAGTAGATCATAAGACCCACAAAAATGAGTTGGATGTTGACTCATAAAGGAATCAATGAAATTTCTTTCCCTCCTCTACTCATTTGGAACTCCATCATGATTCATAAATTTTAAAAGTTTTGTGAGCATAGGAAACATATTTTTCTTTTATACTCCGATAGTGTTTGGTTGCTTTAGGGGGTAATCATTTCATTTCTGGTCACATTCATTACTAATGTGGTTCCTTTAGGAACACCCATTAACGAGAACCAAAAAACTATTGTGTGATTAACACTAATATTAGTGGTTAAACCACATAATCATGATAGATTATATCCAAATCATGATACCTTATTTTTAATAAATAAATCCTTAGGTTTAAAATAGGTTTTTCATGATAATTATAAAAACTGTAAGATTTTATCCTATAATTAGTTCTGTATTAAAGGTTTTCATTAAAAAATTTAACCCTTCTCTAAAAATATTTCGCAATCCCTGATTCAATACCAACTATAAGGCCAAAGAATTTCATACAAAGATATTGCATCGTTTTATGGGAATAACAATATAATCCATACAAAACTATGACGGTTTAGAGTTTTTCAATCTTAGATACAGAATATTCTCATTTTCTGAATTATCTTAATCATATACCATATATATCTTTCCAAATGATACTCTTCATCAGAATACATATTAAAAAATTTCTTCATATCCCGGGGATAAGAAACATAATAAAATGGTGAGATCAGATGTTATGTAGTGGTAAACAAGAGATATTTATAAGAATAACATAAAAATAAGCTTATGAAAACTTAGTAATTAAATTTTAATATCATACTCTACATTTAAAAGATAATATACGTTAATAATTGAATCAATATTCGCAGTTCATAATACATTAATCATAAGGGAGTCAAGATCATAATATATGAAATCATGACATAGGTATACAGCATTGAATTGTGGAATACAGATAAACATATAAAATCATTTCATATTAGTTATGGATTACTTTTAGTTCAATCTTATTGTAATGGTTTCACTCTCCAAACCATCTTATTTATTGAGGTTCGCTCCAAATATCATCTTAGAGGTCAATGTCCATTACAAAATCGGTTTCACTCTCCATTTAATCCATGTATATCTCATGAGATATAAATCTTTATCCAATGTATTAGAGAGAGAGACAAAGGTCCCACACACACATAATGAAAAACATAAACTTGTGATCCAAAAAATAATTCATCATATTAGAAATCCTGAAATGAAATGGGTTTCATAAATATTTCAGTCAAGCATATACCATTGAAAAGTGTAGAGATTCACAAATATAATCTCATAATAAAGATAAAACAACCATAAAGAATAAAGATATTATACTTGAATAATATCCCCAATAAAACAATAGTTATATAAAATAATTTTATCTTATATTGAAAATAATTTTTTTATATCAAATGAAATAATTTTTGATGAAAATATAACCTTTATATTTTGAAAATATTTTTCTAAAATGCCAAAAAATTATAAAAACATTTTATTTTAAAATAACTTTCTAATATTGTTAATAATATTTAAAAAATTAATCTATCTTGAAAGATGAAAAATCATCTCATGCCTTATAAGTTAAAAAACATTCCATTCATATTTTTGTTAGAAAATTCACAAAGAGGGTTAATTATAAATTGACATGAATATTTTTTTCAAACCCTTTTTAGAAACATACAAAAAGTTAAATATTACATCAAATAATTATAAGAGAATAATAACCTTTTTAATTTTTTTCCAAACATGTACATGGAGGAGAAATATTCCTTAATAGATTCTTAAGCATAAATAATCTTGAATAATGATGGGATTTTGTAATAAACCCTTAACACGTTATAATCTGTCAAATCATATGCCCTATGAATGAAAGAAAAGTGTATGGATATGAAAACACCATAATATTTAGGATAATACTCATATAATACATTCATGGTTATTATATACCTAAAAAAGGCTAGTTTATATGACATGTGTCCCCTAGAAATTAAATTGTGACCTAAATCTATTACTATAAGTTTTTTCATACTTAGTACATGTTCAAAAATCATGTATAATTAATATAATTGTATAATAAATTTACCACATAACCATATTCATATATATAATACCATATATATTTTTTATTATTACTTTATATTACTCTCTTATTAACAATTCCATGTAAAATTTACGTTTTCAGTAATAATAGCTTTTTTTATACATGTTTTGAATTTTTATTCATGATCATCTTACTTATATAATGATTTCATTATATTACTAATGATAACCGTGATATAAATATAATATATGTTTTTTATATATTTATTTATTGTGGTTCATAAAATTTAGATGTAAAACATAAAATACCTCACTTATGGAGACCGTAGGTTGTTTTTACACATGAACAATGTATTTATTTTCTTATCGCATTAATGAAAGAAAATTATATGATATATTATAATTAGAGATAAATTTTTATGTCATATTTATCTCATAATTTTATTAAAATCATCCTTTATACATTCTATGTAAATAATTAATGAATCCCATTGATTTATGTGGGAGTAGTCCACCATACAAACGAATGACGTTACCATATTA
Organism: Viscum album; assembly: GCA_963277665.1. Taxonomy (NCBI): domain Eukaryota; kingdom Viridiplantae; phylum Streptophyta; class Magnoliopsida; order Santalales; family Viscaceae; genus Viscum; species Viscum album. The sequence continues at coordinate 89,367,556 of OY728142.1, forward strand.
CCAAAAAATGGTAAGCATAAAGGTATTTGAGATATAAAATTTATACAATAATAATAATAAAATGATATATATAATATTTAAACAATAAATTTATGATGATTCCCAACCATGAATTGTGGTAATGGAATAACAAATGGCATCAGTTCACGAGGAGGTTGTCCACTGTACATAGGAACAATGATTGTGTATCTGATTTGGTGGAAGTGTGAATTTTTAAGTCATACAATTCACATTATTACATATCAGTATATTATATATAATAATTAAAATATATAAAATATATATGGAAATAATTTAAGGGTTTATTTGGAAGAAATAAAATAAAAATGTTTATTGATGAACATTGCCTCTTCTTCAAGTATCTTCTTTTGGTTTTCACCAACGGACTTCCTTGGTTGGATTTATGACCAAAAGAAAAATTATAGGATAGATATTGGGATTTCTTTAGGATATTGGGATATGGTTTTCCTAAAAAAATAAATTTTGAAATGTGTTGAAAGTATATTAAGATGTTCCCTTTTATAATATAGGGGAGAGGAACTCTTGAAATTTCTCAAAATAATAAATTTATATAAATTAATTTTCTTTTATAAAAGACTAAAAATAATTTATTTTGAAGATATGATGATTATTATTTGATATTAATTCATCCATTGAAAATTAGACATGTGTTAACTATTTTTTAATCCTTATCCTCAGTTTTTAAAACTTATTTAGCCCCTTTTATTCTTAAAGTGATACATGGTTTTTTATTCTTTGGGGGTTAATATTTTGACAGAAAAATGAATATAGCACTATAAATGGATCATGGATGAAATTTTAAACTTATATAAATTATTTTTCAAAATTGAATATTTTTTTGAATCTAATATCATTCAATAATATATTATTTATTTTTAAATACCATTATTTTCAATTTTGACAATACTCATTACTTTGACTTTTAAAAAAATACCAATATAATAGGATATATTCAAACAAAATATTTTATTATATCCCTGACATGAAAAGATTATATTAAAATTTCATGGATGATGTTAATTATCTCAAATTATATTTATTTCAATATTTTCAATATCATTTCACTGATATTTCTTTTAGTAAAATACAAAATTCATCATTACTGTGAATCAATATAAGGTTATTATTTATTCCGGAAAAAATTAAAATAAATTGAAAAGATGAAGATAAATATTTTAGCTTTAAAAATAAAATTAATGGTCAAATATATCTTCTGGATGACCACATACAAAAATTATACTTATTAAAAAAAATTGTGTGAAATGATTACGTTTTCTTAAAATAAAATACTATAAGGATATTTAAGTAATACTAGTGGCTCCAACATGTCATAAATTTTTAAAAAGGATGATTTTGGTTAAAAATCACTCATAAGATAAAATTAAGACATGTTTTCTTATATTTTATTATATTTATAATATTATTTGTACCCTTAATTAGAGGATTTAACATAACCTTGGTAACAAAATTACAAAGTTTACTATTAATATTTTGTTAATAAAATGGGGAAATATTTACTAAATTTTGACCTTATGATTCCAAATATTGAATCAAATTTTATAAATGTAATTAAACAAAATTGGATAACATAAATTTAAAATTTATCCCATAGATGGTGTGAGAAAGTGTCTTTATAAAATGAATGTGTTTAAAAGATAAAACAAATTATATCTAAATTTAATATGAAAAATATTGAAATTATATTAATTGAATCCATAGATATATAATTTATCTAAATTTACTTTAATAACAATTTATAATATTTTTTAACATCATAAATTATTTAGATCAAATGTCAGTTTTCAATTCAATGTGGTATTTTTCATTATTCGTCAAAAAAAATGTATTTCACCTGAAAAATACAAATAATTAAAATAAAAATTGATATATTTCTTTCAAAGAATAATTTTATTTTTTAAAATAAAATTTATAAAATTTCCAAAATTTATTTATAAAACAACTGTGGCATTAAAAGGCGGTTAATCTGCTTTTTAGATGGAAAAAAATTAGGTGTAAAACTATATTAATTTTTACATAATGTATAGAAGACATGTAGAACGAATGTTAAACATTCAATTTAATAAATAATAGATATATTTAATTAATATGATCAAAAAATGTGATTGATTTATTTTATTGTTATAAAACCCAGTTGCGCATTTAATTAATTTTCCAGAAAAAGATTTCATTTTATTTCTTAAAAGGTTTTATTTTCATTTATAAATAATTGGTCCAAAAAGAATTCATTATATATACATGTGTAACTAATATTTTCTAAATCACATAATCTTATTTATATCTTCCATTCAAATAGCTAGTTATAATTGAGTTATTTAAAAAATTAATATAATGAAGTGTTTTTCCAAAGAGACATAGTGTTGAGTGTAATGAAAGCTAAGATGGGGTTGCATGTAGATCAATAATAACGTAGAGTAGCATGAAAAAAATAAAAAAAAATTATTTAAAAATTTATTTCATGAAATTATCATGGTGTTATAGAATTTTTTATATATTCTGATTCTTCAATCTATATTTTAACGAAGAAACATGTCTCATTTCCTGCCACATAAAACATCTGATGTAGATTTAAAATACATACCATTTTCGTTTCAAGTGAAGAATTCCTCATCATTTATTAATGGTAAGGGTAAATTGGTTTTTATTCAAATTTCTTATTCTCATCACCTCGTTTTTTTTTCATATATTTTCAATTTTGAATCAAACATTATACAATAAATAATATAATATAAAAATTAAAAATTATAACGTGCCTAAAATGATTCCTCATCATAATGAATAATTAATGATTTCAAAGTTTCTTAGATTATAATGTGTGAATGCATAGATTGTATGTGGGGGTATGCATTCCCCTCAATGCCCCGGAGATTCTTTGTTTTTAGAAGTGTCTGAAAGGCTCTATGAGCTTTTCTAGTAATCATTAATTCAAATTTCTTATGAAAATCATCTAAAATAATAAAATTATACAATGGTTAATGAAAATTATATATGTATTTTATTATATAAATTTTTTTTAAAGTGGATAAATTATTTCATAAAAATATCCTAATATATTCAAAAATTACTTTATTCAATGAAGGATCATCATTGTAACACATCTATATCAATCAGCCCATGAATTTGAGTGGTGACACCAATGTAACTAATTAAAATTTAACTTTTGTATTCAATAGGTTGTATGTGTTGATTCCATCCAAACAAAAAATGTATACCAACTTTTCCTTAATAACCTAAATTAATATGGTGATGTTATTCCGCACTCTTTTTTTTAATACACTTATTGCGGATCCCCAAAAAATTAATAAATTTCATCATTGATTTTTTGTTCCTACGTTGGAGTAGTAACATCATCATTTGGAAAAATCATTTTCTGAATGAGTAGATAAAAAATTAATTTATATAATGTAAATTTGTTAGAGAACAAATAGTGTTATGAGTAAAATCATATTATATTAAAAATTAGTTTAACTTATTTACTGAACTCTGTTTGTTTTATTTAATTGTTAAAGGGATTTGGATCTCATTTTCATTATCCAAATCCACTCCTTATGTACCCCTCTAATGTAAGATTCATTATGCATATTTGGACTACCATAAAATGATTATTATCACCCAATGAAGGTTTCATCATCCATTAAATTTTTATTTTACCCTATATTTATTTTAGTCTTTGACTCTATAATTGTCCTTTTTTCTAGATCGGGGACAAAAAATTCATGAATTGTTTATGATTCCATGATGTATTATTCATTCTTATACCCTTCCAAACTGAAATTCACTTTCAAGAATCAAAACTCATCAACATTAACTACATTCCTTTTTTCATCACATTTTAAATGAAAATTCATTTCTTGAAAAAAAAAATTAATTAAACATGTATATTAGTTCGACGTTACAGAAATATGACATATTCAAATAAATTGGATTTCAAACCATGGAAATGGATACATGTATCACTTTAGGCACAATCATAACTCCACTTTTTTACATCATACAAAATTTATTTGGTTCCAACATATAGAATATATATCCCTTAATTATATAATCATTGTAAGATAATACATTTACAAGTGGTCTTATGGCTATCCATCAATGTCATTAAGAAATTGAATTGAGATTTATTGATATATGATTATAAAAATGATCTTTAAGACATCCTATAAATAATGGATTGTGTGTATTTCACATCTATCACTAATCCCTTGAGAGGTTCAAATTTATAATAATTACATTTTGATATTAAACATAACTATCATCCACTACAATAATATATAAAATGTAATGGTGAGATTTCTCATACTATATAATGGTAATTCTAGAAACATATCTTAAGGAAATCCATTTTACCATAATAAATCCATTATTATAAGATTTTGGGAGACTAATTATATCAATATTTGATAGGTAATTAGTAAATAATTCAAAGAATTCATTAATAATATTTCCATCAAGAATAAAACCTTCTAGGTGACTTTAATTATAGATAAACCCTTTAAAAATCAGCATATATTGTCCAATGGGTTACATCCATGTCTAATATAATGGAACACGTAGTTGATTATATATAATCAAGTGAACCATCTGGTTGACCATTCTATAATATAATAATAGTTAAAATAATATCTATAATTTGCATAATTTGACTAAAATTTCCATATTTATTATTTCAAATATCGTTGAATTTATTACCTTACTGAATATGGATTTAAAAAGGAAGAAAACTATACTTATTGTATTTTTTAAATTTTTATGCATAATGAAATGTAATCTATAAGAACTAAATCTTGTTACAAAACTTAATAGTCATGTGATTTTAGATCCTTTTTATTTAAATTAGTCACGGAAATGGAATTCATTATATGTTTTAATTACCCCTATTTAACTAATATTCAACAAAGAAACTTTTAAAATTGAAAAAAAAATTCTATAAAGAGTGTAAGTTGTTGGAGGAATAAATATTAATCTTTCACCCACCATTAGTTATAAATCTTCCCATAAAAATATGTAAATTATGTTCAACCAAGAATTAATGCTATATTTTGTTTTTTCTAGTGAAATTAATAATGTTACAATAACATTAGAACAGTAATTTTTCAATGTGAATGACATCAATAAAATATTTGACATAAACAAATATCAATATAGTAATTTGATGAAAATTGTTTAATTTTTTCTAACCTAAGTTTCAAAGGTTTTATGAAAATGACTTACCAAAAATAGTGTCATTATATTTTACTTTCCCAAAATCTTGGTCAGTAGTTAGTGGACACGATTATAAACATTGTTTTATATTTCTGTCAAATGATGTCATAAAATATGGGTATTTATGTCATCAAGGCCAAAATATGTGATATCCAAATATCACAGCCTTCATGGAATGTTTCAACATAACTAAGTGTTTTTCTTTGTCTAATATGGGACACCAAAGCATTCATTTACTATTATAGCCTAACAGATTTCCAAAAATAGTAAATTCATTTATCATATCATTCAATATAGCTATCAATGTGAACTGTTAACTCCATTAATAATCATACAATGTAAAACTTATATCCCTCAACAATCTTAGATATTTGATTAATGGATTAAAATAGACATCAATATTATTACTGAGTTATTCTTATCAAATATCAGAATAGATATCATAATGTATTTGTTATTAATACATAGCCATGGTGTCTAGTTATAATTTACAAACAAAAATAGACATATAATATGAATACTACTTTTTAAACCAAAATGAATTATTTTATCTATTGATAAATCCAGACATAGTTTTCTTGGATCGTTTCCAAATTTTGGACACTCATAATCAATTTTCATCCACTAAAGAGATTATATTAGGTGACATAGTTTCCCATGTTAAATTCTTGTATGTATGTGGAATTTCAATTATCTAGTGGTTTCCTATCATTTATAAAGTCACATACACCACGAAATGAATGTAATGTACCCTAAAATATTCCAAAGACTTGATTTATTTTCCTTATATCAATTATTTCCACACATATAGAACATTATGAGTGATTAAAGGTCTTTATGAAACAATATTCAACCATTTGAAGAGACCTTTATTTTTTCAATGATCGTACCTGTTGAATATTTAATTTTCATAGAATTATATGTTTGAGAGGGAAGCTCATTTTCATTTGGAAACACATAATTCATAAGACCATGAAGATCTTTAAATCTAGTGTCTCTCCATTTTCTTTAACCTTTAAAATTATATAGCATTAATACAACTGATAATGTTGTATACTTAGTACAACCTATATACGAGAGTCTTTTTTGACATCTCTTAAACACCTTAGAAAACTTTAGACAATCATAAAGGTAATCTTTAATTTCCATTGTTATTTCTTTTGTATGATCTCATTCATAATTTACACTAGTATTCATACCAATTGATGTAAAACTCATAGTGTAATCCCAGTCAATATATACATTTAGCTTATCCCCATGATTGTTCTATCATTTATATTTTCAATATATTCTATGAAAAATCAATTGTTCCTCCAAATCTTTTGGATGAATTTAACTTGAATAAAAACAATGTAATCACAGAAAAAGGACTTGAGAATGGTCGTATGAATTCTTTATTAAAAACATGATAAAATCCTTAAATCCATACTTATACTACATTATTATATGATTATAATCCATTCATTTTTAATTTATATTCATAATATTAGTTTCAACAATATTCATTTTTTACAAAATATAAATAAATACACATGACATATAGATATAAGGTATATATAAATTTATAGGTAAACAAGGTATCATAATTTGAGTAAAAATATATAATTACATATATAATTATGTTTAAACATATTTGTGTCCAATTATATAAAGCCTGTATTTTATAATACATTAGATGATATTATTTATTGATTATAATCTTTGTTAAATATTTTTTTTAAGAAGTTGTGTAATCATTATAATCAAATGGGAAAGTTATTGATACTTCTATGAAATTTGATTTTCTTCCAATGAAAAAAGTCATAATCACAATACACACTTAATAAATAAATGAAATAACAATTTTTAATGAAAAAAAAGTGATATAGACCTATAGTTTTATCAAGGAAAGATGATACACCCATTTTTATATATAATGTTTTCTTTGAAAATCATATTAAAAATAGTGGTGGGTAAGAAATTCAAATACAAAAAAAACATGATCATATATGAAAAATTGGTTTATATCATTATAATAAATAATATTGTTAATGATGAAGCTTCATTATATGTAGTTTAATTACTTTACCCATATTAAATTTATTTCTTCTTTTAAACATGATTTATAGTAATTATTTTTAAATTACTAAAAACATATCAGAAAAGGTTAAAAAATAAATACTAAAAAACAAAAAAACATATTGGATCACACACATTATTCATAATATATTTACATTAATATATTATTTTATGTTATATATATAATACATATATATTTGAATATATATATATATTCATTTAAGTTAATTTTATATGATTATACATTTGTTAATATATAATACATATATAAACACCCATAACACATACATATATATATAATTAAACCAATTATATATTTTCAAATCAATCATGCTCAAGAATATCCATGCCTTCCAAACTACCTAGATTGGGGGAGAAGGAACCCTAGATATTTAAGTACTTAGAGTGTCTGAGGTAGTAAATAAGTGAAACACCCTTAGATCACTAAAAATATTTTCTCGATACACACTGAAAAATATTATTGAAATGAGGGACTTAACTCAAGGGATACATAAATCAAATATATGGTATGAATCACTAAAAAACAAAAAAAAATGAAAAAAATATTGAAAAGGAGAACAGAGAATTTAATTACTTCATTTTTGGGAGAGTTCATTCATCTAAGAAATTCAAGGTGGTGTGGGTGTGGAGATCTAGTTTTGCGAGGCCTTGAACGTTGTGAGAAAGAGGGTTTCCTTTTTGGTGAATTTTAAGGAGGGTAAAGGGTTTTGTTAGTTCTTCCAAAATAGTGATGATAAAACATGATTTTATCATCTAAAAATTAGAAAACTTTGATAAATCTTATCTTTAGCTACAAAAAAATATCTAATAAAGATTTCTATTTATCAGTGTTAAAATGCACTGATAAAGGTTAATCTGTATAAGTGCTAATATTTTCATGCAAATACAAATATGTTTTATCACCGTATTATAATTTAGCACTGATAAATATAGGTTTTATCAGTTTGTTTGTAATTTAATGCTCATAAAAACTTATTAACAAATATTAAAAATGCATACTAAATATTCAAAAATATAAATTATGTATATTAGAACGAATATATAATATTTTTATTAATATTTAGATATTAAAAATATTAAAATAAAAATGCATAAATATTAATATGAACATTTTAAAACCATTAAAAGTTATTGAATAAATATGTATGGATTAATATTAAAAATGAATAAATTTAAAATATATTGAATGACTAAATATTAAAAATGACTAAATTATACAAATATTCAACACTATTAATCAATATCATTAATAGAAAAATAATATTATTTGAATGAATGTTAAAAATTAGTGAAATTTAAAAATAATAAATTTAATAAATTTCACAAATATAAAAAATGAATAAATATTATTAATTATGTTTGTAATTAAAAATTTATTAATTATTATTTTATAAAAATAAATTCAATACAAATAACTTATTTAAATTAAAACAATTTTAAAAATAGTAAATATTATTGAATGAATACATATATATATGTATAATTAAAACCTAAAATTGAATAAACTACAAAATTTTGAAATAAAAAATAAGAAAATGAATAAAAAAAGTATTATAAATATTATTATTTAAAGAATAATATTAAATGAATGAAATCATAAAATGAGTGAAATTTAATAATTAAAAAATGAATATATTGTGAAAAAATTAAAAAAATGAATTATTATTATTAATTATATAATCAGAGAGTCTCAAGTGTGGGTTGGATCCTAGCCCACATCCACTAATTTATTAAAAACATATAGAAAATGTATGAGGGGAATAAATGACAAAATGAAGTGGTATGGACACCATAATAAACATGAAAAACAAGAGAAATAGAGATCAGTTACAACTAGAATGCTTGTTTCACCAGATCTGGGACCTAAAAAATAATCTTGTGGACTATGATCACCCAATGCCCCTTCCTCTTGGATGTCAACCCATCACCAGGTGTTTGTTTCCTTCCATCTCATTTCATCATCAGCTTGATGGTCATTGATGTAATTTGGTGGGGTGAGATACTCAAGAGACAAAAGATATGGTTCACCAACCAGACATGAACCCTCCTTCAAGTTAGAGGTTCTCCTTGAATTTAATGTCTTATTACACATTACATGTTTTTTATTGAATTTATAAAATAAATCCTTCATACTATTTGATCTATTTAAAATTTCATGAAGCATAAGTGAGTTATCCGATACATTCAAATGTACCTGGATCAAGGATTTCATTATCCCAATTTTTTTAAGCCTTACTTGACCTCCCTTCGGAGAGACCAAAACATAAACTACATGGGTTTCTGTAATGGTTTCATTATTTTAATTCTGTTAACCATCCTATCTTTATGAATACTTCATTAATTCAAACCCAACATCATTATTCTATATGAATCCCACAAGAATATTGAGACTTTGAATCTTTCTTTCCCATTGAACTTAATCATGTTGAGTGATTTTATCCCCAGTAGAGTTTCTATTTTTGGACTCAAACACTTGTTGTGTTGTAGGAGGATTCATAGTCTCCTTAGTGCTATCAGGGCTCATTGTGGACATATCCACATGGGGCATATCAACAATATCTTTATGGAGAGTCCCTTAATCCATAGACAATATATTATATATAGATCCTTGATAAGCTCTATCAGTCTTCTTTTCACCATTTAATGTTATAAGACCTGGGGTCTTGGCGTGTCCTTTCTTTCACTTATTATGGTGATCAATGGTTGATCCCTATAAGGACTTTTTCCCTTTCTATTACTAGATAACATGAAGAGATAATCAACAAGATCATATGGATCTAAGTTATCTTCATCCAAAGAGTCCTAGACTAGCCATTCTTCATAGGTAGCTTGTGGTTGTGCTACCACATGATCATCTTGATGAGGAACCTTATGCTCACTAGCCTCCCCTATATAAAATTTGTGGATTACATACAATTGGATGGAGATATTTTATTAACATAAAATTCCATATCCAATCCATCCTTATTTTCAATATCATGTATTTTGAAATTACAAGTATCAAAAAAATTTACATCCCTCTTACAGTATATACATATGATCTCTCCTTCATGTATAAGAACATAAACATAAGAGGATATAACAATATTCATAGCACTAGGATAATGAGGATCGTTTATAGAGTATCTATCCACCTTGAGTTTAAACATACTAGTGTTAATTATATGATTGGGATTCCTAAATATTGATAAATACATGTTACTATGAAATTTCCCATTAGTATTCCCAATGCATTTTCATTTCAAACATAGATCATTAATTTTCTCACACTAAATTGTTAACTCAAGATTGAACTAAGAAGCAATAATGAAATATTGTCTAAACCATGGGAGAAGAGATATCAACTTCAACCAAAATTCTACTGAAGTGGACATACCTAGCACGTTTGGTAGTTCCTATCAAACTTGATTGGAACACCAACTACTAATGTTATATCCCAAAGGGTGGGGGCGTTCTAGGAGAAACATCTTAGCCAAAGAAATAAAATCCATGTTTTAGTAACTGCTTTATTTTCCAGTAGTTGATCAAATAATGGGTATTAATCTTATATACTCATAAAACCTAGCTTAATCAAAAAAGTTCAAAAACTTTATGATTTTCCCTTAACATAATTGGAAGTTAAAAAGATGTTAAAAAATACCTTACCGATTTTGGTGATTCGCAATCCCCAAATCCACAGGTATGATTTAATCAATTATGTAATTTTTCAAGACTCTACATGTTCTTCTTCTTTAAGACAATCAACTTACAAGAATTGAAAATTTTCATTCCTCAAGACATTCCTCAGAAACAATTGAAATAGGTTCAATAAAGGAAAGTTCCATATTCTTCATAATCCTATTGATTGGAAAATCATACTCATTTTTAATATTAACGAAAAATATTGGTGACCATCGTGACTAAGGGATCGATCCCTCTAGTTAATCAAAGTTTTCACAGCTTGATTCAAGGTTTCCACTTCAATCAAAGTCGAAGGTGAGGCATCCAACTTGATAGTGTCATCACCCTTCTTCCATGGACCAATGAAAATATATATTAGATCGAAGAACCATTCTGGATCGAAGTTTTTTCCCATCAAAGACCATATTCACCATTGATTTCTATAGTTATAAACACATGTTTTGTTACATCCTCTTATTAACTATATATATTATTTAAAAATTACAAATAAATATATATTAAAATGAAAATGAATGCATATTAATAGTGTAAATTACTACCATATTAAAAACCATAAAAGTTAATGAACAAATATGTTTTCATAAATATTAAAAAATTAAAAAATATTAAATGAATAAATATTAAAAATGAGTAGATTGAAAAAAAAAAATATTTAATATTATTATTGAGTAAATAATATTATATAAAGAATGTTAAAAATGAGTAAAATATTATAATAATAAAGATGATTAGATTAAAAAATATTAAAAATTAATAAGTATTATTAAATAAATTAATTAATAAAAATTTGAAAATGATTATAGATTAATAGTAAAATAAATATACATTAATTTATAATTATTACTAAAATATGAAAAATATTAATGAATAAATACATATATATATATATATTAAAAATAGTTTAAAACTACTAAATGATTAATTAATCAAAATAAATAAATTACAAAATAGTAAAAATTAATTAATATTTATAATGAATAAATAAAATAAAATGAATAAAAAATAAGTGAAATTTAATAATTAAAAATCAAATAAATTGAATAAATTTTAAAAAATTGAATAAAGAATATTATTATAATTATAAAAATTATTAAAAAATATAAAACATTTTATTGTATATTAAATTGAAATTAGATCCCGATTAAAATTAAATTTAAATATAAAATATTTCTAATAAATTACTAATTAAAAATGAATACATAATACATGAAACAATATATATATACAAAAAAATAAAACTAAAATGAATAACTATTAACATTAATATATAAGAATTTTCTAAAATTAACAAATAAAAATGTATAAATAAATATTACAATTGAATAAATTATAGAATAATATAAAATGAATAAATATATCCCATGTTAATAAATATTTAAAATTAATTATTATCAAAATTGAATAAAATACAAAAAATATTAGAAAATAATAAATGTCATGATTGTGTGTTTGTGTTTTTGTGTTTGTGTTTATATATAAATTGCATTAATCGAGCATAATAATTTTGATATATATGTACGTAAATTAAAAAACGGAGTCTTATATAACAATATGTGTATGTTTATATTAATTCATATATATATATATATATACACACAAAGAGATACATAAATATACATTGTTATTAATGTTTCAAGAAACATTAATATAAGAATTTGTTATTATATAAATAAGAAAACATAATTGATGATCAATCTTTATTTTTAATATGGATTATATTCTCATGTATATGTAATTTTTCATATATCATCCCAAGATTTGATTTGATATGTGGTTTAACTCAAATGGACACCCAAATAAAAGACTATTTCCAATTGATGTTCATGTCCTATTTTCAACTTATGAGAGATCGTTAATTTATTTATTGAAATTTTATGTCATCAAATTGTTATTAAATGTAAATTACTCAATGAAAATTACATATTATTAATTAATGTTATATTTTAATAATTTTATAATCCATTTTCATTCAACATCTTATATATCAAGTTAAAATGGTTATTTAGTCTAATATAAATCATATTTAATAAAATGTATTCTATTAATAAAAATATTGCTATATTTATATATCAATATATTATTTTTAATGATATATAATTTTTTATGAAATATAAATTTTATTAGTACTAAAATAGCATGGATAAAAGTCACACATTTTCATTACTAAAAAATGAATTTATAATGGTGTTTTTTATCATTTATAAAATAAAAAAAACTGAAAAAGGTATGCTTTTATCCATGATTATAACTAGTGGTGATAAAGTTACCCCATTTATCGATACCTTTTTAGAACTTATAATTGTACCCTTTATCAGTTCTCTTAGTTATTGTTGTTAAGGTTCAACTGAATGTTTCCTAATTTATAATAGTATGTGTTATGTTTTATTTTATAAATTATTTTTCTTTCATAACTACTACATTCACATGAAAAATACAAATCCAATATCAATACTATAGATCAACCCTCCCAAGACATATGACTTATACATAGCCTTCCTCTCTTATATGTCCACCTATCTAGAGTCGCTCAAAACCATCTACCACATCCATCTCATGCATTCCTCATTCTACCTTCCTCAACAAATTTTTTCTTTCTATTTCAATTTCCTCCACAAATACTAATCCATCGAAAGTTCATCACATAATCCATTTCATTTTATATTATAATTAGTTATTCTATTTCAAGGACACATTATCAAACATAATTAGGTTTATTAAAAATCCCCCTCTATGGTCGCAATCTCATCGCCAATTAAAGAACTCCTTTTAGAAAATTCTAGAAAACCTATAAATCTCAAAAGGAACCATCGATTGAATTCAATATTTCCAACTTCTCATCCAGACATATTTTTGGAACACTATAACATACATCTTATAATTTGTGGAAAATATATGTCATTATTAATATATAATTTCTCCACAAATCTCTATATATCGATTAATTATATAGATGTCATCCTTATGTGATATCTCCTTAAGTTGTATTTCCTTTTCTTCTCTTTTGATTCATCATTCATTATGATGTCTATTATAAGTAGTTGTATAATTTTTATTATTTCTAAACGAATCAAAAATTTCCTACTGATGTATGTCAAATTGGAGATTAATTCGTTCATCTTTATAGATAGTTTCTGAAATTTAAAATTTTGTATTTACCTATTCATTATCATTCCTTACTTTTTTGAAAAATTAATTTTTATTATACTCTCCCTAAATTTTATAGGATATTATATTACTCTCCCTTTGTGACTAAAATATATTCATAGCTTTTGTCTTATCAATCTTGTTCCATGACTAATAGTTTACTCAATATTTTATTCCATTTAGTTCATAAAACAATATAATTCCTCCTCAAGTGTATATTTTTTTATGATAAATCTCATTCCATGCAATAATATATAGCAATAAATAACTATAATGTGTTGTTAATAAAATAATCAATGTTTTAATTAATTTGATAGTATACCAAAGAATTAAATAGTATGGATAACATTATAATTTCAAATCCTTTGCATATTCCTAATTTGAATGATTTTTTATTTTATATTAAATTTTTTATATTTTTTTTACTATCATGTTCATTTTCTTATAATATAATATATATACATTTATTTTTTATGCAATGATATTCCCCATAAATATATGACTAATATAGCTGTGAAATTATCATGTTATTTCATAATCCACATACCATATATTGAATAACTATGTTTTGATGTTCCTTTTTGTCAAAAACTTTACATCAATCAATATTATTCTACTTCAAATAGTCTAATGGTCTGTAAAATAAAGGGCCTCCTTGAACAAAAACTAAATCTTGAAATGTATTTTTTATAAAAACTTCCCAACTCCCATGAATGTTTGATTTTATCTTTGTGAATTTATTTTATTTTTCTCTAGTATTTATAAAACAATTCAATATTGTACCAAAAACATAGAATAAAGAAATATCTATATAAATATAATAAATTTATACATTCAAAGAAAACTTATTATTTATATTTTTCTATTCAACCCATAATTTTCTTAAAATAAATTTCCTTACACCTGGACTTATTTTTTATTCAGTAATAAATTCATATTTTAGTTTGTATTATTTTAATCAAACACATATTCACTCATTTTTTATAGTTATAAATTTTCAGGACATCTATTATTTAGATTTTCATGAATTATTAAAGAAACACATGGACCAAAATGTCATAAATGATTGAAAATAAAAAATATGATGTAAGAAAGGTAGGAATCAATGGATTTTGAATATTAAAAGTAAATATCGTAGTGTCATATGTGTGATCCTATGCCCTTTCCCACTTCAATTAAAGATAAAAAATAACAATGTGAAATGAAAATGTCTCAAATATCACAAAATACTACAATAGTGTTATTACATTATTAAAGTTTCCTATATTCCCTATGATCAGAAAAATTTGGTAAAGAAAATATAATGTTCTATTCACTTACAATTAATTCCTAATATTATCTTCAACATGTTGAATCCATTTTTCATTCCATCATCAATAGTTAAAATGAATATTTATTTCCCTTTTATATGGTTACTAGAGTAATTATTTGAATGCTTATCATTTAACTGAAATATATGCATTGATTATTTTTCAAGCTCAATATATTCAAAAATAGCATGATTTAAAAATAATTCACCAGCTAAATGTGAAAAAATATAAAAAAATTCAGTATCAATAACTGACTCCATCAACTACTTCTATTATAAATCAACCTTTACCCTTGATGGTGGAAAGGCTGCAACAGATGTTTTATATACAAAAATAGAACAAAAATGTTACAGGTATCTTCTTATATATTTCTTCCATTACTAATTTTTTTTAGTGATACTATGATATAATGTATTAATCTATTATTATTATATATTAAAAAATCACACCCACATTATAGATTCATATACTCATTTTAGTTCATGATATTATAACCAATTATCTAGTTTTACTACCACAACCCCAACATATATTGATATTATTATTTTACCAAGTAAAAGTAAAATACATCAATATAATTGTGAGAAAATGAAAAAATATCTCTTTAATTAATCATATAATCAATAAACTTCCATATTTTTTCTATATCAACATGAAATAATTTAATTAACTAACTCACATACTAGTTCGTCATAGATTTATGACCATAAAAAATCCACATCAACATTGCATCATCAATAATAGGTTTCTCTTATATTAATGAGGGTACCAAAAAATATGGTATCATTTCAAACTAATTCATTTTCATATTAATTTACCTTTTTTCTTTTGAATAATAATTTTACCAATAAATTTTAACAATGAACTCCCTATTGATAGTGATAATGGTATGCACTTATTTGACATTAACATGTTCAAATTATATATATATATATATATATAATACATCATATATTATTTATTTCATTAAAATATTTATATTATAAATATTAAATGTATATTACTTATGATGAAAATAATTCTGCAGATGAACAGAAAAAAAAAATATAGAAAAATTTGTGTACACTAGGTGAACAAATTGGTATTGCATAACCCATTACATGTTTTCAATATATGTTTTTTTATTCTTTAAATTTTAATTAAATTTATTTTGAATGAAAATAGGTTAAATATATATTGGTGATCCTCACCACTATTTCATGTATTATTGGTATATATTGTTCTTTGAAGAAAGAGATAAACAATACAAAATACAAAATTCTCAGGGTTTTTCTCTATGTTATTCTCATGGTACAATCCAAATTTGTGATTTTTATGACACATATGAATACCTAAAATACCTTATTTTATATGATAAGTCAAATAATCAAGAAAATATTATGTTCTTATCCACCTATACAATAAAAAGTTCAATTTTACATTAATTGGATGAAAATTAGATAATTCTGTGGATGATGGATGTGGTCCCTATATTTACAAGCTTAATGAAAAAATTAACGTCGTATTAGAAGATTAATGGCACCAAATGGTCAAGACAAAAAATGAAACATCCTATATGTCTTTTAATATTCAATTTAATTACATAATATAAACCAATATTTTAGGTACATTAATTATATTTTTCCTTTGATTAGTGGATTTATTTTTTATTTTTCTCAATTTACACTTTTTCCCACACCAAAAAATGATATGGAATCCTATATTAACTCTATCATTGTAAAAAATATAAAACCAGTGTTTGATGAATGAAATAACCCAATTAATGATTTTATAACTATAATACATTTATTTAATATAAATTCAGTCCTAGATTTAAAGCAATGTCTAATTAGATGAATAAGTTCTGATTCACATATATACATCTTTCCTACAACATTATAAAATGGTATGTTAATTGTTTTTGATATTGAAAATGTTAATGAGTAGATATATATCGTTATAAAAACATGATAAGGTTGCCTATAATGAACAAATTAACTTAATACTTATATATCATTCATTAAAATGATCTATAATTTTTCCCACACATAAAGAGAAATATTCTTATAAAGTTTACCTCAGTTATAATTTATACCATTAAAAGATCATAAAGTAACAAAAGGAGAGTAATATTCATACCATATTCAATTCCAACCTTATAAATATGTAATACTCTAACATTCATAATGACTATTACAACACTTTTTTATTAATGTATATACAATTTTTTAATCTCAATATTTTCCCCTATTTATATTTAATCAAAAAAAATAAGTCATTGGTTTTATATCAGTTTGAAAGACTCTTACCTAATAGATGTGCATGATGGTACACTTTTTGGAAAAAATATTATTTTTCATCCATCTTTCACTAATGTACTAAGATACATGATTCATAATTATCACGATGCAATGTACATTTATAACTATGATGGATATTCATATTCGTTCCTCACATCCACATGTAACCTTTTTTAAGATAATATTACCCTGTTTTTTAAAACATTAAACATTTATATAGAGTATTGAACCCAAATATTGTCAAGGTTTTTAAACATCAAGGTTGTCCAATAAATTAAACATTTAAATGATGGTATTATGTTCTGGGAAGTATCAAGTAGGTATCATTTTTTATCTTCAAATTGATTTTATATTTTATTTACATCATTTTTTAAGGGATTAAATTAATTGTGATCTACTTATTTAGGAATTTTACACACCATTGAATTTTAAAAATGTAGATTTCATCATGTCTATATAAGTTTATTCCTTTAATATCTATATAAAATTTCGATATCTACTTGTATAAATAAGCTATTATCATCTAAAATACCATATAATGTATATAATCCTCATTTATATAGATTTGTAAATAACATCATGATTTATGAACATTGGGGTGTTGATATCTCATGATCACCTTAAATGAAAAACATTATATTCTCAAAATCATTCACAAAAAAAATAACTACATCATGTATGGTTCAGGAAAGATATTTTACACATAAATGATGAGGTAATGGAACAAGAGTATCAAATAATGGTGTTGTAATGGAAAATAGAAGTGATTTCCCTTATAATCCAACACTTTTGGTTAAATACCAGGATCACCATAGCATTGAAATATGCAAACAATCATTTTTAATAAAATATCTATTTAAATACAACAATAATTTTCATTAATTAGTCACAAAAACTCTATAGGGAACACAAAAAATATATGAAAGTTAGAAACTAGTACACGATTGAATAATGTAGTATGAATGTTTACATATTTTAATATTTGAGGATACTTAGTGAATATATAGTTTTCAAATTCCATATAGGTATCCTCAAGTTTACATATTGTACTTATATTTTCCTGGTGAAAAAATCATAACATATCCAAATGGATCCAACCATGTAAACATTTGGTTGAAAAAACAATATCTCCCAAACAATGTTTACCACATAGTTTGAAGAAAATTCAACTAACCTCAAGAACTACATCTCACATTTTCTAAATTTACTATAAAAAATTTTCTATAATTGGAAATGAAAAGAAGATTATATAAAGTTATGGTTTTGATATTCATTGATTGAAATATGTTCCCCCATAACTGGAGACTTGTATTATCTTTGAATATTTCTCTATAAAATTAGAGGTATGAGTTCTTTTAATGATATCTTGACTATCAGTCATACCATCCATAAAAATTTTCAAGAATCCTACTATTCTTTAGGACTACATCAAGATGATAAAGAATAAACTATAGCTGTTACAAAGGCTTTAAATTGGGAAACAAATAATTCCTTGCATAGGTGGTTTTCTAACATGATATCCTCAAACATATTTTCATGAAAAGACCATGTGTAGTGTAACACCTAGAAAATAATTTTTGAATATGTCGAATATATTCAGTAAAAAATGTTACTATTCAAAGGTATATGAATTTTTTATTACTACATTAAATTAACCTTTTTATGTGTACTTCTTCTAACATAAATTTTAATTATATAATGGAATGAGTTTACCTTTTCCTATCATTAGTAATTTTTATTAATTCACTACATTCAAAATATCATTTAAAATTGTATATATAATACCAAATATTAAATTTATATATATATTCATAATCAATATATAGTGTTATTCTGTATATATTTACTCCAATTTGTATAAAGTGAAGAGATATGTTTTTAGTTGACACAATCTACTTAACATGATATTTATGTATATGTATTACATATTTTCTACCATGTGATGGTTTATTAACATTTCATTTTTTCAATTTATAATATTTATCTTTACATATAACATAAATTTTTAAATATTTCATATATTATGTGTAACACTAAAATCTATTTACAATTGGTATATATAATATATAAATACAATTTTATATTTATATAAACAAACATAATATATAATACCCATTTATCTTTTCAAAATTTATTGATGTTGTATGCATTTCATGTATTTTTAATAGTGCCCTATTCAATTTTCAAAGGTATTTCAGTACTATAAATATTCATCTTGATCTGTTGAAAATAGGAATTTTTCCTTCAAATATAAAGATATATCAAAATATTTTCATTACTACTTATATACATTAATTATTTTACTTACTACTTTTTTCATATGTTTTTTTAGTAAATACAAATTAGATCCTATAAATAATTTTTTAATTGGAATAATCTGATTTTGATTAATTATATGTTGAAAAAATATAATTACTTAAATAGAAACTGAAATTAACATATATTTAAATCATTAAACTAGTAAAAATATTTATTCCCTCTTCTACATGTATTGTAGTTGAATTTTTTTAAAAAAAATCATGATTTGTTTGAAATAAATAATTCATTTAGTCATATATACTTCCATTATTCACATAGAATGAAAATATATTTTCATTGTCCATGGTAATAAATTTTTCATTTCATTATACTTTTTTTAAGTTATAGTCTTCCACCTTCACATATATATTTTTATAAAAAATGTTTTTCTACTTATATAGATTATTATTTTAACTAGATTATTTAAGAATATTTTTATATTTTTTCATGAATACTAATGATATGATAAAAATGTTTCCAATTCAGTACACTATGGTTCTAATAAATTCTATGTTATAAATTTATATATTTTTATGTAGAGACTACAATTATTATTTCTTTGAAGTGATAAAATAGTTACAAACTATATGGACTATAACACTACAAACAATTTATTATATGTTTCTATTAAATACTTTTAATTCAATATATATCTTACATTTTATGAATCCTTGTTTCTATGTTAATCAATACTTGTTTATTTATTGGATAAAGTCCCAACCTACACATTAAACATAAATTTTCCACATCTTTGTTTGAATTTCAAAAAATAACCATCTACGGTTGTGATCAGTAAGTAATTTAGAGTCTGATAGGACAAACATGTTTTTTGGAGAATAGTAACATACCCTTATGAATATTAATATGAATAGTAATATGACCCTTATAAATATTAAATCATATAATTATTTGATTTTCTTTAGGTTATAAGGTAATGATATATTGATTAATTTTTCAAGGCATTAAAAAATGAGTTATAGATTTAAATTTTTATTTTTGAATAAATTATAAATTTATTTAAAATTTAATTTTTAATATTTTGATAATTATTTTCAAAAAATAGATTTCATTTTTTTATTCTGCACGTCAAAAAATTGTTGGGGTGAATTTTTTGGAATTTTCTAAAATACATGAATTTTTCGTGAATAGTAAAAATATAGTTTTTAGTTTTTATTATGTTTAATGACATCATAATGATGTAACAAATAAAATAAAATGGTGGTAGACTTGTACAAAGTAAAATATGATATGAGGTGTCCCAATTGGCTAATATATTTCGAAAATACCAATGGAAATCCCATGGATTTTCAAAAACCACTAATGAGGTGTCCTTCGAAATTAATAAAAAACTCCCTCTCATTTCCTATAATTACACACTCATTCCTTCGTTTTCATACATTAAAAACTATTTATCCTAGATTATATTTTATTTTTACCACCCTATGAGTTTTACCAAGGTGTCCTCAAGCCCCCAAGGTCTCAACCTTCATGTTTTGGGAGTTACCTTACAAGGTATAGGTATCTACACCCTTCTCTTTTTAAAGCATTCATTTTATGTTATTCTCTATTTATTTTCAATTGGATTATATTAGGATATGTCATTATATATCCACATTTCATTCCATATTATTTATGAATTATGATATACCCCTTCTCTCTTATAAAAATATTTTATGAATTTTTAAGTGATGTCGGTAGGCTGGCGAATTTTCGTGAGGGATTTCTCAACATTCATTTTATTTCACGTTCCTTTATTTTATTTTTATTTCATCATCTACCCTCATCCAAATTATTTGATAATTATAGTACCTTACATGAAACGGAATTTTATTTTTCTAATGGAATATTTTATCATCATATATCTTTTCTCCCACATCTTATACTAAAAATGAAAACACCATCTGAGATGTGTTAATTTATCACATTCAAGGACGACGGGTTCTCAGTTTTTATTACCGTTTTTAATTCTATTCAACAAAAAAAATTTATGGTTGAACTAGATAATAATATATTTATTTCATATTTTTTAATTTTCTATAATCCATACACACTCATAATAAAAAATAATAATACAAAACAAGTTTGTTTTGCACAAAACTGCCTGGTTAATCCAAGCGTTTAACATTGTCTTTTATCAAACACGACATCCTCATGTTAAGTAACACAAAATCATTATAAGATCATTTATAATTTCAATAATAATATATAAACAATTATTTATGTTTTACCACATTTCAAAAAAACTTCCATTCATGAATACAAGTAAACTGATCATGAAGCCCAAGGAAAGAAATGCTTCTAAAAACATAAAATTAAACCTATTAAACCCATCAAAAATGACATTAATAAAACTAATAAGGATAAATTAAATCAAAAAAAATTAGAGGAGGTTCTGTAATTATTTATTAATGAATATATATTGTATTATTCAGGTCATTAAGATCAAAAGAAGAACACATTTGGGCATAAGGTAAGGGGTTTCTCATCTCACATTTATTACTGTCAGATTTCCATTGTTCACTACGTATCTCTTGTCAGTGGTTTATTTTTACTACCATTTGATATATAATATAATTATTATATTTATATTAATGATATTTAGTACGTAACTAGATGATTATTTATCAATAGTTTATAATGTTGTAAGGTACTTGGTTTCGGTTTCCATTTCATTGTGATTTACATGGTATTGTGCATCAAATCATTCTTCTGTGGCATACCTTTTACCCCATTTGGATAATTTTTCATTTGAAATTGTAAATATATTATATATTTCTTTTATGTTTTCATGTATATGATTATTGTCTTAATCCATATACCCTTTTACATATGGTGTTTGTTTGGAATGGTTTTTTAACTATGGAAATATTGATGAATCTGTATCCTCTACACTATACAGATATTGAAAAGGTATATTGTACATGTATTAAATATATGTATGGATAATTATTTGGACTTGCAGTGATTTTTGGGGCCCTCTATATCCCCTCTATACATCGAGAGGTCTCATTAGACATATCAGTTGGCAACAAACCCTTCGATATTGTTTCCAAAAATCAGACGGGTTTCAACCAATAGACTTAAACTGTTTCAATGGTATAGTGGTGTTATGTGCTAGATACATAAAATCCAATTAACTGTCATATCTCTTTATTCATCTTTATTAATTATTATCCGTGATGTTTTCGCTATGACAATATCTATGGATGAAGTTTCATTCTTAGTTTATTAATGGAATGTATTTTTTCTTTAATCACCATGACATGTTGACTATGATAATTGGATTATGATTCAATTATCTTTTATTCATACTTCTTCTATTTTTAACTGTTACTAACCATTTTATCTCACCCCTTTCATTAGTTTAGCATGAATAGGTTATGAAGATGAGACTTTTTATTGAGTTCACCTTGATGTTGTTTCTTGGTTTTTGTTATGTGTTGTATTTTTTACCTTTATCAATTTAATATGAGTTATATGTATGTATATTGGATTGTCAAGACTACTTAACTGATGGTTACTTCATGATTTTGTTCATTTTAATCATTCTAATGTAATAATTAATGCACCGTATCCATGCTTCTAGGTTGGTTCGTTACACTTTGTGTTAGAGAAAGTTTAGTAGGAAACATAGAAACTAGATTTAGATTACATAGAGTAGGGAACAAACTCCTAAGATATTATTTGAGGATAAACATACAAGAACATCTTGGTATTTTGTTAAAGAAAAGATTATGTGGATCTTTCTTTAAAATACATCCTTTTCGGGATACTACAAGTAGATGTGGTTCTTGAAAAGATGTGACATGGTGTAAAAACTTTCACAATGATTTTTGGGTTTGATTGTGGGTATCCTGATACACAAAAATGGGCCTTAATGTGCACCTTCATTGACACTCCTAGAGGATATGCTTAGAATAATTCACATTTTCTTTACAAACCCTTATAAAGTATTTAAATGTAAATATAAACAATGTTTATGATGATGAGATTAGTTACACATAAATTTTTAGATTATATTGATTGTTTTCTAGTTATAAATTATGAACTATGACCTAATATAGTTTATTCCATTATTTAGTGATGGATCCTAATAAAAGAAGGGGGAACAATACCCGCAGACAATGTAGGGATTACCCTGCCGAACAAGTCAGCACAGTCAATGTCAGAGCAGATCGGATCATGATCATATTGGGATAACTTACTCAGACTATGAATAATAAAAATGCTACAGCTACAATATATTATTTCATGTAGCATAAGCCCCTATATTTAGTGGGACTACTAATCTGATGGTAGTTAATCAGTGGATCAAGTCACTTCATGAGATATTTCTGGCATTAAGATGCAATGAGAATGAAAAAGTTAGTACTGGTAGTATGTTGACATAAGGGTGATTATAATCAATTGTGGTTCATGATCAATAATACCACAGAGGAAGAATAAATATAAGATATTGAATGTATAGATTTTAAGGAAAAATTCTTTGACAAATATTTCCCTTGTGAGAAACAAACTGAAATGAAGTGAAAATTCCTTAGCCTAAAGGAATGGGAATAAGCGAGTGTTACGGAGTATGAGGATACCTTAACAATATTACCCATGTATATTATATATTACATATGTTATTTGGAAGACAAGATTGATCATTTATTTTATGTTCTTATAAAAATTCTTCAAAGGGCACTATCTTCTCAAACATTTTCATCATATGATGAAATTGTATCAAGTGCCATGAAAACAGAGAATGAATTTTCATGACCAATTTTTTTCAAGAAATCAAGTTACAAAGATTCATTATACCAAAAATGTAAAATAAAACACACCAATAAAGAAAAATTATATGAATCAATTTCCATTATATGAGAACTGTGAAAAGAATCATCCTAAGAAATGTATAAACGGCATGGAAATTTGCTATAAGTGTAGAGAAAAGAGTTATAGATCTGGTAAATGAAAGGGGAAGATACAATTCAAAGATGTTCCCTACAACATTTTTAGAGATATGGGACACTATGAAAATGATTCTCCTAAGCTCCAAGGATACATGCCTCAGAAAAGGCCATGATAGAAAGAGAAATCTTATGCGGTTACAACCAGAGAGGTTAAAGTTCCTAATAATGTAGTGGTAGGTACTTGAATTGTTTCCTCAAACTTAGAAAATGATTTATTTGATTCTATATCATCACTTTCATTTATATCTTATATGTTTTTTAGGGAAATTATACATGACCAAATTGATTTAATAAAGGAGTTGATAGTCAAAACTCCTAGGGGTGTATCATTGCAATAAGGTTGTATCGATTAGTTCCCCTCATGACACATAAACATGATTTAGTGGAAAACCCTTTCATCATACCAATGATTTACTTTCATATAATTCTCGGTATGAATTAGCTATCAAATTATAATGTGAAGATCTACTAAAATAAGAAGGATGTTACGATTTTTGAGAATGTTGTTGAATCTTTTATCTTTAGAGAAGAAACCTCACTGTTTGATTCTTATCTAGATCCTCCCTCAGTAGTTCTATTAAAATAAATTCTTGGAGAGGACGATAATACAATATATATGGGTGAGGAAAGAAATATTAAAATAGAAGACATACCTATTGTGCAATAATACATTTATGTATTTTCCGATGATTTTCCTAGATGTCCTCTAGAGCGATAAGTTTATTTATCTCTTGATTTAATACCTGGTGAAAGACCGTTATATAAGACTCCTTATAGAATAGACACTATTTAATTAGTGGATATAAAGACACAACTAGATTAATTGATTGAAAAATGATTTATATAACCTAGTGTTTCTCTATTTGGAGCCCCTTTCCTCTTTTTCAAGAAGATAGATGGATCTGTGAGGCTATGCATTGATTACAAGAAAATCAATGCTATTATAATAAAGAAAAAGTATCATATACCATAGATTGATGATTTATTTGATCAACTTCATGGATCCCAATATTTTTTGAAGATTGAAATTTGATCTGGATATCATCAGTTGTGTGTGATGAAGGAAGATATTCCAAATACATAATTTCGAACCAGTCATGGGAATTATGGGTTTATAGTAATGCTTTTTGGACTGAATAATGCATCCTTTGTTCTCCAGGATCTAATGAATATAGTTTTCAAGGAATATCTTGATGAATGTTTTGTGGTATTTATCAATGATATCATGTATAATTCAAAAGCTACGAAGACCATGAAAATCACTTGAGAATTATTCTAAAAACTCATAGACGAAATGAATTATATGGGAAGTTTAGAAAGTGTGACTTTTGGCTTCAATTAGTTTCTTTTCTTGTAAATATTCTCTCTAAGGATGAAATCTTAGCTAATACTTTGAATAAAAAGGAAATCCAAGAATGGAACATGCAAACTAACATAACTGAGGTACGTAGTTTTATTGGTTTAGCAGGTTATGATTGGCGTTTCGTTCAGAATTTCACCCGACTGGCTAGCCTACTAACCAAGATCACACATAAAGTGTTTAATATTGTGAGGAAAAAAGAATTTACAGAATGATTTGAAGATTTGAAAATATGTCTGGTTAATGATCCAATTTCGACTCTTCCATCATGAAATGATGAATTTGTGATATATATTGATGCATCAATGAATGGAATGGGTTGAATCCTAATGAAAAATGATAATGTCATTTATTATGCATCAAGGAAGTTGAAGAATCATGAGAAAAATTATCCTACTCAAAATCTTGAGTTAGAAACCAAAATATTATCTCTGAAAATATCGATACATTACCTCTATGGTGAAATATGTAATATATATATACGGATCACAAGAGTTTTAAATACATTTTTATAGAGAAATAACTAAACATTAGGAAAAGGAGATGGATCATGTTACTCAAAGACTATGATTTTTCAATACACTACCACCCAAAAAAGACAAATAAGGTGGAATATGCATTATACAGGAAAGATCAAAGACTTTTGACCCAAATAAGGATTGAGAGAGATCCTATATTCGTGGATCTACTAAAGATTGATATGGAAATTTTTATGGAATGAGAAACATATTCCTTCATTCAAATGATTGCTAAACCATCTTTACTAGAGAAGATAAAATGCTCTCAATCTGATGATGAGAATCTACCAAAGAAAATTAAAGTTGTTGAGGATATATGATTAGTAGAATTTGTATATATGGTTGGAGTTTTAATATTTGGGAAGAGGTTATGCTTTTCATTAGTAGTTAGTCTGAGTTTTATGTAATGTTTTAAGCCTACGGGTAATGAATTCCTCTAAGTAGTAAGGTCCATGTAATGCTTACACCTACGAGCCTTGTAAGGGTTCCACCTCACCCCTTGAAAAGATGGATTATCATAATAAATAAATAAAAATGAAGGTCTTCGGGCCATTGGTGGATAGATGATTTACCACTTGAGCTCCTGGAAAGACATTATGTTAATAATGTTGTAATACTTCATGGTGAACCTCTATCAATTGTGTCTGATCAAGATCCCCATTTTACATCAAAATTCTGGAAAATTCTCTATAAGGATTTGGATAATGAGCTTCAATGATTACTGCTTATCACCGCCAAATTGAAAAATAGTCTAAAAGTACTATTCAAACACTGGAAGACATGTTGAGATCATTTTTTCATTATTTTCAAGGTATGTGGGATAAAAAAATTCCTTTGGTGGAATTTTCCTACCCTATTAGTTTCTATTCTAGCATTAAAATGATGTCATATGAAGAATTATATGGTTAGAGGTGTCGAACTCCAACTTTTTGGGATAATGTTTGTTAGAGGAAATTTATAGGACCCAAACTTATAGAAGAAATAGCTGGAAAGGTAATCAAAATTCAGGCTCATATTAAAGAATCCCAAAGTAGGAAAAAGAGTTATGTTGACAACTGGAAAAATGATTTGGAATTTCAAGTAGGAAATCATGTCTTTCTAAAAGTATCTTTTTGGAAGGGTGTCTTACGGATCGATGAGAAAGGGAAACTGAGCCCCAGGTACATCAGACCATTTGAAATTTTGGAAAGGATCGGAGTTGAAGATTACCATTTAGAAATTCCAAAAAGTCTCTCCAAAGATCATTATGTGTTCCGTGTGTCATTGCTAAGTAAATACATGTTAAACCCAACAAATGCCTATGAAGAAATAGATATAGAACCTAATTTTTAATTCTGTGAAGAGCCTGTCGATATTTTTGACATAAGGGAGCATGCAAGGAAAAATCGGATAACTCATCTAGTAAAGGTTTTTTGGAGAAACCATAAAATGAAGGAAGCGACATGGGAAACTATGGATGTTATGAAGAAGAACGACCCATAGCTTTTTGAAGGGCATTATACATGAAAAAAAAATTGAGGAAGAAATTTATAAAGGTGTAAATAATATAACACCCTAAAAATTTTATGGTATGTTTCTATTAAATACTATCAATTAATTATATAGACTATATTTCATGAGGCACTGAGTCTCTATGAAACAACACCTTTTTATTTAGAGTAGAAATTATTAATCGATTCATTAATCTTAAATTTTACACATATGTGTTTTGAATTTCAAAAAATGGTCATCTACAGTTGTGACCAATATGTTATTTAGAGTCTGATAGAACCAACTTGTTTTTTGATAAATAGTAACATGCCCTTATGAATAGTAATATGAATAGTAATATAAACCTTATAAATATTAAATCATTTTATTTTTTTATTTTTTTGATGTTATAAGTAATGGGATGTTGATTAATTTTTCAAGGTATTAAAAAAATGAGTTATAGATTTAAAATTTTTATTTTAGAATAAATTATGACATTATTTAAAAATTAAATTAATAATATTTATAAAAACATTTTTAAAAAATGGAGTTAATTTTTTATTTATACACGTCAAAAAATATTTTTGATGAATTTTTGGTATTTTTTTAAAATACATAGTTTTACGTGAACGGTAAAAATACAATTTTGAGTTTTCGGTATATTTAATGACATCATAATGATGTAATAATTAAAATAAAATGTTTCTAAACTTTTGTATCGTAAAATATTATATAAGGTGTCCCAAGTGGATAATATCATGGGAAAATACCAAGGTAATTTCCACGGTTTTGCAAAAACCACTAATGAGGTGCCCCTTGAAATTAATAAAGAAACTCCCTATCATTTACTACAAATACCAAATCATTCATTTTTTTTCATTCATTAAAACTCATTATCCTCTATTATATTTTATTTTTACCTCCCTTGGATTCTTCCAAAGTTTTTATAAAGCTCCAAGGTCCCAATCATCATGATTTGGGAGTTACTCTATAAGGTAAGAGAATCTACCACCCTTGTCTCTTTAAACGTTCATTTTATGTTATTATATTTAATTTTAAATTGGATTATTTTAGGATATGTCATTAAATTTCTCACATTAAATAAATATTCTTTAAGAATTATTAGAGACCCCTTTTATCTCATGAAAATATTTTATTAATTTTTAAGTGACGTTATTAGTCTTTCGAATTTTCATGAGAGATTTCTCAACTTTTCTTTTATTTTAAGTTCCTTTATTTTATTTTTCATTACTCATATCCCCTCATCCAAATACTATGATATTTATAGTACCTTACATGAACTAGAATTTTATTATTATAATGTAATGTTTCATCATCATTTCTCTTTTCCCGCTCCTCTTATTCTAAAAATAAAAACATCGTCTAATATGTGTTAATTTATCACATTCAAGGATGATGGGTTCTCAATTTTTATTAACATCATCAATTATGGTCATGAAACCATTTTAATGATTGAAAGAGATCAGAATATATGTATTTAATATAATTTAATTTCTGTAATCTTCACACACTCATAATATAAAATAATAATACAAAACAAGTTCATTATGCACAAAACCGCTAGTTTGATCGAAGCATTTCTCGTTATATTTTATCAAACAATTAAAACTTACGGTAAGTTTCCCAAAATCATTATAAGATCATTTATAATGTCACTAATAAAATATATTAACAATTATGTATGTTTTATCAAATTTCTAATAATCTTCCATTCATGAATACAAGTAAACCAATCATGAAAACCAAAGAAGAAAATGCTTCCCAAACAACAAAATTGAACCTCTTAAACCCATCAAAAAGTCCATGATTGAACCTAATAAAAATAAAATAAATAAAAAATATTTATAGGAGGTTCGATAATTATTAATTAATGAAGATAAATTCTATTATTCTAGTCATTACGATCAAAATAAGTACACATTTGGGCATAAGGTAAGGGGTTTCTCATCTCGCTTTTATTCCCGTGAGATTTCCATTGTTTGACACTTATCTATTGTATGTATTGTATTTTTATTGAAATTTGATATATAATATCATCATTATATTTATAGTCATGATATTCAGTGATTCACTTGTTAATTATTACCTCGTTTGATTACAATATTTTACGGGACTTTGTTTTAGTTTCCATTTAATTGTGATTTTCTTGGTATTTTCCATCTAATCATTCTTATGTGTTGTACCTAATGCCTCTTTGGGATAAATTTTCATTAAAAATTGTAAATATATTATATATCCATATTCTAGTTTAATGGATATGATTATTTTCTTAAGCCATATATCATTTACATACGATTTTTATTTGGAATGTACTTTTAACTATGGAAATATTGATGAATCAATATCCTCTACTCTATTAGAATATTAAGAAGGAATATTTTACTTATAGTAATTCTATGTATAAATAATGATTTGGAATTTCAGTGATATACAGGGCTCACTATAGCCCCTCGATGCATCGATAGGTATCAAGAGACAAATCAGTTGGGGACAAACCCTCTATGTTTGTTTCAAAAAATCAAATGGGTTTCTACACATAGACTTAAACTAGTTTGATATTATAGTGGAATCATGTGCCAGATACATGCCTTACAATTAATAATTATATCTATTTATTCATTTTTAGTTATTACTATCCATGAGGTTATCACTATGAAAAAATATATAGATGTCATTTCATTATGTGTTTATTAATTTTTTGTTTTTTTCATTTATTCACCATGCCATATTGACTATGCCTATTTGATTATGATTCAATTGTAGTTGATTCATGCTTCTGATATTTTTAATCCTTACTAAAAATTTAAAATCACCACTCTCATTTGATTACCTTCAACATGTTATAAAGGGTATATTATTTATTGAGTTCTCATGGATGCAGATTACTAGTTTTTGTTAGGTATTGTTTTTTTTACCTTTATCAATGTAATATGAGTTACATGTATGTATCTTGTTTCTTCAAAACTAATAAAAAGATTATTCCTTCCAGAATTTATTCCTTTTAATCATGCCAATATAATAATAAATACATTGACTATGGGCTTCTAGGGTCGAGGCATTACATGGACACTACAACAAGTTGATTAATTAACGATTTTGTAAATGTTTACCAAAAAAATATTGAAATAACATACTTATTCACTCAGAGTATGCATATAGTTTTCAGAAATAGAATACATCACTATTTTTATAATAAACATTGATAATTATGTTCTTTCATACTACTATTTTTAATTAAATAATTTCATAGAAATTTTTATTTAAATACATATTTCATTAATATATAAGGATAAATTTAATAAAATAAATACATCACACAAAGTATCAACTTAAACAATTTGAATTATTGGATATTGAAAACATGTTTCATTCCCATGGTTTATCATTAAATAATTTTACATATATTACTCATCTGTATTCATCTATTATATTCATTGCAAATATATTGGTTTCATTAAAAAATAAATATATCGAGGATATTCTTCGATAATGATTTTATATTGTACATGTAAAATATACCGATAAATAGAAAAATTTTCTAACCACATTTATTACAGAAAAACCCCACCAAAGTTTGTTTCCTTATAAATGGATTTAGATGCATAGTTAAAACATTCTTATGTTAAATAATTATGTCATAATTTTAATTAGAATGACCAATTAGACATTATGTAGCTTTATGTTGTAGAACATCCTTAATACTTCCTGGTGGGGGAATAAACCAATGTTTATTTTTTATTACAATTACTTTTTTAGAAATATAATATTTCAACATAAAATAAGGTAGTGAATTGGATCCACTTTTATAAAGATCAAAAATAATTTTTTTTTGTGAGGTACTAGGGGTACATAAATATTTTTTGAATATTTGGATCGTAAATTGAGGAATATTATGCTGAAAATATTCCATATTTATCTAATCTATGATTTTGTGGAAACTGTCTTTGGTAGATATTTTCAATAAATTTCACTCTTTGTGAATCATGGAAATAGAATAGATGTAGTATTTTTCAAGTCTATATTCATCTTATCAATGGGAATATTACTGGGTTCTTTAACTCATAGTTAAAATTAAAAATAATTCCCCTAAGAACTCTATAGAATATTATGAACACTCATATTTTGATATTTGGATTTATTAAATAGGTGATGATGTTCTTGGTAAAAATACTTAGGTTTAGAGAGAAATTGACATTCCAAAACATTTTCTACTTACTACATTGTAGAACCATTTTGATATTATTTTTCAAATAAAATACCCATCTTTATCTAAATAATAATATGATCCATAATAATTAAAGAAATGGGATATCTTAGCAGAAACATGTTATTTTTTTCAAATACTAATTTTTACATGTTAACATTAATTCCTGGAGAAGATAAGGTTTATAATAGTTTAGATTCAGTTTATTAAGAAAGTTAAGATATATACATGTCGAAAAAAATATATACACCAGAAAATATGAATTGAATCAATATCTATAGTTTTCCATGAAATAAATTAATCAAAAATGTGGGGTTACCAGTTATGTTACTAAGAAACACATACCAATATTATAGATATTTCACTGGAATGTGGTTAATAGTAACGTATTTTGGAGATCTTGTAATTTGAGATCAAATTCCAACTAAAACTCATTCTAGAATACATGCTTTCATAACCAGTGTAAATATGAATCATTCATATTCTAGGTGTCTATAAATGATTCAAATGATATAGTATCATTTAAATATTAAATTCTTAATATCTATTAACAAATGTTAAGGTTAATCTCTCTCTTTTGTCGGTAAGCACTTATGACAACTAGTTCTTGTTCATGGTAAGATATATGTAGAAATATCTAGATTTACATGAAAGAGAGGTCTGAAATTTCTACAATGTGACAATGATAAAAACTAATTTGGTTTATGACTGACATGATTTATATATAAATCTTCCCATTGTTACATTCGGAAAAAAGTAATTTTAACTATTACATTTGATGCATATTTATAGATTTTTAATGATATTTATTTTATGATAATTATTTCATAATGATGTAATCATTACATAATGTTTATTAATTTTCATTATTAATGCATTTTATTATAAATAGCCCATCTGAATACTCAATTATGAAAAATTTCCATTGACGGTGTTGAAGCATTGAAAAATGAATTACACATTAATTTGATGGGGTCCATAATGTCATCAAAATTATCAAAATAAATAGAATTCATTTATTTTCACCCTACCAATGAAAATTTAAGTTAGATGTTATATCTTTTAATAAATATTGATAAATTCAAAAATCTAAGCTACAATATACATAGTATTAAATATAGTGTCTGTATATTTTTTATAATTAGTAAATAATTATATTATTCCTCTTTGTATAGATATTCTCTACTGACAAATGTATGTCCATTATAATTATGTATTACATGTTTGAAATTTAACTAAAACATTCATTCTATACAAAAATATAATAAATGTATTAATATACTAGTAGGAAATTTTATGAAGGACATTTTTTAACATTACTTGAATACTGTAAGGAATTATATTTATAATTTCTTTACACATGAATGATGATTCAATTATTTATCCATTTTAAGATATTTATAAGGGAAGATAAAAAGATATATTGTTTATAAAGGTATACATTTGGATATACTATTTAAAACTATTCTATAACTAAAATCACATTGTATCTGAATAAAATAACTACACCATGAATTATAAACAACATGAATGTTCCTTAATGTTAGATTATATTCATATACATTAATAGAAACAAACAGTTCGTTAAATCAAAAGTCCATAAATTTTAAAGTCATATAGAATATGCATACATGTAATTCATAAAACACATGGATTGAGAATGAAAATAAGAAAATATGTATATGATATGTACTTGAGTAATGGATATGAAATTTACTAAAAATTATTTTACAGGATAATGATATTGAATATAGAATCTGAATTTTGTTATGTTATATGAAATCTTGGTGTACATTGTTTCTCATGAAAAATATGTGTATAGATTAGATAATACAATCAATGCATATACTATTTATCCCAAATTTCATACCTGAAATACATTAATGCAACATACAAATAGTAACAACATTAAATATCTTATTACTCAATTATTGGTTTTTTTCAACATTTCTTAAAATTTGTATGAAAATATATTCCATATTTCAATTTACATTGGCCATTATTCAAAGAAATTGTTACTAGAATTTATTTATCATTATCTTCACTATTACTTTATACCTATTAGTTTTATTGAAATTTGAAGGAAACACCCATTCGAAGAAAAATTGGTGGATGAAACATTACAGTAAGGTACAATACTATTCTAGTAGAAGGAATCTGTTGTGTATTACATAACGTTCATATTAGTAAAAAATAAAAGATATTATTTAGAAAGATTGAACAAGTATTGAATCATTTTTTTAATGGGAGCACTCATATAAGATTGTTTGACATGAAACTAACCGATTTTAAATTCATTTTTATTTCATTTTATGAAATCAAACAAAACAGGGTTCCTAATGAATATCTTATAGGTAGTATTTAATTTGGTTTTGTCATCCTCAAATGGTTTATAGTTTTACTTCTATATTTGTTATACATTAGTCAATGAAAATTTTATGTCAGAATTTATTATAATGATACATCGTCATCATCCAGTGCAATTGTGGGGGAAATAGTAATAAGATAAGGAATCTAGCTCTAATTGATGAAATGTTATTTAAAATTTTCAGACATAAACCCCCAAGAAGTTTATAATTTTATTTATAATATGTTTCCAAATACATGTTACCATGGAATAATATTAGTTTAACTTTATAGGATGAATTTGAAGAAGAAAGTACAATAATAATTTAAGATGAAACTAAACCAAATAAAATTTATCTCCATCAACATGTTTGTTCCATGTGATTTAGCATAATGATATTTTCATTGTACATAAATATTAATTGTAAAATTCCTAAAGAAAATGTGTCATCTTTACTCATTAAATATTAATTAAATATATTTATATATATTAATTTTTTTCCATGACTATGAATGTTACTATGATTATGATAAATCTACAAATTCCTATAGTGTACTATTTTAGAAACAGGTGACCATTTTTCTTCCTCATATCGAATTATAATATTTATTTTGTATAATATCTTTCATTTTATAACATACTATGTGTAAGGACCCATCCTTAGACATTACATAATCTTGATATAAGTTAATAATTGACCATTATTCACATTGACGATCTTTTCATATTTAGATTATTAGATAATTAGTTCATAACTCATACATAGCAACATAAAATATTACAAGTAGACAATTCTACTAAATATCCATTTTTTCATAATACAAATAATCTTTAAAACAAAACATGGTTCTTTCATGTTTAAAAAACCAAACTTTTCCAAGATCCCATCCTTGACTCTATTATTTATTAACTCCTATGAAAAAAAATCCAAAAGATAGGATGAGAATAAAAAGATCAGTAAGGAATACATAAAGAATGAAAACTATTAGTCTTACGAAAACATGTAAACCCTGAAAACATTGTCATAATATAATAAATTTCACCATTAAGAAGTAGAAAAAACACTTCACTGAATATAATCTCATTTATTACACTTTTTGATACCAAAACATTAACCTAAATCCAATAGAAAGAAATGTATAACATATAAAGGTAACATAGTACATAACATACTTAAATGGAATAACCAATCGGTAAACCTCCACACATTTCACTAAATTGAATCTCCATATGGTCGACTTCCATACATATCATCAAATGGAATAGCCATATAGCCATCTTTCAAACCCAAAGCATTGGAGTTTATAATGTAATCACCCATAATTGGTTTATCACTCAACCAACCATCTTTGGTTTATCGCATAACCACCCATCTTTGGTTTATCATGTAACCACGCTTTAAATTTCCAAGAACCATTATATAATCACTATACGTTAAATATTACAATAATCAATATTCCAATCATAAAATTTCATTTTAAATCACAATAAACCATTTAAATATATTGAAATAGTAAATCCACATTAAAAATCATTTTCAATACTGAAACACCCAAAAATGGAATACGGGATTTCTTTTCCTTTTAAAAACATTAGGGCATGTTGTCACGACCCTTCCTCGGGGCCCGTGTCGTGACTACCCCAAAACCACCTTCCATAGGTCAGGGGCTAGCGACAAGAACCAAATGCGTAAATCCCTAAGCTGGGAAGGCATTGCCTTTATAAAAGTAAAAAAACACAACAGATTATGAAAAAGGTAGTAAACATTAAGTAAACTGAATAGAAAAGAGTGTGATGGAAAGTAAATGGGCCAGTGTACAAAACCAACCGAACAAAGAGTACATGTAAAAATGGAAAAATAGCTGGATGTAAATAGAAACTCATGGATCGTCCTCCGGGGTTCCTAAGTGAAGGTTAGGTACAGATGGCCACCTCAGCACTCACGTCCGTCAGTCTCCTTTGTGTGTCGTCTCATCGCAAGGCCTACCTCTGGGTACCATCCAGTCGTGGTGCTCTCGGCCTCCATCAGCGATGTCCATCGTCTGCATCCAACACAACGAGGTGCGGGCATAGCCTGTGCAGGGGTGAGTATAACGATACTCATTAGGGACCCCGAGACCCACAAGGTCTCACAATATCCACTAATGATAAACAATAGAAGAAAGATTCAATCACGAAGTGTCAACGAACCCAACATAGGTATATGCCCATACATATACCTAATTTACCAATCTCAGTCCGGCTCCAACTCTCGAGCCCAAGAAAAACCAATTCCAAAAAGAAATTATGTCATTCACCACGATGATAATGGTTGAAAGACATGAATCAGCTCACACAGGTATTCCACAATAGTAGAGAGAGATATAGATGATCAGATGTAGCCACTAGATCATCTATGTTGTCGGACCCACACAAGATATAGGACCAGCTACGGTGTCGGACCCATACATCATACAGTCCAGCTATCTCATCTAAGCTATCAGACCCACACAGGATACAGTCCAGCTAAGCTGTTGGACCCAAACAGAAAACATTCCAGCTATCTCCTCTAAGCTGTCGGACCCACAAAGGATACAGTCCAGCCAAGTTGTCGGACCCACAAAGGATATAGTCCAGCTATCTCGTCTAAGCTGTCGGACCCACAATGGATACAAGACCAGCTACTCTATCAGAACTGTCAAACCCACATTGGATTCTGGTATAGTTATCTCCGTCGTCGAACCCATGGAGGATTCCAGTACAGTAGTTGTCGCAGTCGCAGCCAGCTCTAGGGTTCCCGCACACAGCACATTCGATTCCAAGAGGGTCCACTACTCGAGTAAAGGGGTTCTATACGTCAACTATCATGAAGTCCAGATTTGATGTATCCTAAAGTTCTGTCTCATCAAAATAAGCTCAACATGATAGACGGTGCGTCAATCGGACGCACGGTATGAGAGTTATAAGTGTTTCCGCTCCGAGGGCCCGGTTGGTTTCAGAATCGAACCAACCTATTCATACACAAACTACTCCAAAACCTTTAGTGTAATATACTGAAACTTCCCACTCAATCCAAGTAATCCAATACAACTGACGATGGGTCGATCAGAGGTCCGTAGCTCAAGTTATGGGCGAAAAACTAAAAGTAGTCCGAAGAGGGGGGTCTGGGTCCGGTCTGACCTGGACCCACCCGAACCGGATCGACCCGACCCTGGTCTGGGTCCGGCCCCGTAGGGCTCGGCTGGGCCCACATGAGGGAGGCTATGGCCTGACCCAAACGAGGGCATCCTGGCCCACACGGCAGGCGGCCCGGCCCGCGCGCAGGCCTCCCGGTCCGGTGGCCGGTCGTGGCTCGGCCAGCAACCTGAGCCCGGAGTGGGGGGGCATAGCCCCTCAGTTCTCTGTAATGGCGGCACTAGCTGGCACCGCCCATTTCTCCCAGAACCCACGAGGTGGGTTCTGCTCTACCTTTGTGGCTGATGCCATGGCGGTCTTTCGCCGGCGGCGCGCGAGGGGCTCCACTGCCCCCAGGCAGTTGGCCAGTGCGGGCCACCACCTCCGGTAACAGGTGTCGCCGCACCGGCGACCCGCGCTATCGCGCTCTTCTGTGGGCCACTGGAGTTGTTCTAGTGGTCCGTTTTGCCTCACATCTGCGCCAACAACCACCTCGGGTCTTTCCCTTCACTTCGACGGCCTCAAAACGTCGTTGCCCATCCGTTCAATCGTCTCCTAACAAACCGCACATCACAAAAAAATTGACGGAGGTTTCGGACTTGTTCGTTATCCCACGCCCTCCGCGTTAGAGGATCAAACAATTATCAAACAAATAATCTCCCAAGTAAGAGGGTATAATTCTCCTATATAAAATTATACAAAAACCCCCTACCTCGATTCAAGAGCGTTGTCGACGCCGCGGAAGTCGGTGTCGTGGAAGACGGACATCGATTTCATTGACTTCGTGAAACATCCGAAGAAGAATCATAGTCGACGTTCCTCATGGGCAGCTCCTCCTCTTGTGGCTTGGATGAAGATCGAATACTATTTCATCATTCTTTTTTGGATAGAAAGGTGTTCTTCGTGGAAGAACACTTTCTTTCTAATCCTCCCAAAGTTTCCCAACAGAAAATTTGCCAAGGAAAATAAAATAAAGAGGCTTCCCAATTTAATAATGTCATGCATTTCAAAATAATTCAAATGAATTGTCGATACAAAAAATTAATTAATATAGGCATTAACTAATATTGTGTTGGAAACATTATGAGGGGAAAGTGGAAAGGCTCCACCATAATGTTGGAGTTCAAAAGTTAAGAGAGGGGTTTAAAGAGTTAAAGGGGAGTTGAAGGGTTGGTGTTTGTGTGGGCCCCACCACACAATATCCTCCCATGGGAGGTTATGTGTGGGTGGGGCCCACCTCCAACTTCCCATTAGAGTAAACAACCACCACCAAAAATAAATTAACCACCTTTAAATAAAAATGTGTCACACACACATTTTTATTTAACCTTTAATTTCTTATTAGAAACCTGAATGTATAACATCCACTCTCAACCAAACACAAGTACAATTGATATCTCCTTAAGAAAATATCGTCGTTCCAAGTTCATCAGTGTCCTCGGATTTAAATTCCGAGTACCGATTCAAAATATAGAAAAAAATCGCACGTATGATTACTGAAAGTACCTGAACAAAACAATAGAAATTGATTCCGGGAATACTGGACCATAGAATCAGGCACCGTCAGAAACTACGGACTCGTAAAAATCTAAAGAATTTAAGAAAAAAAATTCCTTGAAATATCCAGGTCTTTACATTACCCCCACCTCAGGGATTTACATCCTCGTAAAGCTAAAACACACACTAGGGAAACAAATGGGGGTATTGAGCACGCATCTGAGTCTCCCGCTCCCATGTGATCTCCTAGAAGTTCACATACTGCCAGCGAACGCGCACCAGAAGAATCGACCATCAACATAGGACCTGCTCTTGTTGATCCTCAATGACCACTAGAACCTCCATGAATGTCACCCTGTCATCGATGTCCAGCTCCCCATGGTCGATGATGTGGGACGGTTCGTGCCCGTATCTCCTCAACTGAGATACATGGAAGACGTCGTGCAGCTGATGCAACTAAGGTGGAAGGGCCATGTGGTAAGCCACCTCGCCTACTCTGCTGAGGACATGGAACGGCACGATAAATCGTGGAGATAACTTGACACCTCGGCCAAATCTCCATAGACCTCGTCGAGGGGAGACCCCATAAGAAGACGTGGTCACCTTCCTCAAACTCCAGTGGTATCCGTCTATTATCCGCATAAGACTTATGTCTGCTATGTGCAGTATTCATCCTCTCCTAGATGATCTGCACCTTCTCTGTCATAGCCTTCACCATCTCTAGTCCTACAAGTGCTAAATCCCCTAGGTCAGTTTAGCATAGAGGTGATCTTCAAGGTCGGTAATACAATGCCTCGTAAGGGTCCATCCCGATGGTGGAGTGGTAGCTGTTGTTGTACGCAAACTCCACCAAGGGTAAGTGATCCTCCCAGCTGTGACCAAAGTCGAGGACACATCCACGGAGCATGTCCTTGAGAGTCTGAATGGTCCTCTATGTCTGACCATCCGTCTGAGGATGGAAGGCGGTGCTCAAGCGATGTTGCGTCCCAAAAGCCTCTTGCAACCCCTTCCATGGCCGGGAAGTGAAACGAGCATCTCGATCGAATATGATAGTCGATGGAACACCATGAAGCCATATGATCTACTGAACGTAGAGGCATCCCAATATCTCCACTGATCCCTACTCTCTGATCGGTATTAAGTGGGCCGACTTGGTGAGTCGGTCTACGATCACCCAGATAGAGTCGTGTCCTCTAGATGTATGTGGAAGTCCTATCATGAAATCCATGGATATCCCATCCCACTTCCACTCTGCGACCTCTAAGGGTTGTACCAAGCCTATTGGTACCTGGTGCTCTGCCTTCACTTGCTGATAAGTGAGGCATCACGAGACAAACTCTGCTACTACTTTCGTCATATTGGGTCACCAGTGCTGTCGTCTGAGGTCCTAATACATCTTCACAACTCCTAGATGTACCTCTAGAGGGGAAGTGTGAAACTCCCTCAACACCTCCTCATGTAGTGAAACTAGTGCCATAGTACATCCTCTGAAGAGGATAACATTCTCCCCACCGTCAAAAAATCCCACAGGTGCATGCCCTGAGGATATCTGAGCACGTCGCATCTCAAAGTCAACATCCCCATGCTATGCCTTTGTGATTCACTGAAGGAGTGGAGGAGTGACTGTGAGAGACTATAGAAATGCTGCTCCATCTCTATCCACAAAGGATATCTGCAACGCGGCCAGATGCTCTGTCACCTCTCCTAGTAGTTGAATGTCTGATCTCCTGCTGAGAGCATCTGCTACAACGTTCCCCTTCCCATGAGTATAGACTATCACAAAGTCATAGTCCTAGAGGAACTCAAGCCATCGCCGCTATCTCAGGTTCAGGTCCTTCTACGAGAAGATATACCTGAGACTCTGGTGGTCAGAGTAGACTATAAATCACATGCCCATGAGATAGTGTCGTCACATCTTCAAGTTGAAGACCACTGCTTCTAACTCCAGGTCATGGGTTTCGTAGTTCTACAAATGTTGTCTCAAATACCATGAACCATACGCGATCACTGATCGCTCCTACATCCGGACACACCCGAGTCTGGTACCTGATGTGTCGCAGTAAACTACGTACCCCATGCCCTCCTCTTATAGTCTCAAGATGGGTGCACTGGTTAACCTCTTACTCAGATCCTGAAAGCTTTTCTGGAATATATCTGACCACATGAAGGGTTTCCCCATCATTTTCAAAGCTGATAGAGGTGCTGCAACTCTAGAGAAGTCTGGCACAAATCTCCGATAGTACCCAGCCAGTCCCAGGAAACTCCGCACCTCCGTCACACTCCTGGGTGGCTCCCATTAATATACTGCCTTAATCTTCGCTGGATCCACTACAACTCCAGGCTCCGAGATGACGTGTCCCATAAATTGAAACTCTCGAATCCAGAACTAGAACTTCAAGAGATTACCATAAAGTTGGTGCTCTCGGAGTGTATCTAGTACCACTCTCAAATGGTAGGTGTGATCCTCCTCATTAGTCGAGTAAATTAGTATTTCATCAATGAAGACCACGAAAAAGCGATTGAGGTAAGGATGGAATATCTTGTTCATGAGACTCATGAACACTACAGGAGCGTTGGTTACGCCGAAGGGAATAACCAAGAAATCTTAGTGGCCATACCGACACCTGAAGGTCGTCTTCTACACATCCTCATCTCGAACTATGAGCTGGTGATTGCCTGGCCTGAGGTCTATCTTTGAGAACCATCATGCTCAGTTGACCTAATCATAGAGGTCTTCAATCCTCGAGAGTGGGTATTTGTTTTTCATGGTCACCTGATTCAAGCGACGGTAGTCGACACACCATCGCAAGCTCCCATTTGCCTTCTTGGTGAACAAAATCAGTGATCATTAGGGTGAAACACTGGGTCGGATAAATCTATTCCCCTGAAAGTCCTCCAGTTGTACCATTAGCTCACGAAGCTCGGTAGGAGCCATCTGATATGCTGGAGTGGATATCCGTGTTGTCCCAGGGTACAGATCATTGTAGAAGTTTACCACTCTACAAGGAGGTAGTCCTGGAACATAATCATGAAAAACATCTGCATACTGATCCACCACAACAAGAAAACTCGGACTCCGCACATCAATTGCTCCGAGGATGAGACTAGCCAACAGATGTGTGATCGGCTTCCCCCTCCTCTATGTAAGTCCATCCTGCGCTGCAAAGGCTCCCTTCTCACCGGTGAGGGTGAACCTAGTCCCATCCGTGCCAACACACCACACTTTGTGCTTAATACAGTCAATCTGAGCATGAACTGTGGATAACCAATCCATACCCAGGATGACATCGTAAGGCCCCGACGCCACTACAAGAAGATCACAGCCGAAGCTCTCGCCTCCTAGAGTAAACTCACACTGCCGGAACTAGTGCGTAATCATCAAGTCTTCTCTTGTAAGAGTCTCTAGCTGTAAGGATCGAGCCAACAGCTCCATCGGAATATCTGACCTCCGAACAAGGGTAGCGACAATAAAAGAATGACTTTCACCTTTTTTTTATAAGTACTCCAGCAAGGGTGTAGTAGACACAGATAGTACCTAAAATCATCTCAGGTGCACTGTGGTCGTAGGCCTCGACTACCTGGAGATGATCCCGCTGTTGTTCTCCAGCTCCCTGTGGTTGTGGTGGACCTCCTGGTGGTGGTGGTGGTAGAGCCTCAAAACGTCGTCCACCACCCACTGCTCGGCCAGCTCCTCTGCCACGTCCTCTTGCTCCTGGTGGACCACAACGGTCGAACCTCTACCTCTGCCTGGGAGGTCCCTCTACTGTCTGCTGCTCATTTTCATAGTGGGTCAGGCAGTCACGAGCTATGTGGACATGCCCGCCACATACATATCACTACCTACTCCTCATATAGTTTACCCTATTCTGTGTGCCCCGCACAACCGAACCTGCATCCTGGGATCTCCCACATGATGGCCTGGTCTGCTTGGACCTCTGCGACATCTGTCTACTGTCGCCTGCAGAAGATTCCACTATATGTCGCCATGTGGTAGGTCTCACTATTGTTGACTGCTTAGTGATAAATCTCTCCACTAGAAGGGCTCTCTTTAGTACCCCTGCATGCGTCAGAATGCTGAGGGGAATCGTCGAAGCCATGATCTCATTCCTAAGTCCCTTCTTGAAGGTCTAGGCCCTGAAGAATGGGTCTCTTACCTTATATGTGGAGTAGCGTGAGAGGTTGGTGAACCTCGTTGAGTACTGAGCTACTTTCATACTGCCCTACTACAGATGTAGTAACTCCTAAATTCGCATCGCACGAAGGGTGGCTGGAACAAACTCTGAGTGGAAGAGCCTCTCAAAGTATGTCCAGAGTAAAGATGCCTCTTCATGCACCTGGATCATCAGGCTCCACCATCTACCTACTGCTATGTGCAGGAGACTTAGAGAAAGGATAACAATAAGGTTGGCTGGTGTCCCTACCAATCTGAAAACTCTCATGATAGCCTCTAACCAATTCTCAGCTGTCTGAGGTTCTGTCTCTCCCCGGAACCTGGGCAGCGTCTATCGCTGAAACTCATGAAAAGCACTTAGGCAGCATGCACTCTCTGCTGCTAGGGCTGGTGGTATCAGTGGCCCATCAGGTAGTGGTACTGCTGGTGCCTCTACTGTAATGGGGCCCTGCATCGAGGCCTCGTCACTCGGTGGGCTACCATCTTGTACGTAACTCCGAACCCTAGTTGGCTGCCTTCGTGGGGCCATCCTAAAAAGAAACAGGTGCACCACAGTT
This sequence comes from Viscum album, assembly GCA_963277665.1. Taxonomy (NCBI): domain Eukaryota; kingdom Viridiplantae; phylum Streptophyta; class Magnoliopsida; order Santalales; family Viscaceae; genus Viscum; species Viscum album. The sequence goes on from OY728142.1 coordinate 89,411,841, forward strand.
AAACAAAATACCTGTTGAGATGACACAAAGTAACCACAAAGAAAACATTTCAATGAAAACACACACGCAATCAGTGTTTTCGTGCACTGAGTCGAAAATCAGAGGTCGGGGTCCTAGTGTATGGATATGTGGCCATCGCACTAACACTGGACTACCTGGATTGAAAACCACACTCAATAATCATAACACTATTGCTTAAGAGAATGAATGATCAGAGTCCTAAGTTATGTGGTAGAACCGACTCCTCTGATACCAGTTTTTCATGACCCGTCCTCGGGGCCCGTGTCGTGACTACCCAAATCCCGCCTTCCATAGGCCAGGGGCTGAAGACTAGCACCAAGGGCATAAATCCCTAAGCTGAGAAGGCCTTTCCTTTATAAAAGTAAACAAACAGAATAGAGTATGCCACAGGTAGTAAACACTAAGTAAACTGAATACAAAAGAGTGTGCGGGAATGTAAATGGCCCAGTATGCAAACCCAACTGAACAACGAGTACAAGTAAAAAGGGACAAACTGCTACAAGTAAAGAGCAAATCTTGGATCGTCCTCCAAGGTTCCTACCTGAAGGGTTGGTAGAGATGGCCACCTCGTCACTCACGTCTATCAGTCCCCTCCATGTGACGTCTCGTCGCAAGGTCCACCTCCGGGTACCATCCAGTCGTGGTGCTCTTGGCCTCCGTCAGTGTTGTCTATCAAATGTATCCAACACAACGAGGTGCGGGCATAGCCTATGCAGGGGTGAGTATAACAATACTCTGTAGGAACCCCAAGACCCACAAGGTCTCACAATATCCACTAAGGATAAAAAAAATAAGAAAGATTCAATCATGAAGTGTCAACCAACCCTAATTAGGTATATCCCCATACATATACCTAAGTTACCAATCTCGGTCCAGCTCCAACTCTCGATCCCAAGCACAAACCAATTCCACAAAGGAAATCACCATGATCATAATGGTTTAAAGACATGACTCAGCTCACACAGGTATGCCACAACAGTATATAGAGATATAGATGATCAGATATAGCCACTAGATCATCTAAGTTGTCGGACCCACATAGGATACAGGACTAGCTAGGGTTGTCGGACCCACACAGGATACAGTACAGCTATCTCATATAAGCTATCGGACCCACAAAGGATACAGTCTAGCTAAGTTGTTGGACCCACACAGGATACAGTCCATCTATCTCGTCTAAGCTCTCGGACCCACACAGGATACATGCCAGCTATTCAAGAGTAAAAGAGATGATCAGATGTAGTTACTGATTCATCTAAGCTGTCGAATCCACATAGGATATAGTACCAGCTACTCTGTTAGAACTGTCGAACCCAAATAGGATTCTAGTATATTTGTCATCATTTTCGAACCCAAGGAGGATTCCAACACAATAGTCGTCACAGTTGCAGCAATCTCTAGGGTTCCCGCACACAGCACACTCGATTCTGGGAGGTTCCTCTCCTCAAGAAAAGGGGGTTCGATATAAAAACTCTCACAAATTCCTGAGTTGATGTATCCCAAATTTCTGTCTCATCAAAACAAACCCAAAGCAATAGACGTCGCGTCAATCGGACGCACGGTCTGAGAGTAATAAGTGTCCCCGCTCCGAGGGCCTGGTTGGTTTTGGGATTGAACCAACCCGATCATACCCAAACATTTCCAAAACCCTAAGTGTGATATACCTAATCGACCGTCTCTATCTAAGTAATCCAACGCAACTGACTGTGCATCAATTGTAGGTTTGTAGATCATGTTATGTGTGGAAAACCAAAAGTAGTCCGAAGAGGGGGGGTATGGGTCCGGTCCGACCCAGCCCGGCCCCACCCGCCCTGGGTCAGCCAGAACCGGATTGACCCGACCTGGGTCCGGGTCCGGCCTGGCCCGGCGGCTATGTCCTGGTCCACGCGAGAGCGGCCTGGCCCGCGCGGCAGGCAGCCCGGCCCGTGCAGCTGGCGGCCCGGCCCACGTGGTAGGTGGCCCGGGCTAGTGGCCAGCCGCGGCTCGGCCAGCTGGTCGAGCACAGAGTGGTGGGGGGCTCGGTTCTCTTTAACGGCGGCCCCAGCTAGTGCTGCCCATTTCTCCCAAAACCTGCGAGGCAGGTTCCGCTCTACCACTGCGGATGATTCCACGGTGGCCTTCTTCCGGCGGCGCACGAGGGGCGTTGCTGCCCCCAGTCAGCCGTCTGGTGTCGGCCCCCACCTCTGGTCGCCGGTGATGCCTCACCGCCGCACTCTTTCGCGAGCCACTGGAGTCGTTGTGGTGGTCCATTTTGCCACCTGTCTGTGCCTACGGCCTCCTCGGGTCTTGCCCTTCACTACGACGGCCTCAAAACATTGTGGCACTTCCATTCACCCATATCCCAACAAACGGCGGATCACGAACAAATTGGAGGAGGGTCCGGACTTGTTGTTTATCCCGTGACCTCCACGATAGAGGCTCAAACATTTATCCAACAAATAATCTCCCAAGTACGAGGGTATAATTCACATAAATAAAATTATACAAAACCCCCCTACCACGATTCAAGAGCGTTGTCGAAGGCTCGGAAGTAGGTGTCGTGGAAGATGGACGTTGATTTTGTTGATGTTGGGAAACATCCAAAGAATAAGTGTAGTCGATGTTCCTAACTGGCGGCTCCTCCTCTTGTGGCTTGGAAGAAGATCAATGAAGGTTTCATCATTCTTAGTTGGAGAGAAAGGTTTTCTTCATGGAAGAACACTTTCTTTCTAATCCTCGCAAAGTCTCCCAATAGAAAATTTTCCATGGAAAATAAAATAAAGAGGCTTCCCAATTTAATAATGTCATGCATTTCAAAACAATTCAAAAGAATTTTCGACACGATAAATTAATTAATAAAGGCATTAATTAATCTTATATTGGCAACATTATGACGGGAAAGTTGAAAGGCTCCACCATAATGTTGGATTTCAAAAGTTAAGAGAGGGGTTTAAGGAGTTAAAGGGGAGTTGAAGGGTTGGTGTTCGTGTGGTCCTACCACAAAATATCCTCCCATGGAAGGATATGTGGGAGTGGGCCCCACCTTCAACTTCCCATTGGAGAAAACAACCACCACCCAAAATAAATTAACCACCTTCAAATAAAAATGTGTCACACACACATTTTTATTTAACCTTTAATTTTTATATTGGAAACCCCAATTTTTAACTTCCACTCTCGACCAAATGCAACTATGGTAAAGGTATCCTTAAGAGAATATCAGCGCTATGATTTCATCAGTGTCCTCTAATTTCAATTCCGAGCACCGATTCAAAAGATAGAAAAACCCACACGTACGTTTACGGAATGTACCCGAACAAAACTTCAGAAATTGATTCCGAGCACACCGGACCTCAAAATCACGAACCGTTAGAAACTGTGGACTCATAAAAATCCAAAGAATTTAATAAAAAAAGTCCATGAAATTTCTGGGACATTACACTTGTAGAGAATCCCAAATATCAAATAATGGTTGCGGTAGAGAGGTTTTTGGCACCGCATGCGTTAAAAAAATCCATTTTGGTCATTTACTAAAACACTTCATAGAAAAATATTCCATTTGAATTTAATTTAAATTAAAATGGTTTATTATATTAGGTATAAAAAATGGAGGTGTATATTATCAAAATATGCTTCAATGAAATGAGATTGAGACAAAGTCCCTTGCCTAAATCCAAATCGTCATGTATGTTCCTTTTTCCCCTGAATAATAAACATAAATTAATTTATACTTGTTTGAGAACCTTTTTCAGGTTTATTATTCCTTTTATATCACTTATTACCATTTTATAACAATGATTTAATTAATTAATTTAATTTCAGTTATTTTTTCAATATTTGGTACTTGACTCGAAAATGAACTTGTTTTGATGTAAATTGTCCATATAGTCAAATTTTCATCATATCTAGAATGATATTAATTATTTAAATAAATTATATATATATATATATTAAATATTCATTTAAAATAGTTCATAACATTTTGAGATAATAAATGAAATGTATCGTTCATAGAGATGGTAGGCTATATGTACGCATAAACGCTACTTTCATTTCTTGGTCATATTAAAGGAATGAAAACTAAATTATACATAGGTATGTTATAATTAAATTATAATATATATGTTATATTTGTTACATAATTTTATTTAATCCATCCTTTATATGTTCCATGTATGTCATGAATGAGTCGTATCACATTGAGGGGGCGGTAGTCCGCACTTCCTCAAATGAAATTATCATATTTACACATTATGGAAAGCATAAATTTGTGTAGTAAATAAAAATTACCAAATAATAGTGACAATAAAAATATAATATATATCATATATAAATATTTTTCCATCATAATGGACTTACAGAGAGGTTTTAGTAGAAAATTGAACAATCATCATTTCGTGAGGCAGTAGTTCGTCGAATAGGGAAACAATATGTATGTATCCATTAGATGGAGGTGTGTGTAAGTTTAGTTCAAATAATTCTCATAAAAACATCCTATTATATTTAGGATATTGGTTTTGTTATGTAATCATATATTAATACAATCATAGGGAGTTAATAAGGAAAACAAAAGAATGTAACTTTAGAGAAGTCGTTGCTTCTAAATTATGTAACTATATTTTAATTGAGCCAAAAGGATATCTTGAATTTCCTTCAGCCCAAAATAAAGATTATAGGAGGAAGGTAGGGATGGTATGAGATTATTTTAGTATAATTTGGATGATTTATGGGGCATTAAAGGAGATATTAAGTGGTGTTGGCCTTTTATAAGAGGGAGGATGGGCACATTAGGAATTTCTTGAAGTATTATTTTTTTATAAATTTATTTTTGGTTTCTAATGGTCCCTAACTCATTTATTTCAGATATAATATGATTTTGGATTGTATAAACATCATCCAACTAAAATTATACTTTTTTTAAATATTTTTTCACCCTTATATTTTTTTTTTAACCTTTATTGTACCCTTTTTACTCTTACCATGATATTTTATTATTTAATCCTTGTGGGTTAATCTAATTTCCATAACATGTCAAACGACCCTAAAAAGTTCCATTCCTAGTATATTAAGACTTATCATAACAATTTTGATGAATCATATATTTTTTTTAATTTTAAAACATTTAATAAACTGTATTATATTTTAATAAATGAATTAAGCCAACTTTGACACAATTCGTACTTTCCTTTTTTCAAAAATATATAACAACTTGATTACTTGGAAAAAAATACATTAAATCAAGTATAACAGGTCATAGTCATTAAAAATATTCTTATATGACATAAATTATGTAATATAATATTTATTTTAATATTTATAATATCATTTATTTGATATTTCTCTTAATAAAATAATTATTATATCCTTCTTCTGTAAATGTTTATGGTAATTATTTAATCTCTAAAAATTTAAAATAAATTCTCATTATGTATATAATTTAATTATTAATTTTTTAGATTATTTATATCATTTGTTTCATTAATTTAACCTCTATATTAAACTTATTATACTTATATGTGATAAGCGAGTGACATGTTGTCACTTTCTTTTTGTTTAATAATAATTATATCACTTTTAGGGGAAAGAGTACATTAAATGAATACATTCAGACCCTTAGGTGATATGATTCGACTTTTATTCGTCTAATTGGGTTTAGGAAGGTGTGTGGAAATTTTATTATCCTTATTATATTGTTTATTACCCTTCTTTACCCGATTTACCTTTAACTATTGTAAATACAAATTACCAAAGTTACTATTCATAATATTCAAAAATAAAATGTACCTAATTGCCCAATTTAGACCTCATGATTCCAAATATAGAAAAAATAATTCCCAAATTAAATATACATAAGTTTATGTAATTAATGTAAAATTAATTCTAGTTGTCAAAACAATATAGCGGGTTTCTAAGAAGTAGAAACTATCAAAAGCTTCACATGTGTTTATATCCAATTTCAATGTGAAATTATATCCAATAAACATAGTTGGATTAAATTATTAAATCATAATCCAATTACACTTTATAAACAAGTCAATTTATAATATAACTATATAAATAAATTAGATGAAAAGGAAGTTTAGAATTAAAGTACAGTATTTTTCACTATTAATTTAAATAATAATTTTATCATAAAAACACAAAAATTTCATCCGAAGTAAATTTTGATGTCTAGATACTAAATAAGAAGTTTATATTGTCAAATAAAACATATAAAAGTGATAAAATGTATATTTAAAAAGGGTTCTCCATCAAAAGGTGTTAAAAATTCCTTTTAAATATATTAGAGTATTTTATGCTTAAAATAGGATTCATTCTCATTTTAAGGCTCTAAAATTTATTGGATAAATGTAATAACATTTAACAAACATGTATATTAATATATTAGTTAGTTATATTCATTCCTTCTAATATAATTTCTAGGTGTTAACTACCATTTAAAATAATATTGTCGTTATTATATTATTTTTCTGTATAACTTAATGTTGTGTGCAATATAAGATTTTGGAGAAACCCATTGTTGCATGTCGAGTACACAATCAGAAAAAGTCTCATATTTAAAATTAAATTAACATCTTATTCAAAAATATTAATAGATATGAAAATTTATTATTTTATAAATACCTGGGTCATTACATCATTCCACCTTTTCGAAATTGTGTCCTCGCAATTTTAAAATATGGCTCAGAAACATTATTGAGAATCACACATCGAAAAAAGGGTCAATAAAAAAATAACCTTAAAATAAAGAAAGATAAGTACAAAGGTCACCCAATATAACACATAATATGATTCCATGTAGGAAAAAATTTATATGGATGAGAAAAAACCATCTTGTTTTGATGGAGAGTGATATAAAACATGATAAGGATAAAGTTAACAACCTGAAACCCATAAAATTGTGTTGGGTTAAATGGTATTTGATTTCTTAGTAAGAAAATTAAATAGAAAAAGATTATTTTTGTAAGGAGATGAGACCTTACCTAGAAAAGCAAGGCCCCTTTATTAAAATAAAAAATCTAACATACATGATCCTAAAAACGGAGATCTATCCAAATCCCTTTTCAAAAGGAGAAAAAACATCAGGGAGATTATCATACCAGATGAAGTCAACACCGTTAATTCCATTTTTTCCAAACCACATACAAAATAATTAGATTCCTGAAAGACATGAATAATAATGTGATTCATAGATCGAAGGGATTCCAAGTAGTTCACCCAATGATTATAATGATACCAAGGTAGATGACATGATCCTTCTCTGATGGCAGAGACAATTATAGTCGAGTCACTTTCCAACCAAATATTATTCTATCCACGATTCTTGGCCTACTCCACTGCAACAATAACTCCCAACATCTCAACTTCAATTGAAGAAGCAATACCACAGGATCCATGGAAACAACCAATCACCTGGCCATGATGATCCCTAAAAATCGATCCATGCCCATAAGGTCCTAGATTTCTCTTTCGAGGCACCATCCAAATTAAGTTTCATCCAAACAAAAAGTGGTTCTTGCCATAAAACATCAAAATTACCATATGGAGGTCTAAAATTTCCTTTGATTCCAATTTTGGAAAGAACAGAAAAATCATGAATATAATTGGTGCAAAAATGTTTCTTCTGTAAGGTTACTGCACACATCACAGCAAGGATGTATGAGAAAGCAGAAGTTACCGAGAAAGACTGATTCCCATGAAGAACATGGTTCCTAGAAGACCATATATAATGCAACAACTCAGAAGCAGCAACTTGAAATAAGACCAACAACTATGAAGAAAGAGAAAGAGACTTCCACCTCAAAATAAACTCTGTGATGGATGTCATCATTGGAATTGAGACTTCAAAGATGTCCACTAGAGCCTTCTAAATCGAGGCAGTAGTAACATAGAAAATAAACAAATGATCATAATCCTCTCTGTGTTGATGAAAAAGAACACAAGAGGAACATAAAGAGATACCACAATGTTGAAGATAACAACCCGTTGGTATCTTTTTGTGAGCAATTCTCCAAACCAAATTGGAGAGAGATTTTCTATTGATGTTTTTATGAAAATTACCCATCCAGTTTGTTTCCATGATAAAATTCAAATAGAACTCATAATAAATCTTTGAAGAGATAATACCATTAACCACTGGCTCCCATGCCCAAAAATCATTCCTATCAGAGAAACAGTGATTATTAAAAATGTTGGCAATGTGGCTCGGAAGACCCTCCAAATTCTCAAGTTGTTCCTTGATAGTAATGTCCAAATCTATATTTTTGTCATCCATCACAAGGTATACTAGGGGATTATCCACCCATTTTATTTTCCAGAAATTAAGGGATGAATTTTTCGAAACTAACCATCTGGAAGGAGAATCAATTGAAGAGAAGATGTGCTTGAAAGCTGGCCAAACAGAGGAGTCAAGATGATTAAAAGAACCAATCTTTAACCTATTCAACAATTTTACATGAAGAAAGTTTAAGGCTTCATAATTGCTATTAAAAAGTCTCCAAATGAAGGAAGATTGAACAGAATCATCAAATAGAACAAGATTTTTAATACCCAAACCCCCAGCATCATAAGGTTTGCAGCGTTCAGACCAAGGAACCATAGACAGCTTTCTTTTGAAGATGCTTCCACTCCAAATAAAATTCCAATGATAGGCATTGATACATCATATGAGAGAAATATTCCATTTATAAACCTTAAATAAGTACACAAATTTGGAGATAATAACAGATTTAACCAAACAAACCCGAACAGCCATGGGGAGAGATTTTCCTTTCCAAGTAGAGAGAAGCCTTATGACTTTGCTAATAATCTTTGTGAAATATCTAGCTTCCTGATTTCCCCAAAACAATGGAACCCCCAAATAATTAATGGTATGTACCCCATCCTTAATGTTAATCTCATTAAAAATGTAATTTTTCCTCTATTCACTGATGTTCTTACCAAAATAGACAAAGTATTTCCCCCAGCTAATATCTTGACCAGAGAAAGAATCATAATTCACAAGATCCTTTTTTATGATCTTAATATTTCTTTTATCCCCCAAAGTGAAAATGATAATGTCATCTTCAAACAAAAGGTGGGTGGGAGCAAGAATACCTATACCAGCATTAATAGGCTTCAAAATAGAAAAAAAATTTGTTTTTAGGTCCTTTTCATAATTTTGAGGAATTTATTTATGAGATTGACTAAGAAAATAATTAAACATACTTACTTTCCTATTATAATTTCATCCTTTTATAAATATCTACCCCAAACTCATATTTTATCCAAACGATGAGTATTCAAGATGACTTGGTCACACTTGAAGCGTTATAATCAACTTCTAGAGAATCACATAATCCACAAAAGATGAACAATATACTTTTCTTATCTTTATACATTATCCAAAACCTAAATGGTTCATACAAGATTAGATAATCCCAGAAAAGAATAATCCTTTATAAAAATATATACTTCTCCTAATCTCGAAAATTCAACAAACAATACCCAAAGTTCAACAAAGACCACTCAATAAACAATTGCCCTTAAAATTATTCCAAATAATCCAAACTGAGATAGAAACCCAAAATTCAAAAGGATTTGATAACATAGTTCCCTAGGATAAATCATAAAATTTATCACCAAATAACATCGACAACTCTTAAAGTCTCAAACCATATGTAATTAACATAATCAAAAATTCTCGATGATAGGTTAATCATTTCCATAAATAACCCAAAAGACCGTATTTCTAGAATAAAAACATATATTATTCCAAAATAAAATTCCACCATTAATCCTCATATTAAATCCTATAGTATTATTTTTTAATTAGGCATATAGTGTTCCCAAAAGAGAGAACATCTTCCAAAATAACATTTATCTCTTAATCACCAAATCATTTTCCTATACTAAGGATATCCATTTGATAAAAAATATTTTCCCAAAATTGACTTATTATTAATACATAAAATAATATAACTAAAAATAATATGTCATACTAACTGGGGACTTCATGTATGCCAGTGGTAGAAAATAAATACCAATCACACTTCAGTTGTGGGTTCGATTCCCATAGCTTTGTTTTATGCAATGGTTTTTCACACAGTATATGTGTTGTCCTGTTTCTAAAACTATATAATTCTTAAAACATTCCAAAAATGAGATAAAATATTCAAAAATAGCCTTAATTTAACCACATTCTTATCTCATACTATTAATTTTTAATCTCAAAATATTATATATCGTAATTACATCAAAATAAAGGTTCATATAAACCCTAAAAATTTGTTATAATTAAATCCACAAAAGAAAAGGTAATTCTTACTCAAATAGAATTTTCACATAAAAAACATTAGTGATACACATATTAGATAAAATTCTTCCAAATTAATCCCATCAATAAAATAGAATTAACACTTTTAAAAATTTAATCTCCCAAAGGTCTAAAATATATCTCAAATTTATAAAATGTAGAAATATTAATAATTCACCTTGCATCATTATCTGTTAACCATGTTTTTCTAGATTATTTTATAATAATTCTTTACTAAAAAATATCTTTCATAATTTACTATGATTCAATAATGTCAAAACATGAGCAAAGAAATAATCAATACCTTTCATAAGACATTTAAAGTTTCCTCATCCTCAATTGGAATTGAATTTGATCATTGTAAACATATATTTGAAAAGTACCGGTGATCCCATTACTAAACCTTCATCGTTGGACATCTATTTGGATAATGACCTTGAACAAAAAATTTAAAACATTCAACTGATCCCTCAAAAATAATATCTTTTCCTTACCTAGATTCAACTGAATGCTTCCTTTTTTCAAGGTAGGTTATTGCTTTTTGACCTTCATTACCACATATTTAACATCTTCTTGTCCCTTTAAAACATTTTCCTAGGTGTTTCTTTCCACAACATGGACACATAGGTTATTTAATATACTTACCTTTATGGTTATTACATAAACATCCATAGGGATTAATTTCATTCAAATATGATGCCTAAGAAAAATCACCAAAATTTAAGTGGTCAATCGTGACTCTAGATAGTTGGTTTAAAATAACCACAAGAGTTCTCATTGTAGCTCTAATTTTCTTCGTTTTCCAATTCAGAAAACAACCATATTATCCTTTATATCCTTTGTTACTTTGGTTCCTACTATATCCAACCATTTACTAAAACCAAAAATGTTAGTGTGTGTATATCAGTTAAATCATCATATATTATCTTATGAGGAGGGTAATCACTAATAAATACTTATTCATGTTATCTTAAACTCAATAAATTTATCTAAAATAACTATGACTCTTTCTAATTTTCTAATCATTTTGGTTTCAGAAAACATGTCACTTATGATTAAATAACACTCTAACCTCTAAAGTTATTTAAACCAACCTTTGATACCAACTATAAGGCCCCATCCTTAAACATTACATAATATTTCCATAAGTTAATAATTGACCTTAATTCACTTTGACGATATTTTTATGTTTATATATTTATAGAATTAGTTCATAACTCATAAATATAAACATAAATATTACAATTATACATTTCTACTCAATATCCATTTTTTCATAATACAAAAAATCTTCAAAATGAAATATGGTTATTTTCATGTTTAAATAGCATGACTTTTCCTTGATCACATCCTTGACTCTATTCTTCTTTAAGTACTGTGAAAAACATTATAAAACTTTTGATGGGAATAATAAGTTCATTAAGGGATTCATAAAGAAATAAAACATTTAGTCATGAAAAAACATGTAAACCATGAAAACTTTATAACAGAGTAATACTTTTCACCTTTATGAAGTACCAAAAACACTTCACTAAATATAAGCTCATTTCATACAATTTTTGTAACAAAAATATTACCATAAATTCCATAGAAATCAATGTATAACATATAAAGGTAACTTGGTACATAACATACTTCAATGGAATAACCATATGGTTGACTTCCACATATATCACTAAATTTAATAACCAAACATCCGACTTCCATACATATCACTAAATGGAATAGTTATACAGCCGACTTCCATACTGACTGAAATGATGGTTATAATGTAACCACACATCCTTCTTTATCACAGAACCACCCACCTTTGGTTTATCACATAACCACCCATCTTTGGTTGATCACGTAACAACCAGTCAAATATTCAATTACCATTACATAATCATAACACATAGAATATTGCAATTATCATCATTTCACTCATAAAATTTCGTTTTCAATCACAAGAAATCAATTCAAGATATTGAAACAGTAAATTCACTGTAAAAATAATTTTCAATACCAAAACACCCAAAATGGTAATAAGGTATTTCTTTTCCTTTTCAAAACATTAAGGATTATAGGGGAAGCCAGATATCAATTAACATTTACGGTGGGGGCAAGGTCATTGTCACCGCATGTGTTAAAAAATACTTATGTCATTTATTAAAACACTTCATAGAAAATAGATTCCATTTTAATTAAATTTAAAGTCAAAGTTTTGATTATATTCTATATAAAATAAGTATGTTTATATTATCAAAATATTCCTCAATAAAAGGAGATTAAGACAAAATCCCTTACCTGAATCAAAATCATCATGTATGTTCCTTGTTATTAAAAAATAATAAACATAATTTAATTTATAATTTTTTAGAACCTTTTGAATTATATTGTTCCTTTTATATCACTTATTACTATGTTATCGAAATTACATAATTATTTAAGTCAATATCCATCGTTTTGTTGATATTCGGTAATTGACTCAAAAATGAACTTTTTTTATTTAAATTGTATATATAGCCAAAATTACATCATCGACAAAATGATATTCATGATTTAAATATCATAGATATCCATTATATCTATATTTATTATAGTTCATTACATTTGGATATAATAAATGAAATTTTTCATTCATGGAGATGGTAGGCCATAGGTACGCATGAATGCTACCTTCATTTCTTTGTCATATAAAAGGAATGAAAACAAAAATATACATAGGTATGCTATAATAAAATTATAATATCTATTTAATATATGTTATATAAGTTCATTAAATTCATCATTTATATATTCCATGTATGGCATGAATGAGTCATATCACTTTGAGGGGTCGATAGTTTGCACTTCCTCAAATTAAATTATCATATTTACACATTATGGAAAACATAATGTTATGTTGTAAATTAAAATTACAGAAGCATAGATATAATATATATATCATATATATCATATATAAATATTTTTCCATTATAATGGCCACCAGGGGAGGTGGTAATAAAAAATTGAACAATCATCGTTTCGTGAGGCAGTAGTTCGTCGTACACAAAAATAGTATGTTCACATCCATTTGATGGAGTTGTGTGTAAGTGTAGATAAAATAATTATCATAAAAACAACCCAAAATATTTATTATACTAGTGTTGTTATGTAATCATAGAATAATAATGTCATATATAGTGAAGAAGGAAAATAAAATAAAGGAACTTGAGAGATGATGTTACCTTTAAATAGGGTAACTTCATTTTATTTGGGCCAAAATTATTTCATGAATCGCCTTATGCCAATGTTAAGGATTCTAGGAGGAATGGATGGATGGTAAGATATTATTTTAGTAGAATTTGGATGATCCATGGGGCATAAACGGTGTGATAAAGTGGGTAGAAGGGTGGCCTTTTATAAGAGGTAGGATGGGAACTTATGAAATGTCTTGAAATTTTATTTTATTATAATTTTATTTTTTATATCTGAGGGTCCCAAACTCATTTATTTCAAATATAATATGATTTTGGGTCGTATCCCCCTAATAAAATTAAAATTAGACTTATTTTGAATAATTTTTAACCCTTATATTTGTTATTTACCTTTGTTTTACCCTTTTTTGATCTTACCATGATATATTATTATTTATACTTTGTGGGTTAATTTAATTACCATAACATGAAAAATGACCCAAAAAAGTGATATTTATGATATTTTTAGACTTATAATAATGATTTGGAATTATCATATGATTTTTGTAATTTTAAAACATTTAATAAAGTATTTTATATTTTAAGTTATGAAATAAGTCAATTCTTACACTATTCATACTTGAATTTTAAAAAAAATCATAACAACTAGATTAATTTGAAAAAAAATCATTAACTCAATACTAACATGTGATAGTAATTAAAAATATTCGTGTATCACATAAATTATATCATATAATATTTATTTTATTATTTATAATATCATTTATTTGATATTTCTCTTAATAAAATAATTACTATATCACTGTTATGTCAATGTTTATGGTAAATATTTACTCTCAAGAAATTTAAAATAAATTCCAATTATATATATAATTTCATTATATTTATGGATACTATTTATATTTGGTTCTTCATAAATTTTACCTCTACATTAAAATTATTATACTTATAAGAGATAAGAGTGTGACATGTTATCACTTTCTTTTATTTAAATAATAATTACATCACATTCATGGAAGAAATTCCATTAAATGAATAAATTCCAACCCTTATGTGATATGGGTCTACTTTTATTCATAGAATATGACCTTCGAAGGTGTTATGGAAATTTTATTATTAATATAATATTGTTTATTATCTTACTTCACCCAATTTACCCTGAACTATTTTAAATATAAATTACCGATGTTACTATTCATAATGTCCCAAAATGAAAAAGTACCTATATAAAAAATTTGGACTTTATGATTCAAAATATTTAAAAAAAAATTTAAATTCAAAACACATGAGTTTCAGTAATTAATTTAAAATTAATTCATGTTGTCAAAACAAGAAAGTGGGGTTTTAAGAAGTAAAAAACTATCAAAAGTTTCACATGTGTTTATATCCAATTTTAACGTGAAATTACATCCAACGACCATAATTAGATTAAATTATAAAAACATAATTCAATTAATCTTTAAAACTAAATAAAATTTAAATATAACTATATAAATAAATTAGATGAAAAGGCAGTTTATAATTAAAATTCAGTATTTTTCACTATTATTTAAAATATAAATGTTATCTTAAAAATACCAAAATATCATTTCAAGTAAATTTTTATGTCCCAATTCTAAAGAACATTTTTATTTTTTCAAATATAATATATAAAAATAAAAAAAACTAGATTTGAAAAAGGTTCGTCATCAAAAGTATTTAAAACGTCCTTTTAAAAATATTAGAGTATTTTATGTATAAAATTGGATTCATCCTCATTTTAGTCCTCAATAATTAATTAGATAAATGTAAAAACATTTAAAAAAACTTTTATAGTAATATTGTAGTTAGTTATATTTTTTCCCGCTAATATAATGGCTAGGAATTAACTACCATTTAAAATAATAACAATATTATTGTATTATTTTTCTGTATAACTCAATGTTGTGTGAAACATAATATTTCAGAGAAACCCGTTTTTTCATGTCAAGTATGCAGTCAAAAAAAGTGTAATATTTAATTTAAAATTATTATCTTATTCATAAATATTGATAGATATGAAAGTGCATTATTCTACAAATACATGTGTCATTACATCATTCCCTCCTTTTGGAAATTGCATCTGCACAATTTTAAAATTTGGATGGGAAACATTATTGGGAAACCCACATCAGAAAAAAAAATCAATAAAACTATAACCTTAAAAGAAAAAAAGATAATTACAAAGGTCTCCCAATATAACACATACTAGGATTACATGTAAGAAAATATGGATATGGAAGAGAAAATAACCATCTTATTATGATGTAGAGTAATAGAAAACATGACAAGGATAAAGTTAACAACCATAAAACCAAAAACAACTGTTGGGTTAGATGATATTTTATTTCACAGTAGGAAAAGTAAATAGAAAATGTTCTTTTTTAATTTCCTTTTCATAAATTTGAGGAATTTATTTATGAGATTTACTAAGAACATAAGTATACATGCATTTTTTTAGTATATTTTCATGCTATTATAAATATATTCCACAAAATCATCTTTTATCCAAATGATGAGTATTAAAGGTGACTTAGTCACACCTAAAATGCTAAAATAAACTTCTAAAGAATCACATAATCCACAAATGATGAACTATATATTTCCCTAAATTTAGACAGTAACCAAAACCAAAATGTTTATTACAAGATCAAATAATCCTAAAAAATAATAATCCTTTATAAAAATAAATACTACTCCAAATCTTCAAAATTCAAAAGACAATACCAAAAGTTCCACAAAGACCATTAAATAAACAATTTTCCATAAAATTCTTCAAAATATTCCAAACTCATATAGAAACCCAATATTCAAATGGATTTGATCACATAGTTTTCCATGATAAATAATAACATTTATCTCCAAATAATATCGACTACTCTTAAAGTATCAAAATTTAAGTAATTAACCTAATCACATATTCTCCATGATAGGTTAATCATTTCCCTAAATAATCAAAAATGCCAAATTTTTATAATAAAAACATAGATTATTACAAAATAAAATTTCAACCATTATAACTCATATGAAATATCACATTATTCTAATTTTCTTAGGAATATGGTGTTCCCATAATAGAGAACGTCTTCCAAAATAAAATTTATCACTTCATCACCAAATCATTTTTCTATACTAAGGATACCTATTTGATAAAATATAAACTCCCAAAAAACAAATTCTTAATATATAAAATCATTTAACAAAAAATAATAAGTCATAGTAACCAATTAATTCATGTAGGCTAGTGGTAGGCAATAAATCCCAATCACACTTTGGTTGTCGGTTGGATTCCCAAAACTTTGTCTGATTCAACGGGTTGTCACACGATTGGCATGTTCTCATTTTTCTAAAACTATATATTTATTAAAACATTTCCAAAATAAGATAAAATATTAAAAAATAACCATAAATTAACCTCAAGTTTATCTCATGCCTTTCATTTTTTATCTCAAGATGTAATAGACCACAATTAAATCAAAATAATGGATCATATAAACCCTAAAGATTATTTAAAATTATATCCACAAAAGAAAAGGTAAATCTTCCTCAAATATAATTTTCACATAACAAACATGAGGGTTACACATACAAGATAAAATACTTCCAAAGTAATCCCATCAACAAAAGAGAGTTAATACGTTTTAATGTTTCATCACACATAGATCTATCATATCTCTCAAAATTTCTAAAATACAAACATCTTAATCATCTAACATGATTCATGATCTATTAACCATGTTTTCCAACTTATTTTGTAATACTTCTTTCCTACAAACAAAATTATTCATAATTTCTTAAGATTCCATAATGTCCAAACCTAATCTAAAAATAATCCATACCTTTCATAGGCCTTTTTATGTTTCCTCATCCTCAATTGGAATGAAATGTGGTATTGGTAAAAATATATTTGTACGGTCTTGTTGATCCCATTCCTGAACCTTATTCATAGGGAATCTATTTGGATAATGACCATGAACACCACATTAAATACATTCAACTTATCCCTCAAAAAATATCTTTCCCATTCCTAGATTCAACAGAACTCTTTCTTTCTTCATGGAGGATTATTTTGTGGACCTTCATTACCACATATATTTCATATTCTTGTACCTTTGAAACATTTTCCTAGGTGTTTCTTTCCACATCCTTGACTCATATGTTATTTTATATACATACCTTAATGGTAATTACCTAAAATTCTATAGGGATTCATTTATCACATATATGATACCTTAGAAAAATAACCATTGTTCAAGTGGTCAATCATGACTCTAGATAGTTGGTTTAGAATAACCACAAGAGTTCTCATTGTAGCTCTGATTTCATTCAGTTTCGTATTTAGAAATTCACCATAGTTTCCTTAATATCCATTGTTACTTTGGTGCCTACTAGATCCATCCATTTACTAAAATCAAAAAGGTCAAAATGAGTATATTTGTAAAATCATTATATACTATCTTATGAGGAGGGTAAACACTAAGATATTCTTCTTCATGTTATCTTAAACTTGTTAAATTTATCTAAAATAACTATAACTCTTTCTAATATGAAAACCATTTTGGTTATATAATACATTTCAGTTATGATCAAATAACACCCAAACCACTAAATTTATATAAACCGGCCTCTGAGACCAACTATAAGGCACCAGCCTTAAACATTACTTAATCTTGAGATAAGTCAACAATTGACCTTAATTGACTTTGAGGATCTTTTCTTATTTATAGCTTTAGAGAATTAGTTCATAGCTCAAAATAGTAACATACATATTACAAGTAGACACTTCTACTCAATATCTGTTTTTCATAGTAAATAAACTCTTTAAAAAGAAACATGGTTCATTTCATGTTTAAATAGCATGACTTTTCATTGATCTCATCCTTGACTCTATTATTCTTTAAGTCCTATTAAAAACATTCCAAAACATGGGATGAGCCTAAAAATATCACTAATGGATTCATAAATAATGAGAACTATTATTCTTGTGCAAACATGTAAACAATGAAAACTTAAGTAATACTTTTCACCTTTAAAAAGTTGAAAAAACACTTCACTGAATATAAACTCATTTCTTACCCTTTTTATTACCAAAATATTACCATAAATACCA
Organism: Viscum album; assembly: GCA_963277665.1. Lineage (NCBI taxonomy): Eukaryota > Viridiplantae > Streptophyta > Magnoliopsida > Santalales > Viscaceae > Viscum > Viscum album. The sequence goes on from OY728142.1 coordinate 89,430,442, forward strand.
TAGAAATCAATGTATACCATATAAAGTTAAATCGGGACCTAACATACTTAAATGGATTAACTATATGGTCTACTTCCACACATATCACTAAATGGAATAGCCAAACGGCTGACTTCCATACATATCACTAAATATAATAATCATATGTTTGACTTCCATACCCAATGAAATGGAGGTTATAATGTAACCACCCATACTTGTTTTATCATGGAACCACACACCTTTGGTTTATCACTTAACCACCCTTCTTTAGATTATCATGTAACCACCCATCAAATATTCATGTACCATTATACAATCATAACATGTAAAATATTATAATTATCAACATTTCACTCATAAAATTTTATTTTCAATCACAAGAAATAATTTCAAGATATTGAAATAGTAAATGAAATTTAAAATTAATTTTCAATATGAAAAAACCCAAAAACAAAATAATGAATTTATTTTCATTTTAAAAACATTACGGCTTATAGAGGTATCCAAATATCAAAAAATAGTTACGGTGGTGGAGAGGTCTTTATCATAGAAAATGTTAAAAAAATTACTTTTTCATTTAGTAAAACATTTCATAGAAAAAATATTCCAATTGAATGAAATTAAAATTCAAAGGGTTGATTATATTCCATATAAAATAAAGAGGTGTATATTATCAAAATATGCCTCAATGAAGTGAGATTGAGACGAAGTCCATTACCTGAATCCAAATCGTCATGTATGTTTCTTATTCTTCCCGAAAAATAAAAATAATTTAACTTTTACTTGTTTGAGAACATTTTATGTTTTATTATTCTTTTTATATCTCTTATTACTATGTTATGAAAATTAAATAATTATTTAAGTTAATATTGGTCGCTTTGTCGATATTTGGTACTTGACTCGAAAATGAACTTATTTTGATATAAATTGTCCATGTAGTCAAAATTACATAATCTACATAATGATATAAATGAACTAAAAACCATATATTCCCTGTATATATGTATTTAAAATAGTCCAAAACATTTGGAGATATGAAATGAAATGCACCTTTCATGGATTTGGTGGGTCATACGTATGCATGAACGCGGGTTTCATTTTTTTCATATTAAAGGAATGAAAAATAAAAGACACATAGGTATGTTACAATTACATTATAATATATATATTATATATGTTAAATAAGTTCATTGACTCTATCCTTTATACATTCCATGTATGGAATGAATGAGTCATATCACTTTGAGGGGGCAGTAGTCTGCACTTCCTCAAATGAAATTATCATATTTACACATTATGGAAAGCATAGAGATATGTTGTAAATAAAAATTAAAGAAGCATAGAGACAATATAAATATAATCTATATAGTATATAAATATTTTTTCGTCATAATGGTCACCATGAGAGGTGGTAGGAGAAAATTGAACAATTATCATTTAGTGATGTAGTAGTTCCCTGTTCACAGAAACAGTATGTTCGTATCTATTAGATGGAGGTGTGTGTAAGTGTAGTTAGAATCATTATCATAAAAAAATCACAGTATATAGAGTACACATGTTTCTTATGTAATTTTAGAATATAAATATCATAGGTAGTGAGAAGTAAAATAAATAAAATGAACTTGAGAGAAGATGTTACCTCTAAATCAGGTAACTTCTTTTGATTTGAGCCAAAAGGATATCTTGAATTGACTGCATCCCAAGTTAAGGATTCTAGGAGGAAGGGATGGATGTTGGGAGATTATTTGATAAAAGATTGTATGATCCATGGGGATTTAGAGGTGTGAGTATGTGGGTAGAGGTGGTGGCCATTTTAAGAGGGGGATGGGAACTTTAGCAATGTCTTAAAAGATTTTTTTATTATAAATTTATTTTCGGTTTCTAATGGTTCCAAACTCATTTATTTCAAAGATAAGATGATTTTGGGTCATATCCACATCATAAAAGTAAAATTAGACATGTTTTTAATATTTCATAACACTTATATTTTTGGAATAACCTTTATTTTAGCATTTTTAATCTTTTCATGATATTTTATTATTTACACTTTGTGGGTTAATTTAATTACCATTACATATCAAAGGACCCAAAAAAGTTCCATATATTGACATATTTGGACTTATCATAACCGTTTGGTGAAATCATATAATTTTTGGAATTTTTAAATATTTAATAAACTACCTTATATTTTATGTTATGAAATATGTTAATTTTGACACTATTCATAATTCGCTTTTTTCAAAAATTTATAACTTGATTACTTTGAGAAAAATTAATTAAATCAATATTAACATGTCATGGTCATCCAAAAAAATTCGTGGATGGAAAAAATTATATCATTTAATATTTATAATATCATTTATTTTATATTTCACTTAATCAAATAATTATTGTATCACTGTTGCGTCAATATTTAGGGTAATTATTTAATCCTAAAAAATTAGAAACAAATTCCAATTATGTAGTAATTTCATTAGATTTCTAGAAACTACTTATATTCAATGTTTCATCAATTTTATCTCTACATTTAAATAGGTATACTTATAAGAGATAAGAGAGAGACATGTTGTCACTTTATTTTGTTTTAATAATAATTACATCACTTTCATTGAAAAAAGTCCATTAAATGAATAATTCTAACCTTGAGGTGATATGGGTCAACTTTTATTCATCTAATAGGATTTTGGAAGGTTTTAGGGTAATTTTATTATTCTTATCATATTGTTTATTACCATACATTACCTGGTTTACCTTTAATTGTGGTAAATAAAAATTACAAAAAGTTACTATTCATAATGTCCAAAAATAAAAGGTACATATTTACACAATTTGGACCTTATAATTCCAAATAATTAATTCATTTTTCTAAATTCAATATATATAAGTATTATTAATTAATTTAATATTAATTTCCATTGTTAAAACTTGAAATATGGTTATTAAGAAATAAAATATATCAAAAGATTGACATGTCTTTATATCCAATTTCAATATGAATTAATTACAATGACCTTTGTGAGATTAAATGATAAAAATATAATCTGATTATAATTTAAAACAAATTAAATGTACAATATAAATATATAAATATTTTTGATGAAAACGCATTTTAGAATTAAAATGCAGTATTTTTTATTATTCATTAAAATATGAATTTAATCAGAAAAATACCAAAATTTCATCTAAAGTATATTATGATGTTATGATTCTGAATAAGATGTATATTTTTTTCAAATAGAACATATAAAAGTGTCAAAAATTATTTAAAAAGGGATCTTCATCAAATGGCGGTAAAATGTCCATTTAAAAATATTTGAGTATTTTATGCTTAAAATTAGATTCTTTCCCATTTTAAGCCTCTAAAATTTATTAGATAAATGTTAAAACATTTAAAAAACATGTATAATCATATTGTAGTCAGTTATTTTCATTCCTTCCAATACAACGGCTAGGCATTAACTACCATTTAAAATTATATTATTATTATTGTATTACTTTTTTTGTATAACTTAATATTTTGTGCAGCCTATGATTTTGGAGAAACCTGTTGTTGATAGTCGAGTACACTATCGGAAAAATTTTCCTCTTTAATGTAAAATTTATATCTTATTCATAAATATTACTATATATGAAAATTTATTATTCTATAAATATCTGGGTCGTTATACTATATGATGATGTATTTACACTAATCTACTACACATAAAATATTTTCAATCATAACATCTATATAAACATATACATCATGTGTACCTATATTGATTATTGATTTATAACCATTTATATATGACTATGTTTATTTTTTCATCAAACATCTCAAGTTATGGTCGTGGTCAATTTAGAAAAATATCTAACTTTAGTTACCCCTTATTTTGGTTAAACAAAAAACATCATGTGAAATCCTGAGAATAGAATCCTATATATGTTCCATATCATCTTTAACATTATTCTAGATGATTAATAGGAAAAAAATAAATTATATTATTACCATAGGTCTGTCAGGAATTTAATTAGTGGTAGTAAAATATTTACCCATTCATCGTCATAGTTATAGTTGAAACATGGATTACATTATTGATTAATTTCTTTTGTTACAGATTATAAAGAGGAGAATGGTGGCTATAGTGGAACAAATTCAATGTAACTATAACTATTATTATGAATCATTATTTTCTTGTATTATGAAGGTAGGTTTTGTGAATAGAAACATGTGGTGTCATAATTGTAATGCATCATCTTCATCAACTATTCCAATGTAGTTTTCCAAAATTCCCTGTCTTATATTTAATTTTAATGAAATTTCCAACTACTATTGTACACATTGTAATCATCATTAGATTTAAAATACTATCATATAAATTTATTCAAAACAAGTTACATATCTAATTAACAACTTTAAATGATTTTTTTATTACAATATAAAACAAATTATAATTTAATCTTACATTATATGATGTGAAATTGAATGATTATTTGAAAATATATAAATTTATTGAATCATTGTTATAAATTTAAACATAGTCTAACAAGGGAACTATATTCTCATAGATACCAAGTATAGTTATGAATCAACAATAATGATGGATCTATCTCGATCATCCTCTTCAAAATCATGTCATTAAATTTATAACAAAAATATATTTTTATATAAGAGAACTACTTATTCTGGTAATTGATTGTTAATCATAAATTATTCTCTTAAGTATGTAAACATTTTAATGAAATAAATTCCATAAATTTAAGAGAATGATTAGTTTGGATTTATTTTTGACCCGCTTCTATATAAATATAAAGTTATTGTTGTTAGTGTTGATGTGATGGAATTCAATATAAAAAATATAAAAAGTCCATTACAACAAAATTATTTAAAAGTTTTCTTCGTTACAGATGTTGAGGAACAAATCATAGGTTTTTAGAACTCTGGAAATGAACTAATAGTACATATTTGGAACCTATTCTACATAACATGTGTAGCTATTTTCCCATTCAAATTCTTTAATTTTTATTTTCTTATAGGTTGTGCCTTCTAAGGTAACCTATCGATGATTTGTATCATGTACTATAATAATGCCTTCTTCACACCCAATGGTATAAAATATTTAATTTCTTCTATGTTTTAGTTCTATATTTAATATAAATTTACAAATATGTCATTCACTACGTGATTTTGTTTGTACATATTGTTTTCATGCATTATAGTACAATTGGTTTAAACTATTTTTTTAACAACACATAACAGGAAATTGAAGCATTTATGATGGCTCATTTATGATGGGATCCCATTGAAAATTACCAATTTTAGAAAATGACATTGCAATTTTTTTTCGATGGCCCGTCACAAAAAACTATTCTCTATAGGAGCCTTTCTGGTCACAAATAATTTAGTCGGGTTCTTTAAAAACGCCTTTTTCGACGGGTCCATCATAATGAAACATAAAAAAATAAAAATTAATAATTAATAATTAAATATTAAAAAATTTAATAAAATAATAATAATAATTAAATGTCTAAAATTTTTAAAAATATAAAAAACTGAAAAAAAAAATTGATAAAAATAAAATTATAATTATAAATTAAAATAAAAATAAAATAGTAAAAAATAAAAAACACAATATTCACAATAATATTAAAAAAATATTAAATAAATAATAATAAATATTAAGATAATAAAATAACAAAAAATACAATATTTGTAGAAATATTAAAGATAGACTATATATAAATGTAAATATATTTATTAATAAAAATTTTAAAAAAATTATATTAAAATTTTTATCAGAAAAAGTATATAAATTACATATGGGAAAGCTCATCTAGAGGTGCTGCAGGAGCTTGTGGATGGAACATCATCCTGAAACCATGAATCAGATGTCGTGTTTCCTCTATTTTCAACTCCTAATATTGCTTCTGCCATCGATGAATCTTCTCATGTTGTTGTTGTTGATGTTGATGGAGCACATCCTGCTCCATGGGCATGGTCTCTATAAGCTCACTCTGAGCTCTCAACTTCTCCTCCTACTTTGCAGCAGATGATGATGTCCCTCTCTGAGCTCCCCTTAAGCTACATGATGACATTGCAGTGATACCATAATAACTATCAGGCGTTAATTGAGATCTGATACCAATAACTCGGACTTTCTCAAAGGAATACTGAGTCACATGCATCTATGTTGCATCATATAATCCTATTGCACAAGAGGTTTGATCCTCAGTCTTGGCCTAAATCTTAGCCTACGTCTGAGGTGTCTCACTCCCATTTGAATCCTTTATTATAAAATTTATTATTAAAATTGTTAAAAATATTATTTTTAGTTAATTTTAAAATTGAAAAAAAAATATTAACTACAATATGATGTTGGTGATCACCCCTAATATCTCTAGTGACAGGATCATTGTACATCCTCCTATAAATACTAAACTCTATAATATCAGGTTTTTTATACATAGATGTGAGTATGAAATAAATATTTTACATTTAAAATTATATAAATTAATAAAAAGAGTTCTTACCAACTGTTTTTGATTTGTACTAAATGTACGACTATGAGATCGATCTGTCACCTCCTGTCTTCCCTATTTCTTTCAACCAAATGATGAACTTCATTAAAAAGTATCTCCCATCCAATATGAACATAATCCATCTCAAACAAGAGATGATATGTACTCTACCTCGTGGTCACTGGAAGACTAATCAAAATCTATGACTCCCACCTTCTACATTTCTTTCATCTATAAATTATTCAAAAATTGATGGAAACAGTCATGCATACATCCCTCTAATTCCTCCCAGGTATATTCCAATATGATATCATTTATGGGATACCATAAACCATACAAGTAATAAATAATATCAAGTAATTAATTAAAAAATTTCAAAATAACTATTATTTATTTATGTACCATACAATGATCAAACAAGCGGTGATGAACATCAATGGGAATCTGATCTCATTTAACCCATGCTCTAGAAAAATAATTCCTCAATATAGCACTTTCCATTCCAAATTCTATATATAGAAATATTTGACAAAAAGTTAAAAATTAATTGAACAATTACTATATATATAAATTAATGAAAACTAACTAAAATACACAATTTAACATCCTCTACATGTGGGAATCAAACTAAAGATGTGGATGTCACTCAGGGATAGAGTCAGGAATCATCAATCTTACAAGACTATGACCCCTTTAAGTCATCTCTCAAATTCTAGTGGTATGAGGGTTAGATGATGTAAACACAGGATCATCATCAGGTAGTACAACATCATCCAACTCATGAATTATATTATAGATACTTTGGTCAACCATATGAAACATGAAATGACTATTATAAAGAAATAGATGAAAAAAAGTATTATAAATGGATATATATTATTTATGAATATAACAAATATTTAATTGTTTCAAAATTCATCCTCATATTTTTTTAATTATGGTGTCAATATCTTCATATTCCTCATCAATTTCATAGATTTCCTTGGGAGTTTTATCTTCATGATCTCTTTATATTTCAAATAAATTTTCTACATCAACAACATCATCACCTCAAACAACCCTTAACATTGAGGTTTCATCATTGATATTTGTGTCTCTTCATGGAAAATATGGATTTTTGGGTTGTCTCTAGAAAAACATCAATTCCTTCCACTTCATAAAAACCATATTCATGTTGAATAAATTTATGTTCATGAGATTTCATTTTTATTATGCTCCACCAATCACTCAACTTTCTTAAAGAAGGATAATAATTATCATAATAAATTTGATGTTCCTGATAATCTAATAAAAAAATCATTTACTAGAAGAAGTATTCTATAATTAATATCAAAAATTCTAGTACATGGATGAACTTTCAATCCTTTATATGAATCAATAAAATTATATGTAAACATCTTTATGTAATTATGACCTAGATAAAATAGTTCAAATATTTCATCCATCATTCTATAAAAGTCAACTTAACAATCTCTATGATGAGATCCTCTCAATAAAACACCACTATTAATTGTTTTTTTTTGATTCCCCATATACATGTGTATGAAATCAAAAACCATTCACCATATATGAATTATAATATTTAACCCTTTTGGATAGTCAGTTTCCCAATACCCACAATAGATTATCATTTTTATCAGCATTTTGAGATACCTGAAATTAAACAAACAAATATCAATATAACAAGTAATAAATTGATTTTATATGTTTAAACAAAAATAATTTATTTTAAGGATTTTTAAAACTAGTTGGATTAATTATTTTTCCAACATTCTTAAAGAGGAGCGATTGTAATTTGTGGAAACTATTTATTGATATGATTATCATAAAATTTACAAATAAAATAATATTAATTTATTTATAATATATAGAATAAATGATATGAGGACTCATAGTACCAATAGTTTTATTTCTTCACAGTTGAGCATAACATATGTATGAGTCTTGTGAAGTTCATCATATGAAATCCATCATTCATGGACTCTACCAAAGCCAAGTTTGAGCTGATTAAAAACTGAAAATTGATTGATCATTTCATCATCAAAATTTCCCTCATTATGGCCCATGTGTTTATTTTTTGAGGGATATTTAGGTTGAGAATAATGAGAGAAGAAGAAATAAATTTACTCCTATAAATATGCTTCTAAAATTGATTCTTCAACCAATACTTTGTTATGTACCTTTTTTCTATAATTTATGTATGCATCTATCAGATTGGTATATTCATTAGAACTATACTGAACCTCCAAAATTTTCTTCATGCGGAAAATGTAATATAAAAAGTTCCATTGAATAATACAAATCCTACTAGAATTTTTTTTTCCAATTAAATTAAAATTAAAACAACATCATATTGCAGTCTACTAAGTGCATTGTATTTTGTTTTAGTCACACAAATTTCTTGGAAAAAATATTATATTTCATTTAGTGCATCAAAAATCATATAAATTAAAAACCTATAAATTCAACTTGTATATGTATTTATATTATAACATGAAAATCATGGATTTTTAATCTAATAATACACACATTTCTAACAAACTTATCCAAATTTGAAACATAACTATCAGGAAGCCTCAAATTTTCAACCCATTGAAAAAATAAAAAATTATTTTTTCTAGAAACTATATAATCCACTTTTGAATTCATTAACTTCTATGATCTGACATTCTTAAACAGTTCATGTTTTGGTCTCCTTAAAATTTGTGTAAGATCTAATAATTCCATTACATTATGTTTTTTCTTAACAGGTGTGTCCAATACTGTATAAAATTTGTTATCAAAATAGTTCTTCTCAATAAGAATGACATCCAATAGGTGAAAGACCAAAAAATCAGGCCAATATGGAATATCCCAAAAATGATTCCTTTTATCCAATTGTGTTCTTCCCCAAATACATCTTTTTTATATTAGTTTATAGTAAATCCAAAGGTAATGTGAGGTAATAAAGAGATTATAGATTTTAACACAATACTTGAGATCATTTTTGGGGGTCCATCTCTTTCAATTGTACCTTTTTTGAAATTATTTATGTTCCTCTTAAAAGTATGATCGGTTGGAAGAAAACTATGATGATAGTAAAAAAAAAAATTTCTTCCATTTATGAGAATAAATTCTTTACAGTGACTCATACAATATGAACATGATTTTGGATCATGTGTACTCCATCCAGATAACTTTCCATACACTGGGAAGCCACTAATTTTCTACATCAACGCAGCTTTCATTAAGAAATTTTATTTTGCAACAACATTATTTGTGCTGACACCATTACTCATCAATAAAATTAACTCATCAATCAATCAATTCAAATGAATATCGATATTAATTTTTTGTATGTCGTAGAATTAATAAGGTCAAAAAGACATATGGTTCACTAATAAAAAACCGAATAGGTATATTTTATGGAGTTATAAAGACTAGACAACTAGAATATTGTCAACCATGAGAACCAAATAGGCATAAACCATCAGTAGAAATAACCAATCAAACATTTTGAGCTTCCGAAGAAAAATATGGATGTACTTGATCAAAAAATTTCCCTAAGCCACCATTTGTAGGATGATTTAAGTTTTTACCAATTGAAATATTGGTTTTCTACTATGATATTAATGAAACTGTGTTATGAGATATAGATAAATTCTAAAATATTTGTGTAAGTGGGAAATGCCTCAACTATTTTATAAGAATCAATCTTGATATCCCTAGTTGAGCCTCTTTGTACCTTGGTTTTCCACCTGTAGGAAAAGTAACTAATTATTCGTTTTTACTATAATATAAGATGAAATCATTTGAGAATTCATGAATATTCTGATATCCAAGACCCCAATAATGAACCAGCCTCTTGCTCTCATATAAATTTTTATGCAACACATTTTCTTTAGGTAACAATTCTTTAATGAAATTTAATATGTGATCAAAACATATATTTGACATTCCATTATTTAATTTAATAGCCATAAATTTTGTTTGACCACTTCAAATTTTATTATCTTGCAATGAGGATATAAGGAATCCTCAATAGACTTCAACAACTCATAAAATTGGGATAGTTATAACTCATGAGTTAAATAAATATCATCATGGGTTTTATTTTGTTGAAAAGGCTGACCAAAAACATCATGTACTAAATTTTGAAACTGTGATGCATTTGGAACCAAATTATTATTAACTTCTCTAGAACTGTGTTCACCATGTTGATACCAAAAAAAAATTCTTTTTAAAAAAACAAAATGAAATAGAGGACCCCCAAGAATGTTAAATGTTTCAAACATCCTCAAAAAACATTTATTACATGGACACTTAACTCTCCCTTCTAAAATAAATTCTTCTTTTGATGAGTCAAATGATCAAAAAGCTTCAACACCCTCAATATATACCTGATTTATAACAGAACTGTTTAGAATCCTATAATTATTTATTCAATGAAGATCATGTATTAAAGAATATTTTTGACTACCATGTTCAATATTTCTCTAAAAAATATAAAATAAATAATTTTTTTATGATTAATTTTTTATAAGAATACCATGATAAAAAAAAGATCTGAAAATTAAAAAAAATAGAATTGACTTGTAATTATAACTAATTACCACTAATTACAACCAATTATCCCTAATTATCATTAATTATCATAATTATCACTAATTATAAATAATTATTACTAATTATCACTAATTTGTAATAATTATTAGTGATTTTTACAAATTATTACAAATTATTGCAATATATTACTAATCATTACTGATTATTACTAATTAACACTAATTACCACTAATTACTGCTAATTTCCACTAATTATCACTAATTATTAGAAATTATTACTAACAATTACTAATTATTATAAATGACCACTAATTACCACTAATTATTACTAATTGTTACTAATTATTACTAATTTTTACTAATTATGACTAATTACCACTAATTATCACTAATTATTATTTATTATTACAAATGTTTACAATTATTTACTATTTACCAATACTTATTACTAATTACAACTAATCACCACTAATTTTTACTAATTATTAAAAAAAATTACTAATTACTACTAATTACCACTAATTACCACTAATTACCACTAATTGTCATTAATTATTACAAATTATGACTAACAACCACTAATTGCCACTAATTATCACTGGTAATAACTAATTACTACTAATATTTTATAATTATTACTAATTAATAATAATTTCCACTAATTATTACTAATTACCGATAATTATTAATAATTATTGTTACTTGTTGCTAATTATTACTAATTACTACTAGTTACCACTAATTAGTACTAATTATTACTAATTACCGCTAATTACCACTAATTATAACTGATTATTACTGATTATTACTACTTTTTTCTAGTTACCACTAATTATTACTAATTGCCACTAATTTTTACTAATTTTTACTAATTACAACTACTTACCACTAATTACCACTAATTTTTACTAATTATTAATAATTATTACTAATCGTTTCTAATCATTACTAATCATTACTAATTAGTAATAATTAAAACTAATTACCATTAATCACCACTAATTACTACTAATTACCTCTAATACTCACTAATTATTACTAATAATTGCTAATTATTACTAATTATTACAAATTATTACTAACTAGCACAAATTACAACTAATTATCACTAATTAAAAGTAATTATTACTAATTATGACTAATTATTACTAATTATTTCTAATTACCACTAATCATTACAAATTACCACTAATTTTTAGTAATTACTAGAACTTATCAAAAATTATTACTATTAATTAGTAATTATCACTAATTATTAGTAATTATTACTAATTACCGCTATATATTACTAATTAACACTAATTACCACAAATTTTACTAATTTTTACTACATTTCACTAATTACTTCTAATTACCCATAATTTTTACTAATTGTTACTAATTATTACTTATCATTACTAATTACTACTAATTGTCTCCATTTATTACTAATTGTTAATAATTATTACTAGTTATTACTACTCATTACTAATTATTACAAATTTCCACTAATTATTATAAATTTTAACTTATTGTCACTAATTTGTACTACTTATTACTAGTTATCACTAATTATTACTATTTGTTACTAATTATCACTAATTGTTACTAATTATTACTAATTATATCTAATTAGTACTAAATATGACTAATTATTAATATTTATTACTAATTATTACTATTTATTACTATTTATCACTCTTTAATACTAATTATCACCAATTTTCTCCAATTATAACTGATTGTCACTAATTATAACTATTTATCAATGTTTAGTACAAATTATTATTAATTATTACTAATTGCAACTAATTATCACTAATTACCACTAATTATTACTAATTATGATTGATTATCAATTATTATCACTAATTATCACAAATTTCCATTAATTATTAATAATTACCACTAATTATTAAAAAGTATCACTAATTATTACTAATTACCACTAATTATTACTAATTACCACTAATTGTTACCAATTATTTCTAAATATTAATGATTACCACTGATTTATACTAATTATCACCAATTATTACAAATTATTACTAATTATAACAAATTATTACAAATTATTACTAATTATTACTAATTACCACTATTTATTATTAATTTTTACTAACTAATATTAATCACCACTAATTAATACTATTTATAGCTAGTTTTTTACTAATTTCCCTTAACAGTTAATAATTACTACTAATTTTTACTAATTTGTGCTAATTTTTACAAATTACTGGTAATTTTTACAACTTAAAACTTACCATTACTAATTTTTATTAATATATAACAATTTTTTATTAATTAATGCTAATTTTAAATAATAATTTTGATTTATCACTAATTTTTATTAATCACCACTAATTAATACTAATTATCTCTTTTTTTACTCATTGCTATTAGTTATTACTAATTACCACTAATTATATCTATTTACCGCTAATTAAAACTAATTACTTAAAATTAAAACTAGTAACATTTAAATTACAAACATTACTACTAATTAAAACTAAATAATGCTAATTTAAAATAACCACTTCTAAATATAATTAATTTCTTATTATTATAAATAATGAATTATAATTTATAAATAATTACTTTTAATTGACTATAATTAAAACTAATTAATAATATTGGAATCTAATAAAAATAAAATAAAAACATAAATCATTACATAAATACCTCCAAAATAAAGCTTTTGTGTGCTGCAAACTTCAACATTTCCTTCCCCGTAAAAATGTATACTTATACTTGAATGTGGAAAAGCTGAAGAAAATAGGGGTGATTTGGGGAATAGAAAGAAAGAATTTGGGAGGTATATATATATATGACATATTTGTAACGATTTGGCTATTTATGACGGGTCTGGTCATAAATAGTGTTATTTTTTACGGTACTCATCACAAATACTTCACACAATAAATTTTAGAGGTGGCGGTTAAAAAACTAATTGTGACGGGACCCATTGAAATTACTCACCTATCAATAGATTATTTTTGATGAGTGAATGATCTCATCACAATTAGTATTATTTCTGACAGGTCTCGTCGTAAATAGTTGTCATAAAAAATTTGGCAGTTAAAACTAATTGGGATGGGACCCCTCACAAATACTCACCTGTCGGATGAGTATTTGTGAAGGGATCTTTCACCCGTTGTAATTACCTTTATATGAATGAGGGTAATTGCGATGGGAACCATGTCCCGTTGAAAATAACCCTTCTTGTATTTTTTTCTGGAAGGAATGTGTAAAACCAGTGATCATGGGTGGATTTGGAGTTAAAGACCTTAATATCATTAAAGAAACATTGTTAAAAAGCTACACATGGAGGCTCCTAACCAGCTTTGATTCTTGTTTGGAATTTATTAAAACTAGATTTGTTAATAAATTACAAACTGGACATGTCATGTATGTTCCTTCATCTGTTAGGCCAGCTATCAAGCAATCCTACTGTGAGATTATGGTTTGTTTCAAATGGGGGGTTTTCAAGCATTCACTGCTAAATTGTTAGAGCACACCATGGTTATCAAAACCTGTAATTAATGATTCTTATATTCTTGGTTCTCTGAGGACTGCTACAATATCTCTAGGTTATTCCCAACATGCATAATATTTTGCCACCACAACTTGTTGTGTAATTCTCCTGGTATGTGTATTCTAATCCTAATATTTTGATATGGACATGTAATTTGGATGGTAGTTTCAATACCAGGAACTACTATTGGTATCAATGGGGTGCCTCTACCACTTTACCAAAATGGATCTCATGTTTCCAAAAATTGTTTATTTTTCAATCTGGTCGACTTTTAATCTAGAAAATGTATAGGAATATGTTTTATATTCAATGTACAATTCAGTGAAAGGAAATTTACCGTGCTTCTACTTTTTTTCCCTATTTTCATGATCAAGAATCCATTTTACATTTGTTTAGATGCTTCTGTTTTATGCTTAAATTATTGCAATATCTCCAAGACATGTTATGTTTCTATTTAGAGTTTCCGAGCATGGATGCACTGATTTCCTCCATCTGTATAATGACATACAGTGATTACGTGCATGTGTTAATTCTAGTTTCTTCGGCCAGCCTTATATCATTAATCTGGAGATCACGGAATGAGCTAATTCTAAATAATCAACTTCCTACAATTCATCCTGGTGTTAGGGCTATTCACTGAGGTATTATGGATGCCTCAATAATCAATACAGGACTGATGTATAATGAATTCTATGATTTTTTTCATTTTGAGGTCACTTGGTGTATGTCGTAGGGTGAGGAAGCCACTAGTTTCTAGATCCATTAGCTGGATACCCATGATTTTAGGGTGGTTTAAAGCCAATGTTGATGGGGCAGCTTTGGCTGCACCTGGTCTCTCAGGCTGTGGTGGTATCATTCATACCCATCGGGGACTCTTAAAAGGATTAATCTATCACTTCATTGGAAATGGTTATGCTATTGATGTAGATCTGTGGGATATGATCAAAGAGATCAAATTTTCTGATTATTTTGGTTAGCGTGAGCTATGGTTGAAATCAGATTCAAATATTGTTGTGTAAATTCTCAATGGTCTATCTAAGTTGTACCATGGAGAATGTTATCATCTTGGATTGACTATATACATCTTCTCGACTCATTGTCCCTTAATGTCACTCATTTCTATAGGGAGACAAATTAGGCTGCTGATACTCTTTCTAAGAGGGCTATTATAGAGGTCAGCTTGAGCTGTTTCTTTTTGTTACTAGATTTTTATTCTGATTTTTTTGAGGCCGACTCTCACAGTGATTGGTATATCCATCTTTCTAAAGATACTATGTAGTGACTCTGGAGACTATTTTTTAATAAATTTATTAAGATGAGGCTCGCATGACTCCTGAATCTTTTGCTTCTTTTTGACCACGTAGGGCCTATCACAACATGTCATTTTTTCCATAGTGACCTATATATATTATTTAAAATTATTTTCAATATTTCATTAAAACTATACATAACATTTTTACACTTAACATTTTTCAAATGAAAAAATAGTCACAAAAACATCATTAATTTATATAAATATTTAAATAAGAGTAATCATATCCTACTTTGTAAAAAGTGATTCAATAATCATTGTGTTAGATCAATTATATAAACATAATCATAAAACAATCCCATTTATGAAGATCAACAAAAAAACATAAAAATGGATCTAATATAGCCCGAAAAAAAGGGAAATAAATTTAAATCCACACTACATCCACTATTTCCTATTAGGTCAACATTTTTTACCACACAGTGAAATATTTTTGAGAAAGAAAATGGAAACTCCCTAGGTATCCCTTTCTATATGAACCATGAACCAGTGTATAAAACAACCACTCTTGTCAGCCAAAACATCATGGTGTGATGCACATGGATATGTTACGACCTGATACTTCTAACTAATATCTCTATTATAAAATCTAGAAATTCCATCCACTCTCATCCTGCTAAAAATAATCACATGGGATGTATGGTTATTTAAAAGATAAAATTTTAAATTACTATAATGAGCAAAAGTTTTATAAATGAAATTCCCTTTGTGATTGATTAAATTTCTTATTAATTAATGTAATTATAGAAAACAAACACACTTATCTGATTATTTTGGGTCATTATACTGTATTCTAGATGTAAAAGATCATTAAGAATCATGAACATTGGTAATATACTCATTGTACAGTGGCCATTAATA
Source organism: Viscum album (assembly GCA_963277665.1). Taxonomy (NCBI): domain Eukaryota; kingdom Viridiplantae; phylum Streptophyta; class Magnoliopsida; order Santalales; family Viscaceae; genus Viscum; species Viscum album. Next base: position 89,447,154 of record OY728142.1, read on the forward strand.
TTAGTAATTTAAGGGTTATGATAAAGACCATTTGACATGGATGGAATGAGTGATGGCCTTGACCAATAGGATTATTCCCTATGAAGCCCATTTTTTCATAGATTTTGAGGGAGGTGGAATCATTGATATTATTCCATGAAAAAACCCAAGAAATGATTCAAAAACTAAAACATGAAAAATTCATTTATAGGAGAAGTTCAAGATCATTGAGGTTATTTCCAAAATCATGTTCTACGAACCACCCCAAGAAATTCCCACTACCTCACACCTTAACATTATGGAATACAATGATGTAATAAGGGGTTTTATATCTAGACCATAGTAGTATGTCTTTTCATATGTTGTTTTTAATAAAATACTGATTATGATAATAATTTTTCATTACTAATTTAAATTTAAAATTCTATATGAGTGGATGAAAATTAGATTTTTATAATAAGAAGCCATAATTTTATTTTTAAAAAATATATGGTTTTAATTAAAACCCGTTTTCCAATAAATTCATGAATTTTGAGATAAATATTTTTTCTTATACTATTATTATTAAATAATATTTATTTATATATAAATGAAAATACTATTTAATGAAGTCTGATGTAATCTTTATAAGCGTTAGAAAAAAGTTATTGTCAAAAAAATGAGTATTTTTTAATAAATGATGATTTTATTTTAAAGATGAAAATTCTAAAATGTATATTATTATTTTGATAAAATAAATATTATTTTTTAAATCATAACATAAATTATATCCAATAGTGAATATTTTAAAAAATTTGGAGATAGTCAAATTTTTTGGAAAAAAGTAAATATGGTAAAAATATAAGTTATGTATTCTGACATCATAATAGACAAAAATTAATGTTAAAAATACTATAAATTGTATTTTATACTATATATAGGTCCCCATTTTTAAATAATGTGTTTTTTAAGTTATTTGATTAATTTTTGAAACTCTTAATGAATCCCCCACAACCTATATTATATTTTATGGTTTTGAAATTAATTCTTTATAAACATGACTCACTTCCACCTCATCAAGAATATTATTTTAAGGAGATCGGCTATTGGACTTATAAAATAATTTTAATCAATCATATTTGGTAAAAACCATGGTAAAAACCATATAAAGGTTTATGTTTGTATTATTTGTTCATATAGATTCCAAAATCTATGTTTAGAAGTTAATAAAGAATTCCCCTATTTCGACTATAAAAACACACTAATCCTTCCATTCCTCTTCACTAAAAAACCATTTAATCTCAAATTTTCTCTTCCATTACCTCAGCAGATCCATTCTAATGTGTTCTCAATCCCTTAATAATCTCCTCCCAATATTTTAGAATATCCCTCTCATGGTAAGGTACTCTCTCCACTTCTTTTATATTTCATGTGCTTTCCTTGTACAATGCCACTTTTTATTTCCAATTGTCAATGCTGTATTGTTTTTTTACACTTCAATTTATTGTATTTATAGTTTCCATGTAAATAGATACCTCATTTCACTCCCATTTCACCTCTTCAATAAACGTTTACATACACCCTTTATGCAACAAAAATTATCTTGCGATTTTCTATGTCATACAATTGTGTAGTAAAACCCAAAATTCATTTTCACTCAAGGGTATTCACTAAGATGTATCTATCCATAATTGACTGGTTAAATCCATTTATATAACCCACACTCCATATTAATGGTCTTAAAATTGGTTAAATTTGTTCCTATGTTGTGTGATCTATGTGGCACATAAATGCATGTACATGATATGAATGTGATAGGTGGGCCTACAATTATATAGCCCTTTAACAAATTGGGTAAATGTTTATCTTATGAGATACCATGTATGGTAAATGAGAGGTTATCATAATCACACTATTTTATGATGTATTTCTAGTTATTAGGGACATATTCTTATGATTTCATGTTTTATTTTGTTCCCACGTTCCTATATTGACTTTATGTTATCCTATTATATCATGTTTTGATGTTCATGTTTATAATTATCACCCATTTTATGATATCCCTATTGCGTATCATGTATTAATTTCATGATGTTATGATTTTATTATTCACTTACTAGTATTTATATCTCACCCCTTTCCTATGTATGTTGTTTAGTTATCCCATGTAGTTTTATAAATTCCAGAAAATTTACTGGAATGTTATTGAGTTTTAGATTATATCATTTTATTTTTTGTTACAAGATATTACGCTATGCAACTAATTACTCATATAAGTTTTTCCATATGATATTCTTCAGTTGTATTAAGTTTATATTTAACTAATAAATCATGAAATAAAGTGTATTAATGGTATGGTTCATCCTTGTCGGTATCAGAGTAATGTCTTGTTATTTTGAGGGATTGGGATTATAAAACCATAGTGAATGAAATGGGAATAAAACTAAATAAAGGAAAATTATAATAAATTTTTGTAAAGTGTAGAATAAGTGGTTTCAAAGTAACCAAATCCATCTCTGGATACTAATAGTGGATATGGATATGGTACAGCTATAACAAGGGGTAATAACCTAAAACATTTAAATTGGACTTAACTTGATCGGCACTTGGTTGAAAACAACAAGCCCTTGTTACCCACATATTTTGACACTCCTACAAAATATTCTTTAGTAAATTCAAATTATCTATTAGCAATGGAAAAAGAGTACCATAAGAATTTATATTTGTAAATATACCATGGATAACTTATATTGAAACTTATAAATTCATAGGTTAAGGAATATATTTCATTTGTGATTTATCAATTCAATGTTCATAGTTTCGCTTAATATATTTAATAGTTTGAACATTATAACCCCTGTATCTATAAATTAAATTATTAGAAATAGAATAAAATTGCTAAAGGTATACAAATAATCAATTCATGAACATAAAATTTCATATATGACTATGAATCTAGGGATTATTTTGTATCACAAAATATTAGTGGAACTATTCAAATATAACCAGAATATATGGAAGTATAGCTATCAATGATAATGGAAAATGGAGAATTTATGGTATCCCATGTATATAACTCCTACCCTATCTGTACTTATGTTATAAACTTCTTTTAGAACCCTAGGATACTCCCTAATTCTGTGATACATTATCCTCTTGGATATTCTAGATGTATCAGAGTTGTGGTGTCACAACCTGCCTTCCCCAAGATGAGACAAGGTACAAAAAACTGGTAGACCCTTACTTCCTCAAGTTGAAGGAGAGATAATTATCCCCAAGTCCTTCCTTAAATAGGCCTCACAGTGGCGACTAGCACCAAGAGTATAGATTCACACATAATATGGAAGGAATTACTCTTTTTATAGAACAAGATCGAGAGATTGGATGGTAAATCCCAAATAACATCCAATATAGAAATTAAAAGTAAATCCAAACCCCTTTTCCACAAGATTGTTCAAAATATAGTGCTAAAAATACATGAAATATCCAAAATTAAAGTAAAAAAAGTGAGAAAATTAGCACAAAAGACTATCCTAACACCCAAGCTAGTAAGGTCTGGCACGATCCACAAAGTCCTCCTGGAAACCTGAAAGCTATTTTTTATGTGGTGGGTGAGTTTATAGGTATAATCAATAGGGAAAAAATATACCATGAACAAGTGGGGAGGAATTATAATGCCATGTGAGAAAGTAGAGATAACCAAAACACCTAACAAGGAAACTATCCACCCAGCCTCACCAAGGAACATTCCCCAAATAACGCATGTCGGGTAAAATATTAATAATAGAACATTGATATTCAGGAACCCTGCACCACCTTCCAACTGGTTATTTAGAACATCCTACAAATGAGACCTCCCCAAAAAGTCCCACCACAATCCCATTGTTTCCCCAACAACAGCTTTATGGGCCACCACAACTATGTATCCTACCTGTAGACACCTAAGCCACAACAACCACCACCACGCCCGAAGATAGTTGGGCCAGAATAACCATGGCCACACCCAAAGACACTTGGGCCTCATCCCGAAGACACTTGGGAAACTAACATTGTAACGCCCCGACCCCAGTTACCCAGAGTCGGTGCATTATTACGTAACATTAGCATGATCACAAAAGATCAAGTCTCAAAAGACCGATTAGTTTAGTAGCCTTATAAACACTAGATACATTCATAAATGATATATTACATCATAAAGTGAAAAACTAGAATAACATGGTCTCCATAGTCCACACTCATATCCCCTTACGACTATCCCTACAGGTCATTCATAAAATACTTCTTCACATCCTGAAAAAATTAAAACATTGAAAGGGGTGATCTCAGATGCTCAGTAAGGATAACAATATAGCAAAAACTTTCATAAATAAACATAAATATTTAAGGCAATGTATAACTAAAACAAAAGCCTTTTAAACATGAAATTCAGAATAATATGGAAAAAGTAAAATTAAATAATTCCATTTACTTATTCACATGGATATTCATCTAGTTGAATAATTACATGCAACATCAATAACCACTTTTATAATGATGGAATGCATAATGACAGACTATCATAACCACGTAGCCAAGGCCTCGTGCCAAGACTACAAATAAGATTTCGTCAAGGCCTAATTCCAAGACACTAGTTTGTCTCATGAGACCTACCGATGCATCGAGGAGCTATAGCGGGCTCCACCCGTCACTTATTAAGTCCAATGCATTCCTCATATGAACAGGTTTAATCATATCATAAACCATAACATAATTGTATCACATAAAACATGCATAAAAGAAACATAATATTTCCACATTTCAATCACACGATATCAATAAAACCCATTGATATAATAAAATCATTTTCAATACCAAAATAAAATAAAAGTAAAACTTGGTATTTATTTTTTTCATTTAAAAAAAGTTATGTCTTGTAGAGGAAGCCGAAACTCAAATAATGGTCACAGTGGCGGAGAAGTCATTGTCACCGCATACATACGACAAAAAAACATTCCCTTTTCTCTTTTAGTAAAACGCTTCGTATAAATAGATTCCTTTGGAATAAACATAAAATTCAAAGGGGTTTATACACCGTATAAAAGAAATTTGTGTAGAAACAAAATAAGCCTCAGTGAAAGGAGATTGAGACGAAGTCCCTTACCTCATGTCCGACTTGACTCGATCGTTATTTAATCTCCTGAATAATAAACTTGAGTTAATTTCTACTTTCTTAAGAACCTTTTTCAAGTTCATTATTTATTTTATATCACTTATTACAATGTTATGAACATTATGTAATTATTTAAGTTAATAATAGTCGTTTTGTCGATCTTTTGTACTTGAGTCAAAAATAAACTTCTTATAATTACAAGTTGTTCATGTGGTAAAATATCCATTATATCCAGAATTATATTCATGATTTATATATTATATATATCATACATATCCATTATATATATGCATTTATAATATTACATAACATTTAGAGGTAAGAAATGAAATGCACCGTTCATGGAGACGGTAAGCTGTACGTACGCATGAACGCTACTTTCATTTCTAATTCATATTTAATGGAATTAGATCATAAATATATAAAGTTTTATTATAATTCTAGTATAATATCATATATAATATCATTTACTCCATCTTTTATATGTCCCACATATGGCATTAATGATTCAAATCACTTTGAGGGGGCGGTAGTCCGCACTTCCTAAAATGAAATTATCGCGTTTACCCATAATGGAAATCATAAAGGCTTACCATAAATGAAAAATACAGAAGCATAAGGAAAACATAAACATAATATACATCATAAATAAATATATTGACATCTTAATGGCCACCATGAAAGGTGTTAAAAGAAGATTGAACAATCATCGTTTCGTGAGGTAGTAATTCGCCACCCACAGAAACAGTTTGTTCTTTAACCATTAGATGAAGGTATGTGTAAGAGTAAATCAAATAATTCTCATAAAAAATCCTAGTATATTAAATATAATGGTTTTGTAACAAAATAAAGTAATAAAAATATTTTAAGGGGTTGGAGAAGAAAAATAAAACAAAAGAACATAAGAGAAGACATTACCTTAAAATCGGGTATCTCTTTTTGATTTGAGACAAAGGCTTCCTTAGGAAGACTTCTGGCCAAATTTAGGATTCTAAGAGTAAGAGAGGGAAGTTTAGAGAGTATTTGTGCAGATTTTGGCCAAGCTAAATGGCTTTGATGGTGTGAATACGATGGTAGAGGTGGGGGCCTTTTATAAGAGGAGAGGAGGGGCACTCTTGGAAAGTCATGAAATGTTACATTATTATATAATGAGTTTAGAATTTTAAAGGTCCAAAAATTATATATTTATAGTATAAGGTGATAAGGGTTAAAAATATACTCATCCCATATATTTTTGACAAGTGTAAGTCTTATATTTTACATTATATTTTCATTTTATTTAAATCGTTAATTAATGAGGTCATCGCTGCATCATCATGGTGTCATAAGAAATTTATTTTATTTAATGTCTAAAAATTATAAAAAAAATCACGATGTAAGAAATATTTTTATCTTTACATTTAATATTTATATTCTAAATGTTAATTTATATAACCCCATGTAATAATTGTTTTAGTAAAAACCACATGTTTGTGACAATTTTATTTTTACTTTAAATAAAATGTTATTAATGTCATTTTCTTACCCAAGTGGCTCCATGGGGTACCCAAGTTGACTCATGGATTGTCTTGAACGTCCATGACTCATCAAATAAAGGTAGGACACGTTTAAATATATTTTCATATTTTTCTAGTATCATTTTTACCTTAAATTTCACTAATTACCTTTAATCGCGATTAATAAAACTTAAAAGTTACTATTCACCAAAAATTATTTTTAGCTCATTGAACCACATTTTCCTTCATAATGAAAACCATTTATGTTTTATTTTTGAAATTCAATACACATAAGTAGTAATGTTTCATTTACATGAAAAATTAGTTTTTAAACTACCACTTAGTGGTTTCACTATTCATCAAAAATTGATGTTTTTCAGAAAAATAACAAAAATTCACCCTAAGCTATAATTGATATTCTGATTTCCAAATTTATGTCTATTTTAAAAAAATTCAAACATATAAGTTGCATTAATTAATTTTATAATTAATTCCCATTTTCAAAACAAATAGCCTGTTTTTAAGAAACAATATCAATCAAAAGATTGACAATTGTTTATGTCCAATTTCAAAGTGAAGTTAATTCTAATGACCACCATTGGATAAAATGGGAAAATTATATTCTAATTATACATCAAAAACCACTCAATGGTATAATTTATCACTATTAATTATTTTGATTAAAAAATTAGTTTTTAATTAAAATTTAGTAATTTTCACTATTCATCAGAATATAAAAGTTATCCGAAAAGTTCCAAAATTTCACCCTAGGCTAAATTTGATGTTCCAAATCCAAAAATGAAGTCCATTTTGAAAGATAAAATTTATAAAATTTTAAAAAGTAGGTATTATGATTCATAACTGCTGGTTTGATTGGTTGTGGTGTGTGTTAGAACTCGAAGTTGTGTACAACACACGCTACTGTATTGTTCAAAGAGAAGTGTACCATGGAAGCTTGGGGTGTTACATTCTCACCTCCTTAAAATAATTTCGTCCTCGAAATTTCTTATAATATCACTATATAAAATGACTTGGGTGATTCTTCATCATAAGTTTCTCGGGTTCCCACGTTTCCTCTTCCATCTTATGGTTTCTCCACAGAACTTTTACCAGACGAGTCATCCAGTTTCCCAGCACTTGTTCTCTTATATCAAGAATCCTAACAGGCTCTTCACAATAAGACAGATCGGGTTCTAGTTCTAATTCCTCATAGGTGAGTACATGCGTTGGGTCAGGAATGTATTTTCTCAACAGTGATACGTGGAACATATCGTGAACTTTGGAAAGACTTGGCAGCATTTCCAAACGGTAAGCTACAGCCCCAATTCGTTCTAGAATTTTGAAGGGTCTGATGTACCTGGGACTCAATTTACCCTTATTACCGAAACGTATAACTCCCTTCCATGGAGATACCTTCATGAAAACATGATCTCCGACCTGAAATTCCAAATCCTTCCTTCGGTTGTCAGCATCGCTCTTCTGCCTACATTAAACTTCTTTGATGTGGTTTTGGATTACCTTCACCTTTTACATCGTTTCCTCCACCAGTTCTGGACTGACAAGTTTTCTTTCACCAACGTCATCCCAACAAGTTGGTGTGCGACATCTCTTTCCGTATAATGCTTCATATGGTGCCATCCGAATACTTGAATGGAAGCTATTTTTATAGGAAAATTCTACCAGTGGTAAATATTGATCCCACATACCCTGAAAGTCAAGTGATCATGTTCTCAACATGTCTTCTAAGGTTTGAATAGTTCGTTCTCATTGTCCATCTGTTTGAGGGTGGTAAGAAGTTCTCAAACGAAGTTCAGTATCCAGGGATTTCTGAATACTTTTCTAGAATCTTGATGTAAAACGAGGATCACAATCCGAGAAAATCGATATAGGTACTCCATGAAGTCACACAACTTCATTAATATATAGTCTTGCTAGACGTTCAAGTGGTAGATCATATCTTATAGCATGAAAATGTTTTGACTTGGTAAGATGATCAACAATGACCCATATTGCATCATTCCTTCTAGGAGTCTTTGGTAGTCCCACGACAAAGTCCATCATGATATTATCTCATTTCCACTCAGGTATGGGAAGAGGTTGCAATACTATTCTAGGCTATTGCCTTACAGCTTTCACTTGTTGACAAACCATACATCTTAACACAAAATCAGCAATCTCCCTCTTCATGTTGTCCCACCAAAAACGTTCCTTCAAATCTCTATACATTTTGGTGCTCCCAGGGTGTATAGAGAAATTGGAACTATGAGAATCATCCAAGAATTATCTTTTTAGATCAGGTATATCAGGAACACAATGTCTTTTCCCAAACTTCAAAATTCAATCTTCATACACAATGTCACTCAATTTACCATCATTCATAGATTTAATCTTCCTTTGTAACTCTCCATCACCGGTCTAATAACTCTTTATCCATTCTAGTAAATATGGTTAGGCAACCATTTGAAAAAGCATTGATGTTTCACCTTCCATGGTGATTCTCATATCCATCATTACTATATCCATGTATATAGGATCCTTTTCAACTCTCATCTTGTTCAAAACTCCATGATCCTTTCTACTCAAAGCGTTAGCCACCTTATTTGCCTTCCCCGGGTGGTAGTGTATCGTGCAATAATAATCCTTGAGAAGTTCAATCCATCTCCTTTTCCTCATGTTGAGTTCTTTTTGTGAGAAAATATACTTCAAACTCTTGTGATCAGTATAAATCTCACATTTTTCACCATAGAGGTAGTGTCTCCATATCTTCAAATCAAAGACCATAGCTGCTAACTCAAGATCATGAGTAGAATAGTTCTGCTCATGAATTTTTAGTTTTCATGATGCATAGGCAATAACCCTATCATTATGCATAAGGACACAACTAAGTCCTTTCATTGATGCATCAATATAAATAACGAAACCATCATTCTCCGATGGTAGAGTCAATATAGGAGCATTTACTAATATTCTCTTTAGTTCTTTAATAAACTCTTCACACTCTTTTTTCCAGAAAAATTTAACCCCTTTACATGTGAGCTTCGTTAATGGGTTAGCCAATCGGGAAACATTCTGGACAAAACGTCGATAATAACCTGCCAAACCAATAAAACTGTGTACCTCAGTTATACTCATCGGTGTTGGCCATTCTTGGATTGCCTTGGTCTTAGAAGGATCAATGGAAATTCCATCCTTAGAGAAAATATGGCCAAGAAAAGAAATCTGCTGAATCCATAATTCACACTTGCTAAACTTCCCATATAATTCATGTCTTCTAAGAGTCTTCAGGATAATGCGCAAGTGATTTTCATGATCTTCGTAGATTTTGGATTATACCAAGATATCATCAATAAATACCACCACAAAATCATCAAGATATTCCTTGAAAACTCTATTCATTATATCCATGAATACAAAGGGTGAATTAGTCAATCCAAAAGGCATTACTGTAAACTCTTAATGCATTTACCTTGTTTGAAATGCTGTCTTTGGAATTTCTTCCTTCTTCACACATAACTGATGGTATCCAGATCAAAGGTCAATCTTTGTAAAGTGTTGAGTTCCATGAAGTTGGTAAAATAAATCATTAATGCGAGGTAGGAGATACATATTTTTTATTGTTATGGCATTGATCTCCCTGTAGTCAATGCACAACCTCATAGATCCATCATTCTTCTTAACAAAAAGGATAGGGGCTCCCCATGGAGAAACACTAGGGCGAATAAATCCCTTATTACTCAATTCCTCTAGTTGTTTCTTTAGTTCAACTAATTCCACAGTGGTCATTCTATAAGGGGTCTTCGATATAGGCCTTGATCTAGGAATTAAATCAATGGAAAACTCAACTTCTCGTTCTGGAGGATGTCCAGGTAAATCTTCCGAAAACACATCTACATATTCTCTCACAATAGGTACATCCTCTATTTTAACATTCCTTTCCTCACCATCAGTCATTTTATTCTCTTCCTCCCTAATAATTGAATTTAGTTGAGCTGCTGGGGGTAGATCTAAATAAGAATTAGGTGGTAACGAGTCTGCTCTAAAGATAAGGTGTTCCTTATCATCATCATCAAAAATAGTAACCTTCTTCTTCTTATAATAAATCTTCACATCATAGTCTGAAAGCCAATCCATACCGAGGATTATATCAAACTCAATCATAGGAATGACAATGAGATTAGTAGATAAAGAACATTTATGTGCTCGAATGGGGACTGATTCACAACACTTTATTACAATGATACTTCTCTTAGGAGTTTTAACTGAAAATTCTCTTGTTAAATAAAATTGGAAATATCTAATTTTCTTAGAAAACTGGAAAGATATGAAACAATGAAATGATCCAGAATCAAGTAATTCATTTTCTAAACTTGAGGAAACCATTAAATTACCTGCCACCATGTCTTTCGGAGCTTCAACCTCAGCAGTAGTGATAGCATAAGCTTGGCCCTGATCCCTTGGCCTCTTCTGAGGTAAGTTCCCCTGACGCTTAGGAAATTCATTTGCATAATGTCCCACCTCTCTACAATTATAGCATTTCTCATTGACAGCAACTCTCTTTCCCTTGCAATCCTGAGTTTGGTGGCCTTTTTCACCACACTTGTAACAGACTCCCATTCCCTTCAAGAAAGTATCGGGTGTTTCTTCCCACATTTACTACATGAATGATATTCAACTTTTCCCTTCTTCCCCTTAATTCCATTTCCAGATTGATCAGAAGATCTCTTCTTTTCTTGCTTCGCTTTAAAGTCATAAGACGTAGAGAATTTTTTTTCCATATTGATAGCACACGAGACAATATCTTCGTACGACGAAAAATTTTTTGAGACTAATGCTTGATGGAGAAATGGTTTTAACTTATCAAAGAAATGATCAATATTACTTCTTGGGTTGCGTAATTAATCTGCAGAATGCCTCACTAACCTTGTAAAGTTAGCCTCATACTTTGCGACATTCTCATCCTCCTTCTACCTCAGACTCAGAAATTTCCTTTCCATATCTGCTCGATGGTCATGTGGAAATTATTTTTCTAAGAAAATTTCCTTAAACTCCCTCCATTCCATACATGATACTTATTCATCTTCCTTTTTGTTTTGAATCAGAGTCCACTATTGATCGGCATCTCCAGTGAGGCGGTAACTGCCATGACATCTTTCTCCCTTTCACTACTTCTCAAGGCGTGGAATATTTTCTCTAAGGATTTTATCCATTGCTCAGCTACTAATGGATTTGCACACCCATTAAATGTTGGCGGTATTTGCCTTAGGAAATGATCTAACATTTATCCTCCACGTTTCGGATCATGGTGCTCCATACGAGTAAGGTTATTATTCATAACCTGAGTGATTTGTCCCTGTATAGTGATAGGGTGATCAGCACCAGTTGTATCAACAGCTCCACTATAATTATCTTGAGCATGAGGTAAATCCCTACTTGGAGTGCGTGCATTGATACGGTTTCCATTCTTTCCACTAGGCGCCACTTCTAAACATTGTCATAAACTAGATTAGTTTATGAATCGAAATACATAATAACAAATATGCAAAACAATTAACAAAAATTCAACTATTTATGTATATAATCCATAATCATAAAAATGTTTTCTTTGAGGAAGTATATACTCATAAACCATTCATAATGGTTTATAAAGAAAATGATAATTATCCTAAGCATGTCCCCCGGGAGTGTCGTAACCAAGAGTGCAGCAAGGCCCGTTGTCGTGCACCAGTTCCCGTTCGAGTCTAGCTCAAAGTGGTGTTTTCGGGTTTTACCCCTAGGTACATCTGTGCCAGAGCCGCCTCTACCTGTTCGTATCCAGATAGGGATGTATTTCTTGGAAAACTCACAAAAATTCTCTATAATACCAAAATACTAGGAAGTTCTTCTATACTAATCCTCAAAGTATATCTTAGGTCTATGTGCCCTAATCAGAGTTTATCTAAATATATCTTCCAAGGTTAGTACTAAACTGCCTCTGATACAAACTGTAATGCCCCGACCCCAGTTACCCAGAGTTGGTGCATTATTACGTAACATTGGCATGATCACAAAATATTAAGTCTCGAAATACTGATTATTTTAGTAGCCTTGAAAACACTAGATACATTTATAAACGTTACATTACATCATAAAGTGAAAAACAACAATAACATGGTCTCCATAGTCCACAATCAAATACCCTTCCGACTATCCCTGCAGGTTATTCATAAAATACTTCTTCACATCCTGGAAAAATTAAAACATTGAAAGGGGTGAACTCAGATGCTCAGTAAGGATAACAATATAGTGGAAACTTTCATAAATAAATATAAACATTTAAGGCAATGTATAACTAAAACAAAAGCCTTTTAAACATGAACTTCAGCATAATATGGAAAAAGTAAAATGAAATAATTCCATTTACTTTTTCACATGGATATTCTTCTAGTCGAATAATCACATGCAATATCAATAACCACTTTCATAATATTGGAATGCATAATTCCAGACTATCATAACCACGTAGCCAAGGCCTCGTGCCAAGACTAAAAATAAGATTTTGTCAAGGCCTCATGCCAAGACACTAGTTTGTCTCATGAGACCTACCGATGAATCGAGGAGCTATAGCAGGCTCCACCCGTCACTTATTAAGTCCAATACATTCCTCATATGAACAGGTTTAAACATATCATAAACCATAACATAATCGTATCACATAAAACATGCATAAAGGAAACATAACATTTCCACATTTCAATCACACGATATTAATAAAACACATTGATATAATAAAACCATTTTCAATACCAAAATAAAAGAAAAGTAAAACTTGGTATTGATTTTTTTTCATTTAAAAAAAGTTATGGCTTGTAGAGGAAGCCGAAACTCAGATAATGTTCACGGCGGCGGAGAAGTCGTTGTCACCGCATATGTACGACAAAAAAACATTCCCTTTTGTTGTTTAGTAAAACAATTCATATAAAAAGATTCCTTTTGAATAAATGTAAAAGTCAAAGGGGTTTATACACCGTATGAAAGAAAGTTGTGTATAAAACAAAATATGCCTCAATGAAAGCAGATTGAGACGAAGTCCCTTACCTCGTGTCCGACTTGACTCGATCGTTCTTTAATATCCTGAATAATAAACTAGAGTTAATTTATACTTTCTTAAGAACCTTTTTCAATTTCATTATTCCTTTTATATCACTTATTACCATGTTATGAACATTATGTAATTATTTAAGTTAATAATAGTCGTTTTGTCGATCTTTGGTACTTGAGTCAAAAATAAACTTCTTATAATTACATGTTGTTCATGTGGTAAAATATCCATTATATCCAGAATTATATTCATGATTTAGATATCATATATATCATATATTTCCATTATATATATTCATTTATAATATTACATAACATTTAGAGGTAATAAATGAAACGCACTGTTCATGGAGACTGTAAGTCGTACGTACGCATGAATGCTACTTTCATTTCTATTTCGTATTTAATGGAATGAGATAATAATGATATAAATTTGTATTATAATTCCAGTATAATATCATATATAATATAATTTACTCCATCCTTTATATGTCCCACATATGGAATTAATGATTCAAATCACTTTGAGGGGGAGGTAGTCCGCACTTCCTAAAATGAAATTATCACGTTTTCCCATAATGGAAATCAAAAAGGCATGCCATAAATGAAAAATACAGAAGCATAAGGAAATTATAAACATAAAATATATCATAAATAAATATAGTGACCTCTTAATGGCCACCATGAAAGGTTTTAAAATAAGATTGAACAATCATCGTTTCGTGAGGCAGTAATTCGCCACCCATAGAAACAGTATGTTCTTTAACCATTAGACGAAGGTATGTGTAAGTTTAAATCAAATACTTCTCATAAAAACATAATATTATATTTAATATACTGTTTTTGTAACAAAATAATGGAATAAAAAGAATTTAATGGGTTGGAGAAGAAAAATAAAACAAAAGAACATAAGAGAAGACATTACCTTAAAATCGGGTAACTCTTTTTGATTTGAGCCAAAGGCATCCTTGGGAAGACTTCTGCCCAATGTGAGGATACTAGGAGTAATATTGGAAAGTTGAGAGAGTATTTTGGAAGAGGATGGACGATCCAAATGTCTTTTATGGTGTGAATAAGGTGGTAGAGGTGGGGGGCTTTTATAAGAGGAGAGGAGGGGCACTCTTGGAAAGTCATGAAATGATACATTATTATATAATGAGTTTAGGATTTTAAAGGTCCCAAAATTATATATTTCAAGGATAATGTGATAAGGGTTCAAAATATACTCATCCAATATGTTTTTGAAAAGTTTAAGGCTTATATTTTACATTATCTTTTCATTTTATTTAAATCGTTAATTAATGAGATAATCGTTGCATCATCATGGTGCCATAAAAAATTAAATTTATTTAATTTATAATTTATAGAAAAACTATAATGATTTAGGAAATATTTTTATCTTTTCAATGAATATTTATAGTCGAAAATGTAACTTATATAACCCCTTGTAATAATTGTTTTAGTAAAAAACACATGTTTGTGACAATTTTATTTTTACTTTAAATAAAAAGTTATCAATGTCGTTTTCTTACCCAAGTGGCTCCATGGGGTCCCCAAGTTGACCCATGTATTTTCTTGATCGGCCATGACACATCCAATATGGTTAGGTCAAGTGTCAATATATTTTCATATTTTTATAATATCATTTTTACCTTCAATTTCACTAATTACCTTTAATCGTGATTAATAAAACTTAAAAGTTACTATTCCCCAAAAATTATTTTCATCTCATTGAACCACATTTTGCTTCATAATGAAAACCATGTCTGTTGGATTTTGGAAATTCAATACACATAAGTGGTAATGTTTCATTTACACGGAAAATTAGTTTTTAAACTACCACTTAGTGGTTTCACTATTCATCAAAAATTGAAGTTTTTCAGAAAAATACCAAAAATTCACCCTAAGCTATAATTGATATTATGAATTAAAAAATAATGTATATTTTACAAAATTCCAAACATATAATTTTCATTAATTAATTTTATAATTAATTCATGTTGTCAAAACAAATAGCGTGTTTTTAAGAAACAATATCAATTAAAAGATTGACAATTGTTTATGTCCAATTTCAAAGTGAAGTTAATTATAATGACCACCATTGGATAAAATGGTAAAATTATATTCTAATTATATTTTAAAACCACTCAATGGTATAATTTATCACTATTAATTATTTTTATTAAAAAAGTTATTTTTAATTAAAATTTAGTAATTTTCACTATTATTCAAAATATAAAAGTTGTCTGAAAAGTTCCAAAATTTCACCCTAGGATAAATTCAATATTCCGAATCCAAAAATGAAGTACATTTTGAAAGATAAAATTTATAAAATTTCAAAAATTAGGTATTACTATTCATAACGGCTAGTTTGATTTGTTGTGGTGTGTGTTAGAACTCGAAGTTGCATACAACACACGCTACTGTATTATGCAAAGAGAAGCATACCATGGAAGCTTGGGGTGTTAAAAACATACCCACAAACAACTAGTCCAACCATTACAAAACACCCTGCCCAAAGAGTCTTGGGAAACAATGAACCTTAGGCCATCACATCCTGCCTGAAGAGTCTTGGGCTACCTTGTTGAGGGAGAAAAAATTTGCTAGTAAACAGCCACTCATAATAATATTGGAAAAAACACACTCCACCATTATTTGGGGATTTTTGGTATAATTTTCTCAACATAGGTGGGGTGTGTATAAGAAACAAAAGAACTAAATTTTCTACATATAGGTAAAAAATCACTCATCCCATCCCAAGGGTCCTGAAACCAACAACATACTCATATACAGCCACTCTTGTTTTTATCCCTACATGAAAAAGTGCACAACATCCACAACCAGAGCACAACCCATTTCTAGAAAATAGTTCCCCATTGTAAAAGTTCTCATTAACATTTTCTAGTGATTTCCATTTAAATAATTCTTCACTAATGGACAACTAATAGGAATAACCACAAGCTAAAATAACAACTAAATGAAAAAATCTATGAATACATTTAAGCATTCACACTTGGTTCTCTGGTTAAGTAAAAACATCAAAAGGGATCTGTAAAATCTGTCAAAGTACTAGAACAAAACCAAGCCACAACATAACCGGTCCAAAACTATTTCCACCAGCTCCACACAGCCTCAAATTCACAAACCAAAAACTTATCAACTGGAGATTTAATTCCCATACACGTCACCCCACAAGGAATTAAAAAAACAAGAATTCATGTCACCAAGAACAAAGAAGAGAAGTTTTCAGATTTTTCCAATACCATTCATCAATTTCCTCCTTTCCTTCTTGGTTAAACTTGGTGATCACAAAAGGATTCTGATGCATTGGAAATCCATTTAATTAACCGAGTTTACATGATTAAACAATTTCCATGTTATATCTCTTCAATCATAAGATTATCTAGAAAATAGAGGTTCATTGGTTCTCAGTAATGTACCACCAATGGTCACAATTTTCAGTGGCCATAAGCCCACACGATTTACAACATAAAAAAAGATGGTAGAACACAACAACATCAGCATCATTCCCACCCATTCATTCCCTAAAAGTGTGTTTATTATATTAGTTAATTTTGGTTTCATCTATGTCTAAGTGAAACATTATCACACCCACCCCACATGATGCACAGTAAAGAGAGATGAAGGAAAAACCACAACTAGGATGATCATTGATTGAATTTTTATTCCATGCACTATGTACCGAGAATGGCGGGACTTGTAGGAAAATAAAACACCAGGGCTGAGTGTGAAGGTCTCTAGCACGAGCTCACGATTCATCTACATAGGAAGTATCGAGGAGTACTAATAGAATCCAAATAAATAAGGAACAGGGGATCTAGGATAAAGAAGAGGCCAAATCCTAAAATCAGGGAGACAATTTCAAAGTACATAAAAATAAAATTGTGGATCTACCACATGGCTGAGTAGTTTCACACCTTAGGGTTAATTGAGATTTAATAAATCCCCTTTTAAATAGTGAATATAGACCAGCAGATGACTATATGTTGATAGATTCACCTAAAATAGAGAAAAACATGTAATAGGGGAGAAAGTGGAAAACATTGGAATATGGAAAACATGAAAAGGGGTGTGACTGGAAACACTTTTTGGTAACTCAATGGTCGCCCAACTCTTGGGAGTTTATAACATCTTTTAGGGTCCTTAAATAACTTTGAAAGGGGTAATAAAACACTTCTACATCAAAAGTTACGTTACTGGGGAGAAATTTAAAAGCCATGGGAAAACTAGAAATGACACAATGATGGGTGAGTCATCTTCACCCTATAACCGATGTCGATCAGATCCAAAAACAGCCCATCGGTGCCACCAATATCAATCAGTGTCTCCGATGTCGATCAGTGGCACCACTCGTTCAACCTAAAATTTAGTAAACTCCCTAAATGAGTCGCTGATGATCCCCAAGATACCCCAAACACCAAAAATTGACCATATAATGGACCATGATGTTTTTCACCATAACATTAGATACCAATCAAACTTTTCTCACCCCCAATAATTCAAGAGTAAATTCAAAGAAAATAGAGGCGTACGAACAAGAACCTCCAAAGATACCACTCAGGGACAAACCACCCTATAGTTGTTCAAAGTCTGGAAAAAAACCTTGACATCCAAGGACATATTTCTCTCATTTGTCTCATGAATAACTACAAAAACACTAATGATCTTCTCCCCCATGTAACCACATAAACATAAAAAGGTCACAGTGTCAAACTTATGGATTAGAGATTCCCTTTTCCAATGTCAGGATACTATCTGTTTTGGGTGGCACTAACTTGCCTGTATAGGTTAAATCGCATCCACCTTAATGAATCTTGATTAGGGATCAGGTCCTCCCCTCCCCACAGTCAGGACTTTTCACACACGTTCATAGAACAAGGGAAAGAACCCATCTATTAGAATACAAGTTCAAGCATTACATCACATCAAGGCTCAAAGAAACCACAATATCAAAACTCAAAACAGATCTGGGTACTGGGTATGCATTTGTGCCTCCCATTACCAAGTACTCTCCTTGAAGACATCGTGCCTCCACAACATAAGAACCAAAGGAATGGTCCATCCACTAATCCCCTCTTCCTCATGATCCTCAATCCTTGACAGTCTCTATAACAACATCTCATCATCCTCGATATCCAACTCTCCCCAGTCGAGGACGTGGGAGTCATCATGTAGATACAGACGGAGCTGAGATACATGGATGATGTTGTGGACCCTCTCTAGTGGCAGTGGTAATTCCAGCTGATATTCCACCTTTCTGACTTTCCCCAACACCTTAAAAGGTACGATGTACCTAGGACAAAGCCTTCTCTTTCTTCCAAACCTATGTTGTCCATGTCGAGTGGAGACCTTCAAGAACATGGGGTCCCCAACCTTGAACTCCAAGGGTCTCCTCCAATGATCATAATATGACTTAGTCTAGTCCTGATATGCCTTCATCCTCTCACACATGAGCTAAACCTTCTCTATTATTCTTTTCACTACCTCTGGGCCAAGTACACATACCTCCCCAACCTCTGTCCAGCACACGAGTGAATGAAACGGTCTCCCATACAAGTACTTGAACGGTGCCTTACCAATAGTAGATTGATAGCTATTGTGGTAGGAAAACTATACCAGAGGAAAGTTTCATGACCATGATCCTCCAACATCCATAATAGACACTCGTAACATATATTCCCATTTATGGAAGGTCCTCTCTATCTACCCATCCGTATGAGGGTGGAAATCATTGCTAAGGAATAGCTGGGTGCCAAAAGCACACGGTAATCCCTTCCAGACACATGAAGTAATTCCTGTATCCCAATTTGAAATGATGGTTCTAGAAACTATGTTCAGCGACAAAACTTCACCCATGTACTTATGTGATAAGGCATCCACTACGCTCGACTCCTTAATCGCTAAGAATTGATCTGATTTAGTAAATCAATCCACCACTACCCAGATGGCAGCATAGCCTCCCTCACCCCTGGGTAGTCCTATGATGAAATCCATCTAGACTCCATCCCACATTAACTTGGTAATGTCTAAGGGCTACAACAAACTGTTGGGAACTCAGTGTTCATCCTTCACTTACTAACACACGAGGCACTTTTCTACAAACTCCACCACTTCCCGCTTCACCCCGGGCCACCAAAACTTACCTCTCATGACCCGATACATCTTGGAAACTTCTGGGTGTACCACTAGGGGTGAGTTATGGAAATCACTGAGAAATCTATCATGCACTTCCACTGGTACAAATATCTTCCCATGGAACAACATCTGATCCTGAAAATCCTCTGACCATCCTTTCGGAGCATCACCCTAGCTAACATGATCACACATCACTTCAGCCTCTATGTCTCCCCAATGAGACTCCTCAACTTGTCGATCCAAGGATGATTGCATTTTCATATGAAATAGGAATCCCCTACCATCCTCCACTATCATTCTCATATGCAAATAATCCAACTCCTCCATTTCTTTCCAAGTATCTATTGACTCCCAAACCACATCCTTTTGTGACTTCCTACTCAAGGAATCATCCACCACATTCCCCTATCCTGAGTTATGGGATATCTCAATGTCATAGTGCTGAGTAAACTCCATCCACCTCCACTACCTCAAGTTCAAATCTTGATTGGAGAATATATACCTTAAGATCTTGTAATCTGTGAAGACCATGAATCGTTCCTCGATGAGTTAATGATGAAACAACTTCAGCGCCAACACAACCTCTGAAATATTATGGTCATGGGTAGTATAGTTACGCTCATGAGGGAGTAACTGTCTAGACTCATAAGAGATCACTCGTTGTCGTTTCATCATCAAACACCCCAGTACCATATTGAAAGCATCACAAAACACATCAAACGTTTCCCCTTCATCTGTAAACCTCAAAATTGGGGAACTGATCAGATTTCCATTCAAATAAATGAATGATTTCTGGAACTACTCACCCCATATGAATGTCTAGTCCGTTCTACTCAATGTTTTCAAAGGTACTATAACTTGAGAGAAGTCTGGCACAAACCTTTGGTAGTAACCTGCTAGTTTGAGGAAACTCTGAAACTCTGCCACGTACTTGGGAATTTTCCAAGAAATACCCACTTAGACCATTGATGGGTCCACCACTATTATCTGATGGGACACCACATGTCTATAGAGGTGCACCTCCCGCGTCCAGAACATTCACTTGGATAACTTCCTATAGAGATGGTGGTGTCGGAGGACCTCCAAAACTGTTCTTAGATGCTCAACCTGATCCTCCTCTAAATTTTATTAAATCAGGATATTTTCAATTAACATGACTACAAATTGATCTAGATATTCGTAGAAAATTGAGATCATGTGTCCCATGAACACGGCTGGTGCGTTTGTAACTCTGAACAGCATGACCACGAACTCAAAGTGTTCAGACCTACATCTGAAAACATTAATCAGGATGTCACCCTCCATCACTGTCAACTGGTGATATCCTGACTGAAATTTTCTCTTATAGATCCAACATTCTCTCTTCAATAGGTCAAAAAGGTCATCGATCCTTGGGAGGGGGTAACTGTTCTTGACTGTCACCTGATTCAGTCTTTAGTGGTCTATGCATAGCCTCAAACCATCATCTTCCTTCTTTGCGAACAAGACTGGAGCACCCAATGGGGATGTGCTTGTTCTAATAAAACCCTTATTCATCATGTCATCAACATGAATTTAAAACTCCCACAACTCAGAAGGTGTCATCCGATAGGGAGCCATCAAAATCGATTGGGCACTGGGTTGTAAGTCTATCCCGAACTCAACATCACATTGAGGGTGTAGAGTCACAAACTATTTGGGGAAGACGTCTAGGAACTCACTAAAAATACCTAGAACATACACCATCATTGAGTCTTCTGACCGCACTAACAGCTTGGATAACAAGGAAAGAAAGGTGCTCCATACGTCGGCTACACTTCTGTCAACCCCACTCGTTGATGAATGTTACACGTTGGATGCCCATATAAAAGGACACAAACCCTATCTAGAAGAATTATATAATAGTGTGAATGGAAACCATCCATAAATTCCTAGGATGACATTGTATGGATTCATTTTTAGTAGAAAGAGATCCCCACTAGACTGATGTTGCCCCAACATCAGTCTGCATCCTCAACGAACATCAAATATGCTGGTCTGATCTCCAACTAGTGTGATCAACACCAGGGTCCTGGAAAGTCTCTCTACATCTACACCCAAGGCATGTTATAGATATGATGAAACAAAGGAGTGTGAATCTCGTGAATCAAACAAGTCACATTAACGACTA
This sequence comes from Viscum album, assembly GCA_963277665.1. NCBI lineage: Eukaryota > Viridiplantae > Streptophyta > Magnoliopsida > Santalales > Viscaceae > Viscum > Viscum album. The sequence goes on from OY728142.1 coordinate 89,469,139, forward strand.
TGAAACAAACCGATCATACCTCAAATGACTTCTAGCCCTGCTGGAACTACTGCCTCTACGGTGTAAAACTACCCACGCCCAGCTCCTCTAACCATTGGATATCATCCACCTCCCCAAACATTCCCTGGTCTAGGTTCATGAAGAGCTCCTTGATGTCAGACTCCTCCAGCACCATCTGCCCTTGGTGGAGTGGGAGCTTGCGGTCCCTACTGATACTGTTGAAAAGGTCCGGCCGGCAACTACTGTTGTAGAGGCGGGCACTGAACTTCCCACCCCCACTGTACTTCACCTGGTCCAGGAAATGATTCCAAAGGTTCCCCCTCAGCTTCCATAGATAAAGAATCTCAGTCCTGGGTTTGGGGAGAAAGGTTGAGGACTAGGAGATCAGAACTGGAACTGATGAGGCCTACTCCCCACCGGCCGAAATCTGAATGGCCCTGATGTCAGAGGCCTACTACTAACAGCCTTACCCTTTAACGAGCTCAATTATCTCCCCTCCTATGGAACACCTCTGAGCATGTTAATACTCTCCACCACTTTAGCCTTCTTCTCAATCTTAATGTAAATTAGTAGAGTGAATGGAGTAACAGTGTACTAAAGGGAAGGTCAGAGCACCTCCTCTAAGCATCTTGCCCATTACTCCTCATCCGGGAAGAGGTCTGAAGTGAGATGAAGGAGATCATTTAACTTGATCCCAAACTCCCTTACCTTCAAACTCCCTTGATTAAGGGAGATTATTTCTTTCCACTTTTCAGTCTTAATCATGGAAGAAAATAATTCGGCCTGAAAGTCCTTCTCAAAGTCGATCCCTGAAACCTTAGTATCCATCCTCTCTCTGAGGTAGAGCATACACCACTGATGTGTCGCTCCCCTCATTTGACTGACGACCAATTGAACCCAGTACTCCCTTGAATAATGGATCAAGTTAAAGTTGATCCCAAACTCCTCAATTAAACCCTCTATCTCAGATTTGTAAACACTACCGTCATACTTCCCGAGGGTCTGTCATTGGAAAGAGCATAGGATCTTTTGCCACTATTCATCTGCATCCAATCAATCAATCCTTTTATGATTGACAAAATAAACCTATTGGGCCTTGACTACCCACACTACTAGTGAACTTCATTTAGGTTCCATAGCTATAATGTAAACAATGAATGCCTAAGACCGAGTAGTGTAGAAGATTCCTTTTAAATGTTTTTACACTCTTTATTAATTTTAAAATCCCAAAACACCCAAGACACACCAGAACACAAGTCATTATGATGCATGTACCTTACCAAGGGTCTCTACCCTACAATTATTGTGACCTCACATGGTTGTTTGATAGGTCCAGACTCCTTGCATCAGATCACGGGGGGGGGCTAAAATCTCATGTCCTAGTTGGTCTTCCCTGGCCTATTTCACGCACCAAGATTGACTAAAACCATTTCCCCACCATCCCATGAAATACTTACTATTCCAAATCCCAAAATCTATCCTATCTCTCAACCATATCCTCTATTACCAGTCATCATGGCCGGACATCCCCCAGATGAGAGAAGGGACAATAAATTTTCATACCCTTCCTTCTTCAAGTTGAAGGAGAGATAATGACCCTTGAGTCCTACCTTCAATAGGTCCTGGAGTGGAAACTAGCACCAAGGGTATAGAATCACACATAATAAGGAAGTCATTACCCTTTTTTTAGAACAATATCAGAAGATGATATTGTAAATCCCAAACAACTCTAAATACCGAAAGTAAAAGTAAAGCTAGAAACCCATTTTCCATGTGCATGTTCAAAATAATGTGCTACAAAATAAAAGAAAACTTTGATGGAAAGTACCTAAAAATAGAAAATCATAAATGATGACTATCCTAATTCTCAAGCTAGTAAGGTCCAGCATGGTCCTCAAAGTCATCCTGGACACCTGAAAGTAGATTTATATACGTAGGGTGAGTATACAAGTATAATCAGTAGGGAAACTGAAATCTCTCATGAACATGTGGGGAGGAATTATAATGCCCCATGAGATAGTAGAGGTAACCAAAACCCCTAACAAGGAAACTATCCACCCATACTCGCCAAGGAACACTCCTTAAATAATGCAAGTCCAGTAAAATAATAATAGTATCACATTGATATTCAAGTACCATGCACAGCTTTCCCACTGGTAATTTAGAACATCTTATGAATTAAACCTCCCCCACAAGTCCCATCGTAGTGTTGGGTGTGATTTAAAATCCGAAAGACATATTTATTGTTACGGGTGAATGGAATATTTATTGTTGGGGGTGATTTAAAATCTGAACGGAATATCTTTTTTAATTATCCTAAAAAATAAGATATGATTTTGACTGCATTTAAACCACTCGGAAGGTTGAAAAAAAGGGAGGCCTATAAAAGGCATGGCATACAATAGATGAGGAACAGATTCTTGAAGGTTCCAAAGCCCTTGCATATTGGAGTGGGGATTTAACGGATACACAACGCCGAGGGCTTGAGTAGTGGTGTGTGGTGCACAGCATGGCTGCAAGCGGAGATGGGAACCAGAGATCACAGAGGCGGTTGAAATAAAGCATGGAGTGGAGAAGAGATTGTTGCGCAAATTGAAGCGTGTTATTTGTGAGACTTGTATTTTTTATTTGACAATAAAATTACAGATTCTCAGTTGGAGTAGGCTTTTTCCGAACCACGGTAATATTTGGTGTTTTTTCATTTTATTTCACTGCATCTTAAAAACTCCGACCCAACATCTGGTATCAAAGGGAGGTTTCGATCCTCCGACCTGTGGGTTATGGAAGACTTCACCAGACTCTTGACAGAATTGTCTTTTATGGCGATCAAAACTGATGATAAAGGAAACATGGTGCCCGTGGAAATGGAAGAAGAGGACAAGGCTTTGCTCTTGTTAGGTTCTTTTCCAGATTCATATGACAATCTCGTCACCACATTGTTATTTAGAAAAGACACTCTAAAACTGGATAATGTTATTTAATCATTGCTAATGAATGAGACTCGACGAAATACCAACGATGATGGATCATTAGGTAATAGTGGGCTCTTTGTGGTGACTGGTGGACGTAACTATCACTGTTGGGTCGCGGACCTCGGCGCCATAGTGGAAGTAGTCGTTGCAGAAAACACACAAGAGGAGAAGATTTCACCCGAGATCTTTTTATCACCCGAAGGAATTTTATACACATCACCTGAAGTCCTTTTACAATGTACTCGATGGATTTTTCACTAGATAAACGACACCCATGAACATACCATTTTTATTCATACTTCCGATCATCACAACCGGGACACGTCTTTGATCTCTACAAGTAAAAGGATTTTCATTACACAGCACCATCATCATCATCATATTCAATCATCACCGCTGACACACCATTGTTGACATGATCACCATATTCATTGCACTGGTTACCGCAAACGCGGAAACCCCTTCACTGCTCTCTCTTGGTGTTTCCATCTTTGTCAGCCCACATTGCAAAACATGCTACCGCATCCTCTTATATAGACACTCGTCCCATATTTTCAATTAATGCGGTTAACATTCATAATTCCATCATTATTCCATCAATTAATACAGGGAATAACTCTTCATTAATGTTGGGAGAAAATTCTCCATTAATGTTGAGAAAATCCCTCCATTAATAATTTTCTCTCTCCCCATTAATGAAATTTTAAATCAAAATATCCCAAAAAAACTCCACCTTGATTTAAAATCCAAATAATACACATTCATCTCCACCATCTAGGTCAAATTGATTACTGACTCCACCAATCTTCAAATGTCACCCAATGAACGGAACAAGCCGCATGACACCCGCGGTCAAGAAAACTTTTGATATTCCTGCAACACTACTGATACTACCGCCATTTTCCGATGGCATCCAAGTCCTTGATAAGCTGGTCCACTAGATTCTTGCCACCATGTTCTGCAACCGAGCACTTCAACCAATCCCTCTGATACCACTGTTGGGGCGCGGAGCTCAGTGCCACAGTGGAAATAGTTGTTGCAGAAAACACACAAGAGGAGAATATTTCACCTGATAGATTTTTATCACCTGAAGGAATTTTATACACATCACTTGAAGGCCTTTTACAACTCACCCAATGGATTTTTCACTCAAAAAATGACACCCATGAACATACCATTTTTATTTGTACCGTTGATCATCACAACTGGGACACGTCGCTTGATCTCTGCAACCAAGAAGACTTTAGATACATGGCACCGTCATCATCGTCATCTTCAATCATCGCCACCGACACACCATAGTTGACATGATCACCATCTTCATCACACTGGTTACCGCAAACGCGGAAACCCCTTCACCGCTCTCTCTTGGTGTTTACATCTTTCTCAGCCCACAATGAAAAACATGCTACCGCATCCTCTTATATAGACACATAGCCCATATTTTCAATTAATGCGGTTAACATTCATAATTCCATAATTATTCCATCAATTAATACTGGGAATAACTCTTCATTAATGTTGGGATAAAATTCTCCATTAATGTTGAGAAAATCCCTCCATTAATAATTTTCTCTCTCCCCATTATTTAAATTTTAAATCAAAATATCCTAACACGTAGTCCCACTTCCGCACCAACAAAAAAATTATGAACCACCACAACCATGAATCCCGCCTACAGACACTTGGTCCACAACAACCACACATATCCATTTCCGTAGAATCCTATGCCACAACAACCACTATCATGCTAGAAGACACCAGGGACAGAACAACCACTACCACACCCAAATACACCTGGGCCTCATCCTGAAGACACTTGGGAAACGAACCTTCCACACACACCTGGGAAACCACCACAATACACCTTGCTGAAAGAGCCTTGGTCCATAATGAACCTTAGGTTGTTACAGCATGCCAGGAGAGTCTTCGACTACCTGGGAGAGGGAGCATAAAAGAGTATATAACCATACAATCGTAGGAATGTCGGTAAAAACACCCTCCCCCATAAAATGGGGGTGTTCAGCACAAAGTGATCCACATGGGTGGGGTGAGTATAAGAAACACAAGAAATAAATTTTATACATATAGGTAAACAAGAACCCACCCCGTCCTAAGAATCCTGAAACCAACGACTAGCCCATAAGCAACCACTCTTGTTGTTATCCCTGCATGCACAAGTACACAACATCCACAACCAGAGCACAACCCATTTCTGGAAAACAGTTCCCCATTGTACTAGTTCTCATTAACATGTTCATTTGATTTCTATTTAAAAAATTATTCACTACCATGAAACTAATAGGCATAAACACAAGATAAAACAACAACTTAAAGTAAAAAAATCAGGAAGAAATTTAATCATTCACACCTGGTTATCTTGTTAGGTAACAACATAAAAAGGGATCTATGAGTGTGCTTGATTTACTAGAACAAAACCATGCCCCAAAATACATGGCCTATAACATTTACCACCAGATCCACACGGCCTCAGATTCACAAACCATAAACTTATCAACTAGAGATTCCATTCCAATCCATGTCACCCCACAAGGCATTAAACAGAACAAACATGCATGTCACCAGAACAGAGTAGGGAAGTTTTTAGATTTATCCAACACCATTTATCAAGTCCCTTCTTTACTTTTTTTGTTAAAAGGGGTGATCAAAAAAGGATTCTAATTCACCTAGTATCCATAAAATTAACTGAGTTTATGTGGTTAACCAATTTTCATGTTACATCCATTCAATCATATGATTATCTAGAAAATAGAGGCTCATTAGTGCACATGAAATGACCACCAACGACCACGATTTTTAGTGGACATAATCCAATACAATTTACCACATAAAAATGAAGGTAGAAAATAATAACAACATCATCATTCCCACTCATTCATTCTTCAAAAATATGTTTATTATATTCATTAAAGTTGGAATCATCTACATATGAGGGAAACATAATCACACCCACCCTGCATGTTTCAATGTTAAGAGAGATGAAGGAAAAACGCCTACTTGGATGATCAAGGATCGAAGTTTCGTTCCTTGTTCCAAGAACTGGGGATGGTGTGACTTGCAGGAAAGGAAAACTCCAGGGATGAGTGGGAAGGGCTCCAGCACAGGAACATGATTCGTCTCCGGAGGAAGTCTCGAGGCATGCTAACAAAATCATAAGGAATAATGAAGAGAGGATCTTGGCTTAGGAAGAGGCCAGGTCCTAAAATTAGGGAGATGATATCAAAGTACATAAAACTCAGATCGTGGATCAACCATGTAGCTGGGTAGTTTCAAATTTTAGTATTAATTGATATTTAAAAATTCTCCTTGGAAACCACGTAGATTGACCAGAGGATGGCTGTGAGTTGATAGATTCACTTTAAATGGATAAAAACACATAACCAGGGGAAAACTATAAAACACGAGAATCTAGAAAACATGTAAAGGGGTTTAACTAGCCACACGTTTCGATAACTCAATGATCATCCGACTCTTGGGGGTTTTGAAACATCTTTTAGTGTACTTGAATCACTTTTAAAGGGGAATTAAAACAATTTTACATCAAAAGATACAATGCTGGGGAAACTTGAAAGTCCTAGAGAAACTAGGAATGACTCGTCGATGGGTTAGTCACCATCTCCCTTATACCATCTCCCTAGAATTGATGCCAATTATTGCCACTGATGGCCCATCAATGCCACTGTTTGTTTGACCTGAAATTTGGAAAACACCCTAAATGAGTCACCAATGGTCCCCAAGATACCCCAAACACCATAATTTGACAAAGTAATGGACCAGGAAGGTCTGTTCCATTACATGTGGCTTATCTAATATAACACCCACCTAACATATCTCAATAGAATGATGTGTTCCATGTAACCATTTTGAGGATGTATATACCAGACCCCTCAAATGTAATGAATCGAGATTATTTACCCTTGAATAATATTCTTCTATATGAGGCGTAGCTGGCAAAGATCTTAAACTGTAGAGAAAATTTTATATGAGACATGAAAACTCAGCTGGTAAAAATATTGTGGTAGAATCGCATGTCTGATTAAGGAACTTGGGAACTGGAAGAGGTGATGAAACATAAGTTCCCTCATTTATATTATTGTATTAAATGATAATTTTTTTGGAGAAATTTATGAAGCATGGAGAATGTGATGACCCAAATTTTTAGGAATGAAATTTAATTTGAAAATTAATAAATGTATTATTAAATAAATTATTAATAGTAAAAAAATTCACTTATATGATTATTTTGGACTGATATACATTCTTCCAAATTTAAAATACCATTAAACCACTTAACTATTTATAATATTGTTTTTTATAGTGACTGTTTTGATTTGTATATTTAGGATTATGATAAAGTCTAATCGACATAGAAGGAAGGATTGATTCCCCCGATCAGAATGATTATACCCTATGAAGCTCATTTAAGCAAACTTATAAAGGAGATAGAATAACTTGGTTTTACCTCAACCAAGAACAAGACAATATTCAACAACTAAACAATTAATGAAACTATTTATGAGATAAGTTCAAACTCATAGATATCATTTCCCAAGCCATGTTTTTCGAACCACCCCAAGAAATTCCCACCATCTCACACCTTACCCTTAGTGAATATGCTATTGTAATAAATGTATCTAGACCCTAGTAGTATGATTTAGTAAGTATTCATTGTAATAAAATAATACTTATGTTTAACCATTTTCATTATTAATTTATATTTTCAATCCTATATAAGATGATTAATATTATATTTTTATATGTAGAAACCAAAATTGTATTTTTGGAAAATATATGGTTTTAATTAAAAAAATATTTTTGATAAATTCAATGATTTTTAAATAAATATTATTTTTATATAATATTATTACTAAATAATATTAATTTAAATTTAAATTATAATATAATTTAATAAAGTCCAATGTAATGTTTATAATAGATATAAAACTATTATTGTGTCACGACCCGTCCTTAGGGCCTGTGTCGTGACTACCCCAAGCCCGCCTTCCATAGGCCAGAGGCTGGAGACTAGCACCAAAGGCGTAAATCCATAAGTTGTGAAGGCATTTCCATTATGAAAGTAAAAAAACACAACAGAGTATGCAACAGAAAGTAAACACTAAGTAAAACTGAATACAAAAGAGTGTGTTGTAAAGAAAATGTCTTAGCATATAAACTCAACTGAACAAAAAGTACAAGTAAAGGGAAAAATAGATGAAAGTAAAGAACAGCTCCTGGATCATCCTCTGGGGATTCCTACCTGAAGGGTAGGTACAGATGGCCACCTCAGCACCCACGTCCATCAGTCTCCATCGTGTGTCGACTCGTCGTAAGGTCCACCTCCGGGTACCATCCAGTCGTGGCGCACTTGGCCTCCGTTAGCGTTGTCCGTCATCTGCATCCAACCCAACGAGGTGCGGGCATAGCTCGTGCAGGGGTGAGTATAACGATACTTAGTAGGGACCCCGAGAACAACGAGGTCTCTCAATATCCACTAAGGATAAGAAAAAGAGGAAAGATACAACCACAAAGTATCAACCAACCCTACTTAGGTATATTCCCATACATATACCTAAGTTACCAGTCACAGTCCGGCTCCAACTCACGAACCCAAAGACAACTCAGTCCACACAGGAAGTAAAGTCAAACACAATGATGATGATGGTTTAAAGACAAGACTCAGCTCATACAGGTATGCCACAATTATAGAGATATATAGATGATCAGATATAGCCACTGGATCATCTAAGCTGTCAGACCCACATAGGATACAGTCCAACTATCTCGTCTAAGCTATCAGACCCACAAAAGATACAGTCCAGCAATTCTAGAGTAATAAAGATGATCAGATGTAGTTACTGATTCATCTAAGTTGTTGGACCGACACAAGATACAGTCCAACTACTCTGTCAGAACTGTCGAACCCACACAGGATTCCGGTACAGTTGTCGTCGTCGTCGATCCAATGGAGGTTTCCTGTATTTTAGTCATCGTAGTCGAACCCACACAAGATTCTCGTAAAGAAGTCGACGCAGTCGCAGTCAGCTCTAGGGTTCCCGCATACAGCATGCTCGATTCTAAGAGGTTCTGCTCCTCGAGCCAAGTTTCGATACATCAACTATCACAATGTCCAGAGTTGATGTATCCCATAGTTCTGTCTCATCAAAAGGAACCCAATGCGACAGACGACGCATCAATCAGACGCTCGGTCTGAGAGTTATTAGCATTTCCGTTCTAGGGGCCCAGTTGGAATTACGCTCATTCCAAACCCGGATGTTTTCCAAAGTCGTCCAAAACTCACTTATAGTATCTCAAAAGGACCACCTCGTCATGAGGATCCCAGTGCTGTAGACGGTGGGTCGATCGGATGCGCGGTCTAGAAGATATTCGCGTTTAAGCGAAACGGGCATGGCCCATCAAGCCCAGTGGGCTGGCGGGTCGGCCCGACCCGGTTTAGCGGGTCCGACCCGGCTGGGGCTCGGCCCGGCCCGGTTTAGTGTAGCCCACCCATGGACCCAGCCTGACAGGTCCGACCCAGTTAGGGGGTCGGCCCGGCTCGGTGGTGCGTGGTCCACCCACGGTCCCAGCCCGCGGTTGCGTGCCGGTTCGGATCGCCCGGCGACGTCGAGCGGTGGCACCCCACCTTGCTGCCCGGTTGGACGAAGCCAGCCAGTTTTTTCCATCACCACGGTTCCCTTCATCTCGGACGGCCGGTGGCCGACCGGTTCACCCGACAAGCGGCCCGCACAGCGGGCCGCGGTTCCACCACAGCGCGACGCCTGCGGGCGTCGTGATTCTCATGCTCGGCCAGCCATAGCCGGCCGGTTCGTCCAACAAGCGTCCCAAAGTTGCGGGTCACAGTTCTCTCCACTGCGCGGCACCTGCGGGTGTTGCGGTTCCCAGAAGGTCGGCCAGTTTGGCCGGTCTGTCTCTTCATGCGGCCGGTGTGCGGGCACCGCTGCCTCCGGTTGCCACCGCCTCCGGTCACCGACGACTTCGGCCGCGGTTGCCTCTTCTAACACTTCCTCTGTCACCAATAAAATCAAGAAGTATGGGGAAGGTATGGGCCATGTTCGTGCACCCCGAACTCTCCTCGTTATGATGTTAATAGTAGAAAAATTTACACTCTGTAATTAGTACGAAGAAGTTCGGAAAATATATGAACAACTCTAAACAACCCCCTACCTCGATTCAAGGTACGTTGTTGTAGTCACGGAAATCAGTGTCACAGATGACGGTGTCATTCCGTCAACATCAGAGGAAGAGTCTTTGTCATTGGCGATGTTCCTCGTGGTGGTTTCTTCTCCCTTGTCGCAGAGGAATAAGAATGAAGAAGAAGATGATCGAGTGCCTTGTGTTCTTCGTTGGATAGGGTAATGTTCTTCGTGGGAAGAATGCCCTCTCTATTCTCCAAGGCTCCACCAACACAACATGTGCCAACCCCCAAAAATAATATCTTATGCTATTATTTTATCTTTAACATGAATTTCAAATTAATTCATAAATTTGATCCAATTAATTAAGTGAGTGTTTGCATCTTTAATGGAAGGAGGTGAAAGGTTTAATAGTTAAAGGGGGTTCATGGGAGTTAAAGGGGGAGTTGAGGGGTTAGGTACTCGTATGGGACCCACCACACATTATCCTCTCATGGGAGGTTATGTGGGGTGTGGTACCGACCTCCAACTCCTCTTTGAAGAAGATAACCACCCCCTTAACATTAATTATATAACACATAATTTTTATTTATTTTAATAATAAATCCTAAAAATTAACTTCTCTGCCCGAAAAAATAAAACTGCAGTAAAGGTCCTCTCATGAGAATACTGACGATGTGAGTTCATCAGTGTCCTCATATTTCAATTCCGAGCACCAGTTCAAATGATAGAAAAACCCACACATACGTTTATTGAACGTACCTGAACAAAACATCAGAAATTGATTCTAGGAACACCGAGCCTTGGAATCAGGTGCTGTTAGAAACTACGGACTCATAAAATTACAAAGAATTTATGGGAAAAAAAATTTATTGAAATTCCGGGTCTTTACATTACCCCCACCTCAGGACTTTACGTCCCCATAAAGCTACAACACACACTCGGGAAACAAAAGGGTGTACTGAGCATGCATCTAAGCCTCCCACTCCCATGTGCTCTCCTAGAGGATCCTGTTCTGCCAGAGAATGCGCTCAAGAGGAATCAACCGTTCTCATAGGACCCGCTCCTATCGATCCTCGTTCTTCACTAGGACCTCGGTGAATGTCTCCCCGTCATCAATTTCCATCTCCATGTGGTCGATGATGTGGGACAGGTCGTGCACGTATCTCCTCAGCTGAGATATGTGGAAGATTTCGTGCACCCGATGCAACTGAGGTGGAAGGTCTAGGCAGTAAGCCACCTCACTTACTCTGCTGAGGACCTGGAATGGCCAGATATATTGCTGAGATAACTTTCTGCCTCAGCCAAATCTCTGTAGACCTCGTTGAGGTGAGACCCATAGGAAGACGTGTTCGCCATCCTCGAACTCAAGTGGTCTTCGTCTCCTATTAGCATAGGAATTCTGTCTGCTTTGTGAAGTCTTCATCCGCTCCTGTATGATCTCTACCTTCTCCGTCTTAACATGCACCATCTCTGGTCCTACAAGTGGTGACTCCCCTAGGTCATTCTAGCATAGAGGTGATCTGAAAGGTCGGTCGTACAGTGCCTCATAAGGGGTCATCTCGATGGTGGAGTGGTAGTTGTTGTTCTACGCAAACTCCAACAAGGGTATGTGATCCTTCCAACTATGAACAAAGTTAAGGAAACAAGCACAGAGCATGTCCTCGAGAGTCTGAGTGGTCCTCTCAGTCTGACCATCCATATGATGTTGTAAGGCAGTGCTCAAGTAAAGATGCATCCTAAAAGCCCCTATAACCCCTTCCACAGCTGGGAAGTGAAATGATCATCTTGATAGAAGATGATAGTCAATGGAATACCATTAATCTGTACGATTTCCTAAACATAGAGGTGCCCCAAGATCTCTACTGAGCCCTGCTCTCTGATCGGTAGGATGTTGGCCGACATGGTGAGTCGGTCGACAATCACCCAGATAGAGTCGTGTCCTCTGGATGTACATGGAAGTCCCTTCACGAAATCCATCGATATCCTGTCCCACTTCCACTCTGAAACCTTTAAGGGTTGAACCAAGCCTACTGGAACTTGGTTCTCTGCCTTCACTTGCTGACAAGTGAGGTATCGAGAGACAAACTCTACTACTACTTTCTTTATACCTGGCCACCAGTGCTTTCGTCTGAGGTCCTAATACATCTTCACCACTCCTGGATGTACCGCTCGAGGGGAAGTTTGTAACTCCTTCAACACCTCCTCTTGTAGTGAAACGGGTACCATGGTACGTCCTCTGAAGAGGATGACATGCTCCCTGCCTTCAGAAAACTCACACGTACATTTTTAACGTGGCCAGCTTCTCTGTCGCCTCTCCTAGCAGCTAAATTCCTAATCTCCTATTGACAGCATCTTCTACAACATTACCCTTCTCAGCAGTGTAGACTATCTCTAAGTCATAGTCCTGGAGGAACTCGAGACATCGCCTATGTCTCAGGTTCAGTTCCTTCTATGAGAAGATGTACCTGTGACTCTGGTGGTAAGAGTAGACTGTAAAATGCTTTCCCATCTGATAGTGCTGCCACATCTTCAAGGTGAAGATCACTGCTACTAACTCCATGTCATGGGTAGCATAGTTCTACTCGTGCTATATCAACTGCTGAGAACCATATGCGATCACTGCTCGCTCCTGCATCAGAACACACCTAAGTCTGGTCCTTGATGCATTGGAGTAAACTACGTACCCAACACCCTCCTCTTATAGCCTCAAGATGGGTGCACTAGTCAACCTCTACCTTATCTCCTGAAAGCTCTGCTAGCATCTCTCTGACCACGCGAAGGGTTTACCCTTCTTCGCCAAATCTGATAGTGGTGATGCAACTCTGGAGAAGTTTGGCACAATGGTAAGTCGGGTCGACTAATGAGTGATCAACTGCACCCTCTTATTCATGATTCCATCCTGTGTTGCCTGGGTTTTTCTTTTCGCTGACCAAGGAAAACCCCATCCCAACATTGTAGATAAACCACAACTTTTTTGCCTAATACAGTCAATCTGTGTATGAACTGTGGTTTCCCAGTCCATACCCAGACTAACGTCGTAAGGCCTCAACGCTGCCACCAAGAGGTTCCAACCGAAACTCTTGCCTCAATGGTCAGATCACACCATAAGCGTAAGTGTGATTATCGAGTCTCCTCCCAAAGTTATCTTCAGACGTGAGGGTCAAGTAAATGTCTTAACCGGAAACTCTAGTTCTGTGACAAGATTTTTAGAAGTAAGGAATGATTGGTACCTATGTCTATTGATACGATAGCTAATAGTAAACACAAACCGTACCTCAAATAATTCTTATAGCCCTTGGGTCACACTCCTTGACCGCAAGTAGCTATTCTATTCACCTGCCCTCTAGCTTCCTGAGCCTAGTGGGGACTACAAAGGCAGGTGGTTGTAACATGTCAAAATGTTCACTACCTCATGTTGTTCTCCTAGCTCTACTTCCACATCTTGTACCCTGCAGATTCATCTATCCTTAACACTTCCTCTTCAAAAAAATTTACATTCCAAGTCTCTGAGACTAACACTAGTTTCATGTTTCCCAACTGCTAACATTCACTGGCTGTATCCACTCAGCCAATGAACATTCAACCCCAAAGGTTCTCTCTAGAACCCTAACATAAGTAGGAATGCATAGATGAAAAAGTGTTGGCTCGGATATCTTTAAATGCACCTCGATCACAGGTCTTAGCTCTAAATAACTAATCATATCATATTCATCGAGTACTAGGAAAGACCGGTATGCCTCGATGAATACTCAGTTATCAAAAAATCATCCTATCGAAACTGCATAAGATCTAGTAAACTCTCAGCCACCTCCTCAAGCCAGTCCTCAGCCAATTGTGGGTTGGGATCATCTCGGAACTTGAGGGATAATCGGTGCTGAAACACATGTAAGGCACTAAGCCTACAAGTGTCCTCTACCGGTACCGTTAGTAGTGTCTTCTGACCAACAAGCAGTGATATAGTTGGCACACTGCCTGAAGGTACCATCTCGGAAAACGGTCCATGTACTGAAACCTCATCAGTATGAGGACCATCCTCATGGTCACTCACTGAAAAATATTAGTAGCTAAGATCACCATCTGCTCTACTGGTTTCTTGACTAGGCGGAAAACTCTAGCCATCGCCTCTAGCCATCCCTCAGCTACGTGGAAATCTGACTCGCCTCGTAACCTCAGAGGCCTCTACTGCTAGAATTTGTAAAACGCACTCAGTCGGCGTGCACCATCTGCCAATGTGACTGGTGGTATCTACTTCCCAACGGGTGGTGGTGCTGCTGGTACACCACCTGAAGGTACCAACGTATAAAGAGGGCCCTAACCCGGAGCCTCATCGCTCGGTGGGCCGTCATCGTGTACTCTCTCGGAAACCCTTGCTGGTTGTCTATGCAGCGGAATCCTGATAAGGAACAGGTGCGCCATGATCAAAAAGTTATACCTATTGATCTGAATCAAAGAGTTCATAAATAAGAATCTTGAAAACACACTCACAATCAGTGTTTTCATGCACTGAGTTGGAAATCAGAAGTCAGGGTCCTGGAGTATGGATACGTCGGTCGCCGCACCAACACTAGACTCCCTAGACAGAAAATCTCACTCAATACTCTTAACATTATTGCTTCACAGTAAGACAGATCAGAGCCCTATGTTCTGCGGTAGAATTGAGTCCTCTGATACCAATTTTTCACGACCCTTCCTCAGGACTCATTGCATGACTACCCTAATCATGCCTTCCATAGGCCAGGGGCTGGCGGCTAGCATAAAAGGCGTAAATCCCTAAGATGGGAAATAATTGCCTTTATGAAAGTAAAAAAACACAACAGAGTACACAACAGGAAGTAAACACTATGTAAAACTGAATACAAAAGTGTGTGCTGGAAAGTAAATGGGCCAGTATACAGACCCACCTGAACAACAAGTACAAGTAAAGGGACAAACTGCTGAAAGTAAAGAGCTTCTCCGGGATTGTCCTCTGGGGATTCCAACCTGAAGGGTAGGTACATATGACCACCTCATCACCCACATCCATTATTCTCCACCGTGTGCTGACTCGTCGCAAGGTCCACCTCCGGGTACCGACTAGTCGTGGTGCTCTTGGCCTTTGTCAGCGTTGTGTGTCGTCTGCATCCAACACAACGTGGTGCAGGCATAGCCCGTGCAGGGGTGAGTATAACGATACTCAGTAGGGACCCCGAGACCCGTGAGGTCTCCCAATATCCACTAAGGATAAGAAAAAGAAGAAAGATACAGCCACAAAGTATCAACCAACCCTACTTAGGTACATTCCCATATATATACTTAAGTTACCAGTCACAGTCTGACTCCAACTCCTGAGCCCAAACACAACTCAGTCCACAAAGGAAGTAAATTCAAACACCATGATGATAATGGTTTAAATACATGACTCAACTCATACAAGTATTCCATAATTGTAGAGAGATATAGATGATCATATGTAGCCACTGGATCATCTAAGTTGTCGGACCCACACATGATACAGTCCACCTAAACTGTCGGACCAACACAGGATGTAGTCCAGCTATCTCGTCTAAGCTATCGGACCCACACAGGATACAGTACAACTATCTAATCTAAGTTGTCGGACCCACACAGGATATAGTCCAGCTATTCTAGAGTAATAGAGATGATCATATATAGTTACTGATTCATCTAAGCTGTCGGACGCACACAGGATACAGTCCAGCTACTCTGTTAGAACTGTGGAACCCACATAGGATTCTGATACAATTGTCATCGTCGTCGAACCCATGGAGGATTCTAGTATGGTATTCATCACAATCGAAGCCACACAGGATTCTGATACAGAAGTCGACGCAGTCGAAGCTAGCTCTAGGGTTCCCGCACACAGCACGCTCGATTTCGGGAGGGTCCGCTCCTCAAGCCAAGTGTTGATACTTCAACTATCATGAAGTCCTGATTTGATGTATCCCATAGTTCCGTCTCATAAAAAGGAACCCAATGTGACAGACATCGCGTCAATCAGACGCCCGGTCTGAGAGTTGTTAGCATTTCTGTTCCAGGGGCCCGGTTTGAAATACACTCATTCCAAACCCGGATATTTTCCAAAGTTGTCCAAAACTCACTTAGATTATCGCAAAAGGTCTTCCTCATCACAAGGATCCCAGTTCTGCAGATGGCGCATCGATCGGACACGTGGTCTAGAAGATATTTGTGTTTAAGTGAAATGCGCCCAGCCCATCAAGCCCAGTGGGCTGGCGGGTCGGCCCGACCCAATTTGGTGAGTCCGACCCGGCTGGGGGTCGGCCCGACCCGGTGGAGCACGGCCCACCCAGGGACCCGACCTGGTGGGTCCGACCCGGTTAGGGGGTCGGCCCGGCCCGGTGGGGTGCGGCCCGCCCGCGGTCACGGCCTGCAGTTGCTGGCCGGTTCAACTTGCCCGGCGGCGCCGAGCAGCGCCGCCCATCCTTACTGTCGGGCCGGCTGAAGCTGGCCAGTTTTTTCCACCACGAGCGGCCCGTACATTGGGCCGCTTTCTTCCCATGCAGTTCTGTAGTTCCCTTCAGCCTGGCTAGCAAGCGGTCGGCCGGTTCACCCACCGAGCAGCCCGCACAGCGGGCCACGGTTCCTCTACAGCAAGGCACCTGCAGGTGCCACGATTCTCCTGCCCAGCCGGTTCGTCTAGAAAGGAGCCCACAGTTGTGGTCCGCGGTTCTCTATTTCACGCGGCACCTTCAGCTGCCACGGTTCACAGCGGGCTGGCCGGTTTGGTCGGTTGGTCTCTTCACGTGGTCGGCGCGCGAGCGCCGCTGTCTCCTGTTGCCACCTCCTCCGGTCGCCGCCGACTTTGGTCGTCGTCGCCTCTTCCAACACTGCCTCCATCACCAAAAAAATCAAAAAATTATTGGGGAGGTTCAGGCCATGTTCATGCGGCCCGAACCCTCCTCGTTATGATGTTAATAGTTGTAAAATTTACAATCCACAATTAGTAGGACGAAGTTCGGAAAATATATGAACAACTCTAAACAACCCCCTACCTCGATTCAAGGTATGTTGTCGTAGTCGTGGAAATCGGCGTTGCAGATGATGGTGTCGTTCCGTCAACATTGGAGGAAGAGTCACTGTCATTGGCGACGTTCCTCGTGGCGGTGTCTTCTCCCGTGACGTGGAGGAATAAGAATGAAGAAGAAGACGATTGAGGGCCTTGTGTTCTTCATTGGAGAGGGTAATGTTCTTCGTGGGAAGAAGGCCCTCCCTATTCTCCAAGGCTCCACCAACACAACATGTGCCAACACCCAAAAATAATAGCTTAGGATATTATTTTACCCTTAACATTAATTTCAAATTATTTCAAAAAGTTGAGCCAATTAAGTAATTTCCAATTAATTAAGTGAGTGTTGGCATCTTTAATGGAATGAGTTGAAAGGTTTAAGAGTTATAGGGGGTTCATGGGAGTTAAAGGGGGAGTTGATGGGTTAGGTGCTCTTGTGGGCCCCACTACACATTATCCTATCATGGGAGGTTATGTGGGGTGTGGTACCCACCTCCAACTCCTCTTTGGAGAACATAACCACCCCCTTAACAAAAATTATGTAACACATAATTTTTATTTATTTTAATAATAAATCCCAAAAATTAACTTCTACTCCAAACCAAACGCATCTATGATAAAGTTCCCCTTAGGTGAATACTGACACTGTGAGTTCATCAGTGTCCTCATATTTCAATTCCGAGCACTGTTTCAAAAGATAGAAAAACCCGCACGTATGTTTACTGAACGTACCCGAAAAAAAAAACATCAGAAATTGATTTCGGGCACACCGGGCCTCTGAATCAGGCACCGTCAGAAACTGCGGACTCGTAAAATTCCAAAGAATTTAAGAAAAAAAATTTCCTTTAAATTTTAGAGTCTTTACATATTGTCATAAAGACCCAATATATTTTAATAAATGGGGGTTATGATTTGAAAGTGGAAATTCTAAAATTTATTGAAAATGTTTTATAAGATAAATATTATTTTTCAAATCATCGCATTGAAAATAACCTACATGGTATTTTTCATAATTTCTTTTGACATTTGAATATTTTGGTAAAAATTATATATGGTATAAATAAACATTATGTATTATGACATCATAATAGACCAAAAGTGATGTAATAAATACAAAAAGGGTATTCTCTACCAAATATAGGTATCCCATTTAGAATAATTTTTTTAAAATAAATTTGTTAATTTTATAAACTCAAAATGGATCCTCTAAAACCAATATAATATTTTTCAGTTTTAAAATCAATTATTTATAAACATAACTCACTTCCACATCACTAAGTGTATTATTTTTTGGATTTTGGTTCTTAAAATTATAAAATATTGGAAATGATGGTAAAAATCTAGAGAAGGTCTGTGCTTTGTATTATTTTATCATATGGAGTCCAAAACCTATGTTTAGTAATTAATTAAGAATTCCATTTTCTATTTCTATAAAAACTCAACCAACCTACCATTATTCTTCAGTCAAACCCCTTCGATAATGAAGTTATTCTTCCTTTATCTCTCTAGGTCCCTCCCAATGTGTTCCCCATATCTTAAAAACCCCCTCCCAATCTTTTAGAGGTTCCTTCTATAATGTCCCGACCCATAGGCCACTTTCCAATTCCCCGATCTAGGTCCTCACATGACCTTAGGAATGTTTCTCTATATGACATAGGTTGCTGACTTACTGCACATGTATATTTAGAAACGTTGGGGAGACTATACCCACTTGTTAGAGTAATTCCATAGCAGAAATAATATCAACATATATAATAACTTGAAAGAACCAGTTAATGGACAACATATGTCAATGAAAAAGTCTAATAAGAAACACGTCATATAATGATATAATGAATACACAACATGCAATGTAGTCATATAAATATAATCCAGAACCAATACTACCACAATACCCCAAATATAGACCCAAGTCCCAACCCGGCCATGATCTCCCATGCTCTAACCTGATATCTCATGCACAACCAAACACTTATTCATTTACCTGGACCTATATTAGAAAACAAGTAGCATCCACTCTAGTTCCCAAGTTCCATGGAGGCTTAAGTATGGTGTGAGTAAAACATAGTAGGCCACCACCAATAGTGTCTAAAGAAATAACAAGTTTGTATAATAGTTTGTGTAGGGAAATAATTGAAATAAGTAAACAAGGAAACAATTAAACTATTTTAGTAATTATCCAATATCCATTGTATCCATTATGTTCTCTATGGTCAAAAAATAAAAAAAATCTCTTGTCACACTGGGAGCCTAATCCAAGGATGAAGGGGTTACACTCACTTTTAACCCAAAGGGGGTGTTTACTTGTCAAAAACAATCATGTACCAATTAGTTAAAAATATTAACTTGATCATCCTCATCATTTGTCCTAAAGAGTAGGCATTTTCATCATTTATGCTACGGCTTATGCCAGTCGATTTCCATGCATAAGGGGATATGTCATGTTCCATATCTCACTAGGGATAATCATTTCAAAATACAATACATCACAATTACCTTGGATACTCAGTCTATGTAGTCTCACCAACTACATCAAACTTATCATGGAGCCTCGGTCTCGGTGGTCTTATCCAATGCAACAGTTAGGGACTCTACAACATCATTATGATTCCATAACTCATGCGTTATAGAGGTGGGGTTTAGAGCCTCATTGCAACCTGACCTATGGAATGATCTGTATATCATTATCCCACACCACAAATCCATGTGCACCTGTTTATTTATCCATTTACCAAATATACCATGTGAAAAACCATATGCAATCAATAAACATAACATCCATATCTCATAAAAAATCAACATGTGAATTAACATCATGCCTGAACACATTAGTACATTTACCAATTACATTACATAACCAATTTAACGAATTTCCCTTTCTCGTTCTTTAATCCATTAAGTATATTCAATATTTCCCATACATTAGACCATATTCATCAATTCCCATATACTATCCTATTTAACAAATTTATCAATTCATATGAAATTAATCATTTAACATGTTCATTATTTCACATGAATTAACCCACTTATTCCTTTCAAGTACAATTCATAAGTCACTTAGTATAATCACTTTAATACATCCAATAAATTTTAAATTATTTTAACCAATTCCTTATTCTATGTCATAAACTTTTCACATTTATCATTTTTTTCATTTCATAACTTGGATAACATACCAACATAGTTTTCATGGTCCTATCTTAGTATCCCATAGATCAATTCAACATTTATGGTCTCAACGTTCCTTTAAAACCAAATCAATGTATAAAAACACAATTCAAGATACTCATTTGAAATCAACTGTAAGTCACCTATTAAAACACAAATATTCCTCTTTGAAAATAAAAACATGCCCTAAGAATTTTTTTTCCATTTAAACCATCCAAAACAACCATTAAACCATTTTCAAAAAAGGTAACATTGCCTTCATTTCCAACATCATTTGAGATCTCTTGTGAAAACCCATTTTTGAGTTACATTGGGGTCAACACGTCCTTTGAAAGAATTAATCACATTAAAACATCATTTTCCATCAATAAGTCTATAATCAGGTCAAGTCCCCAAAAAAACACCATTAAAATCATTTCAAACCTCCTAAGAACGTAGAAAATTTGAATTATAATCATTTCAATTAACCCATTATCCTAACCCATATAACCAATTATTCGTTTCCTAGCCATTATCTCTCATAATTACATTATCTCAATGTTTTAAAATTATTTTCACCATTTATAAGTGTTCAGCTTGCGCCATGGGTAGTCATATGTTCAGTCTCACTCACCAACAGACCCAATGGGGTTTGTGAGGGGTTTTTCATCTCAATATGAGGACCAAAAAACCATCCTTAACCCAAGACATTAAAACATATAATAGAAGCGAAATAGAACAACTACATACACATATAGCACATCACGACAATGGGAAAAAACTGTAAGACCACCAACCTCATGTTCTTTGATGAATGCTTGCTTAAACTCTACCCTTGATTAAAACTCAATCACTCATTAAATCCCCAACATATAATCATCTGTAAAATTAATGGTTTTATGGATTCAAAAGGAAATAAGATATTCTACAAGCCGCAATCTTGAGAATATAGAAAGGATGACTGATAAACTCTCCTGGAGCATTGATTCTCCCCAAATGGTACTCTAAACACCCAATAATTGAATTCGAATCACCCATAAAGGATTAGGGGGATTTTGGTTCTTCTCCCATATTGTACAGGGTTGAATGTGGTGAAAATAGGGGAATGAAGAAATAGGTCTCTTAGGGAAAAACAATAAAAACCCACTTTTTAAAGTATGTATGTTTTTTTCACAAAATTATCCAAACCATGTGCTAAACGTATGGCTCCTCTATCCATTAGAGGCTTTGCCAAAAGGTTTCCTAGAATAACCTGCATAGTTTTTCAAATTGTATGCTAGCCTCTTCCCGAAAGGGTCACCAAGCCACACGGTTTCCTAGGTCAGACACATAGTTTGTACTAATCATGCTCCAACCTAGTGCTTCACTTTTTTTTTTGCCTCTTTTTTCCTAATTTTTTGTCCCAAACCCCCTAGGAAACTTCTAAAACTCCTCATACACATGATAACTACCTAATTATCCAAAAAAGTATGTTTAACAAAAATATAAATATATATGTACATTAATGAAAGGTCAAGATCTTAAAACCTCCCCACCATTTAATAGATCATCCTCGATACATACTTCTAAAACATACTGATCCTCCAAGACCAAAGTTCAGGACACTGGTCCCACCTGGCATCTTTTGTTTCCCAAACATTCTTCTAGACATGACCACTTTTTCATAACACTCGGACATAGGAAACAGTCCTACCCAAAGAGACCCTCTCCACTTTAAACCAAAAACAAGAACTTAAGGCTCCTAAAGGATGCATAAACCTCGAACTCATCACTACCAACATCAATAAAATGGAATGGTATGGAAACATCAATTTTCCACGATGAAAATGAAACTAACAAGGCACAACATTTCCCTAGGAGAGCCAACCAGAACACCCTCGATCAAATCATCTCCACAAATCATGGATGAAATATCTTCGCTCCATCTCACACCATTCTTCCAAGATCTAACAGTTACTCAATATAGAGACCAAATCCTTTTACATATAACATTACATGATTTTAATCATAATTATATGTCATAGTACAATCCAAGTATTGTTATGTCTAGTGTCTTGGAAGACTAGGTACATAAAACATAAAACATGGGGCTAAAAAACACATCTTTATTTAGTCTCCATAAAGAGATCCTAACTTCCATTAAGCCCTTACATCTTCATAGGGTACTCTGGCGAACACATGAACCAAGGGATGAGCTGAAAATTCTATTAAGGGTATGAACATAAGGATATGTCCTAAGAACATGAGTTAGGAGGCATGACATAATGTTATCCAAAGGATGGAACATATAAAATCATATCATATAAGAATAGAATCATATAACCATGGAATCATATAAATGTGGAAGGATAATAAATCATGTATTTATTATGGGTCATGGATAACCGCAAATCCCGTTTCCCATTTTAGTACGGGTCAAGGCTAACCACTAATCCTGTTTCCCATTTTAGTACGAGTCAAGGCTAACCGCCAATCCCATTTCACATTGCATATCGTGCTACTTAACATTACCCAATGAATTGGAGCACTATCTGGGCATGCACATATCAAAATTTTCATGAATATCCATTCTACTTAAATATTCTTACCACATAAATAATCATACATAATCAACCATTCATAAGCATAAGGGTACCCATATAAAGAATTAGGTTCCACAATCACGACATAAATCATAACCAACGGGTGTATCATGAAAGTGTCCATGAAAGAAAAGGATTAGAACATACATAGAATTTCATAGTGTAAAATAGTAATATAAAATGGTAAGTGGTTTCAAATATAAGGGACAACATATATGAAGTGTATTTGAGTAACATTATAATTAAAACATTTTCATGCGGTTTTAGGGAAAATGCTATAGAGATTTTTAAATTGAATAAAGGAAAATATTTTATATAAAATCAGAATTGAACCAAGAAGGTTTTAATAATAAAAAGAAATATTTTATAAAGATAATGGTGGATTATATGAGAGGATATAGTGCACTTGAAATTGGGTAAAATTTTGGGAATTTCTCTTAAAATAGGTTATCTTATCGGAATGTTCTAAGGATGGACTCTTTTAAAAATATGTATATCCCCAAAATAGATTGATGAAAGGGTCTTAATAAATTAATTTTTAAAAAATACACTTCATTCAGAATATTTACATAAACAGATGCTTCAGCTCCATTTTTATATAAATAATGTTAGGGTAGCCCGAAAGAACAACGAAGGTTTGGGTAGAATTCGTTACGGTTTATCGGAATGGTGTCCGGTGTAACTAAGAGGGATTGATGAGAGAGAAAAGGGGTTTCTCATCACATAGACATCAATAGGGAAATATGGTGTAGGTTTGAAAACATACCCCATCATTTTGTATTACACATAAAAAGACATAGAATAGAGGACATCATGATTAAGAGTGAAATGGAGAGATCCCTTACCTTAAATCTGTTGTTGTTCTCCACTTGTTCTTGAAGACATGAATAAACAAATTAGGTTTATTAATTAATAATTAAATAACCTATTATATATTTAATTGGTTTATTATAATCATTTTAATTTCATTTATAACTGTTTTTATTGGTTATGAGGTTCAATTTCATTGATCGAGCTTGCTTGTTTACATGGTTTTAATGACTGGTTCGCTTAGATTCATGTTTTGATAAACATGTAAGGTGAAATTGGTAGTCCAAAATTTATGTTATATTCTATTAGTGCACATCCAGAAGATTACATGGTTTTAAATTTAATTTGTTTACTTAGAGTGATTTTGAATTATTATATAAAACCATATTGACAACCGTTCTTGTTAATCGGTGGGTTTGATTACAAAGAACATGTTTTGCTTTATAACCTAATAACATTTGTAAAAAAGGATTACAGAACAAAAAATAGAATATATTACATATATAATAATCTATTTCAACCATAAAACAAATTGTTTTATGACTATAATTAATGATAATAACATAAATTGATAAACTGTTGTCCTTGAAAGTGTTAAATTAGCTCATCTCAAATGGTGCTTTCATTTCTTTCAAATAAAAGGTGGGGAAAGGAGAGAAGATAATGAAATATCCCATTAGAATAAATAAATTCTAGTATATGTATGTTACTAGAGTTATCATACTATTTGGTTTAAGGGAGGTGAGGAAAGAAACAAAAAGAAAAGAACTTAAAAGAAATGAAGGAATTTGGAAGAGGAATTTACCTCTTATGACATCCTCCTTTGAGAACCTCTTAAGGGGAGAGATTTTGGTATTTTGAAGAGGCTAGGAGCTTTTGGACATGGGTATGGATATTTGGGAGATATTTGGGCAAAATATTGTCACGTAAAAATGCTTGATAGGATTGAAAAGAAGAGGGGGTGAGGGAGGGTTTTATAGTGGAGGAGAGGAGGGTTTTCATAATGTTTTAATCATTAGATTATTATTTCTTCACAAGAAAAGGAATAGTAAGTATTCCATGACCAAGAACTATAATAATGTCATATGACTTAGAACCAATTGGGCTTACATCATCATATTATCATCAATGACTCAATAAATCCATTATTTATCATTTATCATAAATTGTCTTATTTTACTATTCATAAAAAATCAAATATTTTCGAAAAATATCAAAAATTTACCCTAAACATTTTTCGACATTTAGAATCCAAAAATGAAGTCCATTTTTCAAAAATAAGTTTCTAAATGTGATTATTGTAATATTTAATTAAAATCAAAATTTATTATCAAAAACCAGTTTTAAAACATTCATTTACTTATTCTAAAATATAGGTATATCGTACAATAAATATGAATATTATTTATATATTATATTAGGTAAGGTTATTATTCATTAGGTTATATCACTATTAATAAGGGTATGTTATTATTCATAAGGGTATGATACTATTCACCAAAACAATTAGTTTTTCTTATTGGACTCTAAGTAACTTACAGATTGCAATAGTGTATGTCAGATTTTCGAAATTCCAAACAAAGAAGTGACAAACTTATATTTAAAGGTCACTTATCACTTACTAGTTCATTATGTTGTGTTTTCATGTGATTATATGACATTTTTATTTGAAAGTAATTTCTATTTATAAAACATTGGGTGGTTACATTCTTCCCCCATTAAGAAATTTCACCCTAGAAATTTCGTTTTACATTCTAAGACAAAAGAAGGTGAAGGTACTCTTCCTTCATTTCTTCCTCCAGTTCCCATATTGCCTCATCGTACTTATGGTTTTACCATTGTAACTTTACCAGATGGGTAGTCTTGTTGCGTAGAACATTGTCTATAAAACCCAAGTTTTTCATTGGCTGCTCCTCATAGGAAAGATCACCCTCCAACTGTACCACCTTTGAAGAGAGTACTTGTTAAGGGTCTGGTATGTACTTCCTTAAGAGGAATAAATGAAAGACATCATTTACTTTCTACATGGTAGGTGTAAGTTCCAATCGATAGGCCACAGCTCCGACTTAATTAAGGATGTCGAAGGGTCCAATGTACCTGGGAAATAACATTCCTTTCTTCCCAAACCTCATGACCTTCTTCCATGAAGATATGCATAGAAATAACATGTGTTAAACTTTGAACTCAAGGTCTCATCAACGGTAATCTGTATAACTCTTTTTTCTACATTGAGCTACCTTGATATGCTGCTAAATGGTTTTCACCTTCTCCCCCATTTCTTCGACCATTTCAGGTCCTAGCAGCTTACTCTCACAGACTTCATCCAAACATTCCAGTGTTCTACACCTTTTCCTGTAAAGGGCTTCATATGGTGTCATTTGGATGCTTGAGTTGAAACTGTTGTTTTAGGAGAATTCAAATAGTTGAATATTTTTTTCCCATCCTCATTTGAATTCAATAGAACAAATTGTCAACATGTCTTTGACTGTCTGAATATTTCACTCAAATTGGATATCAGTTTGAGGATGATAGTTCGTATTGAAGATCAGTTCAGTTCTTAGATCATGTTGTAGACTTTCCCAAAACATTGAGTTAAATCTTGGATCTCGATCGGATACAATATATAGTGGTACTCTAGGAATCCTTACCACTTCTTTGATGTAAATCCATGGAATTTGATCCAATGGTAATTCATCATGAATCGCGATAAAGTGAGTTGTCTTTATAAGATGATCCACAATGACCCATATAGCATCATTTCTTTAGGATGTCCTTCGAAGTATAGTGACAAAGTTCATGGTAATGTTCTCTCACGTCCATGATGGTATGGGTAGTGGTTGCATCATCCCCTTAGGGTTTTTCCTCTCAGCCTTCACTTGCTAACATACTAGGAACATTGATGTATATTCAGAAATCTCCCTTTTCATATTGTCCCACCAAAATTTTTCTTGGATATCTCAATATATCTTTGTTCTCCCTGGGTGGATAGAGAAGGTCGAGTTATGGGCATAATTTAATATCTCTTTCTTTATCTATAGATCAGATGGTACACATAGTCTTGTCCCAAAACTTACAACACCTTCCTCATCAATTTTGAAATCATAGGATGTTTTATTTCTAATAGCTTCCACCCTTTTTTGAATTTCCACATCGTTTCTTTGAGCACCCTTTATTTTCTCCAAGAGGGATGGTTGAGCAATCATTCAAGAAAGAATATATGATGTTCCTCCCATAATTATTCCCATGTCTATCATTTTAAAATCTAAGATGATTGGATCATTTTCAATTATAATCATTGATAAAGATGTAGGATCCTTTCAACTTAGAGCATCTTCCACCTTGTTTTCCTTGCCCGGATGGTAGTGGATTGAGCAGTCATAATCCTTGATGGGCTCTATCCATCTTTACTGGTGCATATAAATATCTTTCTATGTGAATATATATTTTAGACCCTTTTGGTCCATATATATCTCACACTTCTCCCCATAGAGATAGTGTCGCCATATTTTCAACACAAAGATCATTGTTTCCAACTCCAAATCATGTGTAGGATAGTTTTGCTCGTGGATTTTCAGTTTCCTTGAGGCATAGGCTATCACTTTATCATTTTTCATTATCACACAGCCTAATCCCTTCTTAGAATAATCATTATAAACCCCAAAGGTTTCTTCACTTGTAGGGAGAGTGAGTACTTGTGTAGTGATAATTCTCTTTCTCAAATCCTTGAAAAATCCTTCACATTCCTCTATCCAGACAAACATTACCCCTTCCATTTTTTCTTGGTCATTGGGTTTGACAATTGTGAAAATTTCTTCACAAATTATCGATAATACCCAGGTGGACCCAAAAACCTATGGAACTCTGTTACAGAATTTGGCATGGGCCACTCTTCAATTGCCTATTAAGGGTCTATAAATATCCATTTTCTAGTGATAGTGTACCCCAAGAATGATACTTCCTCCATCCATATCTCAAATTTACTATACTTTTCATACAAATTCTCCCTTCGCAATGTCTTTAACATAATATTCAAATGCTCCTCGTGTTCCTCCTTACTCTTGGAGTATATCAGAAAATCATCAATAAAGACTACCACAAATTTGTCAAGGTAGTCTCTAAAGACTCTATTCATTAAATACATAAAAATTAGTGGAGAATTATTGAGTCTGAAGGGCATAACTATGAACTCATAGTGTCTGTACCTTGTTCGAAAGGCAGTCTTGGGAATATATTCCTTCCTCGCCATTTATTGGTGATATCTTGACCGAAGGTCCACCTTAGAGAAATAACTGGCCCCACGAAGCTGATCGAAAAATTTATTTATCCCTATAAGGGGATACTTGTTCTTTATCGTGATTTTATTAAGCTCACAATAATCAATGCATGGTGCGTTGATCTGTCCTTCTTCTTGATGAAGAGGACTGGCGCACCCCACGGTGAAGCACTTGGGCATATAAAACCCTTCTTCATATTCTCCTCTAACAGATTCTTCAACTCTTCCAGCTCTATGGTGTCCATTCAATAAGCTGTCTTTAAATAGGCAGAGATACAGGGATAAGTCCAATTAAGAACTCAACCACTCAGTCAAGAGGAAGACTGGGATACTCTTCAGAGAATACATCGGTGTAATCCCTCACAATGGGTATGTCTTTATGCATGATTATATCATTTGTATTAATCATTTGAGAAAGATATTCTTTTTCATAAATCAGAATTTTCCAAACATGATGCAATGATTCTAAGGAAGAATCCTCATCCTCCGTACACTTTTATATAATTGGAGGATTCTTCAGGATATGATGACTGATCTCCCTTTCTTGACAGTTGATTTTGGATTTGTAAAAAGACAACCAATCCATGCCCAAGATAGCATCTAAATCCACTAAAGGAAGTATGATGGGATTTATTGGGAGGTTCAGTCCATAAACATTAACTGAAGAGGAGTTATAAACCATGGATGCAATAATTTTTTAATTTGTTGTTATCACTGATAAATTTTCCTCCAAATTTTGAGGTGGTGTTTGAATAGTTCTACTAAACTTAAAAGATATGAAATAATGCATAGAACTAGAATCAAATAGTATGTTCATTATTCTTGAATGAATAAATAGTGTACCTATCACCACATCATTGCCTAGCTCCACATTATCAGTAGTGATATAAAAATACCTTCTTTCTATCCTAGAAGGTTGTGGGTGATTCTCTCCAACAACCCTAAGCTTCGGGAAATTGTTCACATAATACCAATTCTCCTTGCAGTTGTAACACTGCACTGCAGGCTGAATGTTGATCTGAATCTTCCTTTATTCTTCACCATTAGTGGTATTTTTCATATCCCTTTGGAAGTTCTTCTCCAGATGACCAAAATTTCTATATTTGAAGAAATTCTTGGTTCCCTTTAGACAGTTACCAGGATGATTCTTCCCACATATTTTACAAGGGGAAAAGTCGGGCTTCATTCCATCATGGGATTTGTTTGATGAAACACCCATGTTCTTATCCATTTTCTTCTTCTTGTCACTGGGCCCATGAGACCACTGAGAGTATCAAATCTTCATTTCAACCTTGAGGGCACAACAGATAGACTTCTCATTACTATTGAAGTCTCAAATCTCCATCCCTCTTCATTGACTTGGATTTAGTCCCCTAAAGAATTGATCCAACTTGCTTTCGGTTTTCATGAAAAATCCATAGGCCTACCTTTCAATCCTTGTAAATTTTTCTTCATATGCCCTGATAGACTCTTCTTCCTTCTGCTTGAGTCTGAGGAAATCTTTTTCCATCTTGAGATTGAGGGTTCGATGAAAATATTTGTTGAAGAACATCCTCTTGAATTCCTCCTAATCCATGGAATAAATTTCCTCTTGGGACTTTGTATTATTGATCAATGTCCACCACTGATAAGATTCCCCATCAAAATTATAGACTGCCAGTACAACCTTCTCTTCTTCTGAGCACTGGAGGATAGAGAAAATCTTTTCAATGGATTTAATCCATTTTTCTGTAAGGAGGGGATCAGAAGATCCACTAAACATGGGAGTCCTCTTCCACATGAAGGATTCTATGGCAACATGATCTTTCATTGGAGGAGGAAGGAATTCTGCATGATTCATGATATTATTCATAACATGATCCATCTGAGCAAGTACTTCCATGAAGTTTTGGGCACCCACTCCCGTCACATTAGGCATATCATTAGGTCAATATTCACATTGCCTATCAAATTGGTTGATGTAATGTGTTCTTCTATTTTCTTCCATTAACTAAGTAAAGGAATGTATAATTAGAGGTCTTGAAATCTTAGCCATTGAGCATAAAAATGTAAACTTTTAACATAAAAGTATAAACTTATAAAGAAGAAGTATATCCTAACAGGTGATTCCATATGTTATTATCTAGGTTATGCTCAATCTATTTATTAACTTATATTATTATGGGATTTTTTTCCTTAATATTGGTTTGTAATAATCTTGTTACTCTACCAAAGCATATCCCTTGAGAGTGTCATAACCAAGAGTGAAGAAAGACCCATTTTCATGTACCTGGATACCTTAGGTCAAGCCCAAAACTTCTTGTCGGAGTTTCCACTCCTAGGTAAATATGTGCTAGAGCCACCTATACCTGCTTGTATCTAGATAGGGATGTATTTTCATGATAAATCACTTACTCAATACTCACCAAAATTTAGGAATTTTTTCTTATACATGGTCTCATCCTTAAGGTTCTCACTAAGGTTCTTTATACCTAATCTCCAAAAATAACTAGACCATCCTATGATACCAACTATAGCGACCCAATACTTATACATATAACATTACATGATTTTAAGCATAATTATACATTAGTGTACAAACCAAGGATCGTTAAGTCTATTGTCTAGGAATACTAGGTACATAAAACAAGGGGCTAAAAAACACTTCTTTATTTAGTCTCCATAAAGAGCTCTGAACTTCCTTTGACCCCTTACATCAGTATAGGGTACCCAAGGGAACACATGAACAAAGGGATGATCTGAAAAGCCTAGTAAGGGAAGGAACATAAGGATATGTCTTAAGAACCTTAGTTAGGAGGCATGACATAATGATATCCAAAGCATCGAACATATAAAATCCTATCAAATAAGCATGGAATCATATAAACATGGAATCATATAAATGTGGAAGGATCATAAAGAATGTATTTATTACAGTTCAAGGATAACCTCCAATCTTGTTTCCTTTTTAAGTATAGTTCAAGGCTAACTTCCAATCTCGTTTCCCATTTTAGTACGGGTCAAGGCTAACTGTCAATCCCGTTTCACATTGCATCTCATGAGACTTAACTTTACCCAATGCATTGAAGCGTTATATGGGCGCACCCATCTCAACTTTTTAATGAATATTCTTTCCACATTAATATTATTACCATATAATTAATCATACATAATCAAACATACATAAACATGAGGGTACCCATGGAAAGAATTGGGTACCACAATCATGACATAAATCCTAACCCATTGGCGTATTATGAAAGTGTACATGAAAGAAAAGTTTTAAAACATACATGGAAGTTAACAGGGTAAAATAGACATTTAAAATGGAAAGTTTTTTCAAATATAAGGGATAACATATATGGTTTGTATTTTATTAACATTATCATTAAAACATCTTTCTGAAGTTTTAAGGGAAATTATATATAGATTTTAAAATAGAAAAGTGGGAAATATTTTATATAAAACCAGAATTGAACCAAGAAGGTTTTGATAATAAAAATACTTATTTTATAAAGATAATGGTGGCTTAAAATAGAGGATAAGGTGAACCTGAAATTGGGTAAAAATTTTGGAAGTTCCCCTAAAACAAGATTTCTTATCGGAATGTTCTAATGAGGGACTCTTTTAAAAACATATATATACACAAAAGAGAGTGATTAAAGGGTCTTCATGAAATTAATTTTGTAAAACTACACATCATTTAGAATATTTACATAAACATATGATACCACTTCATTTTTATATAAATAAATATAATGAAACCCGAAAGAACAAAGAACGTTTGGGTAGAATTCGTTACGGTTTATCGGCATGGTGTCGGGTGTAACTAAGAGGTCTTGATGAGAGATAAAAGGGGTTTCTCATCACATAGACATCATGAGAGAAGTAAGGGGGAGTTTTAAAAACATAACCTATAATTTTGGATTACACATAATAAGACATAGCATATATAACATCATGATTAAATGTGAATTGGATAGATCCCTTACCTTAAACCCATTGGTGCTCTCCATTTGTTATTAAAGACCTGAAGAAACAAACTAGGTTTATTAATTAATAATTCAATAATCTCTAATATATGTAATTGATTTATTATAATCATTATAAGTTCATTTATAACTATTTTGATTGGTTATGAGGTTCAATTTCATTGTTCAAGATCATTTGTTTACTTGGTTTTAATGACCGGTTCGCTTGTATTCATGTTGGATTAACATGTAAGATGAAAGTAGTTGTCCATAATTGATCTTATATTCTATTAGTGAACATATAGGAGATTAAATGGTTTAAAATTTAATTTGGTTACTTAGAGTGAAGTCAAATTTTTACATAAAACCATAGTGACAACTGTTCTTCTCAATCGGTGGGTTTGTTTACAAAGAACATGTTTTGTTTTATAAATTAATACCATTTGGAAAAAAGGATTAAAAAACCAAAAATAAGATATATTACATATATAATAATCTGTTTCAACCATAACACAAATGGGTTCATGACCAGAATTAATGATAATAATAGAAATTGATAAATTGTTATCCTTGAATATGCTAAATTAGCACATCTCCAATGGAGCTTTCATTTCTTTCAAATTAATGGTGGGTAAAGGAGATAATATAATAAAATATCTAATTATCATACAATAATTCTAGTACATTTATATTACTAGAGTTATCATACTATTTGGGTGAAGGTAGGTGAGGAAAGAAACAAAAATAAAAGAACTTAAAAGAAATGAAGAAATTGGAAAGATGAATTTACCTCTTGAGACTTCCTCCTCTGAGAACCTCTTAAGGGGAGAGGTTTTATGTTTTTTTAGAGGATAGGAGATTTTGGAAATGTTTAAGGATCTTGGGGATATATTTGGGAATAATATTGGAAAGTCACAAGTCCTGAGAGGAGTGACGAGAAGAGGGAGTGAGGGGGGGTTATAGTGGAGAAGAGGAGGGTTTTCATAATTTTTTAATCATTAGTTTATTATTTCTTCACAAGACAAGTAATAGTAAGTATTCCATGAACAGGAATAGTAATAAATGAATGTTACTTCGAACCAATTGGTCTTACATCAGTATATCATCATCAATGACTCAATAAATCCATTATTTAGCATTTATCGTAAATTGTCATTTTTTACTATTCAACAAAAATTCTAGTATTCTAGAAAAAAATAAAAAAGTCACCATAAATTTATTTCCCCAACCCCAGTTACCTATAGTTGGTGCATTATTATATAACATTGGAATGATATAAGGAATCATGTCCCAAAAGACCAATCAGTTTAGTAGCCTTGGAAGTAATAGATACATTCATAAGTTTTACATTACATCATGAAATAAAAATATCAACAAAAATTTTGTCCCCTTTTGAACACACTTACATCCTTAGACTATACTTGCAGGTCAACCATAAAATACTTCTTCAAATCCTAGGAAAAATAAAACATAGAAAGGTGTGAGATTAGATGCTCGGTATGGATAACAATATAGCGGAAACTTTCATAAATAATCATAAACATTGAAGGAAATGTATAAGACTAAAACAAAATCCTTTTAAACATAAACTTTTGATTAACATGGAAAATATAAAATAAAATAATTGCATTTACATAACCACATGTATATTCTACTAGTCAAATAATCACATGCAATATCAATAGCCACTTTCATAATGATGGAATGCATAATTCCAGACTTCATAACCACATAGTCAAGGCCTTGTGCCAAGACTAAAAATAAGATTATGTCAAGGAATAGTGCCAAGAAACTAATTTCTCTCATGAGACCTACTGATGCATCATGTAGCTATAGAGGTCTCCACCCATCACTTACTAAGTCCAATGCATTCCTCATATGAAAAGGTTTAAACATAACATAAACATTTCTATTAAAACTTGCATATTAAATGACAATACTTTATCCATAAACCGTGAATGGTGTAAAAATAACATATCCATAGTCAAAAATATAAAAAAACCTTCAATACAATATGAATGTTTTGATCACAATAAATCAACTTCAAATAACCTTAAAATCCATCAAAGTATGTTGACATTGCTGAAATCAAAACTTTTTTAGAGAAATATCTCTTTTTATTTTGAAATAATTTAAAAGTAATATAATTATAAAAGAAAACATTTATTTTGAAAATATTCTTATGATATTGTATGGGAAGCTTCAACTATTATATAATGGTGGAAAATAGCCACACCCTCCGTATAAGTTAAAATAAGACATTCTTACCTTAATTTTGTCGGAAAGGTCATATAGTACATTGTTTGGAAAATGACGAAACGATTTATTTCAAAACCTATAAAGTAAAATAATGTTATAAATGTCTTTAACCCATAGTATAGTAAATATTAAAAATGTTTTGAATTAAATTTTTAAGAAAACACGGATTTGGATGATAAATAGGTCCCAGTAGATACTTACGTAAAAACAACCTCGGATAAAAAATAGATTGTGAAATTGACACTCACCATGTACTTTTATTTAATCGATGGTATGTAAACCTATTGTATAATAGTTAAAAAAAATGTTATAAAATTATAAAATAAAAATATACATAAATATGATATCATATAGGATCCTCTAATATTTCATTGTTAATAATATTTCAGTAGTATCATTGTTTTGGTTGTTAACTGATCTGGTTTCGTTTATATGCTTGGTTATGTAAGACATGTTTGTTATGGATAGGATTTATTTTATTCATATCCAGAATTATTTTATGTTCTTAAACATTATTTTTAATCATAAAATGAAAATTATTCTTGAATGATTATGATGGGGAACGAATCTCATCATGTTTGTGGAGACGGTAATCCGTACATACACATGAGCGACAATATCATTATATTGATGGTGAAATCATATGTAATTGGATGGTATATCATATATAAAGAATAATTAAAATGTTATATTTATTATTTACATTAGTTATACTCATTATTATACCCATACAAATAATTATGTGTTTCAATAACAAACTACACCATGATGTGGACACGGTAAGCCGTACGTACGCACATAGGGTGACTTTGTCATTAATATGATGGATAGAATAATGAATATGGTTGTACCATTTTTATAAAAATATCACAGTATATAGAAGATACTGGTGTTATTGTTTTAGAATTGAAACAACAAATAATGAAGAAGTGGAATATGAAAAGAACTTGAAAGGTGGTGGTGAAATTATTACCTATTCTTTGGGTGTTTCCTTTTCAGTTGATCAAAAGGGATCCTTAAGTTGGATTTATGATCAAACTAAGGCCTCTAGATTGAATTGAGGGAAATTTAGAGGATATTTGGGCATGTTTTGACCGTGTTAAATGGCTTTTTAGGAGTTATTTTTAGAGAAGGGGAAGTGCCCTTTTATAAGAGAGGTGAGGGGCACCTTAAGAAAAGAGTGAAATATTATTTTATAATAAAATTATTTTTGATTTATAATTTCTCCAAAATGATTTATTTCAAGTATATGGTAGGTATGGGTTGAAAAAATCTCAACCAGTAGGTTTTAGACAGGTTTGGGTCACCATATAAACCTTATATTTTATATTTAACTCTTAGTTAAATAGTTTAACTTTTACCATGTATTCTTGTATTATTATAATAATTGATTAATAAACATACTATAAAATGTCAAAAGAACCTCAAGTGGTTCTTTAATGATATAAATATCATTATATAAGTTCTTTGGTAGAACCTTAGATTTTAAGGACTATAATATAATTTAATAATATAATATTTGTTTTAAAAACTCATTTATGTCAATTTTGACACTATTTAGTATTTGGTTCTTGTGAAAGTCATAAAAACTTTATTACTTAAAAAAATACATTTAATAAACCCTAACATGTCATATTCACCTAGAAAATTCATGTATGTCATGAAAACTTTTAAATTATTTTTATTTTAATATTTATAATATCATTTATTTGATTATTTCATTAATAAGGTATTTACTACATCACCATTGTGTCATAAATAAATTTAAATATTTAATGTCTAAAAATTATAAATAAAATAAAATTATTTAGGAAATATTTTTATCTTTATAATGAATATTTATATTCTAAAATATAACTTATATTAACCCATTTAAAAATTGGTTTACTAAAAGATATATGTTTATGTCATTTTTGTCTTTACTTTAAATTATTTAATATAAAGTGTCCTTATCACTCTCAAGTGGCTCCATGGGGTCCCAAGATCAATCCAAAGATGCCCATGGTCAGACATGTATCAACCAATAGGAATAGGAAACATGTTAGGGTAATTTAATATTATTATAATATAATTTTTGACCATTATTACCAGATTTACCCTTTAACCATGGTAAATAAAATATTTACCGAAATAATTATTCATAATGTCTAAAAAAAGTAACCTATTTACACAATTTGGACCTCCTGATTCCAAATATGGAATAAATTTTTCCAAATTGAAAACACGGAAGTGGCAGAAATTAATTTAAAATTAGTACCCGTTGTCAAAACAAAAATCGTGTTTTTAAGAAATAATAACTATCAAAAGATTGACATTTGATTATGTCCAGTTCAAATGTGAAGTTACATAAAATGACCTAAATTATATTAAATTATAAAAATATAATCTAATGATACTTTAAAACTACTCAAATTTATAATTTAACATTATAAATTATTTTGATTAAAAAAAATTTAAGTAAAATTTTGTATTTTTAACTATTCATCACAAATTGAAAGTATTTAGAAAAGTACCAAAAATTCACCCTAAGATAATTTCAATATTCTAAATTCAAAAATGAAGTCTGTTTTGAAAAATAAAATTTATAAAATTTCAAAAAGTGGTTATTACTATTTATAACGGCTAGTTTGATTAACGGTGGTGTGTTAAAACTCCAAGTTGCGTACAACACAATCTACTGCATTATTCAAAGGGAAACGTACCAGGGAAGATTGGGGTGTTACATTCTACCCTCTTTAAAATAATTTTTTCCTCAAAATTTCTAGAATAATATTTCATAAAAAGATTTGGGTGGTTCTTCATCATAAGTTCCTCGGGTTCCCACATTGTCTCTTTTGTCTTATGGTTTCTCCATAGAACTTTTACCAGATGAGTCGTCTGGTTTCTCAAAACTTGTTCCCTGGTATCATGAATTTTGATAGGCTCTTCACAATAAGACAGATCAGATTCCAGTTCAATTTTCTCATATGTGAGTACCTGCGTTGGTTCAGGCATGTATTTTCTCAACAGTGATACGTGGAACACATCATGAACTTTGGAGAGACTTGGTGGCATTGCCAAACGATAAGCTACAACTCCAATTCATTCTAGAATTTCAAAAGGTCTGATGTACCTGAGACTCAATTTACCCTTCTTATCAAAATGTATAACACCCTTCAATGGAGATACCTTCAAGAAAACAAGATATCCAACTTGAAATTCCAAATCATTTCTTTCGTTACCAGCATAGCTCTTTTCTGTACTTTGAGATACTTTGATGTGGGTTTGGGTAATCTTCACTTTTTCCATTGTTTCCTCAACATGTTCTGAGACTATGAGTTTTCATTCACCTACATCATACCAACAAGTTAGTGTGTGACATCTCTTTCTGTATAATTCTTCATATGGTGTCATCTGAATACTTGAATGGAAGCTATTATTATAGGAAAATTCTACCAGAGGTAAATATTGATCTCACATACCTTAAAAGTCATGTGAGAAAGATCTCAACATGCCTTCTATGGTTTGAATAGTCTATTCTGATTGTCCATTAGTTTGAGGGTGGTAGGCAGTGCTCAAAATAATTTCAGTATCCAAGGCTTTCTGAAGACTTTTCCAGAATCATGATGTAAAATGGGGATCAAAATCAAAAACAATCGATAGGGGAACTTCATGAAGTCGTAAAACTTCATTAATATATAGTTTTTTTGTATGTTCAAGTGGTAAATCTTCTCTTATAGAAAGAAAATGTGCTGACTTGGTAAGACGATCAACAATGACCCATATTTCATCATTCCTTCTAGGAGTCTTTGGTATCCCCATGAAAAAGTCCATCATAACATTATCTCATTTCCACTAAGGTATGGAAAGAGGTTTTATGACTCTTCCAGGCTATTGCCTTCCACCTTTCACTTGTTGAAAAACTATACATCTTGACACAAAATCAGCAATCTCTCTCTTCATGTTGCCCCACCAAAAATGTTCTTTCAAATCTCAATACATCTTGGTTCTCCCATGGTGTATAGAGAAATTGGAGCTATGAGCATCATCCAACAATTCCCTTTTTCGATCAGGTATGTTAGGAACACCAAGACTCTTCCCAAATTTCAAAATTCCAACTTCATACATGAAGTCACTCAATCTCCCATCATTCATAGCTTTAATATTCTTTTGAAACTCTTCATCATTAGTCTGAGAGATCTTTATCCCATATAGTAAAGTTGGTTTGGCAACCATTTGAAAAAGTATTGATGTTTCACCTTCCATGGTTATTCCCATATCCATCTTTACTAGATCCATGAAAATAGGATCCCTTTCAACTCTCATATTTTTTAAAACTCCCCATCCTTTCTACTCAAAGAATCTTCCACCTTATTTTCCTTCCCCTGGTGGTAGTGTATAGTGCTATCATAATCCTTGAGTAGTTCAATCCATCATCTTTACCTCATCTTGAGTTGCTTTTGTGAGAAAATATACTTCCAACTCTTGTGATCAGTATCAATATCACATTTTTACCACAGAGATAGTGTCTCTATATTTTTATATCAAACATTACATCTGCTAACTCAAGATCATGAGTGGGATAGTTTTGTTCAGGAATTTTTAGCTGTCGTGAGGCATGGGAAATAACTCTCTCATTCTGTATAAGAACACAACCAAGCCATTTCTTTGAAGAATCATTATAAATAACAAACCCATCATTCCACGATAGTAGAGTCAAGATATGAGAATTAACTAATATTCTTTTCAGTTCTTCAAAACATTCTTCACACTATTTTGTACAAACAAATATAACCCATTTACGAGTGATCTTGGTTAATGGGTTATCCAATCAGGCAAAATTATGGGGAAAACGCCGATAATAACCTACTAAACCAATAAAACTACATACCTCGGTTATACTCATCGGTGCTGGTCATTCTTGGATTGCCTTGGTCTTTGAAGGATCAACAGATATTACATACTTAGAGACAATATGGCCAAGAAAAGAAATCTCTTGAAGCCAGAATTTACACTTGCTAAATCTCCCATATAATTCATTTCTTCTAAGAGTCCTTAGGATAATGCACAACTGATTTCTATGATCTTCGTACCTTTTTTTAGTATACTAAAATATCATCAATAGATACAACTACAAAGTCATCAAGATATTCCACGAAAATCCTATTCATTAGATCCATGAAGACAGAGGGTGCATTAGTCATTCCAAAAGGCATTACTGTAAACTTTTAATGCCTATACCTGGTTCGAAATATTGTTTTCAGAATGTCTTCCTTATTCACACACAACTGATGATATCCTGATCGAAGGTCGATCTTTGAAAAGTATTAAGATCAATGAAGTTGGTCTAATAAATTATCAATGTGAGGTATGTGATACTTGTTCTTTATTGTTATAGCATTGATCTCTCTGTAGTCAATGTACAACCTCATAGATCCATATTTCTTCTTAACAAAAAGAACAGGGGCTCCCCATGGAGAAACACTAGGGTGAATAAATACCTTATTACTCAATTACTCTAGTTTTTTATTTAGTTACACTAATTCCATAGTGTCCATTCTATAATGGGTCTTCAATATGTTTCTTGAACAAGGAATTAAATCAATGGAAAACTCAATTTCTCATTCTGGAGGATGCCCAGGTAAATCATCTGGAAACACATTAATATATTCTTGCACAATAGGTATGTACTCTATTCAAATATTCTTTCCCTCACCCATAATTATTTCATTCTCATCCACCCCAATAATAGAAATTAGTAGAGCTACTGGGGTGGATCTAGATAAGAATTAGGTGGTGACGTTTCTGCTCTAAAGATAAGGTACTCCTTATCATCATCAAAAATCGTAACCACCTTCTTCTTACAATAAATTTTCGCATCATGGTCTGAAATCCAATCCATACCGAAGATTATATCAAATTCAATCATGTGTATTACGATGAGATTAGTAGATAAAGAAAATTTATATTTTCTAATGGGAACTGATTCACAAAACGTTTTTGAGATGATACTTCCCTTAGGTGTTTTGACTGACAACTCCCGTGTTAAGTCAAATTGAAAATATTTACCTTTCTTAGAAAACTGGGAAGATATGAAACAATGAGATGATCTATAATCAAATATAGAATTGGGTAAACTTGAGGAAACCATTAAATTACCCGCCGCCACATTTTTCGGAGCTTCAACCTCAGCAGTAGTGATCGCATAATCTTGACCTTGCTCCAATGGCCTTTTCTAAGGTAAGTTCCCTTGACACTTATGACATTAATTTTCATAATTCCCCTTTTATCTACAATTATACCATTCAACATTGACAGCCTCTTTCTTCCCCATGCAATCACGAGCTTGGTGGCCTTTTTCACCACACTTTTAATAGACTCTAATTCCCTTCAAGAAAGTATCAGGGTGTTTCTTCTCACATTTACCACATGATGGATATTCAACTTTTCCATTCTTCCTCTTATTTCCATTTATAGAGTGTTTAGCCAATCTCTTATTCTCTTGATTTCCTTTGAAGTTGTAAGACTGAGATAATTTTCTTTCTGTCTTGATAGTGCATGAGATAATGTCTTTTTAAGATGAGAATGATTGTGAGACTAATGCTTGACATAGAAATGGATTTAACCCATAAATGAATTTATTAATCTTACTCCTTGGGTTATGTATATAATCCGTTTCATGCCTTTCTATCTTTGTAAGGTTAGCCTCATACTTTGCGACAATCTCGTCCTCCTTTTTCCTCAAACTCAGAAATTGTCATTCCATATCCTCTTGATGGTCACAAGGAAAGTATTTTTAGAATAAAATATCTTTAAACTCACTCCATTCCATATTTGATACTTATTAATATTCCATTGTGTTTTGGATTAATTACCACCATTGATATGCATCTCCCGTGAGGCGATAAACTTCCATGACAACATTTTCCCTTTCGCTACTCCCCAAAGCATGAAATATTTTCTCTATGGAATTTATCTATTGCTCAGATAATAATGGATTTTTACTCCCATTTAATTTTGGTGGTTGTTTCCTCATGAAGAGGTCTAACATTGATCCTCCGTGTTGTGGATCAGGGTGCT
Organism: Viscum album; assembly: GCA_963277665.1. Taxonomy (NCBI): domain Eukaryota; kingdom Viridiplantae; phylum Streptophyta; class Magnoliopsida; order Santalales; family Viscaceae; genus Viscum; species Viscum album. Next base: position 89,510,393 of record OY728142.1, read on the forward strand.
CCATATGAGTAAGGTTATTATTCAAAACCTGAGTGAGTTGTCCCAATATGGTGATAAGTTGATCAGCACTAGTTGTTTCACCAGCTCTACTATAATTATCTTGAGTAGGAGGGAATTCCCTACATGGATTATGTGCATTTAAGTGGTTTATATTCCTTCCATTAGACACCATTTCTAAACAATGGAATACACTATATTAGTTTATGAATCTCAATACATAATTCCAAACTTGTAAAATAGTTAACATAAATTGAATAGTTTATGGATATAATACATAATCATAAAAATGTTTTCTTTAAAGAAGTATATACTTATAAACCCTTCATAATAATTCATAAATAAAATGATAATTATCCTAAGAATATCTTTTAGGAGTGTCATAACCAGGAGTGCAACAAGGCCCGTTGTCGTGCACAAGTTCTCATTCGAGTCTAGCTCAAAGAGGTGTTTTTGGGTTTTACCCCTAGGTACATATGTTCTAGTGCTACCTCTTCCTGCTAGTATCCAGACAGGGATTTATTTCTTGGAAAACTCACAAAATACCTATAGTACCAGAATTCTAGGAAGTTCTTATATATTAATCCTCAAAGTCTATCATAGGGTAATGTTCTCTAATCAGAGTTTTTCTAAATCTACCTTCCAAGATTTGTACTATACTTCCTCTGATACCAACGGTAACGCCCTGACCCCAGTTACCCAGAGTTGGTACATCATTACATAACATTTTCATGATACAAGGAATCATGTCCCGAAATACCAATCAGTTTAGTAGCCTTGGAAGTACTAGATACATTCATAAGTTTTACATTACGTCATGAAATAAAAACATCAACAACATTATGTCCCATTTTGAACACACTTATATCCTTATCCTATCCTTGCAGGTCAGCCATAAAAAACTTCTTCACATCCTGGTAAAAATAAAACATAGAAAGGGGTGAGCTTATATCCTCAGAAAGGATAACAATATAGACCAAAATTTCATAAATAAGCATTAACATTTAAGGCAATGTATAAGACTAAAACAAAAGCCTTTCAAACTTAAACTTCAGTATAATATGGAAAATATAAAATAAAATAATTCCATTTACTTAATCACATGGATATTATACCAGTAAAATAATCACATGCAATATCAATAGCCACTTTCATAGTGATGGAATGAAAAATTTCATACATCATAACCGCATAGTCAAGGCCTTATGCCAAGACTACAAATAAGATTTTGTCAAGGCCTTGTGTCAAGACACTAGTTTGTCTCATGAGACCTAAAAATGAATTAAGGAGATATAGTGGGCTCCAACCATCACATACTAAATCAAATGAATTCCACATATGAAAAGGTTTAAACATACACTATTGGAAATTGACTTATACCCACAGTTTAAAACCGTGGGTATAGCCCCCAAAACCATGACTATAGGCTATACCCACGATTTTGTGAACCGTGGGAAACCGCGGTATCGAGATAGGTCTCGATCCTATACCCATGGTTTTACAAACCATCGGTATAGATTTTTTCCCAAGTTGTAAAATCCTCATACCCATTTCCACATTGTCAATAGCTTTACCCACAGTATTAAAACCATGGGTATTGATTATAAAAAAACACAGCCAGTAGGGGTTTAACCCACGACATCCATCACCTACGCTTTACCACCGATGGAAATAACCACTACACTATGACACTTCTTCTTATATATATCATTATTTTGAAAAATATATTAATTATATGTGTATCCGTAAAAAAAGATGCTCGTGGGTTTCGATCCCCGACTATCCTCCTGAAATTAGTCATGACCAACCATCCCATCTACACTTCTTTGATTTTAATAAAGCCATATTTAGTTTAATATATTAATACCTCTCGTTGTATCAGAAAAAAAACACTGTACGAGATTCGATCCTCTGACCAGGGGGAATAAAAAAAATCGCCTCACCAACTATCCTACGGAGTTTATTTGCCTAAATATTTTTATCACTTTAAATATATTAATTTTAACCATGGGTATAGGAGGGAAAACTATGGGTATAGGTTTTCCCGCAAATTTTTTTTGTTTCCCGCAGATTTTTTTCCTCGCCAAATCTCTACACATGGTTTTACAAAACTGTGGGTATAGGTCTTTGGAAAAAAAATTTATACCCACAGTTTTCATAAAACCGTTGGTACAGGCCATGAAAGAAACACTTATACCCACGATTTTGGAAAATTGTGGGTATAGGTCCTCAAAAAAATCTATACCTACAGTTTTTTCCAAAACCATGGGTATAAGTCTGTATACTATACCAATACCCACAGTTTTCAGAAACCGTGGGTATGGGGCACACCTATGACCACGGGTTTGATTAAAACTGTGGGTATAGGTCTATTTTCTAGTAGTGATAACGTAAACATTCATACTAAAACTAGCATACGAAATGTCAATACTTTATCCATAAACCTTGAATGGTGTAAAAATAACGCATACACAGTCAAACATTTCACAAAACCTTCAATAAAATATGGAAGTTTTTTATCATAATAAATCAACTTCAAACAACTTTAAAATCCATCAAAGGATGTTGGCATAGATGAAATCAATACTTTCTTAGAGACATATATCTTTCTATATTGAAATCATTTAAAATACATATAATTATAAAAGAAAAAAATTATTTTGAAAATATTCTTATAATCTTTTATGGGAATCATTGACAATGATATAATGGTGGAAAATAGCCACACCCTCCATATAAGTTAAAAAAAAGTCATTCTTACATTAATTTTGTCGAAAAGGTCATAAAGTACCTTGTTTGGAAAACAACAAAAAGATTCCATTCAAAACATATATAGTAAAATAAGGGTATAAATCAATTTAACCCATAGTATAGTAAATATTAAAAATGTTTTGAATTACATTTTTAATAAAACAGGTATGTGGATGATAAAGAGGTCTCAGTAGATACTAACGTAAAAACAACCTCAGATAATAATGAGATTGTGCAATTAACCCTTACCTTGTACTTGTCATTAGTAGATGGTATGTTAACCTCTTGTATAATAATTAAAACACTGCTGTTAAATTATATAATAACAATATACAAAAATATTATATCATATATGATCCTATAATATTTCTTTGTTAATAATATTTCAGTAGTATCATCGTTTCGGGTGTTAACTGATCTGTTTTTCTTTATATGCTCAGTTACATAAGCCATGTTTGTTATGGATAGGATGTATTTTATTCTTATCCAGAATGATATTAAGTTCTTAAACATTATTTTTAATCATAAAATGAAAATTATTCTTGAATGATTACGATGGGGAATGAATCTCATCACGTTTGTGGAGACGGTAATCCATACGTATGCACCAGTGACAATATCATTATATTGATGGTGAAATCATATGTAATTGGATGGTATATCATATATACAGAATCATTAACATGTTATATTTATTATTTACATTAGTTATACTCATTATTATACCCATCCAAATAATGGAGTGTTTGAATAACAAACTACACCACGATGTGGAGATGGTAAGACGTACGTACACACGTATGGTGACTTTGTCATTCATATAATGGATAGAATAATGAATATGGTTGTAACATTTTTATAATAACATAACAGTATATATAAGATACTAGATTTATTATTTTAGAATTGAAACAACAAATAAAGATGAAGTGGAAGAAGAAAATAACTTGAAAGAGAGTGGTGAAATTGTAACCTCTTCTTCGGGTGTTTCCTTTTGAGTTGATCCAAAGGTTTACTTAGGCTGGATTTATTATCAAACTAATTCCTCTAGGTTTATTTGAGGTAAATTGGGAGTATATTTGGGAAGGGTTTGGTTGAGAAAAATGGATTTGGTGGTGTGATTTTGAGAGAAGGGGAAGTTCCATTTTATAAGAGAGATGAGGGGCACCTTTGGAAAAGATTGAAATATTAATTTATAATTAAATAATTTTCGGTTTATAAAGGATCAAAAATATTTTATTTCGAGGATAAGATGTGTATGGGTAAAAACCTCTCAAAAAATAGGTTTTATATAGGTTTGGGTCACCATATTAACCTTATCTTTTTTAGTTAACTCTTAGTTAAATAGTTTAACTTTTACCATGTATTCTTGTATTATTATAATAATAGGTTAATAAACATACTATAAAATAACAAGAGAACCTCAAGTGGTAAATTAATGATATACCTATCTTAATATAAGTTCTTTTTTAGAACTTCAGATTTTTAGGAGAATTATATAATTTAATAATATAATATTTGTTTTAAAATCTCATTTATGTCAATTTTGACACAATTTAGTATTTGGTTTTCGTGAAAGTCATCACAAGTTGATTATTTCAGAAAAAAATACATTTAATCAACTCTAACAAGTCATATTCACCTAAACAAATCGTGTATGTCATAAAAAATTGAAATTATATTTTTTTAATATTTATAATACCATTTATTTGATTCTTTCATTAATATGGTAATTACTGCATCACCATTATGTCATAAATAAATTTTATTATTTATTGTCTAAAAATTATAAATAAAATAAAATTATGTGTTAAATATTTTAATCTATCTAATGATTATTTATAGTCAAAAATATAACTTACATAACCTCATTTAAAAATTGTTTTTCTAAAATATATATGTTTATGTGATTTTCGTCTTTACTTTAAATTAATTAATATGAAGTGTCATTATCACATTCAAGTGGCTCCATGGGGTCCCAAAATCGACCCAAAGATTCCCATGGTCGTACATGTATCAAACAATTGGAATAGGAAACATGTTAGGGTAATTTATTAATATTATAATATTATTTTTTACCCTTATTTACCGGATTTACCCTTTAACCATGTTAAATAAAATATTTACCGAAGTAATTATTCATAATGTCTACAAATAAAATTTACCTATTTACACAATTTAGACCTCCCAATTCAAAATATGGAATCCATTTTTCTAAATTCAAAACACAGAAGTGGCGGAAATTAATTTAAAATTAATTCTCGTTGTCAAAACAAAAAGCGTGTTTTAAAGAAATAATAACTATCAAAATATTGACACTTGTTTATGTACAGTTTAACTATGAAATTACATAGAATGTCCTAGATTATATTAAATGATAAAAATATAATCTAATGAAAATTTAAAACCACTCAAATGTATAATTTTACAATATAAATTATTTTGATTAAAAAGGTTGTTTTTAATTAAAATTTAGTATTTTTCACTATTGATCAAAAATTGAAAGTTTTCAGAAAAGTACCAAAAATACACCCTAAGATAATTTTGATATTATGAATTCAAAAATGAAGTCCATTTTGAAAAATAAAATTTATAATTTTTCAAAAGGTGTTTATTACTATTTATAACGGCTAGTTTGATTCGTCGTGGTGTGTTAAAACTCTAAGTTGCGTACAATGCAAGCTACTGCATTATTTAAAGGGAAACGTACCATGGAATCATGGGGTGTTACACTAACCATTTTTCGATGTATAGAATCCAAAAATGAAGTCCATTTTTCAAAAATAATTTTATAAATGTGATTATTTTAATATTTAATTAAAATCATAATTTATTATCAAAAACAATTTTAAAACATTCATTTACTTATTCTAAAATATAGGTATATTGTACTTTAAACATGAACATTATACAAATATTAGCATAGGTAAGGTCACTATTCATTAGGGTATATCACTATTCATAAGGGTATCTTACTATTCATAAGGGTATGTTACTATTCACCTAAAAATTATGTTTTCTTTATCAAACTCCAAAAAACGTATTGATTGCAACCGTGTATTTCATATTTTCAAAATTCCAATAACAGAAGTGACAAACTTATGTTTAAAGGTAACTTAGCACTTAGTAGTTCATTATGTTGTGTTTTCATGTGATTTTATGACATTTTTATATGAAAGGAAGTTTCATTTATAAAACATTGGGTGGTTACACTCAAGCCTGACATCACTTGAGGGAACATCTAGATTCGTAACACATCTCACAACCTACCCTACTCTGCAATTCAAGATCCAAATGCCTTAGTCCATTTCCTAACATTTTAAAGGATCAACCCAATCATAACCATTATCTCAAGATACTCAACTAGTAAAACTGTGATCCATAGATAGTTACCAAAACCAAAACACAAATACAATGCTCATCTAAGCCCAACCAACTCGTACAACCACTTTCACCAGTGACTGACCACTTTCCAGCCATGTTGCTCCCCATCATACACATTATCTTTCCACCACCCACTTCTAGTGTTGATATCACCCATTACCAGAGTGCAATTTTCCACACAAAATTAACAAAAGGAGGCTTACATCCCACCACATCCATCCCCTCTTACCTAACTAAGTAAGTCCATCTCGACCGACCCACTCCATTGATGGCTAACTTCCACTGTTGGCATGTTAGCCTTCAATGTGGACATGATTCATTCTTACCTAAGGCATATACCATAATCTTCCCACACTAACCTAATCCCATTCTCGAACTATGGTGGAACTTAAAAACCATAGCATTCATTGCTCCACAAATAGTTTTCGGCTCTACAGTACCCACCAACGCATCATTGCAAACACTTAGATCACCTCTAAAACTAGCATGAGTTTGAAGTTGTCACTAGAATCTGTATAACACCACATCTAAGGCCCAAATGGCCTTACCCAAGGAATCCAAAAATTACTTACAAATTTCTCATTGGTATCCTCATGCCACCTCATCCACTATATGACTTTCTTCATTCATCCAAGACTGAACTACCATTCCCCGCTTTAAGAGTATTGTTATCACCTCCTTCCTCAATAAATTTCAACAACCATGACTCACGTTTTGATCAAAAGTTTAACTTAAAACATGGATGTAGTTGTCCATATTTTTTCAAAATAATAAAACCAACATGACCCGCCACTCGTTCTCAGATTCCGAGAATGGAAACTATGGCATTCACCGACGCCCAGTCCATCCTAACGACCTCACCCACAACAGGTCAATGGTGTTCTCCCCACCACATGACTCCAAAAGTGCCACATCAAGATAATAACCTCTAAGGTGTCCCATATCCAACCAAATTAAACTCAAAAAACTAGGTGTATAACCAGTGCCTTCTCAGTGCACTCGGGATAACGTCAAGATATTGGACATGACCATCACTAGATAAAATCATGCTAAGAATTCATTGATGAACACCACCATATCTATACATCATCACTTTAACCTCCCATTATGGGGAAACATTAACCATATATAAGTATTAGGATTCCTTCCTTTCCAATGTTCCATCCACACTCAACCACTACAACTTGAATGGGATTTCCAACCCAGACTCATCACTACTTCATGACTTCCTATATAGGGGTCATGAACAAACAATCCCAATGGACTCACTACCATTTCCCCACTCATGTTGTTCTGGAATGACCCTGTTTATCTTAAAACACACATTGACCACCACACTAACCCATAATGCAACTATTTCATGGATAACTCATGATTCCCACTATGATCATACAAAAATATGACATGTGTTTATCCTAGTAGACCTATTCATCCATCCCAATGGCATCAAGTATTTCCAACACATGCCCACATATGGACCTCCTCAATACCTCAAGGTATTGAACTTCCTATGACCACACACTAAACTCCACTCTAGATCACATGAGTCATACATCACTAGAGCTAGGCCCATCACCTGCTCACTGATCTGATCATGCCTCCTGGTCGGTCAACCTCACTAGACTCGAGGCATTCTCAGTATTCTCATCCATTGAACCAACAATTAATACAATAAATCCCAACCACATGACCACCACCATCATTGGGTGTCACTTCCATACCAGTGGTTTCCATCCATTTTTTGGTCTCTCTTATCATGTTCTCCCAAAATCAACATTATTTCCCGCATCAACCACCATCAAGGCCATACGGCAAGGATCTTAACAACCTTGCATCTTCCCAAAATGACCATACAACCAACTAGAAGCATTCAAATATCTTCTTGAAAAATAAACCAAATCATAACCATGTAATTTTACCAAACACTATGGCACTGACCGTATAGCATCCCGCTTTTTTGTCACATAAACTTTTATTACATTATACAAAACTGAGGATATTTAAGGTTTAGTGTCTTGGAAACCAGGAACTTAATATATGAGACAAAAAAAACATTCTTCTTAAACACTTTAAAGGCTTCTCCTTATGTTCATCCTAGGTTCATTACTGCATCTCATAACCTGGGTACATACATCAAAAGAAAGGGTGAGCAGAAGGCCCAGTAAGGGAAACAAGGGGAAACATTTAACATGTGAACTTGAGATACATCAACAATGTCATAAAAAAGAACTTTAAGGCATGAGAAATAAATCATGAGGCATATCATAATAAAAATAAATTTTTTCATAACATTAAGATGTGACTACAACATTTAACAAAGACAATAATTTCTGTTTCACCAAGGTCCATCCCCAAGGTGTCAATAAAAATTACCAAGGTTATTCACAAAAATATCAGTCTAAATGGTTATCTCTAGAGATTAAGTCTTTACCCAATGCATTGGAGTGCTATCAGGGCACACCCTTAAATTCTCCTTTATTATCATTTGATCCACATATATAATCATCAATCAGTTCATAAACAACCCATATAGTATAAAAGAAATGGGTTTCATTTCATAATCATAACGTTTTAAAAACTACTTTAAAGACATGATCTTTGTGTCACTTTAAAACCCACAGAAAAGGAAGGTGGGTCTCATGTATGTAAATCCCAGAATTTAAAATAGAACATTTTGGTATATATGTGAATACCCCTATAGAAGAGATAGATTTTATTATTCAATTAATAAAATAAAAGAACTTTAGAAAAATAGAGAGACATTTTCAGATGGAAATTCTGCAGCATAACGACTATGTTTCAGGGTTTTAGAAAACATTGAAAAAAGAGAGGACATGGGTCAAACATTCATAAATGACCCATAAAACAGTATAGGGACAGAATATGAAGGATATATGAACATGTTAATGAAATTTGAAGGGAATACAATTTGAAATGAAAAACATGGAAGGAAGACAAAAATTAGATTTCTCTTATGAAAATTCAGTAGCCTAACGGCGTCACTTAAACTTCAACAAAAATGAACTGACGAGATAAAATAGGGTATCTCATCATATGAACATAAAAGATCAGTATGATAAATATAGAGATAATACCCCAACATAATAAAAAACAACTTGAAATACTTGACATGGAAGTAGAACTTTGAAAAATGAGAAAGGTGAATGAATCCCTTAAAAATTCGGCAGCCTAACGGCGCCACTTAGTACTTAAAAATACTGAATTGAAGAGATCAAATAGGGTATATCATAATATTAACATAAAAGATAAGTATGATAGATTTAGAGATAATACCCCAAAAAAATAAAAAGGAACTTGAAATACTTTACATGAAAGTAGAACTTTGAAAAATGAGAAAGGTGAACGAATCCCTTAAAAATTCGACAGCCTAACGGCGCCACTTAAAACTTCAAAATAATGAATTGAAGAGATCAAATAGTGTCTCTTATAATATGAACATAAAAGATCAGTATGACAGATATAGAGATCATACCCCAACATAAAAAGGAACTTGAAGTACTTTTCAAGAAAATAGAACTTGAAAATGAGAAGGGTGAAAGAATCCTTTACAAAAATTCGGGAGCCTAACGGCGCCACTTAAACATTCATAAAAAAAATGATGAGAGTAAGAGAGTATCTATCATTATATGAACTTAAAAAGGGAAGTAGGAAGAATATAAAATAACATCCCCAACATAAGAACATGAAGCTTAGAAGAAATGACATAAATGAGAGTACTTCAAAAGAAAGAGAGAGGTGGGATCCCTTACCTTAAAACGTAACTCTTAAAACTCAAAGGTTGCGACCTTGAGGGCTTGGGGGAACCTTGGGAGGACTCTTTGGGAGTTAATGAGACCAGACCTTATTTAGGAAAGAGTTGGGAGTAGAATGGATGAGAGGATGGCTTGGTATTTATAGGGAGAGTGAGGGGACAAGGCATTAATGGCCAAGGGACACCTCATTAGTGGTTTTGGAAAAACTATGGGCTTGCCCATGGTATTTTCCCATGGTATTGGCCACTTGGGACACCTCATACCTTATATTACTATTCATAAGTCGACCATATTTATTACATACTTAATACATCATTTAATGATGTCATTAAACACCCGTAACTTAAAAACTGTATTTTCACTATTCATCGAAAATTCAACTTTCTCAGAAAAATCCAAAAATTTCACCTTAACCAAATATCGATGCTCTGATTTCAAAAATGAACACCATTTTATAAAAATAATTTTTTAAATATTTTTAATTTAAGTTTTAAATAAATACACTATTCACTGAAAATTCATTTTTTTCAGAAAAATCCCCAGAAATTACCTTAACATAATATCGATGCTCTGAGTTCAAAAATGAAATCCATTTTATAAAAATAATTTTCTAAATATTTTTAATTAAATTTTTTATTAAAAAACACTATTCAACCGAAAAAACTAATACTTGACTAATATTTTATGAAACCGTTATTTAACCATTTTATCGAATCACATTACTTAGTCAAGGTGCCTAGATTATATTAATGATTTATTTAAGTGACATTACTAATCCATTTGGTCACATTACTAATCCTAAGCATAAAATCACTATTCATAATTTACTATTTATCAAAAATTAAGTTCATCTTAATAGACTCTAAATTTCGTACTGAACATAATTGTAGAAGATCATTTTTTGAAAATCATTACACATTTTTAATTATTTAAGGTTTACATAAACATTTTTTTTAAAATATCCTTTCTCTAAAATTCAAAGTCATTTAAAAATTCATAAACTTCATCATAAGAAGAAATCAAAATTTTTATTTAAAACAAAGGATTACACAAGGCAGTTATGGTCTCCTTACATAGCCCCTTATCACACCAGCATAGGACCTAATTGTAAGGTGTGCTAAGGTGAGAGAATCCAAGGGAGGCTCGGCCAACATCATAGGAGAATTAATTTCTATCAGTTTGAACTTCTCGTGAAGGTGATTCCATTCTAGCTTCACACGATGAAGTTCGGCTTGGGTTTGGTCTAGAGAAAAGCCCAGTGGCGCTACCTCCTTCCCATGTTCTGTTAGATGGGCTTCGATCGGTCCAAGACTACTGGGTGAGGCCATCGAATCTTCCTTCTATATTAATTAACCAAGATCACTTGTATTTAGAGACAAAAGTCGCAACATTAATTTTTCAACGGTCATACTGACTAACGGTCATATAATAGTCAAAACCCAACAGTCTCATTTTAATTATACTCATGTTATCAAATGAAACAATTTTGTTGAGTATGAAAAATAAAATAACACACAAAATTAGGAAACATGATTTATTCAAAATTTTGGGTCGTTACAATCTTCCCCCTTAAGAAATTGCATCCTCACAATTTTTAAAATTGGGTTTTAAAATTTCATTGAAAGTCCCACATCGGAGAAAGAGTCAGTAACACTATTACTATAAAAGGAAGAAGAAGAAGTACAAAGGCCACCCGAGTTAACCCATACTAGGATTCCATGTAGGAAAACATGGATATGGAAGAAAAAACAAAGGGTCAAGTTCTAAGGGAGAGTGATAGAAAACATGATTAGGAGAAAGTTAAAAATAAGAAAATCACAAACTTATGATGTGTATAAACGGTCTTTGATTACCCCGTAGGAAACGTTAACAGACAATGTTTTTGTTTTACGTTCCTTTTCATAGTTTTGAGGAATTAATTTACTACATAGAATAAAAACATAAGGAAATATACCTATCTTCAAGTAGAGTTTCATCCTTTAATAAGTTTCTACCAAAACTAATCTTTTCTCCAAATGATGAGCATTCAAAACTACTTGGTCTCATCAAAGCACAATAATCATCTTATATAGAATCACATAATCCACCAAAGAATAACTATATATTTCTTCTATCTTTAAACATTATCCTAAAAACAGAAAGGGTAAGATAAAACAACTCTTCCAAAATAAAGAACCCCAGAGGAGGGGAAACTACTTTAAATCTTCAAAGTTCCAAGGTACTACCCAATGTTCATCATAGACCATTCCGTAAATAACTGTCCTTAAAAACTGAAAATAAACCAAACTAATATTGAAACCCAAATACAAAAGGATTTGATAACATAGTCTTCCAAGGTAAACTTTATCATTCATCTCCAAACAACATCAACCACTCCTAACATCTTATAACAAAAGTAACTAACCTAAACATATTTACCCCAAGATAGGTTAATCATTTCTATAAGTAACCTAAATTACTATAAGTCCTCCCTAAATTCATCGATTCTTCAAAATATAAGTCAACCTTTACTCCTCAAAGAAAATACCGTAGTAATCTATTTACCTCGATCAAATAGGGTTCCCAAAATAGTGAACGTCTTCCAAAATGATAATCATCTTTTAATCCCCTAATCATATCTATCATATTAATACGAAAATCATCACATTTCCTATCACATTGGTTGTTGGGACATGTTATTCCATTTCCCACCATTAACTAAGGAAATAAAGTACAATTAGGGGCTTAAATACTTAGCCAATAATCATAAAAAGGAACTTAAAGCATAGAAGGATAACTTGTAGAAGAAATGTATACCCTAACTTATGGTCCCCTAGGTTCCAATCTAGGTTGCCCATGATCATATATTCTTATGTGAATCTTTATTTTATTTTATCTTTGTTCCTTTAATAATTGTTCATAATAAGCTTATGAATTTACCAAAGCATATCCCCCGGGAGTGTCGTAACCAAGAGTGCAGCAAGTCCCATTGTCGTGTACCATTTCTCTTTCGAGTCTTGCTCAAAGCGGTGTTTTAGGGTTTTACCCCTATGTACATATGTGCTAGAGCCACCTCTACCTGCTCGTATCCAGAAAAGGATGTATTTTCTTGGCAACCCCTTACTCAATACTCACCAAAATACCAGGAATATTTCCTATATTTAAACTTTTATATAGGGTTCTTCCTAAAGTTTTCATATCCTAATTTCCACAAATAACTAAACCATCCTTTGATACCAACTATATAATCCCACATTTTTTTCACATAAACTTTCATTACATTATAAAAAACTGAGGATCTTTGAGTTTAGTGTCTTGGAAACCAGGAACTTAATACATGAAACAAAAAAAACATTCTTCTTAAACACTTGAAAGGATTATCCTTATGTTCATCCTAGGTTCATTACTGCATCTCATAACCTGGGGACATACATCAAAATAAAGGGTGAGTAGAAGGCCCGGTAAGGTAAACAAGGGGAAACATTTAACATGTGAACTTGAGATTCATCAACAATGTCATGAAAAAGAACTTTAAGGCATGAGAAAGAAATCATGAGGCATATCATAATAAAAATAACGTTTTTCATAACTTGAAGATGTGTCTACAACATTTAACAAAGACAATCATTTCTGTTTCAGAAAGGTCCATCCCCAAGGTGTCAATAAAAATTACCAAGGTTATTCACCAAGGTATCAGTCTAATTGGTCATCTCTAGATATTAAGTCTTTACCCAATGCATTGGAGTGCTATCTGGGCGCACCCTTAAATTCACCTTTATTATCATGTGAGCCACATATATCATCATAAATAATATCATAAACAACCCATATAGTATAGAAGAAATGGGTTTTATTTCATAATCATAACGTTTTATAAACTTCTTTAAAGACATGATCTTTGTGTCACTTCAAAACCCACAGAAAAGGAAGGTGGGTCTCATGTATATAAGTCCAAGAATTTAAAATAGAAATTTTTTGGATATATGTGAATACCCTTATAGAAGATATAGCTTTGAGTATTCACTTAATAAAATAAAAGAACTTTATAAAAAGAGAGAGACATTTTGAGACGAAAATTCTGCAGCATAACGACTATGTTTTAGGGTTTTAGAAAACATTGAAAGAAGAGAGGACATGGGTCAAACATTCATAAATGACCCATAAAACAGTAGAAGGACAGAATATGAAGGATATATGAACATGGTAATGAAATTTTAAGGGCATACCATTTGAAATGAAAAACATAGAAGGAAGACAAAAATTAGATTTCTCTTATGAAAATTCAGCAGCCTAACGGCATCACTTAAACTTCACTACTAGAAATGTGACCTTTCCCAACACTTATATACCCACTTTCCCAACGGTTTGGCCAAACAGTTGGGAAAGGGTAGGCTTTCCCAATGATTTGGCCAAACCATTGGGAAAAGTCCACTTTGTGGCCACTTTTCCCAACGGTTTTTCCAAACCGTTGGGAAAGGGTAGGCTTTCCCAGCGGTTTTTCCAAACCGTTGGGAAAGGGTAGGCTTTCCCAACTGTTTTTCAAAACCATTGGGAATGGTCCAATTTGTGGCCACTTTTCCCAACGATTTGGCCAAACCATTGGGAAAAGTACCGTTGGTATAGGTATATACCAATGGTTTTTCAAAAACCATTGGAATAGACATATCCTAACTGCTTACTTGCCTACGATTCTCCAAACCGTTGGTATAGGCTATACCAATGGTTTAGAGGCCTATACCCACTGTTCCAAAACGTTGGTATAGGTTAGTTTTCCAGTAGTGCTTCAACAAAAATGAATTGACAATATCAAATAGGGTCTCTCATCATATGAACATAAAATATCAGTATGATAGATATAGATATCATACCCCAACATAATAAAAAATAACTTGAAATACTTGACATGAAAGTAGAACTTTGAAAAATGAGAAAGGTGAACGAATCCCTTAAAAATTCGGCAGCCTAACGGCGCCACTTAAAACTTCAAAATACTGAATTGAAGAGATCAAATATGGTCTCTCATAATATGAACATAAAAGATCATTATGATAGATTTAGAGATCATGCCTCAACATAATAAAAAGGAACTTGAAATACCTGACATGAAAGTAGAACTTTGAAAAATGAGAAAGGTGAACGAATCCCTTAAAAATTCGGCAGCCTAACGGCGCCACTTAAAACTTCAAAATACTGAATTGAAGAGATAAAATAGGTTATCTCATCATATGAACACAAAAGATCAGTATGATAGATATAGATATCATACCCCAACATAAAAATGAACTTCAAAGACTTGTCAAGAAAATAGAACTTGAAAATGAGAAGGGTGAAAGAATCCTTTACAAAAATTCGACAGCCTAACGGCGCCACTTAAAGATTCATAAAACAAAATTATGAGAGTAAGAGAGTATATCTCATCATATGTACTTAAAAGGTCTGTAGGATGAATATAAAATAACATCCCCAACATAAGAACATGGATCTTAGAAGAAATGACATAAACGAGAGTACTTGAAAAGAAAGAGAGAAGTAGGATCCCTTACCTTAAAACGTCACTCTTAAAACTCAAAATTTGGGACCTTGAGGGCTTGGGGGCACCTTGGGAGGACTCTTTGGGAGGTAATGAGACCATAGCTTCGTTGGGGAAGAGTTGGGAGTCTAATGGATGAAAGGATGGCTTGGTATTTATAGGGAGAGTGAGGGGACAAGGCATTAATGGCCAAGGGACACCTCATTAGTGGTTTTGGCAAAACCATGGGCTTTCTCATGGTATTTTCCCATGGTATTGGCCACTTGGGACACCTCATACCTTATATTACTATTCATAAATCGACTATATTTATTACATACTTAATACATCATTTAATGATTTCATTAAACACCCGTAACTTAAAAACTGTATTTTCACTATTCATCGAAAATTCAACTTTCTCAGAAAAATCCCAAAATTTCACCTTAACCAAATATCGATGCTCTGATTTCAAAAATGAACTCTATTTTATAAAAATAATTTTATAAATATATTTAATTTAATTTTTAAATAAATACACTATTAACCAAAAATTCATTTTTTTCAGAAAAATCCCCAAAAATTACCTTAACATAATATTGATGCTCTGAGTTCAAAAAAGAAATCCATTTTATAAAAATGATTTTATAAATATTTTTAATTAAATTTTTAATTAAAAAACACTATTCACTTGAAAAAACTAATACTTGAATAATAATTTATGAAACCGTTATTTAACCATTTTATCGAATCTCATTACTTAAACAAGGTGCCTAGATTATATTAATTCTTTATTTAAGTGAGATTACTAATCCATTTGGTCACATTACTAATCCTAAGCATAAAATCACTATTCATAACTTACTATTCATCAAAAATTAAGTTGATCTTATTGGACTCTAAATTTCGTACTGAACATAATTGTAGAAGACCATTGTTTAAAAATCATTACACGTTTTTAATTATTTAAGTTTTACATAAACATTTTTTTTAAATATCCTTTCTCTAAAATTCACCAGACATTTGAAAATTCATAAACATCATCATAAGAAGAAATCAAAAATTATATTTAAAACAAAGGATTACACAAGGCAGTTACGGTCTCCTTACATATCCCCTTATCACACCAACATAGGACCTAAGAGTAAGGTGTGATAAGGTGAGAGAATCCAAGGGAGGCTCAGCCAACATCAGACGAGTAGTAATTTCTATTAGTTTGAACTTCTCACAAAGGCGATTCCATTTTAGCTTCACACGATAAATTTCGGCTTGGATTTGGTACAGAGAAAAGCCCAGTGGTGCTACCTCCTTCCTAAGTTCTGTTAGATGGGCTTCGATCAGTCCAAGACTACTAGGTGAGGCCATTGAATATTCTTTCTATATTAATTAACCAAGATCACATGTATTTAGAGACAAAAGTCGCAACATTCAGTTTTCAACGGTCATACTGAATAACGGTCATATAATAGTCAAAACCCAACAGTCTCATTTTAATTATAATCATGTTATCAAATGAAACAGTTTTGTTGAGTATGAAAAATAAATTGACACAAAAAATTTGGAAACAATATTTATTCAAAATTTCAGGTCATTACAATCTTACCCCCTTAATAAATTGCGTCCTCGCAATTTTTAAATTTGGGTTTTGAAATTTCATTGAAAGTCCCACATCGGAAAAAGAGTCAGTAAAACTATTACTATAAAAGGAAGAAAATGAAGTACAAAGCCCACCTGAGATAACCCATACTAGAATTCCATGTAAGAAGACATGGATATGGAAGAAAAAACAAAGGGTCAAGTTCTGAGGGAGAGTGATAGAAACATGATTAGGAGAATGTTAACAATAAGAAAATCACAAACTTATGATGTGTATAAACGTTATTTGATTACCCAGTAGGAAACGTTAACAGACAACGTTTTTGTTTTACGTTCCTTTTCATAGTTTTGAGGATTTCATTTACTACATAGAATAAAAACATGAGTAAATATACCTACCTTCAAGTATAGTTTCATCCTTTAATAGGTTTCTACCAAAAATAATCTTTTCTCCAAACGATGAGCATTCAAAACTACTTGGTCTCATCAAAGCACAAGAATCATCTTATATAGAATCACATAATCCACCAAAGATTAACAATATATTTCTTCTATCTTTAAACATTATCCCAAAAATAGAAAGGGTAAGATAAAACAACTCTTCCAAAATAAAGAACCCCAGAGGAAGGGAAACTAATTTAAATATTCAAAGTTCCACGGTAATACCCAAAGTTCATCATAGACCATTCCATAAATAACTTTCCTTAAAAATACTCAAAATAAACCAAACTAAGATTGAAATCCATATAAAAAGGATTTTATAACATAGTCTTCCAAGGTAAACTTTATCATTCATCTCCGAACAAAATCAACCACTCCTAACATCTTATAACAAAAGTAACTAACCTAAACATATTTACCCCATGATAGGTTAATCATTTCCATAAGTAACCTAAATTACTATAAGTTCGCCCTAAATTCGTCGATTCTTCAAAATATAAGTAAAAATTTACTCCTCAAAGAAAATACTGTAGTAATCTATTTACCTCAATCAAATAGGGTTCCCAAAATAGTGAACGTCTTCCAAAATAATAATCATCTTTTAATCCACTAATCATCTCTATCATATTAATACATAAATTGTCACATTTCCTATCACATTGGTTGTTGGGACATGTTCTTCCATTTCCCGTCATTAAATAAGAAAATAAAGTACAATTAGGGGCTTAAATACTTAGCCAATAATCATGAAAAGGAACTTAAAGCATATAAGGATAACTTGTAGAAGAAAAGTATACCCTAACTTGTGTCCCCTAGGTTCCAATCTAGGTTATCCATGATCATATATTCTTATGTGAATCTTTATTTTATTTTATCTTTGTTCCTTTAATAATGGTTCATACTAAGCTTATGAATTTACCAAAGCATATCCCCCGGGAGTGCCGTAACCAAGAGTGCAGCAAGGCCCGTTGTCGTGTACCAGTTCCCGTTCGAGTCTAGCTCAAAGCAGTGTTTTCGGGTTTTACCCCTATATACATCTGGGCCAGAGCCACCTCTACCTGCTCGTATCCAGACAAGGATGTATTTGCTTGGCAACCCCTTACTCAATAATCACCAAAATACCAGGAAGATTTCCTATATTTAAACTTTTCTATAGGGTTCTTCCTAATGTTTTCATATCCTAATTTCCACAAATAACTAAACCATCCTTTGATACCAACTATAGCATTCCGCCTTTTTGTCACATAAACTTTTATTACATTATACAAAACTGAGGATCTTTAAGGTTTAGTGTCATGGAAAACAAAGAACTTAATACATGAAACAAAAAAAACATTCTTCTTAAACACTTGAAAGGATTCTCTTTATGTTCATCCTAGGTTCATTACCGCTTCTCATAACCTGGGGACATACATCAAAAGAAAGGGTGAGCAGAAGGACCTTTAAGGGAAACAAGGGGAAACATTTAACATGTGAACTTAAGAAACATCAACAATGTCATGAAAAATAACTTTAAGGCATGAGAAAGAAATCATGAGGCATATCATAATAAAAATAACGTTTTTCATAACTTGAAGATGTGGCTAAAACATTTAACAAAGACAATCATTTCCATTTCACCAAGGTCCATCCCCAAGGTGTCAATAAAAATTACCAAGGTTATTCACCAAGGTATCAGTCCAAATGGCCATCTCTAGAGATTAAGTCTTTACCCAATGCATTGGAGCGCTATCAGGGCGCACCCTTAAATTCTCTTTTATTATCATGTGAGCCACATATATCATCATAAATCATTTCATTAATAACCCATATAGCATAAAATAAATGGATTTCATTTCATAATCATAAGGTTTTAAAAATTGCTTTAAAGAGATGATCTTTGTGTAACTTCAAAACCCACAGAAAATGAAGGTGGGTCTCATGTATGTAAATCCTAGAATTTAAAATAGAAAATTTTGGTATATATGTAAATACCCATATAGAATAGAGATCTCTGATTATTCACTTAATAAAATAAAAGAACTTTAGAAAAAGAGAGAGACAATTTGAGATGGAAATTCTCCAGCATAACGACTATGTTTCAGGGTTTTAGAAAACATTGAAAAAAAGAGGACATGGGTCAAACATTCAAAAATGACCCATAAAACAGTAGCGGGACAGAATATGAAAGATATATGAACATGGTAATGAAATTTTAATGGCATACCATTTGAAATAAAAAACATGGAAGAAAGTTAAAAATTATATTTCTCTTATGAAAATTCAGCAGCCTAACAGCGTCACTTAAACTTCAACAAAAATGAATTGACGAGATCAAATAGGGTCGCTCATCATATGAACATAAAAGATCAGTATGATAGATATATAGATCATACCCCAACATAATAAAAAATAACTTGAAAGACTTTACATGAAAGTAGAACTTTGAAAAATGAGAAAGGTGAACGAATCCCTTAAAAATTTGGCAGCCAAACGGCGCCACATAAAACTTCAAAATATTGAATTGAAGAGATCAAATAGGGTCTCCCATAATATGAACATAAATGATCAGTATGATATATTTAGAGATCATACCCCAACAAAATAAAAAGTAACTTGAAATACTTGACATGAAAGTAGAACTTTGAAAAATGAGAAAGGTGAACGAATCCCTTAAAAATTCGGCAGCCTAACAGTGCCACTTAAAACATCAAAATACTGAATTGAAGAGATCAAATAGGGTATCTCATCATATGAACATAAAATATCAGTATGATAGATATAGAGATAATACCCCAACATAAAAAGGAACTTGAAAGACTTGTCAGGAAAATAGAACTTGAAAATGAGAAGGGTGAAAGAATCCATTGCAAAAATTCAGCAGCCTAACGGCTCCACTTAAACATTCATAAAACAACATGATGTGAGTAAGAGAGTATCTCTCATCATATGAAATTAAAAAGGGAATTAGGATGAATATAAAATAACATCCCCAACATAAGAATATGGAGCTTAGAAGAAATGACATAAACAAGAGTACTTGAAAAGAAAGAGAGAGGTAGGATCCCTTACCTTGAAACGTAACTCTTAAAACTCAAAGGTTGGGACCTTGAGGGCTTGGGGGAACCTTGGGAGGACTCCTTGGGAGGTAATGAGACCAGAGCTTTGATATGAATGAGTTGGGAGTCGAATGGATGAGAGGATGGCTTGCTATTTATAGGGAGAGTGAGGGGACAAGGCATTAATGGCCAAGGGACACCTCATTAGTGGTTTTGGCAAAACCATGGGCTTGCCCATGGTATTTGCCCGTGGTATTGGCCACATGGGACACCTCATACCTTATCTTACTATTCAGAATTCGACCATATTTATTACATACTTAATACATCATTTAATGATGTCATTAAACACTCGTAACTTAAAAACTATATTTTCACTATTCATCGAAAATTCAACTTTCTCCGAAAAATCCCAAAATTTCACCTTAACAAAATGTCGATGCTTGGATTTCAAAAATGAACTCTATTTTATAAAAATAATTTTCTAAATATTTTTAATTTAATTTTTAAATAAATACACTATTCACAAAAAAATCATTATTTTCAGAAAAATCCCCAAAATTTACCTTAACATAATATCGATGCTCTGAGTTCAAAAATGAAATCCATTTTATAAAAATAATTTTCTAAATATTTTTAATTAAATTTTTAATTAAAAAACACTATTCATCCGAAAAAACTAATACTTGACTAATAATTTATGAAACTGTTATTTAACCATTTTATCGAATCACATTACTTAATCAAGGTGCCTAGATTATATTAATGCTTTAGTTAAGTGAGATTACTAATCCATTTGGTCACATTACTAATCCTAAGCATAAAATCACTATTCATAATTTACTATTCATCAAAAATTAAGTTGATCTTATTAGACTCTAAATTTCGTTCTGAACATAATTTTAGAAGACCATTTTTTGAAAACCATTACATATTTTTAATTATTTAAGGTTTACATAAACATTTTTTTTAAATATCTTTTCTCTAAAATTCACCAGACATTTGAAAATTCATAAACTTCATCATAAGAAGAAATCAAAATTTTTATTTAAAACAAAGGATTACACAAGGAAGTTATGGTCTCCTTACATAGCCCGTTATCACACCAGCATAGGACCTAAGTGTAAGGTGTGCTAAGGTGATAGAATCTGAGGGAGGCTCATCCAACATCGCACGAGTAGTAATTTCTATCAGTTTGAACTTCTTGTGAAGGTGATTCCGTTCTAGCTTCACACGATGAAGTTCGGCTTGGTTTTGGTCCAGAGCAATGCCCAGTGGTTCTACCTCCTTCCCAAGTTCTGTTAGATGGGCTTCGATCGATCCAAGACTACTGGGTGAGGCCATCGAATCTTATTTATATATTAAATAACCAAGATCACTTGTATTTAGAGACAAAAGTCGCAACATTCAGTTTTCAACGGTCATACTGACTAACGGTCATATAATAGTCAAAACCCAACAGTCTCATTTTAATTATACTCATGTTATCAAATGAAACATTTTTGTTGAGTATGAAGAATAAAATAACACACAAAATTAGGAAACAAGATTTATTCAAAATTTCAGGTCTTTACAATCTTCCCCCCTTAAGAAATTGCGTCCTCACAATATTTAAAATTGGGTTTTGAAATTTCATTAAAAGTCCCACATAGGAAAAAGAGTCAGTAACACTATAACTATAAAAGGAAGAATAGGAAGTACAAAGGCCACCCGAGTTGACCCATACTAGGATTCCATGTAGGAAAACATGGATATGGATGAAAAAACAATGGCTCAAGTTCTGAGGGAGAGTGATAGAAAACATGATTAGGAGAACGTTAACAATAAGAAAATCACAAACTTATGATGCGTATAAATGGTCTTTGATTACCCAATAGGAAACGTTAATAGACAACGTTTTTGTTTTACGTTCCTTTTCATAGTTTTGAGGAAATCAATTACTATATAGAATAAAAACATAAGGAAATATACCTACCTTCAAGTAGAGTTTCATCCTTTAATAAGTTTCTACCAAAACTAATCTTTTCTCTAAATGATAAGCATTAAAAACTACCTGGTCTCATAAGAGCACAAGAATAGTCTTATAGAGAATCACATAATCCACCAAAGATTAACTATCTATTTCTTCTATATTTAAACATTATCCCAAAAACAGAAAGGTTAAGATAAAACAACTCTTCCAAAATAAATAACCCGAGTGGAAGGGAAACTACTTTAAATCTTTAAAGTTACACGGTACTACCCAAAGTTCATCATAGACCATTCCGTAAATAACTGTCCTTAAAAATCATCAAAATAAACCAAACTCAGATTGAAACCCAAATATAAAAAGGATTTTATAACATAGTCTTCCAAGGTAAACTTTATCATTCATCTCCAAACAACATCAACCACTCCTAACATCTTATAACAAAAGTAACTAACCTAAACATATTTACCCAAATATAGGTTAATCATTTCCGTAAGTAACCAAAATTACTATAAGTCCGCCTTAAATTCATAGATTCTTCAAAATATAATTCAACCTTTACTCCTCAAATAAAATACCGTAGTAATCTATTTACCTCGATCAAATAGGGTTCCCAAAATAGTGAATGTCTTCCAAAATAATAATCATATTTTAATCCCCTAATAATCTATGTCATATTAATACGGAAATCGTCACATTTCCTATCACATTGGTTTTTGGGACATGTTCTTCTATTTCCCTCCATTAACTAAGAAAAGAAAGTACAATTAGGGGCTTAAATACTTATCCAACAATCATGAAAAGGAACTTAAAGCATAGAAGGATAGCTTGTAGAAGAAAAGTATACCCTAACTTGTGATCTCCTAGGTTCCAATCTAGGTTATCCATGATCATATATTCTTATGTGAATCTTTATTTTATTTTATCATTGTTCTTTTAATAATGGTTCATACTAAGCTTCTGAATTTACCAAAGCATAACCCCTGGGAGTGTCGTAACCAAGAGTGCAGCAAGGCCCGTTGTCATGTACCAGTTCTCGTTCGAGTCTAGCTCAAAGCGGTGTTTTCGGGTTTTACCCCTATGTACATCTATGTCAGAGCCACCTCTACCTGCTCGTATCCAGACAAGGATGTATTTTCTTGGAAACCCCTTACTCAATACTCACCAAAATAACAGGAAGATTTCCTATATTTAAACTTTTCTATAGGGTTCTTCCTAAAGTTTTCATATCCTAATTTTTACAAATAACTAAACCATCCTTTGATACCAACTATAGCATCCTGCCTTTTTGTCGCATAAACTTTCATTACATTATACAAAACTAAGGATCTTTAAGGTTTATTGTCTTGGAAACCAGGAACTTAATACATGAAACAAAAAAACATTCTTCTTAAACACTTTAAAGTATTCTCCTTATGTTCATCCTAGGTTCTTTACTTCATCTCATAACCTGGGGACATACATCAAAAGAAAGGGTGAGCAGAAGGCCCAGTAAGGGAAACAAGGGGAAACATTTTACATGTGAACTTGAGATACATCAAAATATCATGAAAAAGAACTTTAAGGCATGAGAAAGAAATCATGAGGAATATCATAATAAAAATAACATTTTTCATAACTTGAATATATTGCTACAACATTTAACAAAGACAATCATTTCTATTTCACCAAGTTCCATCCCCAAGGTGTCAATAAAAATTACCAAGGTATCAGTCTAAATAGTCATCTCTAGAGATTAAGTCTTTACCCAATGCATTGGAGTGCTATTAGGGCGCACCCTTACATTTACCTTTATTATAATGTGAGACAAATATATCATCATCAATCATTTCATAAACACCCTATATAGCATAAAATATATGGGTTTTATTTCATAATCATAATGTTTTAAAAACTACATTAAAGACATGATCTTTATGTCACATTAAAACCCACAGAAAAGGAAGGTGGGTCTCATGTATGTAAATCCCAGAATTTAAAATAGAACATTTTGGTATATATTTTAATACCCCAATAGAATAGAGAGCTTTTAGTATTCACTTAATAAAATAAAAGAACTTTAGAAAAGGGGAGAGACATTTTGAGATGGAAATTCTGCAGTATAACGACTATGTTTCAGGGTTTTAGGAAACATTGGAAAAAGAGAGGACATGGGTAAAACATTCATAAATGACCCATAAAACAGTATAGGGACTGAATATGAAGGATATATGAACTTGGTAATGAAATTTTGAGGTTATACCATTTGAAATGAAAAACATGGAAGGAAGACAAAAATTAGATTTCTCTTATGAAAATTCAGTAGCCTAACGACGTCACTTAAACTTCAACAAAAATTAATTGACGAGATCAAATAGGGTATCTCATAATATGAACATAAAATATCAGTATGATATATATAGAGATCATACCCCAACATAATAAAAAATAACTTGAAAGACTTGACATTAAAGTAGAACTTTGAAAAATGAGAAAGGTGAACGAATCCCTTAAAAATTCGGCAGCCTAACAGCGCCACTTAAAACTTCAAAATACTTAATTGAAGAGATAAAATAGGGTAACCCATAATATGAACATAAAATATCAGTATGATAGATTTAGAGATCATACCCCCAACAAAATAAAAAGGAACTTGAAATACTTGACATGAAAGTAGAACTTTGAAAAATGAGAAAGGTGAACGAATCCCTTAAAAATTCGGCAGCCTAACGGCGCCACTTAAAACTTCAAAATACTGAATTGAAGAGATCAAATATGGTCTCTCATAATATGAACATAAAAGATCATTATGATAGATTTAGAGATCATGCCTCAACATAATAAAAAGGAACTTGAAATACCTGACATGAAAGTAGAACTTTGAAAAATGAGAAAGGTGAACGAATCCCTTAAAAATTCGGCAGCCTAACGGCGCCACTTAAAACTTCAAAATACTGAATTGAAGAGATAAAATAGGTTCTCTCATCATATGAACATAAAAGATCAGTATGATAGATATATAGATCATACCCCAACATAAAAAGGAACTTGAAAGACTTGTCAAGAAAATAGAACTTGAAAATGAGAAGGGTGAAAGAATCCTTTACAAAAATTCGGCAGCCTAACGGCGCCACTTAAACATTCATAAAAAAATGATGAGAGTAAGAGAGTATCTCTAATCATATGAACTTAAAAAGGGAAGTATAATTAATATAAAATAACATCCCCAACATAAGAACATGGAGCTTAGAAGAAATGACATAAACGAGAGTACTTGAAAAGAAAGAGAGAGGTAGGATCCCTTACCTTAAAACGTAACTCTTAATACTCAAAGGTTGGGACCTTGAGGGCTTGAGGGCACCTTGGGAGGACTCCTTGGGAGGTAATGAGACCAGAGCTTCGTTGGGGAAGAGTTGGTAGTCGAATGGATGAGAGGATGGCTTGGTATTTATAGGGAGAGTGAGGGGACAAGGCATTAATGGCCAATGGACACCTCATTAGTGGTTTTGGCAAAACCATGGGCTTTCCCATGGTATTTTCCCATGGTATTGGCCACTTGGGGCACCTCATACCTTATCTTACTATTCATAAGTCGACCATATTTATTACATACTTAATACATCATTTAATGATGTCATTAAACACCCGTAACTTAAAATCTGTATTTTCACTATTCATCGAAAATTCTACTTTCTCAGAAAAATCCCAAAATTTCACCTTAACCAAATATCGATGCTCTGATTTCAAAAATGAACACCATTTTTTAAAAAAATCTAAATATTTTTAATTTATTTTTTAAATAAATACACTATTCACCGAAAATTCATTTTTTTCAGAAAAATACCCAAAAATTTCATTAACATAATATCGATGCTCTGAGTTCAAAAATGAAATCCATTTTATAAAAATGATTTTCTAAATATTTTTAATAAAATTTTTAATTAAAAAACACTATTCACCCGATAAAACTAATACTTGAATAATAATTTATGAAACCGTTATTTAACCATTTTATCGAATCACATTACTTAATCAAGGTGCCTAGATTATATTAATGCTTTATTTAAGTGATATTACTAATCCATGTGGTCACATTACTAATCCTAAGCATAAAATCACTATTCATAATTTACTATTCATCAAAAAATAAGTTGATTTTATTAGACTCTAAATTTCGTACTGAACATAATTGTAGAAGACCGTTTTTTGAAAATCATTACACATTTTTAATTATTTAAGGTTTACATAAACGTTTTTTTAAAATATCCTTTCTCTAAAATTCACTGGACATTTGAAAATTCATAAACATCATCATAAGAAGAAATCAAAATTTTTATTTAAAAAAAAGGATTACACAAGGCAGTTACGGTCTCCTTACATAGCCCCTTATCACACCAGCATAGGACCTAAGTGTAAGGTGTGCTAAGGTGAGAGAATATGAGGGAGGCTCGGCCAACATCACACGAGTAGTAATTTCTATCAGTTTGAACTTCTCGCAAAGGCGATTCCGTTCTAGCTTCACACGTTGAATTTCGGCTTCGGTTTGGTCCAGAGAAAAGCCCAGTGGTGCTACCTCCTTCCCAAGTTCTGTTAGATGGGCTTCGATCGGACCAAGACTACTGGGCGAGGCCATCGAATCTTCTTTCTATATTAATTAACCAATATCACTTGTATTTAGAGACAAAAGTTGCAACATTTAGTTTTCAACGGTTATACTAACTTACATTCATATAATAGTAAAAACCCAACAGTCTCATTTTAATTATACTCATGTTATCAAATGAAATAATTTTGTTGAGTTTGAAAAATAAATTAACACACAAAACTAGGAAGAAAGATTTATTCAAAATTTCGGGTCGTTACAATCTTTCCCCCTTAAGAAATTGCGTCCTCGCAATTTTTAAAATTGGGTTTTGAAATTTCATTGAAGGTCCCACATCGGAAAAAGAGTCAGTAACACTATTACTATAAAAGGAAGAAAATGAATTACAACAGCCACCCGAATTAACCCATACTAGGATTCCATGTAGGAAAACATGGATATGGAAGAAAAAACAAGGGTTCAAGTTCTGAGGGAGAGTGATAGAAAACATGATTAGGAAAAAGTTAACAATAATAAAATCACAAACTTATGATGTGTATAAACGGTCTTTGATTACCCAGTATGAAACGTTAACAGACAAAGTTTTTGTTTTATGTTCCTTTTCATAGTTTTGAGGAATTCATTTACTACATAGAATAAAAACATAAGGAAATATACCTACCTTCAAGTAGAGTTTCATCCTTTAATAAGTTTCTATAAAAACTAATATTTTCTCCAAACGATGAGAATTAAAAACTACTTGGTCTCATCAAAACAAAAGAATCATCATATAGATAATCACATAATCCACCAAATATTAACTATCTATTTCTTCTATCTTTAAACATTATCTCAAAAACAGAATGGGTAAGATAAAACAACTCTTCCAAAATAAAGAACCCTAGAGGAAGGGAAACTACTTTAAATCTTCAAAGTTCCACGGTACTACCCAAAGTTCATCATAGACCATTCCGTAAATAACTGTCCTTAAAAATCCTCAAAATAAACCAAACTAAGATTGAATCCCAAATACAAAAAGGATTTTATAACATAGTCTTCCAAGGTAAACTTTATCATTCATCTCCAAACAACATCAACCACTCCTAACATCTTATAACAAAAGTAACTAACCTAAACATATTTACACCAAGATAGGTTAATCATTTCCATAAGTAACCTAAATTACTATAATTTTTCCCTAAATTCATCGTTTCTTCAAAATATAAGTCAACCATTACTCCTAAAAGAAAATACTGTAGTAATATATTTACCTCGATCAAATAGGGTTCCCAAAATAGTGAACATCTTGAAAAATAATAATCATCTTTTAATCCCCTTCATCATCACTGCCATATTAATACGACAATCGTCACATTTACTATCACATTGGTTTTTGGGACATGTTCTTCCATTTCACTCCATTAACTATGAAAAGAAAGTACAATTAGGGGCTTAAATACTTAGCCAATAGTCATGAAAAAGAACTTAAAGCATCGAAGGATAACTTATAGAAAAAAAGTATACCCTAACTTGTGATCCCCTAGGTTCCAATCTAGGTTATCCATGATCATATATTCTTATGTGAATCTTTATTTTATTTTATCTTTGTTCCTTTAATAATAGTTCATACTAAGCTTATGAATTTACCAAAGCATATCCCCCGGGTGTGTCGTAACCAAGAGTGCAGCAAGGCCCATTGTCGTGTACCAGTTCCTGTTCGAGTCTAGCTCAAAGCAGTGTTTTTGGGTTTTACCCCTATGTACATCTGTTCTAGAGCCACCTCTACCTTCTCGTATCTAGATAAGGATGTATTTGGTTGGTAACCCCTTACTCAATACTCACCAAAATACCTGGAATATTTCCTATAATTAAACTTTTCTATAGGGTTCTTCCTAAAGTTTTTATATACTAATTTCCACAAATAACTAAACCATACTTTGATACCAACTATATCATCCTGCCTTTTTGTCACATAAACTTTCATTAAATTATACAAAACTGAGGATCTTTAAGGTTTAGTGTCTTGGAAACCAGAAAATTAATACATGAAACAAAAAAAACATTCCTCTTAAACAGATGAAAGGCTTCTTCTTATGTTCATCCTAGGTTCATTACTACATCTCATAACCTGGGGACATACATCAAAAGAAAGGGTGAGTAGAAATCCCAGTAAGGGAAACAAGGGGAAACATTTAACATGTGAACTTGAGATACATCAAGAATTTCATGAAAAATAACTTTAAGGCGTGAGAAAAAAATCATGAGGCATATCATAATAAAAATAAAGTTTTTCATAACTTGAAGATATGGATACAACATTTAACAAATACAATCATTTCTATTTCACCAAGGTCCATCCCCAAGGTGTCAATAAAAATTACCAATATTATTCACCAAGGTATCAGTCTAAATGGTCATCACTAGAGATTAAGTCTTTACCCAATGCGTTGGAGCGCTATCAGGGCGCACCGATAAATTCTCCCTTATTATCATGTGAGACACATATATCATCATCAATAATTTCATAAACAACCCATATAGCATAAAATAAATGGATTTCATTTCATAATCATAAAGTTTTAAAAACTTCTTTAAAGACATGATTTGTGTGTCACTTTAAAACCCACAGAAAAGGAAAGTGGGTCTCATGTATGTAAATAACAGAATTTAAAATAGAACATTTTGGTATATATGTTAATAACCTTATATAATATAGAGATTTGAGTATTCACTTAATAAAATAAAAGAACTTTATAAAATGAGAGAGAGATTTTGAGACGGAAATTCTACAGCATAACGACTATGTTTCAAGGTTTTTGAAAACATTGAAAAAAGAGAGGACATGGTTCAAACATTCATAAATGACCCATAAAACTGTATAGGGACAGAATATGAAGGATATATGAACATGTTAATGAAATTTTAAGATAATACCATTTGAAATGAAAAACATGGAATGAAGACAAAAATTAGATTTCTCTTATGAAAATTCAGCAGCCTAACGGCGTCACTTAAACTTCAACAAAAATGAATTGATGAGATCAAATAGGGTATCTAATCATATGAACATAAAATATCAGTATGATATATATATATATATATAATACCCCAAATTAATAAAAAATAACTTTAAAGAATTGACATGAATGTAGAACTTTAAAAAATGAGAAAGGTGAACGAATCCCTTAAAAATTCAGCAGCCTAACGGCGCCACTTATAACTTCAAAATACTGAATTGAAGAGATAAAATAGGGTCTCCCATAATAGGAAAATAAAATATAATTATTATATATTTATATATAATACCCCAACAAAATAAAAATGAACTTGAAATACTTGAGATGAAAGTAGAACTTTGAAAAAAGACAAAGGTGAACGAATCCCTTAAAAATTCAGCAGCCTAACGGCGCCACTTAAAACTTCAAAATACTGAATTGAAGAGATAAAATAGGGTATCTCATAATATGAAAATGAAAGATAAGTATGATAGATATAGAGATCATACCCCAACATAAAAAGAAACTTGAGAGACTTTTCAAGAAAATAGAACTTGAAAATGAGAAGGGTGAAAGAATCCTTTACAAAAATTCGACAGCCAAACGGTTCCACTTAAACATTCATAAAACAAAATGATGAGAGTAAGAGAGTATCTCTCATCATATGAACTTAGAATGGGCAGTAGGATGAATATAAAATAATATCCCCAACATAAGAACCTAGAGCTTAGAAGAAATGACATAAACGAGAGTACTTGAAAAGAAAGAGAGAGGTAGGATCCCTGACCTTAAAACGTAACTCTTAAAACTCTACGGTTGGGACCTTGATGGCTTGGAGGAACCTTGGGAGGACTCCTTGGGAGGTAATGAGACCATAGATTCGTTGGGGAAGAGTTTGGAGTCGAATGGATGAGAGGATGGCTTGGTATTTATAGGGAGAGTGAGGGGACAAGGCATTAATGGCCAAGGGACACCTCATTAGTGGTTTTGGCAAAACTATGGGCTTTCCCATGGTAATTTCCCATGGTATTGGACACTTGGGACACCTCATACCTTATCATACTATTCATAACTCTACCATATTGATTACATACTTAATACATCATTTAATGTTGTCTTTTAACACCCGTAACATAAAAACTGTATTTTCACTATTAATCGAAAATTCAACTTTCTCAGAAAAATCCCAAAATTTCACCTTAACCAAATATTGATGCTCTGATTTCAAAAATGAACTCCATTTTATAAAAATATTTTTCTAAATATTTTTCATTTAATTTTTAATTAAATACACTATTCACCAAAAATTCATTTTTTTCAGAAAAATCCCCAAAAATTGCCTTAACATAATATCGATGCTCTGAGTTCAAAAATGAAATCCATTTTATAAAAATAATTTTCTAAATATTTTTAATTATATTTTTAATTAAAAACAATATTCACCTGAAAAAACTAATACTTGACTAATAATTTATGAAACCGTTATTTAACCATTTTATCCAATCACATTACTTAATCATGGTGCCTAGATTATATTAATGATTTATTTAATTGAGATTACTAATCCATTTGGTCACATTAATAATCCTAAGCATAAAATAACTATTCATAATTTACTATTCATCAAAAATTAAGTTGATCTTATTAGACTCTAAATTTCATACTGAACATAATTGTAGAAAACCAGTTTTTGAAAATCATTACACATTTTTAATTATTTAAGGTTTACATTAGCATTTTTTTTAAAATGTCCTTTCTCTAAAATTCACCGGACATTTGAAAATTCATAAACTTCATCATAAGAAGAAATAAAAAATATTATTTAAAACAAAGGATTACACAAGGCAGTTACGGTCTCATTACATAGCCTCTTATCACACCAGCATAGGACCTAAGTGTAAGGTGTGCTAATGTGAGAGAATCCGAGGGAGGCTCGGCCAACATCGCACGAGTAGTAATTTCTATCAGTTTGAACTTCTCATGAAGGCGATTCCGTTCTAGATTCACATGATGAAGTTCGGATTGGGTTTGGTCCAGAGCAAAGCCCAGTGGTGCTACCCCCTTCCCAAGTTCTATTAGATGGGCTTCGATCGGTCCAAGACTACTGAGTGAGGCCATCGAATCTTCTTTCTATATTAATTAACCAAGATCACTTGTATTTAGAGACAAAATTCACAACATTCAGTTTTCAACGGTCATACTGACTAACGGTCATATAATAGTCAAAACCCAACAGTCTCATTTTAATTATACTCATGTTATAAAATGAAACAGTTTTTTTGAGTATGAAAAATAAAATAACACACAAAATTAGGAAACAATATTTATTCAAAATTTCGGTTTGTTACAGACCATTCATCAGTACCACCACTAAATCAACCAATCGTGCTTCACATCTAGAGGCACCTTCCATATTGGGCTATCCTTCCTTGAGTATACCCTCAATTCCCAAAATTTTAGACTCCTAGTGACGAAAAAAAGTTAAATGTGAAAAATCATTATATTTTCCAATTATCCCTCCAATACAAACCCACACTCAACCGAACTCTCTGTTTTCTGATTCCAATATCCAACCATTAACTTATGTCATACGAACCCAAAAGCACTTGAAACCCCAAAAGATCCCCTTCTCGGGTCACCATGAAATTAAATCAATAACAAATCTCTAAACTGGATTAATGCCTAAAAAAGGCCATTGACTCTCTCTCTATGTCATACCCATGTCAAACCTCCAACAACATGATGCACACAGGCAGAAACCCTACCCCCATTCAAAACACACTACATCTAACAAACCAAATGACCATTTACTATAGGTCTCACACCATAGATACTCACACACGTGCATCGACACCACGAGGAAAACACACACTCTATGGTCCAATCACAACTCGCAATATTTCAACCCACATGAGTTACCACATCCATATCATCTGATGTCATTTCACAACATCAAAATTACCAGCTAACCAAAGACCTGACAAACCGCATTCCATTAACCAGAACATCAAAACTATAGCGACCCTGACTTTTCTTAAATTACTATTAAATCATTTTAAAGATAAATAACATAATATTATTACACATAGAGGATCCAAAGGTTTAGTTCCTTGGGAAAAATAGGACCATAAATTACATTTACAACATCAAACATAAACATTTATTTAATTCATTATTCTCCATCTTTATATTGTCACTTGAAAACACCTTAGTACAAATAATCACCTGAGGATATACATAAAAAATGGTTGATCTAAAAGGATAGTAAGAGGATACATAAGAACAATATATCATGGGGGGAGAATAATCGTAACATCATCATTAAAATTATTAGAGGAATTATTAGATAAAGTCATGGAATGTGGAAAATCATAAAAATGAAACATCATGTCCTAGTGGTCAACTACCACAAATAGTAATGAAAAAATATAGCATCATGTTCAAACATAATTTCACTTTAGCTCATGATATTAATCACTTTACCCAATGCATTGGAGCTCTATATAATTCTGAGCACAACCATCACTTCATAACATTCATATTGCCCTATATAATTTCGGGTGCACCCATCACAACATAATATATACATTATCATGCATGCCACAAATAAAATATGTCAAACATGAACATAAAATAACCCAAGTAAAGTAATGTGTTTCACATCATAATTAATATATTCATAAACAATTGGTTCCCAAAATATATAGGGAATAACAATCTTGACATAGAACAATCAATGATGTGTGAAGAAAAAACATTATTTGAGAGTGTCTTTATTAGAGAGAAGAGTTCTTTTTGGAAAACATTTGGTTTGTCAGGAACATAAGTAGAAAAAATGTATATCCTAGTGATGTTAATATAATTATTAAAAAATTATTTTTATGGATACAAAAAATGTAGTGAATGGGGGATAACCTGAAGAAATAATGTTTGGTTCAAGAATTTTTCTCATTACCTTGTATCTGAATGCTTTCTCCACTTTCACGTCCTATAAAATGACATAATTTTAATTAATTAGAAATTAAAGAACCTTATATAAATGAATATGGTTCATTATAGTTTCATTAAGTTCTTTTATGGGAATTTTTATGAGTTATAGATTTTAAATTCATTGATTGAGAATGTTCATTTTTATAGTTTTCTTGAACGGTTCACTTGTATTCAGGAATGGATGTTCATTTAAAACATGGATAAACATCCAGAATTGTAATTATAGGTAATTTATGTTGTTAAAAAACATGAAATTATCTTATAAATAATTTTTTTATTTACCATGATAATGAATCAATTATAAGAATTTAATGATGATGGTTTGGGTTAATTCTGGCGGTTTTTCGAACACAACGAACTTGTTTTGTTTAATAATTTAGTAATATGTACATAAGTTTGTTCCAGAAAATTATATAGGATATAATAAATATAACATGATATAGTTCACATATAAAAATGGTTTCATGACCATATCTGAAGGCAGAAAAGGAAAAAAGAAAACATGTTGTTATTGGAGGTGATAAATTAACACCTCATGAACAACATTTTCCTTTCAAAAATAAAAAAAAAAGATGCGAAGAAGGTTAGATGATATATTATCCCATTAGTGACATAAAATTATAATATATTTATGATACTGTAGTTACCATACCATGTGTTTGAGGATTGGAGGGAGAGAGATTAATAAAAGAACTTGAAATTTAAAGGAAATTAAAGGGAAAGAGAGAGAGAGAGAGAGGAATTACCTCATGAATCCTCCTTAAGGTACATTGGATTGGTCTTATGATGAGACAAAAAGATCTTGGACATGGGGGAGGGTTTAGATAATATGTTTGGTCAGAGTTTAGACAATTATTGAATCTTTATAGGTGTGAAGAAATGAGGGTGTGGAGGGTGGTATTTATAGTGGAGGGGAGGGGGTTCTCTCAATATTTTATTCATTAATTTATTAATTTCCACCAAGATCATCAATAGTGATGATTACATGACCAAGAATAGTAAATAGTTCATGTTAGTTATAGATTTGAGTGCTTACATCACATGTTATGTCAGGAACAATGGATTTAAATTGTAATGTATTTATATGGTAAACTAATGTATTTTACTATTCACCAAAAATTCGTGTATTTCCAAAAAATCCCAAAAATTCACCCTAACCATTTTTCAACATGTAGAATCCAAAAATAAGCACCTTTTTCAAAATTAATTTTCTAGTGATGATTAATTTAATTTTTAATTAAAATCATATTTTACTTGAAAAATATGGATTTTAAAATTAAAATTGATTACACAATGCTTTATAAAATTAGAAACGGTCTTATAAAATTATCATAAAACTAGAAGAAATAGAATTTTTAAATTATAAACACATTTTAGTAATATAATTTTTCTTTTATATTAATTAATTAATTGTAATTTTTATTTATAACTTACAAAAATACCAATACATTAACTATGGTCATATTATCACTTATAAGATGGCTAAATATTATTTAATCATTCATGGGTGAGGTTACTATTATTTTGGATGATTTAATAATCATAAGGGTTTGTTAAGATTTACAAAAATTTATTTTTGTTCTATTAGACTCCATAAATCAACCTTAGTGCAACTGTGTATGTTAGATTTTTGAAATTCAAAACCTAGAAGTGGAAACATTTTGTTCAATGATCACATAGTATTTAGTATCATGATATGTAATTTTGCTTCCTAATGTGATTATAATATAAGGAATTATTATAAGAAGATAATTCCATTGATAAAACATTGAGTCGTTACATTCTCCCCCCGCCAAGGAAATTTTTCCCTCAAAATTTCATTTTACCCAAACAGGTGAGGGTAATTTTCCTTATTTTCCTCTTCTAGTTCCCATGGTAGTTCTTAAAACTTGTGGTTCCTCCACAACACTTTAACATGATGGGTTGTCCTGTTTTGTAGGACCTTATCTCTCAGGTCCAGAATCTTTAATGGTTGCTCCTTATAAGAGATACCATCTTCAAGTTATACCCCCTCTAAGTTCAGTACAGGTGAGGGATCAGGTATGTACTTCATCAGGAGTGATACATGAAACACATCATGAACTAGATCCATATTCTATGGAAGTAAAAACCAATAGGACACGGCTCCTATGCGGTCAAGGATCTCAAAGGGTTCAATGTACCTTGGGCTTAGCTTCCCTTTTTTATAAACCACATGACTCTCTTCCATGGTGATATTTGAAGGAAGACTTTATCTCCAATTTCAAACTCTAAGTCCCTTATATTGTTGTCACCATATATATTTTACCAACTTTGAGAATATTTTATATGTTTATGGATGAATTGAACCTTCTTTGTCATATATTTCACATGATCATGTCCAAGCATTTTTCTTTCTCTAACATCATCCTAACTAGTTAGAGTTCTACATAACGTTCCATACAAAGCTTCATATAGAGCCATTTGAATACCGGGGTGGAAGATATTTTTGTATGAGAACTCCACTAATGGGAGATGCTAATCCCATCCACCATTTAATTCTAAAGACTAGGATCCTATCATGTCTTCAAGCGTCTGAATATTCCTTTCAGATTGGACATCAGTTTCGGGGTGATAGGCCATGCTAAAATTTAATTCAGTACTCAAATCATTTTAAAGACATATTTGGAATTTAAATGTGAACTGTGGATCGGGATTAGAGATAATTGAGATTGGAAAACCATTCAGTCTCACCACATCCTTCACATATATCCTTGAAAGTTGTTCAAGCGAGAGATCTTCCCGAAAAGCGATAAAATGAGAAGTATTTTTGTGTCGGTCAACCAAAACCCATATCACATTATTTCCCTTCGACATCTTTAGGAGACCTGTGGAAAATTCCATAGTGACATTCTCCCATTTCCAGATGGGTATATGCAATAATTACTGCATCCCTTTGGACTTTTATCAATCTACTTCAACTTGCTGACATGCCTAGCACCTTGAGATATATTCTCCAATATTCTTGTTCATGTTATCACACCATAAGTGTTCATAGATATCTCGGTACATCTTGGTACTATAAGAATGGTTAGATAATGTTGAGTTATGTGCATTGTCCAATAGCTTATTCTTTATCCTGGGTGATTAAGGCACCCAAATCCTTGTTCCAAATTGAATCACACCATCATCGTCGATATAAAACTCATGTAGCTTCCCTTTCTTTACTACATTCACCTACTTTTGTAATTACGGATCATCCCATTGTGCCTCATTAACCTTCTATTAGATATATGGTTGTGAAATTATTTGGGAAAGGTAGGATGTATGCCCTTCCCTTATGATTTCCAATTCCATCCATTGAATATCTAAAAATATAGGGTCTTTCTCAATCTGTAACATGGATTGAGTTGTAGGTTCTTCTCATCTTAGAGTATCAGCTACCTTGTTCACCTTTCTAGGATGATAGTGAATAAATAAATCATTGTCCTTGATTAGTTTTAACCATATCCTTTGACACGTGTTGAGCTCCTTTTGTGCGAATATATACTTTAGTCTCTTGGAGTAGGTGTATATGTAACACTTCTACCCATTAAGGTAGTGTAACCATATTTTTAAGGAAAAATCATGGATTCCATCTCTATATTATGCATCGGGTAGTTCTTCTCATGGATCTTGAACTGTCTTGAGGAGTAGGATATAACGTTATCATTTTTCATGATTACTCAACCCAAGCATTTCTTTTAAAAATCATTGTATATCACAAATTTTTCTCCACCTTTCGTTAGTGTGAGTACATGTGTAGTGATCAGCATTCTCATTAGCTTTTTGAAGCTTCCCTCACATTCTTTCACCCATAAATACATTACACCTTTCCTTGTTAACTTAGATAGTGGGATTGAAAATCCTGAGAAATTTATCACAAAACATCAGTAGTACCTAGATAATCCAAGAAAACTACGGATTTCTATGACACTAGAGGTTTTGGTCCATTTATCAATCGCCTTTGTTTTTAAGGGTCAACATAAATTCCATCACTTATGATCACATGCCCCAAGAACGTGTCTTACTTCATCCAAAATTCACACTTTTTGAACATGGCGTACAACTTCTCCTTTATCAAGGTTGAAAACACAATTGTTAGATGTTCTTCATGTTCCTCCTTGATCTTGGAGTACATGAGAATATCATAGATAAACAATACCACAAATTTTTCAAGGTAATTTATAAAGAATATATTCATCAAATCCATGAAGATTTCAGGGGAATTAGTAAGTCTAAAGGGAAACTCTAGAAATTCATAGTGCCCATACCTTTTATGGAAGGAAGTCTTGTAAATATATTCTTTCTTCACCTTTAGTTGATGATATCCATAATAAAGATACACCTTTTAGAAGTAGTGAGATCCTCATAACTGATCAAACAAGTCTTCAATCCTTGGAAGAGGATACTTTTTCTTTATGGTGATCTTGTTGAGTTCCCGATAATCGATACACAACCACATTAATTCATCCTTCTATTTCACAAAGAGCACCAATGAACCCCAAGGTAATTCACTAGGGCATATGAAACCTTTTTCAAAATGATATTATAGCTACTTAATTAACTCCTCCAGTTTTATTGGAGAAATCCTATATGGACAATTTAAAAACGTAGTAGCTTTGGGTATGAGATCTTTTGAGAACATTACCTCACGGTCTGGGGGATGTCTGGTAACTCTTCCATAAATACATCATTTTATTCCCTCACGATTGAAATTTTCACAAGTTTGGCACTTTCATTTGAATCAACCATTTGGGTGAGGTATGCTTCTTCATACCGTATCAACACCCATGCCTTTGAAGGATTTTTCAAAGGAGATTCATGATCTTCCTTGAATTTTTAGAGGAGCAAGGTATGGTTTAGAATATGAAAATATATTTCCTTTTACCGACATTTGATATTTTCTCTATCTAACAAGTGCCAATCAGTTTCCATTATAGAATTGAATTCTACCAAGGGAGGAAGTATGAGATTCACTGGTAAAATCTTCCCACATATGCCAATTAGAGAAGATTCAAACACTTTGGTTGCAATGATTTCACCACTTGGAGTTTTTATAGATATATATACTTTGAGGTTTAAGGGATTCAATTCTATAGTTCTAGAAAACATGAAAGATATAAAAGAATGTTTAGAACCAGAATCGAATAATAATTTTTCAATTCTTGAGAGAATATGAAGTGTACCTTATACTACTTAATTATCTTGCTCCACTTCCATAGTAGTGATGTCATAAGCATTCCCTTATTCCTTTGTCTTTGGTGTCTACTGACACAGATTACCCTAGAGGACTCACGGTTTAGTGAAATGGATTGCATAGTGCCCTTACTCCCTACAGTTGTATCATTGAACCATTGGTGGGGATCCCCTTTCTCCCACTACATTCTTCTTCCTTATCATGTATTTTTCTACACTCTTGATCATAGTGGCCTTCTTTCCCACACATGAAGTAGTTCCCCATCCTTTATAGGTAGTTCCCATGATGCAACATTCCACATTTTTTGGCATATGGGTTGTGGAGTTTTCTTCCCAACATTATCATTAGATCCTCTAGCTTAAAACTCCATATTTCATTTCTTATCCCCATAGACATGTAAATATTATAAAAACTCCATCTCCACTTTAAGGGAGTACTAAAAAAATTCTTCATAACTCCTAATGTCTCGAATTGTAATAGCCTTTCGAATATGTGGCTTTAATCTACTAAAGAATCTATCAATTTTTCTATCATTGTTGATAATAAATCCCAAATCATACCTTTCAAGCCTTTTCAAATTTGCTTTGTAGGTCATGACATATTCTTCTTGATTTTTCTTGAGCTCTATGAATTCTCTCTCCATATTAATATGAAGAGTTCATGGGAAATATTTGTTAAGAAATGTTATCTTAAAGTTTTCCCATATCATATATTCAATTTTTTCACTTGGATTGGTGTTCTTAATCTAATCCCACAATTGACCAGCCTACCCATCTAGATGATAAATGGATAGTGTCACCATCTCTGTCTCGGAATAGTGAATCACTAAAATGATCTCATCCATGGGGTTGACCCACTGTTCCAAAACTAGTGGATCAGAAGACCCACTAAACATCGTTGTTTTTTTACCACATAAAACACTCGATAGCCAGTTATTCTCTCATAGGTGATGGAGGAAGTTCCCCATTATTCTAGTTATTGATTATAACCTGAGATAGTTGGGTAAGAATCTCCATGAATTTTTTAACTCCACCTCCAAAATCATTGGGTATTTTTTTCGGTAAATCATTTCATTGGCCCTCATATGGGTTGTTGGCTTGGTTTCTCCTGGTTCCCAACATTTTCTAAAATAGAAAAGTTTAGAACATAACATAAGTCAACAAGTCATGAATAAATAACTTATTAAATTTTAAAATTTGTACTAAAATCATAACTTATGGGATCCCTATGTAAATCTTATTGTGTGCATATTTTTACTTAGTCTCATACTGGAGGTTTTACCTAGGGATCGCTAACCCTAATTCCTAAATTAACTAAACCTTGCCTCTGATACCAACAATAGTGACACTAACTTTTCTTACATTACTATTACATCATTTTAAAGATAAAAAACATAATAGTATTACACATTGAGCATCCAAATGTTTAGTGCCTTGGGAAAACAATGACCAAACATAACATTAACAACATCAAACATAAACATTTATTTAATTCATTCTTCTCTATATTTGTATTGTCCCTTGAAACACCTTAGTACGCATAATCACATGAGGATATAAATTCAAAATGGGTGAGCCAAAAGCCTAGAAAGAGGATAGATAAAAACAATATAGCATGAGTGATAATAATCATAACATTATCATCAAAATCATGAGAGTAATCATTAGATAAATACATGTAATGTGACAATGCATAAAAATGAAACATCATGTCTTAGTGGTCAACTACCATAAATAGTAGTGAAAAAAGAAAGAATAATGTTCAAAAATAATTTAACATTAAATTATGAGATTCATAACTTAACCTAATGAATTGGAGCACTGTATAATTCTGGGTGCATCCATCACATCTTAACATTCATATTGCGCAATATAATTCTAGGTGCACCTGTCACAACATAATATTTTCATTATCATGCATGCCACATAGAACATATTTAAAACTTGAACATAAAATAACCCATATAAATTAATGGGTTTCAACTTATAAGTAATAAATTCATAGAAAATTGGTTCCCAAAATATAGAGGTAATAACATTCTTTACATAAAACAATCAATGATGAGTGATGAAGAAACAATCTTTGAGAGTGTGTTTATTCGGGAGAAGAGTTATTTTGGAAAACATTGAGTTTATCATGAAATTATGTAGAAAACATTTACATAAAAATAAAGGTATTTTAATGGTGAACAAATTATTTTTAAGGAGTAACCATACCGAAAATGGTGTGAATGGGGGAGAACCCGAAGAAAGAATGTTTGATTCAAGAGTTTCCCCTTACCTTGTATCTGTACGCTTTTTTCACTTAAATTTCCTTTATAATGACATTATATTCATTAATTAGAAATTTAATAATATTTTATACATGAATATGGTTCATTATGGTTTCATTAAGTTCTTTTCTGGGCCTTTTTATGAGTTATAGGGTTTAAATTCATTGTTTGGGAATGTTCATATTTTTAGTTTTCTTGAATAGATCACTTGTATTTGGGAATGGAATTTCATTTAAAACATGGATAAACATTCAGAATTGTAATTATATTATATTTATGATGTTAAAAAACATTAAATTATCTTATAAATAATTGTTGTTTCTACCATGATAATTAATTATTAGATGAGAATTTACTGATGATGGTTTGGGTTAATTTGGACGGTTTTTCGACCACAACGAACTTGTTTTGTTTAATAATTTAGTAATATGTACATAAGTATTTTCTAGAAAATTTAATAGGATATAATACATATAAAAAAATCTGTTTCAGCCATAAAAATGGTTTCATGATCATATCTGAATGCATGAAAGGAAAAAAGAAAACATGTTTTTCTTGAAGGTGATAAATTAACACCTCACAAACAAGGTTTTCCTTTCTAAAATCAAAAGAATAGGATATGGAGTTTGGATGATATATTATCCATTTAGTATAATATAATTCCATTGTATGTATGATACTGGAGTTACCATACCATGTGGGTGTGGATAGGTGGGGAGATATTAAGCAAAGAACTTGAAATTGAAAGGAAATTAAAGGAAAATAGAGAGAGGGGAATTACCTCTTGAATCCTCCTTAAGGAACCTTTGATTGGAAATTTGATGAGACCAGAAGCTCTTAGATTTGGGGCAGGGGCTAGGGAAGATGTTTGTATAGAGTTTATGTAAGGCATGAAGCTTGAGAGGTGTGAGGAAATGAGGGTGTGAAGGGTGGTTTTTATAGTGGAGGGGAGGTGGTTTTCTTAATATTTTATTCATTAATTTATTAATTTCCACCAAGAAAAGAAATATTTATCATAAAATGACCAAGAATAGTAAATAAGAGATTTGAGTTAGATATTTGGTTTCTTGCATCACTTTTGAAGTCAGTAATAGTGGATTTAAATTATAATGTATTTATATGATAAATTAATGTCTTTAACTATTCCCCAAAAGTTCAAGTATTTCAGAAAAAATCCCAAAAATTCACCCTAACCATTTTTTGATATTTTTAATTAAAAAAAATAACTCCATTTTTCAAAATTAGTTTCCTAGATATGATTAATTTAATTTTAAATTTAAATTAAAATTTACTTGAAAAATATTGTTTTTAAAATTAAAACTGTTTTCACAATGCTTTTAAAAATTACATAAGGTATTATAAAATTATCTTAAAACTAGAAGACATATAATTTTTAACTTATGGAAACATTTTAATAAAATAATTTTTCTTTTAAATTAATTCATTAATTATAATTAATTATTTTTGATATACAAAAATACTAACATTTTTACCATGGTCATATTGTCACTTATAAGATGCCTAAATTTTATTTAATCATTTCTGGGTGAGTTTACTATTATTTTGGAAAATTTACTAATCATAAGGGTAAGTTAATATTCCCCCAAAATTACTTTTATTTTATTAGACTCCAAAAATCACCTTGAACACAACCGTGTATGTCAGATTTTTGAAATTCAAAACATAGAAGTTGAAAAATTATGTTCAATGATTACATAGTATTTAGTATCATGATATGTCATTGTTCATCCAAATGTGATTATACTATAAGGAATAATTATAAGAAGGTAATTCCATTAATAAAACTTGGTACATTGCAAAAAAACCATAAAGGTCTCAAAACCAGGGCACGTTAACTGACCTAAACACCCACACACAGGGTCAACAACCAATATAAGGTTTACCCACCATAGGTATCCCTAAAATTACCATGACTTCCAAATTCCATTCTCAAATAGAATTTACCATTTAATTCAAAGGATTCAAATTTCAAAACATCTTCAATATCAAACATTTCATGGAAAAATCAATAGAAAAAATCCAAAAGATGAAATGTACACCACCAATGTATGAATCCCAAGTAACTATCAATCATAAGAAACATAAAAATGACCATTCAGTCTTATGTGCTTAGAATAATGCATTAAATCACTCTCCCTCTCTTTACACACTGAGACAATAGATAAAATATCATAAATTAACAACATCATAACCAATTGTTCCACTCAA
Organism: Viscum album; assembly: GCA_963277665.1. Classification (NCBI taxonomy): domain Eukaryota; kingdom Viridiplantae; phylum Streptophyta; class Magnoliopsida; order Santalales; family Viscaceae; genus Viscum; species Viscum album. The sequence goes on from OY728142.1 coordinate 89,554,075, forward strand.
TGTGGAAATAACAATCTTTGATAAAATCACGAACCAAATACCAGTTCCCACCCATGGAACTTGGATTTTTTCACCCGTACATGGGGATGTAGGAAGCCAGGCATGATCTCATTACTATACCCCCAACAACATCCTCGTCTCCTTTCTACCATTCCCCAAATAGTAAGACAAAAAACCACCCACTAAAACTACTTTGTAATGTCCTCGGCCAGGAGTCCACTTTCTAGTGCCCCGAGCCTGGTGGTCACATGACCTCTGGTGTACATCCCTGTACACCAGAGGCTTCCAACTAGCAGAGCAAGTCCATGTAGAATTGTTGGGGAGAATATACTCTCTTTTAAAAGTAATTACACAATATATATAATAGAATACATGAAATAATAAATGTAAAAATGTAACAATACCAACAAGTAACCAGGAAACACATGATATAATGATATGATGAATACACTACATGTATGGAAATCATAAAAACATAAAACAGAACCAAAACTAACACAAGAACTCAAATAATTACCTGAGACCCATCCCAATCCTGAACTCCCATACTCCAACCTGATATCCCATGCACAACCAAACCCTAGGTCTCTGTCTTGAACCTGTATCAGAAAACATTTAGCATCTTCTCAGGTACCTACTTATCATGGTGTCCTAGGCAGGATGTGATTAAAACTCAATAGTCCACCAACTGTGGTGCCTAAAGAAACAACCAATCTGTACAATAATGTATTCAAGAAAACGAGTAAAATAAATTAAAAACAAAACAAGGAAATCATTTAAGTAATTATCTGATTTCCATTTTATCCATTATGTTCTCTACGGTCAGCCAGTCAAAAAAATAACTCGGATCACACTAGGAGCCTAAGCCAGGAACCAAGGGGTTACACACACTTTTAACATCAAGGCGGTGTGTAATAATCAAAAACTAGTATGTACCCATTAGTTAACAATATTCACTTGATCATCTTCATCATGTTTCCCATAGGTTATGCATTTCCATCATTTACTCTATGGCCTAAGACAATCAAATACCATGCATAAGGGAATAGGTCAAATTCCCCATCTCACTTGGGATAAAAAGTTCACAAGAAAATTCATCACACTTACCTTGGTTCCATAGTCCGAGTACTCTCATTAAATACATCACACATACCTTAGAGACTCAGTCCAGGTAGTCTCATCCAATGAAATTGTTAGGGTCCTAGAGCATATGTCTGACTCCCTTGCCCATGCATTCTAGGGGAGGGGTTTAGAACCTCAGTCCAACCCAACCCATGGGAGGATCCTTAGTCCATTATCCCACACCACCAATCCATATGCACATACTTATTTATCTATTTAAAAAATATACCATATAAGAATCCATACATGATCAATAAACATAACATTCACATCTCATAACTATTCAACATGTGAATTAACATTAATCCTTAAAACATTAACGCATTTACCAATTACATTGCATAACCCATTTCCCTTTATCATGCCTTAACTGATTAAGTGGATTCAACAATTCTGATACATTACCACATATTCATCAATTTTCGTACACTATCCCATTTAATATATTTATCAACTCACAAGATATTACCAATTTAATATGTTAATTATTTAATGTGCATTAACCCACTTATTCCATTCATTTACAGTTTATAAGTCACATAGCACAATCACTTTATTACATCCAACCAATTTCAAATTATACCGACCAATCCCTTATGTTATGTCATAAACTATGCGCATTCCTTTTTTAGTTCATTTCATAACCATGTTAACATGAAAACATAATCATCAGGGTCCTATTTTACTATCCCATTGATTAATTAAACAACAATTGTCCCAAAAGACCTTTAAAACCACTTCATGGTAGAAAAACACAATTCAAGATACAAAATTGAAATCATCTTGAAGCTACCCTTTAAAACATGGGTCTTCCTCTTTGAAGACTAAAACATTTCCTGAGTCTTTTGATTACATTTAAACCATCTAAAACAACCCTTAAAACTTTTACACAAAAAGGGAACATTTACCTCATTTCAAACGTCATTTGAAATTTCTTAAGAAAACCACATTTTTAATTACTTTAAGGTCAAAACCTCCATTCAAAGCATTACTCACATTAAAAAATCATTATCCTTCAATAATTATATAATCAGGTCAAGGCCCCAAAATATTCCATTAAATCCATTTAACGCCTCCAAGAAATTTAAAAAACCCAACTTATAATAATTTCAATTAACCCATTAACCTTACCTGCATAACCAATTACACTTGTACAACCCATTAGATCTGATAATTCCTCCATCTCAATGTTTACCAACTATTTTCTCCATTTACAAGGGTCTGACACACCCCATGGGTATCCCTATGTTTGGTCATGCTCACTAATAGACCCAAAAGGGTTTGTGAGGGGTTTTACACCACAATCTAATGCCTAAATCCCCTTCTTTAACCCAAGACATTAAAGGTAAACATGACAGAAAAATAGCACAACAACATACACATATAGCACATCAATACTATGGGGAAAATCCTTAAGAACACATACCTCATGTTCATTAAACAATTCTTGATTAACCTACACCCTTGATTCGAACTCAAACACCCATAAAAGAACCAACTTAGAATCTACTGGAAAAGTGAGGGTTTTAGGTATTTAGAAGGAGAGAAGAGATTTTACAATCCCTAATCAAAAAACTATATCCAGGAGGACTGTTATACTCTCCCGGAGCTTCAATTCACACGAGACAACACTCCAAATTCCAAATAATCAAAGGAGAATCAACCCTGGAGGAGGATGGTATGTTGGTTCATCACCCTTACTATAGGGGGTTGAATGTGGTAAAAATTTGAGGAAGGAAGAAATAGGATCAAGAGGGAAAATGGTAAAGACCCACTATTTAATGGTCGTAGGGCTTGGCTGCATGGTTAGCCAAACCGGATGCCAATCGCGTGCTAGCCTCTGTCCGAAAGGGTCCTTAGACCGCACAGTTTCCTGGTCCAGGCACACGGTTTGTACTATCTGTGCGCCAATCGTGTGCTTCACACTTTTTGGCCTCTTCTCCCCTTTATTCATGTTCAGAACCACCTAGGAAACTCTCGAAACTCTTTATACACCCATGAATCAAAGGAGAATCAACCATGTAGGGAGAGGGTTTGCTAGTTCGTCCCCCTTACTATAGGGGTTAAATGGGGTGAAAAATTGGGGATGGAAAAAATAGGATCGAGGGGGGAAATGGTAAAAACCTGCTTTTTAATGACAACATGGTTAGCCAAACCATACACCAACCATGTTCTATCCTCTGTTCAAAAGGGTCTATAAGCCGCACATTTTCTTGGGCCAGGCACATAGTTTGTACTAACCCTGCACTAATCGTGCGCTTCACACTATTTGGCCACTTTTCACCTTCTTTTGTGTCCAAAATCTCCTAGGACACTCTTAAAACTCTTCAAACACGCAAGAACCACCTCGTTTCCAAAAAATAATGTTTAACCAAAAATTAAGAAAGGACATCTATTGATGAAAGGTAGGGATCTTACACCCTCTAAAAGTAAGGGATTCCCGCTTCTTCCTTTTTATTTGAAGTATGTTCCTTGTACAAATACCCTTTTTATATCCAATTTTCCATGTTATAATGTGTTCTTACACATCCATTTGTTTTCCTTATGATGTCCATATACTGATATGCCTCCCTTCACTCACATTTACCCCTTTCCATAAATCTTTATCAACTCCCATTTTGCAACTGAACTTATTCTTTGATTTATCAGGTTAAAGAATATTTCTAAAAGACCACTTTTATCATTGATAAATAAAATACTGAAAAAATTCAAAGAAAATGATTTTTTAAAATATTTTTTCAGTATAAATTTGGAGGGAGGTCTAAGCCCCCATATTATCAGGACCCAACCTCCCTATTATAAATGCCCAATCCCAACCCCCTTTTAACAACACATGTATAGCCTCCCCCATCCCCCTTTAATAGCACTAGGACCTCCCCACCCCCCTTTAATAGCGTTATGAAGTGCCTCACCCACCTGTGCATGCGCCGTCCTTTGGTGAGTTTTGAACCTAAGACCTTCCCCTTATAATATTGTGCCTTTGCAACTCACCTTTATTGTTTTGTACTTTATTTTACGATATATTTTTATATTTATATACGTTTTGTTACATTTTTTTATCCATATATATTTATATACATATTTATTTATTTATTTAAATACATATATAAAATATGTTTTTGTGCGTATGTATTTTTATAAATAAATGCATACATAGATACATATATATTTATTTATTTATTTATTTATATATGTGTGTGCGACTATAAATATAAATATACATATTTATATTTATTTTCATATATTATATATTAATATTTATATACAAATATTAAAATATGTGCATAAATATATATATGTCTGTCAATACACACACAAATATATTTATATATATAAATATTATATATACATTAATTGTATACGTATATAAATATTCATAAATTTGTATCTAAAATAAAATTGAAATTATTTTTTATTTAGATAAGTTTTATATATTGAGAAATATATTTTATATGTAAATATGTTTAATTAATTATTTATAAAATTATATTTTTTATGTGTGAATGTCTAAAAAATATGTATATATTGGTATATATTTCATTATAAATAACAGTACATTATGATAAATGATAAAATTTCAAATGAACAATATCAATATGACTGTAATCCCGATGAATAATTTTAGTCCCCATTGAAAACAGGAATAAAGACCCCCTTAAACAGGGTTGAAATTCTGTTGAATGTTAAAAAAAATTGGGGTAAATCGACTAAAAACTCGGTTTTATAGGAATTATATGCCATTTTTAGCCCTAAAAACATTGAATGGGGGGCTTCCCTTGATAATTTTTGCATAGAGCTCATCACTGGCTTCGATTTGATATGTGATAGAGTTGAAATGGACACTTGGATCAAAAATTATGACTGTTTGATGTTCCAGTTACGTTTTGAACTTATTTTAGATTTTTATTGATTTTTGATTTTTTTTAACTTTAAATTGTTATTAAATGACTATTACTCGATAATAATTATCAAATTATTAATTAAAAATATTTTTTAATTTTTTATAAGTCAATTTCAATAAATATCTTATATATAATATGTAAACGCATATTCAGCTTTATCTAAAACTTATTTAAAATAAATATATTATATTTATATCAATATATTTATATTTATATATTTATATATTATTTTTATTGAAATATAATTTTTTTCGAAATATACACTTTATCAACGCTAGTAAAAAATACCGATAAATGTCTCATTTATCAGCCTTTTTTAGCATTGTTAAAAGGTGGCATTGTGGAATAATGTTTTTGTGTTAGTGTGAGGAAACTAACATTGAATTTAGCATAGACTGTTCGACTTTAAGGGATCTTAGAAATCATTTCATTAAACATCAACGCCGAACGAAAAGAAAAATTGAATAGACCAACCAATAGTTATTTACTATGATCACTTATTTATTTGAAATGTAATTGAATGCAATTTAGATAAGTGATCTTGTTTTATTTATTTCTCTACTTATATTGCATCTATTTATCAGGATTGGACATTCGGTTGACATGTGGAGGAGTGAGGGCATTTGTACTTTAATGAGGAGAAGAGAGATTTATCATTCGGAGAATGACAATGGGGGACTAAAACTAGAATTTAATTCCAGTTAAAGACCTTTGTAGTTATAATTCTTCTACAGGGTCCTAGTTGTCATTCTTCCTTTACCATATGGGATCAAAGTGATTCAAGGTGCATGCATTCAGTTAGGAGGGCTTTACATATGATGTATCGAAGACATCAAATTAACATGGTTCATTAAAATATACCAATAGGAGAAGCCAAAAAATTGAAGATTCCAATTGAAAATCATGGTGGTGAAAGTGGCCAGGAAGGGAAACCCCAAGGGCCATAGTCCTGGGCGGTGTATTTGGATGTGAATGAAGAAGTGCGTCCACTGCGCAGGGGTGCCGATTCGAGGGGCCCCAAGGGGCCCAGATTGTGGCGGAGTAGGGGGTGAATGATGTGAGGGAAATCAATGGGGGACGGCGGCCGGGGATGGGAGAATCCCAGCCCAATCACCCTAATCTCCTCTCTGCCAATCACCCGCCTCACACCACATGCCCATTCCAGAGAACGTCATTCCTTTCCATGACTTTGACTTAAATGCCCGTCCACTGCTTGTCTTCTTCCTCTCATTTTCCCCCATATCACCTCTTCCTTTCTTTTCCCCTCCGCATTTCCCATTTATGGTTTCATCTCCTTCCTACTGCTTCCCCGAGTTCCTTCAAAGAGGGCTTCTGATAAGATATATCATCACAGTTATGGGAGACCCTACTTCATACATTCGCATGGTTGGTATATATTATATACTGTTTTTCTTCTAATATGTGATATTTAAATAAAGAAGAGAATAAGTACATGAATTATGGGTTTTCAGGTGCAGCACCTGCTCGAAGAGTGCATAATCTTAAGGATGAACCGAGAAGAGTTCATGGAAGCCTTGTCCACCCACGCCAACATCATGCCCACCATCACCTCAACAGTGTAGAATGAGTTAGAGAAGTAGAACCATGATTTCTTCCAGGATTACTGGAGGAATACAGGATAAGGATAAGGAGAAGGAGAGGGAGGGCCGTCGTAGGAGAGAAACATCAAGGAAATGATCCTAAGGTTCTTGTCCCACACTTCCCTGGGTATTCCTCCCCCACAACCCTAGTTCTTGGATCTGGGTGGGTGTGGAGAAATGGCGACGGGGGTGGGGATTGGGGGAATGTCATTACTATTATTTCATATGTCATTCGTGTGGGGTGTACTGTAAGTGGTTTTCTATTGGTTGTTATTAAAAGATAAAATTGCCCCTCCCCATCTTCACTCACAACAACTTTCACTCTCTTCATTCAAACATTAAATGTTCCTTATTATGCTTCACTCCCACTTCTATTTCAAATTTCCTTGGTTTTGTACGTGTTAAACCTGTTGGGGTTCATCCCACACATGAGTGTTTCCATTATTTTAGATATGATGTATCTTTTAGATTTGAAGATATATTTTTTTGGAAATTCAAGATTCTTCCACCGTGTATCTGCCAGCATGAGATTCAGGTAATATCTCATGATATCTTTTTGAGATATTTTCAGATTTCCTTTTCAATCATGATATGTGGCATATGGGTGCCTATTAAAGGAGAAGCAGTGAATCAAGGAAGTGACAATTTTGGTGGTGCGCGAAAACCCAAAGAGAGAAAATACTTGGGTAACTGTTTTCTAGGGTGTGGGCAGCAGCGAGCAGCGGCAAATCAGGTTGTGCAACGAGGTGCTTCAAAAACACCGCGAGTTCAATTTTGATCTCTGAAAGATGACTTATTGTCACGGAATATTATCAGAGAGGCGACGGAGGCATATCAGGGTGTGGTTTTTTGCACAGGTTTTTATGCTGTATTTGCGGTTCAAGTTTCGGGTTTAACTTGGATTTTTGTACTCTCTGATTCATAGTGAATTTTCTCAGAGTTGCCCCATGGTTTTTTTAATCCTTTTAAATGAGGGTTTTTCCAATGATAAAATTTGTGTCCACATTTGTTATTATTCTATTTGGTTTGACGCTTCGTTTACATTGGTGATTCTCACAAATTGTTGTTGTCACAACTGAGTTTATATTTGAAACCAATCTGTTTCCGACCCAACATCTGGTATCAGAGGAGGTTATCTGTGTCGTCTTACTGATTAATATGGGGGATTCACGCCATGGGATTTCTGCTCACATTGAACTGTTCAATGGGAAAAATGATTTTACACTTTGGCAGCAAAGAGTTAAAAATATTTTGGTCCATGAGAAGATAGTGAATGCGTTGAAGAAAAAATCAAAGAAGTCGGAGATGATGAGTGATGGTGATTGGAAGGATATGTGAGAGTTGGTGAAAAGCACGATTCAGATGTATTTGGGTGATAATACACTATGGGAAGTGATGAATCTGACAGATCCAGAAGAGATCTGGGAGAAGCTTGAAAGTAGGTATAAATCAAAATCTCTCACAAATCGTTTATATTTGAAGAAAAGTTTGTATCGTTTGCGAATCCCATATAATGGAGATTTAGGTAACCATCTGGACGAGTTCACCAAAATTCTGACGGAGCTATCCTCAATGGTAGTCAGGATTGATGATAAAGGTAATGAGTTACCTTTTTAAATGGAAGAAGAAGACAAGGCTTTGCTTCTTTTGGGTTCGTTTCCGGATTCATATGATAATCTCATCACCACACTGTTTTTCGAGAAGGATACACTAAAGTTTGATGATGTGATTTCATCATTGTTGATGAACGAGACTCGACGAAAGACCAATGATGGTGAATCTTCAGGTAATGGTGGTACTCTGGCTGTGTCAGATGGACGCGGTAGTCAGAGAGGTCGGTCAAAGACAAGAAGAAAGGTCAAGTGATACTTTTGCAACAAGGAGGGTCATGTGCAGAGACGCTGCTATGAATTGAAAAATCTTAAGAAGGAAAAGAAGGTGCACGACACTGATTCTAAGGATTCCGGCGTAAGTATTGTTTAGGGTAAGGGTTATTTACTTTCAGTTGGCATTGATTGTCGCAGGTCAGATTTGTACACCGAATGGGTGGTTGATTCAGTAGCATCATACCATATTTCACCAATGAAGGGACTATTTTCTTCATATGAAGAAGGTGACTTTGGTAGATTGAATATGGTAAATGGAGATTCTGCTGATGTCATTGGTATTGGAGATATTTGTATCGCTATGAATACAGGCTATACACTGACATTGAAGGATGTGCGACATGTGCTAGGTATTCGCCATAATTTTTTATCTACTAGTTCTATTGATACTGATGGATTCAGGAGTTCGTTTGGTGGTGGAAGATGGAATTTTTCCAGAGGATCGATGGTTTATGCATGCGGAAAAATGGATGAAATGCTTTACAGGACAGTTGTAAAGGCATGCGGTGATGTGACGAATCTAGTTGCGAAGAGGACTTCGTCAAATTTGTGGCAGTGGTGATCGTCGTGCATGAGTCGAAGACCGTCGACTAAGTTGAAGAAGGTTTGGAAGCCAAATTTTGTCATGGAAGGTGTTTCAGATCTTATACCAAATTCTTTTTCTTCAGAGAGTGCCACTATTGAAGAAAGAATAAAAATAAAAGATCGAGGTGATATGCTGCGAGTTTTTGACTGCTTGAAGGATGTTGAGCAGAGGGAGAAAGTAATTCCTGCAGGTGCTTCAGATTATGTGGCGATCAAAGTTATGGAGGATCCAGATATTGTTGATTCTGGTATTAGCGGTGCAGACATAATTATGAATAAGACTTCGACATTTGGATTTCTTTTGCAGGGGGAGCTTTCAGGTTTCCTTCAGAGATGCAAAAGATGGATGTCATATTTTCTGCAGAGGATGGCGGTTGGTGCGATACCAACCGGTTTTCTTTCCAAATGAGTCTGTTGGATGCGATCTCCTTCTTTGATGGGATGAAGGGGGATATTTTTGGGGTTCATCCCAAACATGTGTGTTTCGATTATTTTAGATATGATGTATCTTTTAGATTTGAAGATATATTTTTTTGGAAATTCAAGATTCTTCCACTGTGTATCTGCCAGCATGAGATTCAGGTAATATCTCATGATATCTTTTTGAGATATTTTCGGATTTCCTTTTCAATCAATATATGTGGCATATGGGATCCTATTAAATGGGAAGCAGCGAATAAAATAAGTGACAATTTTGGTGGTGCGCGAAAACCCAAAGAGAGCAGATACTTGGGCAACTGTTTTCTAGGGTGTGGGCAGCAGCGAGCAGCGGCAAATCAGGTTGTGCAACGAGGTGCTGCAACAACGTTGTGAGTTCGATTTTGATCTCTGAAAGGTGACATATTTTCATAAACTATTATCAGAGAGGCAACGGAGGCATATCAAGGTGTGGTTTTTCGCACAGGTTTTTATGCTGTATTTGCGGTTTATGTTTTGGGTTTAACCTGGATTTTTTTACTCTCTGATTCATAGTGAATTTTCTCGGAGTTGCCTCGTGGTTTTTTAATCCTTTGAAGGGAGGGTTTTTCCATGTTAAAATTTTTGTCCACATTTTTTATTCTGATATTTGGTTTGACGCTTCGTTTACATTGGTTATTCTCACAAATTGTTGTTGTCGCAACTAAGTTTATATTTGAAACCAATCTGTTTCTGACCCAACAAAACCTAATTTAGAAACCCCATACCCCCTAAAGCAACCACCAGGATCACTGTATGTTTGTTGTCTTCCCAAATTTGAGATCCTCAAATGAACAAATGGTCTAAAAAATATGGAGCTATGATACGAATGGCAAAAAAAATTATAACATGGTTTGGACTAGTTTGGTCCATCTCCACCACATGAATTCCTAGTTTTTATTAGAGGTCAGACAAGAATATAAAAACCAAGGTCACAATCGTGCAAAAACATATAAGAATAACAATTTAGAATCACCCAACCTCGAAAGAAACAAACGGTAATTACTTACACCCGAGTCGGATTTACCAACTTGCTAGCTATCCAAGTTATTCAACAAGCTTCATCATCGTCAACAACAAACAAACAATTGAGCTCCTCGCAAGTTCCAACCAATATTCTCCATCAGTATCCAATATCGTGGTCAATAACACACTCAAACAAGGAGGCTACATGGACCCACAACTTCAACAGATGGCCAATGTTCATCTCATTCTCAAACTCTCTATGCCTAGTTCAAAATGGAATGTTGGAAATCTCCAAAGTCTGAAGGAAAAAACCCATTACAACTGATCTCCCACCATAATGTTCACATATACATAAATGGGCAATGTCAGCCCTAAAAAATACTGACAAACAAAGCAATGACATAGTTGGAAATTTTTTTCGGTGTTAAAAAACAACAATAAACGGGGGAATTTATTAGCATGATTTTAGCACCAATAAAGGATTACATTATCATAATTAAAATTACCATCGATAAAACCCCAACAAGTGCTATAGAGCTTCTACATATGTAGAAGAACCCCTAAAACATTTTAATTTAGAATAAAAACAATACAGAAAAAAATTACACTACAAAACAATTACAACTAAAACATAAAAACATTTAAATGAAAAAAAATATTACAGAAAACAATTATACTACAACTATTACAATAAACAAATATTACATCTTAAAAATAAAAAACCCAATTCATATATTAAAAATAAATAAAATTAATGCAGTACAAACATTACATTGGATAATATTAAACATAAAAACAAAACAAAAAAAATTACATTGCACCCCCATTAAATTTACATTATAACATCATTTCAGTTCAAATATAAAATTAATGAATTTTAGTATAACACAATTACATTGATGTAAAATGTAATTACCATAAAAAATAACTACAAAAAAACTCCTATAATAAGGTTTCTCCAACAATAAATCCAACCTTGTATAAATGTGTGTGTCTATAATTAAATCATTGTTTTTTAGTAATAGTGTATTAAAAATTTTCAATTATAGGGTGATATAATCCATTATAAATTTCAAACCACACTTTTGATCATATCGTGCTTTTCAAGTATCAGATGGATGTGTAGTTCATTCCGACTAATAAAAAATGTCTCTAAGATCAGTGTCCTAAGTTTTTGCTCCAATATGAGCTTTTTTACTCGGTTATGACCCCTACACAGGTGATTTGTCATTTATTATTAGTTGTTACCCATATGAAATCATGTCTTCCATCATACCGAACAATCCTGGAATCATATTGTTGCGTGTTTGATTCTAACAAATCACAAAAAATTTGAGGATCGTTCTATTATGTTATCACATCAATCAAAACTCTTCTGCTCAGTTTTGACACAACAACAAGAACGGTTTTCCGCAGCCCCACCCTTTGACAATGCTTTTTTAACGTTGTTAAAGGGACTCCTTTTATTAGTGCTTTTTTAGTAGTTTTGATAGACATGGGTCTTTATCAGTGCTTTTTTTACTAGCACTGATAAAAAGGTATATTTCAAAAAAACTAATAAAGTAATAAATAAATATATTTATATTGATATAAATACAATATATATTTTTTAAATATGATTTTGAAAAGTAAAAAAATAGACATTTAAACTTAATATATAAGATATTTCGTGGAAATGGATTATAAAAAATTTAAAAAATATTAATAATTAATAATCTTCTAATTATTATCAAGTAATAGTTATTTAATAACAATTTGAAGGCACAAAAAATCAAAAAATTAATAAAATAGCTAAAATAAGTTAAAAACATAACTTGAACTTCAAACAGCCATAAATTTTGATCTGGGTGTCCGTTTGAGCTCTACCACATATCAATTAGAAGCTTGCGATGAGCACTACGTGATGATGATAGAACAAAAATACCTGTCACATTTTTCAAGTCCAAAAGGCCCATGAGGCCTCCAAAATTGTGTTTTTAGTCGGGATACCAAATTTTTTATCATTTGATGGAATTCCAGCCTTGTTTTAAGGCGGTTTTTCTCATTTTTCCATGGGGAACTGAATTTATTCCCATGGATTACATTCATATTTATATTATGACTTTGAAATTTTATCATTTTTTATAATGTATAATTATTTATAATCAAATGGATTACAATATATATAAAAAATATATATTCTCACATAAAAATTTAATTTTATCAATAAATAATTTTACATATTTACATATAAAATATATTTCAAAATATATAATCCTTATCTAAATAAAAAATAATATCCATTTTATTTAAAATATAATTATGTGAATATTCATATACCTATATAATGCATGTGTGTGTGTGTGTATTTGTGTACATCTGTATTAACGAACTGAGATATATATTATATATATATATATATATATTTAATATATTTATATACATATTAATATATAATATATGTAAATATATAAAAATATGTATAATTATACTTACACACACACGTAGATATATGTATCTCTGTGTGTGTTGTATATTTGTATTTATTTATTTATTTATTTATAATCACGCAACAAAAAAACATATTTTATAAATGTATTTAAAATTGATCTTATAAATATATATTAATATATGAATAAATATATAAATGATTATATAGATATATAGATACATATAAATAACAATATATATATATCAATATACTAATAAATATATAAATATAATTATACACGTATATATATATATATATTAATATATGAATAAATATAACTATATATATAAATATATATATATATAAATAAATATATTACAAAATGGAGAAAAAAGAAACATGGGGTGGTAAAGAGTCCTGGTGTGTAGAGGAGAGGTATCGAGTTCGAATCCAAGGGTTAGGGCGCACGTGCGGGTGAAATTGGGGCTAGCACTGTTAAAGGGTGGGGTGTCTTAGGCGTGTAGGTGGGGGTGGATGGGGCATGCGGGAAAGGGGGAGGGAGGCATCATACACTACCACAAAACAGGGTAAGGGAAGCATTTCCCTTTATCAGCGCTATGCAGAAAGCACTAATAAAGGGGTGGGCCTTTATCATCGCTAAAAAAACACTGATAATGGGTTCACCTTTATCAGCGCTTGTTTTAGTGCTGATAAATGGTACATTTATCAGCGATATTATTTGCATTGATAAAAGTATTTATTATTAATTTATGTAAAAGAACTATATTTATATTCAAAAATAAGGTTTATTTTGAATACATTAAATAAATAACAAATGTTAATAATTAATATATGGTTCTTAATAATTCAAAAATATATTTGTAATTTTTTAATTGAAAAAAGTATTTCTAAGATTATAATTATATATATATATATATGATTAAATAACTATAATATTATAATAAATTACATTAAATAATAAATATATTTATTAGATTTATTATATTTATTAGATATTTGTTATATTTACTATATTAATTCATTGTATTTATTATATTTGTTATATTTAGTATATTTATTTTATTTATTTTATTTATAAATATAAAATAATTTTTAATATAAATATATATAATTAAAATTATATAATATATATGAGTTTTCCAATGAATTTGGTCAACGAATATATGCATATATGTTATGTATCATATGCATGAATGTTCATTTGTACATTACATGATGTGGTATATTGGTTAATACTTAATGTTACCCATATGAACTATATAAGTTCTAAAAAATGTACTTATAAACATACATTAAATATATTTTAATAATAAATATATTTCATTATATTTTTAATGATATATATAAATAATTTTCAAATACATTTTTAATTATAATTTTATTAACAAAAATATATTAACAATTATATTCCAATAGTTATAAATATATACTATTTATAGTTATAATTATTAATAAATATATATATATTTATCATATATATCATTTTAAGTAAATATAAAATAATATAAATAAATTATTAAAATTATACCTTTTTCGGCACTTTTTTAGCGCTGATAAATGTATATATTTATCATCCCTAAAAAAGTACTGATTAAATAAGTATTTATCAGCGCTATAATTTGAGTGCTGATAAATAGGTGTTTTATCAGCGTTTTTTGAGTGCTGGTAAATGTATGTTTTATCAGCGCTTTTAGTTTAGCACTGATAAAACATACCTTTATCAGTGCTTTTAACTAGCGTTGATAAAGGTTCCAATTCTTTTTATAAAATCTCCCTAACAGGCCCCACCTCCTTCGCACCCATTCAAGCCTTTGCGGATGCTGAACCCTGTGTGGTCAACCTCTCCTCGGCCGCACCCCTCCTCCTCCTCCTCCTCCGCCACTACCTTTTCCTCCTCCTCTGTCACGACCCCCCCCCCCACTTCGCTTCCTTCTCCTCCACCTCCTTCGTGATCCCTCCTCCACAACGACCATGCATCTCCTCCTCCTCCTCTGTCGCTGCCTCATCCTCCTCCTCCTCCGGCCACCAACTCATCCTCCTCCGCGGCCACCTCCTCTTCATCCTCCTCTGCCTCCTTCTCCTCTTCTTCCTTGCGTGGTCCCCTTGTCCACGTGACCTTCTCTGGCATGCCCTCCTCTTCTAATGACCATCTCTAAAGCCTCCTCTACCATGCACAGATTCCCCCCATTGAGTCTCTTATGTAATGAAATTTTACTCTTCCCCATTAGAAATATAGTTGGTGTGCAAAGTTAAGTCTAATGGACCCTATAGTGGTATTGGTTCATGTTATTAATTAATAATATCCTAGGTTAAAACTGTATGAATGGGATTACGATAAATCATGTTGTAAGGGTCATGGGTGGAGGTTTCTGTGAGGGAAGAATTATGGTAATCACACGGAGAGGGTCTTTATATGGATTGTTAATTAGGGTATAGTGATAGTGATATGAAATTTATTGGTAAAGACCATGCCTTTACTTGAGATTTTTCTATCCTGAGTTGTGGGCCTTTATGGTAGTATTGCATAGTGTGATTGGGGGGATTCCATGGTGGGTACTAGTGATGGAATAACTAGTGGGTATGTTGTTGTGTGAGATATATCAAGGATTATTTTAAATCTTATATTCTGTTGAGTACATGGTTTGTATTGATTATCCCACAAAAAATATGTATCATGGCTATATTAAATTTTTACATCTCCCTTAGAACCCTTATAGGTACAGTACATGGAAAGGGGTTGATTATGATGTTAGTGAAAATGATAATGTGGATTCCTTATAACCTTAATGGTAAGGAAATCCACACATGGGGTGGTGTAGGTTTGCAACTAAATATGAATAAAGAGATTTCTTGTTGATATATTGTTACCTATAAGTCTTGGGATCATCATGATATATTTTTTAACTAGAGTATATGCTAATGATGGAAACGTTTAGTGAGGCTTCTTAGGATGGGTCATGTATGATATTCTTATGAAATATCCTCTTGCTCAATGCTAGGTATTAATATTTGGAGAGATAAGATCTAGGATGAGGCTTATATTCCATTCTTGTTAATTATATCTTAATTGTTATCATATATCAATGATGAGGATTAGGTCTAGAGACATTGGGATTGCAATGTAGAGATACTCCACCAAGGTGAACATTTTTTTAAATTTTTTAAAGTTTATGTTTGGCTATACATCATGGGGTATATGTGATTTTCCACAAGACATAAATTATTTTAGTGGTTCATATTGTGTTGAAGTTTAGCTATGTTATACACTCCCTAGGATATGCTTTATGCATGTCCATTTAGCCAAGGGATCGGTATTACAATGTTTGTCTTTCTCAGGCAGTAAGTTGTCTCTTTTAGGACCATCTCAAGATCCACTTCATGTATATCTTATTAGCCATGCGAAATACCATGTATTAGTGATTTAGATTGTGTTAGAGGTAATATTGGTTATTCACCTTTAGGCCCTCCTTTATGTATGTGAGTTTTTCCATGGTACTCATCTTATGTTAATGGTTTGGATCATGTGGAAGGTTGGCTATGTTATTCCCTCCATACTATTTTTTTGGGGATGCATGTTATTCCATGAGGCATATAGTCAGATCACAATTCATGATCATGATTTAATGTTTTTGCCTAGGGGATGAGTGTTGCAGTGTATACCTTGAGGTAATTCAACAATGTTGCATCATAGGGTGCACTATGCAATATACCCTTAAGCTACACCATAATGTACCCTATTCTTGAAATGAAAAGTGATATTTTAGTCTTTTTAATGAGGTTCCCATATTCCTTATTAGCCACTCTACCCCATCACCCAAACCCATCTTCCCATAATTTTTCACTCTCATAATTCACTCTTTAGGATGCCTAATAGTCATTTCATAGTGGGCAACCCACCCCCCTCTTCCACACCCATGCATCCCCCCACCTAGACAGCCCACCCCCCTCCCTAGACAACCCACACCCCTCCCCCCCACCCTTGCATCCCCCTACCCCCTAATATATTCCACCCCTTCCCCTTGGAACCTTTTATGTTTTACTATATTTTTCCCTTTTCTCATCCAGAACCCCTCAACGCTACGCCACCCTCCCCCTCCTCTCCTTTTGGGTGGTTCTCCCTCACCTGGTGTATGTTTCAGCTTTTATCACTAGTATTGGAAATCCAAGGATAATTTTTACCTCTGTTATTCCTTATATATATATATATATATATATATATATATATATTATTTTCTGACCCCCCCCCCTCAAATCCTATATTTAAATGTACAAGGGTCAATTAAAATATGAAATGTAATGATACGGCCCAGGCTGGTATCATAACCACCAACTGACATGACTTTCCACTAACCTAAGAGGCGTTCATGATACCTATGGGATAGCACCGATTCCATGGGAAAAAATAAAATTAATGTGGAATATTTTACCCCTAAATTAGAGTACGTTAAAAATGATATTTCTCATGAAAATCAGGCTTGTCCCATTCATAATTTTAACTTCTAGGAAAATAGTAGATACACAAAAAAATAAAAATATAATAGGAAGCTGATTTCATAGATGGAAAATAAAATCCCACTATTGAATTATATAATTGTTTAAAATGTGAGTTCTCATTTTATGTTTTCATTTCAGTTTTAAATCTCCTCTATTGCGTGCCTCTCCTTTACCACGAATACACCTCTACTGCACGCTGAATGAAACCTTCATAGTGAGTTTTATCCTCTTACTCATTGGTTTCCTCTTGTTACCCTTTTATTACTGTTTGATATTGATTGTTATGTTTTGAAATGTACGGGCTAAATTCCGCACTGAAAATCATGGTCGTTGGTGGTACTTGTTTGCATAATAAATGAATTGCATGTTGGTTGGTTCCTGTTGAACATTTGAATATAAAAATTGGTAATTTATGTATACTTGACTAATGAATGAATTCCCCATGATAATAAAACTTCTGAATTGAATAAGGGATGCTTTGTAAAATCAAAAATTGTGATTGTTTTATTTGCATGGTGTTGCACTTGTGGGCACGATTTTGTGTTTTTATAGTGTTTCGGTTGTTGGAAAGATTGGTATGCCATTTGTTTTTCATGTTTTAGTTCTTCCACCACTGAATATCAATCCAAACTTTACCCATTTCAATGGCACCACCACTTTGTTACTAGTGAAATTCCACTAAATCTTAGAAAACCACTTCACCAGATGACTCTATGAGACACTTTAGGGACACCCTAGTCATATAACCATAACAACACATGTAATGAATCCATCCACCCACAAGTACTCTATTGAAGATCATACAATCTATTATTTTAGTACCATAGGTCTTGAATAGAGACATTATGTTTCTATAGAAATAGTAAAAAACTCATTTACAACAATGCATATAGATCACATGTGGGATAATAAAACATTCTAGTGAAATGGCTTCCCATAACTAGTTCCATTGATCAGGTGGTTGGGAAGATGTGTGTGATCTACTTTGGTCTTGAGTAATGCATTGAGAGGTAAGGGTATTGTTTACCATAGATAGTTCCATTGATTATAGCTAGATGATGACCCTAATCTAACATCTTTTGTGTAATTATTTTGTTAAATATTAATATTACTGTATCAAATAGGATGAATATGAATAAATAATGGATGAATGCCAATTGGTTGACAATAGAGTATAAAGATGGTGTGAAAGATTTAATCAAGTTTGAAGAATATCATGCATATGACCCTTCTCAAATCCTTTGTCTATATTTACACTATTGTTATTCAAGAAATGTTATTCCAGAGAAGTTGGAAGAACACCTGATTTGTCACAGAATAGTTCGAAGTTATACATGTGAGAATAAACATTGGGAAAAACGAATGCAGGTAGTGGCTGTGATAGCACTTCATTTTATGGATCATCTGATATGATTACAAGCGGGAACAATGAAGATGATAATATGGAGGTTATTATTGCAGATGTTAATTCTAATAAAGATTGTATTGATGAAATGACAAGGACAGTTGAAGATGGAATTCATGATTTCCTAAAATTGTTTTAGAAGATAATAGTTGTGAAAAGACTCCATTGTATGCTGGTTGTACTAAATATGCAACATTTTTAGCCATACTGAAGCGGTATAATTTGAAAGTTGTCCAAGGGTGGAGTGACGCTAGTTTTATAGAACTACTTGTTCTCTTGAATGACATGCTCCCATTTGATAATGAGCTCCTAAGTCGAACATACGATGCCAAAAAAATTCTATGCTCGATGGGTATGATTTCTGAAATAATACACACCTTCCCGAATGATTGTATATTGTTTCCCAATGACCACAAATCACTTAAAGATTTCCCATATTGTGGTGTCTCTCGATACAAGAAAGATAAATCCATTAATAAGAATGTTTTATGGTACTTTCCAATGATTCTAAGGTTTATGCGCCTATATGGAAGTGAGGAGACTGCATGAAAATTGACATGGCATGAAGATACAAGAATTAATGATGGGAAACTATGCCACCTAGTAGACACTCCTCATTGGAAGATAATTGAACATTAGTATCCTGAATTTGGAAACGATCCAAGAAACCTTCTTCTTGCGTTATCTACAGATGGAATGAATCCTTTTGGTTTTCAAAGCAGCAGTCACAGTACATGGCCAGTTATGTTGGTAAATTATAACTTAACACTTTGGTTATGAATGAAATGAAAATATATCATGTTATCAATGATCAAGACACTGGTACCACCTGGATACTTTTGTTTCCCAACATTTCTCCCAGACACAACCACATTGTCATAACACTCGGACATAGGAAACAGTCCTATCCGAAGATACCTTATCCACTATAAACAACAAACACGAACATAAGAATCCTCAATGATGCATAAACATTGAACTCGTCACTACCAACATCAACACAAGGGATGGGTATGGTAACATCAATGGTCCACCATGAAAATGACACCAACAAGGCACTACACTACCTTGGGAGTCCCAATCGGGACACCCTCAACCAAATCATATCCAAAAATCATGGCCCAAATATCTTGGACCCATCTCACCCCCATTATTCTAGGATCTTACAGTGACTCAAGCCCGACATAACTTGAGGTAACATCCAAATTATAACCACATCTCAGGAACTACCCCGGTCCGTAAATCGTGATCCAACTACCTCAATCTGTTTCCAGGCATTTGAAAGGACCAACCTAATCATAACCTTTATCTCAAGGTACTCAACTAGTCAAAATGTGAGATGAAAATTATTACCAAAACCAAAACACTTATACAGCACTCATCCAATCCCAACTAACTCATACAACAGCTCGCATCAGTGACTGACCACTTTCCATCCATGGTGCTCCCCAACATAAACTTAATATTTCCACCACCCTCTCCAGTTTTGAACATCCCCCATTACTAGAGTGTAGTTATCAAAACAATATTAACAAAAGGAGGCTTACATCCAACAATATTCTTCCCCTCTTACCCAACTAAGTCAATCTGTCTCGACTGACTCACTCCGTTGATGACCAACATCAACTGTTGGCATATGTCAGACTTCTACATTGACATGATGCATTATTACCTAAGTAAAATCCCATAATCTTCCCACACTTACCTAAGTCAATTCTTGAACTATGGTGGAACTTAACAACCATAGCATCCTCTGCTCCACAAACCGTTTTCGGCTCTACAACACCCACCAACGAATCGTTACAATCACTTGGATCACCTCTAAAACCAGGCCGAGTTTGAAGTTGTAACTCGAATCAATATACAACTAAATCTGTTTCCTAACTATCCATACCCAAGGAATCTAAACATTCCCTTAGAAAATTCTCATTGGCATCACCACATCCACTCCATGACTTCCTTCATTCATCAATGACTAACCTACCACTCCTTGCTTTAGGGGTATCATATCACCACATCCCACAATAAATTTCAACCAGTGTGACTCACGTTTCAATCAAATCTTGAACCTCAACCATGGATGTATTTTTTCATATTTTCCAGAACAACAAAACCCACATGACACGCCACCCATTCTCAACTTCTGAGAATGGAACCTATGGCATTCACTGACGCCCACTATATCCTGAGGACCTCACCCACAATATTTCAATTGTGTTCTCCCCACCACATGACTCCACAAGTTACAACCCAAGAGAGTAACCTCTATGGTGTCCCATATCCAACTAAAATACAATCAAGCAACTAGATGTATATCCAGATCCTTCTCAGTGTACCTGGGATAATGTCAAGATATTGGACATGGTCGTCACTAGAGAAAATCATGTTGAGAATTTGTCGATGAACACAACCATAGCTAAACATCACCACTTGCACCTCCAATTATAGGGACACCTTAACCATCTATAAGTATCTTGCTTCCTCTCCTTCCAATGTTCCATCCACACTCTAACACCACAACATGAATGGGATTTACATCCCAGACTCATCACCACTTCATGACTCCCTATCTTATGGTAATGTCCCAAAAATCCTATTGGACTCACTACCATTTCCACACTAAAGATGTTATGCCATGACCCTATTAATCTAAACAAAAACACATCGACCACCACACCATTTCATAACCCAACTGTTTCACATATAACTCGAGCTTCCCACTGTGATCATACAAAAATACGATAGGTGTTTATCCTGATACACCTTTTCATCCATCCCAATGACATCATGTCTTACCAACACATGCCCACATATAGAACTTTTCAAGACCTCAATGTATTTCACTTCCTATGACCACACACTGAACTCGACTCTAGATCACACAAGTCATATATCACTAGAGATAGGTCCAGCACCTACTCAATCTTCTAATCACGCCTCCTAGTTTGTGAACCTCACTAAACCTGAGGCATTCTCAACATTCACATCCAGTGAACCAACCATTAGTAAAATAAATCCCAACCACATGACCACCACCATATCTAAGTGTCACTTCTATACTAGAGGTGTCTATCCATTCTTTGGTCACTCTTATCTTGTTCGCCCAAAATCAACATATGTTCTTGCATCAACCACCATCAATTCCATATGGAAAGGCTCTTAATGACCTTGCCTCTTCCCAAAACTGACCATAAAACCAACCTCATGCATTCAAATATCTTCCCAAGAATGATACCAAATCATAACCATGCACTTTACAAAACTCAACGGCACCGACTGTGCATCAATACAACCTATAAATAAACCACTCATGCTTTGAATCATAAGGCACCTTTCACATTAGGACATCCTCCCTTGAGGCTACCCTGAATTCCCCAAAACTATCAAATCATTGTGAAAAAACTAGTTAAATGTACAAAATCATTATATTTTCCACTTATACATCCAATACAATCCCAAACTCGACAACACTCTCCGTTTTCCACTTCCAATGTCCAAACATTCACCTATTCCATACAAACCCAAAAGCACTTGCGACCCCAACTAATCCCCTTCCCAAGTAACCATGAAATTAAACTGATAAAAAATCCCTAAAATGGGTTAATGCCTAAAAAGGCCATTGTCTCTCTCTCTAAGTCAAACTCATGTCAAACCTCAAACAACTCGTTGTACACGGGTGACAACCCTACCCCCATTCTGAACACACTGCATCTATCACAACAAATGACCATTTACTCTAGGTCCCACACCATAGATACTCACACATGTACATTGACACCACGAGGAAAACACCCACTCTACTGTACAAACACAACTCGCAGGATTTAAACCCACATGGGTTACCACATTCATTTTATCATATGTTATTTCAAAACATCAAAATTAGAAGCTAACCAAAGACATGACAAGACACATTCCATTAATTGAAGCATCCAAACCATCATGGGATCAAAACTATGGCACTATAACTACACTAACCACCCACCCACAGGGTCAACAACCAACATAACGTTTACCCAACACAGGTATCCCTAAAAGTCCCATTACATCCCAATTCCATTCTTAAATAGACATTACCATTTAAATCCAAGGTTTCAAATTTCAAAAAATATTCTATATCAATCATGTCAAGGAAAAATCAACCGAAAAAATCCAAAAGAAGAAAATTACACCACCAACATATGAATCCTAAGTAACTATCAATCATAAGAAACATACAGATGACCTATAAATCCTATGTGCCTAGAACGATGCAAGAACTCACTCACCCTCTCTTCCCATTATGATCCAAGAGATAGAATATCATAATTTAATAACATCACATGAAAGTGTGCCACTCAAGTTACGAATAAAAATCTACCATAAAATCACAAACCGAATACCAGTTCCCACCCATGGAACATGGATTTTTTCACTCGTACATGGGGATGCAGGAACCCAAGCATGAGATCATTGCCAGACCCAAACAAGATCCTAGTCTCATGTCTACCATTCCCCGAATAGTAAGATAAAAACCCTCCCTCTAAAACCACATTGTAATGTCCCCATCTTGGCAGCCACTTTCTGGTGCCCTGAGTCGGGTTATCACATGACCTCAGGTGAACATTCCCATACACCAGAGGCTTCCAACTAGCAGTGCAAGTCCATGTATAATTGTTGGGTAAATATAACCTCTTGTCAAAGTAATGCCACAATAGATATAATAACCAACCTAATAAAATAAATGGACATCAATGGACAATTCCAACAAGTATCCAGGAAACACATGCTATATCAATTTGATGAATACACTACATGTCTAGCAATCATACAAACATAAACCAAAATTAAAACTAACAAAAGACCCAAAATATAGACCCATGACCTAGCCCAATATTGAACTCCCATACTCCAACCTGATATCCCATGCACAACCAAACACCAGGTCTGTGTCCTGAACCTCTATCAGAAAACAAGTACCATCTTATAGGGTACCTAATTGTCATGGTGGCCTAGGTAGGGTGCGAGTACAACTCTGTAGGCCACCACCAATGGTGTATAAAGAAATAACTAATCTATAAAACAATGTATGAAAGGAAACAAGTAAAATAAATAAAAAAGGAAACATAGAAATTATAAGTAATTATCTAACATCCATTTTATCTATTCTATTCTCTATGGTCAACCAATCAAAAAAACTAACCCAGGTCACACTGGAGGCCGAATCCAAGCCACAAGGGTTTAAACACACTATTAACCTCAATGGTTGTTTACTAATCCGAAACTAGAATGTACCCATTAGTTAACAATATTCACTTGATCATCCTTATAATTTGTCCCATAGGTTAGGCATTTCCATCATTTAAGCTACAGCCTAAGCCAATAAATTACCATGCATAAGGGAATATTCCATGTTCCATATCTCACTATGGATGAAAATTTCTCAAGGAAATACATCACACTTACCTTGGTGCCTTAGTCTAGGTAGTCTCATTAATGACATCACCCTTTCCTTGGAGCCTTAGTCCAGATAGTATCATCCAATAAAATTGTTAGGGGCCTAGAGAATCAGTCTAACACCCTAACTCATGCATTATAGGGGAGGGGTTTAGAAACTCTGTCCAAACCAACCCATGGGAGGATCCTTAGTCGATTATCCCACACCACCATGCCATGTGTGTGTACTTATTTATCCATTTGAAAAATATACCATATTAGAAGCCATACACGATCAATAAATATAACATTCATATCACATGACTATTCAACACGTGAATTAACATTAATCCTTAACCCATTAACATATTTACCAATTATATAGAATAACCCATTTAACCCATTTCCCTTTATCATTCCTTAACCGATTAAGTATATTCAACAATTCTAATACATTAGCACATTTTCATCAATTTCCATACACTAACCCATTTAACACATTTTTCAATTCACAAGAAATTACCTATTTAACATGTTCATTATTTCACATGCATTGACCCACATATTCCATTCATGTACAATTCATATGTCATTTAGAACAATCACTTTATTACATCTAACCCATATCATATTATGCCAAAAAAATTACTTATGTTATTTCATCAACAATGAACATTCATTTTTTAGTTCATTTCATAACCATGTTAACATGAAAACAATATCATCATGGTTCTATTTTACTATCTCATAGATAAATTCAACAAATATTGTACCAAGAGACCTTTAATACCCCATCATGGTATAAAAACAAAATCAAAAATACTTATTTGAAATCATTTGGAAGACAACCTTTAAAACACAAGTCTTCCCCTTTGAAAACTAAAACAGTCACCAAGTATTTTGTTTCCATTTATACCATCCAAAAAAACAATTAAAACATTTAAACCAAAAGGGAACCTCTACCTCATTTCAAAAATAATTTTAATTTTCTTAAGAAAACCCCTTTTTAAATTAGTTTAAGTTATAGAAATCCATTCCAAGCATTACTCACTTTAAAACATCATTTTCCTTCAATAAATCTATAATCAGGTCAAGGCCCCAAAACAATACATTAAAACCATTTAACACCTCCGTGGAATTTACAAAACCTGGCCTATAATAATTTCAATTAACCCATTAACCTTACCCACATAACCAATTTCACTTTTACAACCCATTCACTCTCATAATTCCTCCATCTCAATGTTTACAAATTATTTTCACCATTTATAAGGGTCTGACTTACCCCATGGGTATCCCTAGGTTTTTTTCTCACTCACTAACAGACCCAATGGGGTTTGTGAGGGGTTTCACACCTCAATGTAAGGCCCAAATCACCTTCTTTAACTCAAGACATTAAAACTCTACATGACAACATAATAGCACAACTACATACACATATATCTCATCAAGACAATGAGAAATGGCCATAAGACCACCTACCTCATGTGCATTGACAAATAATTGATTAACCTACAACCATGATTTGAACTCAAACAACTATAAAATCCCAAACTTAGAATCTATTTGAAAAGTGACGTTTTTGGGTCTTTAGAAGTAGAGAAGAGATTCAGCAATCCCTAATCTAGAAAATATAGCAAGGAAGACTGTTAGACTATCCTGGAGGTTTGAATAACACGAGAAAACACTCCAAATGTATATGAATCGATGGAGAATCAACCATGGAGGAGGAGGTTCTTCTGGTTCATCCCCCATACTATAGGCACTACTACAAAAATGGGGAAGGGAAGCACCACCTTATATCAGCACTAAGAAAAACCGCTGATAAAGAAATCATGTATCAGAGCTAAAATTTTAGCGCTGATAAAGAATTCCTTTATCAGCGCTAAAATTTTAGCACTAATACAGGGTAACCTTTATCATCTCTAAGAAAGAACGAATAAAAAGACCCTTTATCAGTGCTAGAAAAGCGCTGATAAAGAATCCTTGTATCAGCGCTAAAATTTTAGCACTGATACAGGATGGATTTATCAGCGCTTTTTTAGCGCTGATAAAGAGGACCATTATTAGTGCTAAAACAAGCACTAATAAAGGATACCTTTACCCACGCTAAAATTTTATCACTGATAAAGGTAGTATTTATCAGTGCTTTGTTAGTCCTGATAAAACCTTAGTCCATTTTTTAAAAAAGTCGGTCGCACAGTACCCTCGTTTTATCACGACCTAAAGCTCTCGCGGTACTGGAACCCTGCGACTCCCCTCCATCACCCGATGAGTTCACGTTGTCAGACCTCCGCTGCCTTCATGCTTCTTGTTTCTAGACCTCTGTCACCCTCGAGCATCTCTTTTCCAGACCTCCGCCGCCTGCAACGCCCTCGAGCTTCGTTGCCGGACCTCCACTGACCGTTGTGCTTCGCCTTGCCGGACCTCCCTTTAAGGCATGTTTTCCAATTTATTTTTTAATATTGATCTCTTATCCCATCACACATAACCATATGTTGATTTGGAATGATAGATTTAATGGATATTTGAGTATTTTATAGTATTGGGTGGATGTTTTAGTTACCGCATGGTTGGTTAAATGATAGAGAGAAAGAAAGGTGGAATGGTTTCCCTCGTGAGAGGTTAAATGAAGCTTACTTCCTCAAAATCATAATCTTCTTCCTTCTCTGTGAGTGAATCTTCACTTTCTTCTTCAATTTCCATGTAATCATATCCATTTTTCAAAATAGAGATGGCATTGAAATATACAACATTGTATAATTTTTGGGAAGCATTGACCAGGTTGAACACTACCTATTATTCTAAAACATAGAAGATTAGACATCCCTGATTCACATCTATCAAGGAATTTCCTATTTATAGGAATGTACTTCCAAGTATAATGGTGATTACACCTTCTTATTCTATTTCCATAACTAGGAATTAGGCTAGAAAGATAAATTTTTCGACTTTAACAAAAACAATATAATGAATACCCATGGGATACTTCACTGATCGGTCGAAATGTTTCATTACTATTCTAGTGGTTTTGAGTTCTTGGAGTACTAACTTATATAAAATAATCATTGACATTATGTTAATGATGGCTCTATGATTCCATAAACCTCTGCAAAACATGCAGTTCCAATTGCACATGGATTTGAAAAACATTCTAGATCACTCATATTTGGTGGGATTTTATAGTCCTCAACAAGTGTGCATTATTAATTTAATGATATGATCCCATGATATTATATTTTTCTTTATTTGGATAGTGGATCTGTAAGAAATTTTGGAAACATTGAAATCTAAGTAATGTATTTGGAAAATGGTATGTTGAGGTGTAGTGGATTAAAAAACTCTAGGAACTTAATGTATTATGGCTCTTGTTGGCCATTTATCTATCCTTTAGGTAAAATAAGAGGTGGATTTTATTATAGTGAGAAAACATAAACTATTTCCTATGGTTGCTCAATACTTTGGTCACTTTTAGTTGGTGATATTCTTTAAGAGGTTGCTGGTGTAGTCTTATCAAATTTTCATTCTTAGGCAAGTTATTTCCTAGGATCTTCATGTTTCCTTTCTTCTCTTCCGCTTGATTTTTAGAAGTTCAATACCTTATCACATATATGTACTAGTACCTTGTCTTCTTCCCTAGGGTACATATCAGTATTACTAGGTATGGTACCTGGTAATATATCATATAATTTTTTTTATATTTAACACATTTAATCATTATGATTTCGTAAAATAGATATTTGTGTTTTTATTTTTGTTTCCTCAATAGTAATTCTATGATCTACCTTTTGAATAAAGGTAGCCAGGAGGATCTCTATGTTACATTGGGGAGGAGGTTATTATTGAGGTCTTGGATGGGTAGGTATAAATTACTGCTAAGATCTTTGTGGGAAGGGTTTTTTGGCATTTTTTTCTCAGGTCTGTGTACTATATTCATTGGTGGATACCTTGGTTGTCCTTGATACTGAAATGGGGCTTGAACACTTCATTGTTGAACATATCTTGGATTTTTCTAAGGTTTATACTAAGCATTACACTAATGTTAGAGCTACAGAAGCTATTGAAAAGGTGGTTTATGTTGATTATAATTGATATAATTAAAATATCGGTCTTGTGACTACTCAACTCATGCTTTGTAGTCTTAGTATAGATGTGGGACACCACACATCTTACATGATTTTATCTCTATTACAGTGTTGGAGGGGGTTGTACAAATAACATCTGGATTGATTCTAGCATCATTGTGAGTGCTTAAATTTCTACTTCTAATATGGTGTTCTCATCCACATGGTCGATACTATGCTGATGTGTTCCACGATCTCATTGAACATGCTTTCATTGTGCGAAACATCATCAAGAATTTTTCTCCTCACTATTGGGCTATTAAACATTAATCCTCCATCAGTTGTAGCATCGAATATAATTTGTGCATCTGGATGATTTCCATGGTAAAACATCTACATCTAGACCTAAATGCCTAAACCATGGTCTAGACACTGAATTATCAACTCCTGGAATCGATCCCACGCTAACCAAGTAGATTCCCCGTCTGTCTGATCAATGTTATGAATTTCATTCTAAGGCTTCCAAGTCCAGATAAGTGAAAGGTATTTATCTGAGAACTTCTTGTAAAGGTCATACCATGTCATGATTTACATATAAGTTTTCCTTTTTAGCCAGTACATAGGTCGATCTTCTAGGAAGAATGGGAAGATACATAGTCTGATTGGAGAAAACTGAATTGAACCATGTTCCAGATCATATGAATGAGTCTAGGTTTTATTTCAAATGTATGATCTTGAATCAGGGGACACACTATTATCATGGTTTCACTATGGATTGATGGCAAGACATAATCAATGATTTTCCATTATGAAGGCATTGGGTGCTCTCCAAGATTAATTTGATGATGTTTCAGAGGGTTTGATCAAACATTATGATGTTTTTTGACTATTGGTAACTATCAACATGTGGAAATATACCTTTTAATATCGATATCAAAGGAAAAAAGGATCATTTGTATCAATGTTCCTCAAAATAGTTGATGAACCTTGGCACATACATTGTACATCAAGAAAAATGGACGCAAGGGTGTCTCGAATGAAAAGAAGAGAAAGGAGGTTTGAGGCATGATTCAACAGCATATTTTTGTTTGAAATTTGAATTTAGTGGTGTTTTATAGGGTATTATTTATAATTTCACATACTAGTATTGGTGGAAAGATTGATTTTCTCATCATCAATGGCGATCAATGAGTTTACACTATCAGAGTGAAGTTTATGAAAAATTTATGGTCCTTCACACTTGGATTCCAGTTTCACTAGATTCCTCCTAGGTATGATCGATTCCCTTAGATCCAACACCATGTCACCATAAAGTAAGGAATGAAGGATAACCTTTTTCTTTAAGGACAACACCACCCGGTTCTGATGCATTACTTGGTCATCCAATGCTTGAACCCTATTTTCTTCAAGGGGTTCCCCCCTTCTTTCCTTCATGCTATCTAAGTGACTTTGTCTTGCAGTGCACTTGTATAGCATGATGACCAGACCACAAAGCTTTCTAGACTTACCACCCCTACCTCCATCTCTTTCCTTCTCCCTCGCTGAGGTTACTGACTACTTCTCTGTAGTGGCCAGGCCCCTTCCTAGCAGTGTTTGTTCTGTCTCCCATGGCTCTGAGCCTGTCATACAGCTCCAAATACATATTGATCCAGAGAGAACTTCTTCACCAGCCCCCAAGTTTCATTACCCATCCTTCCCCTACCCCTTTGGATCCTCATTTCCCACTCATATGAATCTTACCAACCAGAAGGGATTATGAACATGTTCAAAATGAAGGGACCTCAATGAGAGATCATCCACCCACTTCAATTAGGTGACTAGCTCTAGATCCAATGCCAGAGCCCTGTCCTACCCATCATTATTATCTTTATATGTAATGCTCATGGTCTTAGTGCCCATGTTAAATCAGACTTCCTCACTATAGAAATCAAAAATCATAATGTCATTGTTGTAGTTGTCAAATAACACAAAATCCTCTATAATAATCATAGAATTCTCCTGAAAGATTAAGTTTCATGGATTTCTACACTTTGACCCCTCCAACAGACACAAATGGGTATTTTGGAACAATAATTATGTTGTTGAGACTGTAAAAGATTGTAATCAATTC
The DNA here is from genome assembly GCA_963277665.1 of Viscum album. Taxonomy (NCBI): domain Eukaryota; kingdom Viridiplantae; phylum Streptophyta; class Magnoliopsida; order Santalales; family Viscaceae; genus Viscum; species Viscum album. Next base: position 89,584,512 of record OY728142.1, read on the forward strand.
ATCACTACCAAGTTGTCCAACGGTGACACCTCCTTTCTTATGACTTTTGTTTTTGGAAGCTATGACCCTCTTCAAATGGAATCTCTATGGAGTGAACAAAATACCTTCGATCCCAGTCACCATCCATTGTTTGTTGGGGGTGACTTTAATGTCATTTTCAAACCAAAGTAAAGGAAAGGTAGAAGCCCATTCCAGAGGAAGGCCATCATGGAGTTTGTTCAGTTCATGGCTGGGAAGGGCCTCATTGATCTCAGCTTCTCAGGTGACAGTTTCACCTGGTGCAACAACTGCAGGGGCCATCACCACTTGTGGATTATATTGGATAGGTGTATAGCCAACATAAAAGACACTAACCTATTCTCAAATACCATGTTTTTCTATCTTGCTTGAGGTATTTTGATTCACTCCCCACTCTTGGTTTCCATTTCTTCTTGGAATGATCTTCAAGAATGGTTTCACTTTCACCAGCAGTGGGTTAACATCCTAGGGTACCAGGACATGGTTTTTGAAATATGGAATGAACCCTTGTAGAAGTATCAGGCCACCTTCATCCTCAGTGACCTGACCTCGAGCCCCGATAGGTGCGTGTTCACCCCTTCCTCCTCAGGAACCTTCACCACCTGGGACTACTGTCGCATATGGGATCCTTCAGAGTATCCTGATAGATGGAATGATACCTTTGGTTTATTGGATTTTTAACACCAGTTTGAGATTTATGTGTGACTATATACTTATTATATTTTCTTATTATTTCTTACAAACCACCACTTGAGTCGAGTAACCTGATTGAAATCCATATTGGTACTTTGGTTCTGATGTGGATATGGTTTTTTATGAGTTTGTGACATGTGTATGTGTAGATATATGGGTATTTAGGCATGATGATATTGAATGTAGGGAAGATACATACGAGTGGTAGATGTATCATTCTTTATAATTCTTGTGTTTGGTCTGGGGTGATTTGAGGAAACTATAATGAATCTAAAGTAATTATATTTAAGGAAGATGGATAAATACTAATGTTTAGGCCCTATTAATCTATATTTTTATAAGGAAGTGGTTCTCTTCTACTATATTTGGAAGTCTTGTTTTGTGTACCTGAAAAATAAATACTAATATTTGATATTAAAATAGGATGAAGATAAATAAAGATTGGATGGATGCTAATCGTTTGACAATAGAGTACGAGAACGGAGTGAAAGAGTTCATCAAGTTTGTCAAGGATCACACAAAGTATCATTCTGAAATCCTTTGTCCGTGTTTAAGTTGTTGTTATTCTAGAATACTTACTCCAGAGTATTTGGAAGAAAATTTGATATGTCATGGAATAGATTAGAGTTATAAATGTTGGAATAAACATAGAGAAAAGGTGAATGTAGCTACTGGTTGGGATAAAACTGCATTTTATGGATCATAAGATATGAATACAAATATGGATAATAAAGAAGACCATATATAGGATTTGATTATAGATGTCAATGATGATGAAGATCATATTGATGAAATGACAAAGACAATTGAAGATGAACTCCATGATTTCCCAAAATTGTCTGAGAAGTTAAAGAGTTGTGCAAAGACGTCATTGTATGCTGGTTGAACTAAGTATACAACATTGTCAGTTGTACTGAAGTTGTATAAATTGAAAGCAAGAAATAGATGGAGTGATGTCATATTTACAGAACTACTTGCTCTCTTGAATGACATGCTCCCGGAAGATAATGAGTTCCCAAGGCGGACATATGAAGCTAGACTAATGCTACGCTCAATGGGTATGATTTCTGAAAGAATACATGCCTGCCCGAAAGACTGTATATTGTTTCTCAAGGAGAACAAATCACTTATAGAATGCCCAAAGTATGGTGCTTCTCAATACAAGAAAGATAAATCCATTCCTACGAAAGTTTTATGGTAATTTCCAATCATTCCAAGGTTTAGGCATCTATATGGAAGTGAAGAAACTACAAGACAATTGTCGTGGAATGCATATAAAAGAAATAAAGATGGGAAATTATGTCATCCGGCTGACTCTCCTCAATGGAAGAAAATTCATCATGAGTATCCTGAATTTGGAAAAGAGTCGAGAAACCTTCATCTTGCATTATCTACAGATGGAGTTAATCCTTTTGGTTTTTAAACCAGTACTCATAGTACATGGCCTGTTATGTTGGTAAATTATAAATTGCCACCCTGGTTATGCATGAAGTAGAAATTCATCATGTTATCTATTCTTATATCAGGACCAAAACAACCAGGTAACTATAATGATGTTTATCTGGCTCCTTTGATCGAGGATTTTAAGTTATTGTGGGATTCATGTGTTGTGTTTTATGATGCTTATAAAAGTGAATACTTCACGTTGAGAGCGATATTGTATGGGACAATAAATGATTTCCCTGCTTATGGAAATTTGTTAGGCTATAGCATTAAAGGAACTGAAGGGTGTCCTGTGTGAGAAGAATATACATAATCAATTAGGTTGAAACATTCATCGAAATTTGTATTTCTAGGACATCATAGATTTCTACAACATTGGAAAAAGTACTGATCTTGGAAGACATCATTCAATAGAAGTTCAGAACAACGCACAACACCGTCTACACTGATAGGTGATCAGATGTTTGAGAAAGTAAAAGATCTCAGCACTGTTTTTGGTAAACCATTTTCGAAAAAACTTACAAAATCGGTTGGAAAAAGTGATCAGTTTTTTTTTGAATTACCATACTGGAATTGTTTGTACATCAGACATTTTCTTGATGTGATGCATGTGGAAAAAAAAGTATGTGACGGTGTTATCGTAATGTTGCTAAATTCCCCTGGCAAAAAAAGATGGAATTAAGGCTAGTTTGGACATGGTTGACATGGGAATACGAGAAGAGTTGGCTTCTGTGAAAGGTGAAAATCGAATGTTTCTTCCTCCAGCTGCTTATACTCTTTCTTGGGAGGAGAGATATCAGTTTTGCAACTTCTTCAATGATGTAAAGGTTCCATATTGTTATTCATCAAATATCAATAACATTGTTTCAATGAATGATTTGAAGTTAAAAGTTTTGAAATCACATGATTTCCATGTTTTGATGTAAGATCTAATTCCTATATCTTTACATTGCATTTTTTCCAAGAATGTTTGTCATATATTAACCAAACTTTTTTTCTTTTTCAATGCAATTTGTAGAAAAGTTTTATACCCAGCAAAATTTCCAACTATGGAAAAAAGAAATTGACATCATATTATGTGAATTATAAATGTTCTTCCCACCAACATTCTTTGATATGATGGTTCATTTGATGATTCACTTGGTGATAGAGATTAAACTTTGTGGTCCTGTGCACTATAGATGGATGTATCATGTTGAACGGTATATGAAGATTTTGAAAGGGTATGTCAAAAATCGATGTTATCCAGAGGGTTGTATAGTGGAGTGATATATGGTTGAGGAAGCCATTGAATTTTGTAACGAATACCTATCTGATGTGGAAAGCATTGGTCTCCCGAAATCTCATCACACTGGATGCATTGAGGGTGAGGGAATTTCTGGAAGAGAAGTTGTGACAATCAGTATTACAGATCGGGATTAGGCCTATCTTTATGTTTTGCATAATAGTTGGGAGGTTTCTCTATATATTGAAACTCATAAAGAAATTATTAGGTATTTGAATCCATCAAGGAAAAAAATGGTCATCAAATACAAATAATCACCAATTTATAGGATGGTTTCAGGACCATATTTTTAAGAAGTTGGATGAAAATCCGAATTCAATTTCAGAATGACTATGATGGCTAACCGTTGGACCAAGTGTGTATGTATTATCTTATAGTGGTTATGTAATTAATGGTTATACATTCTATACATATGAACATGATGAAGATAGTACCATGAAAAATAGTGGAATTACACTAGTGGCTGAAGCGATGCATGTTTCAGGTAGTAAGGATAGAAATCCAATTTATGAAAATATGTCATACTTTGGCATTATCAAACTAATATGGGAGTTGGATTATACGACATTCCAATTGCCAATTTTCCAATGAAAATGGTTTGATAACAACAGTGGTGTTAAAATAGATGAATAGGGATTTGTGAAAGTTGATTTTAGTAAAGAAGGGTACAAAGACGAACAATTTATAATGGCATCACAAGCGGTACAAGTTTTTTATGTTCCAGATCCCGCAAACAGAAAGTGGTCGATTGTTCTATTATCGTCCAAAACTACTGAAGGTTCTGATGAAAATTCATTTGAGGACAATCCTTTCAGTGGTATGTCACAATCATTTCATAGCAGTCCCAATGTAGATGATGTTTTGCATGTTAGAGGAGACCACAATGAAGGGATTTGGATAATCGATAGAGGTGTCAGATCCCTTCAACCTTTGAAAAAAAGAAAGAGAGTTCAATAAATAGGTTATATTTTGTTTGTAATATAGATCTTGTTATCTCATGTTATTATCTTATCATTACTGAATTTATGTAATTTAAATTAATTGTTCACCCACTTTTTTAGATAATTAATTTTGCGCATTCTGGTGCTCCTAACCTTGAGGCTGAACAAGTCTCTCAAGCTTCTGGTACTGCGGTTGCTGCTGCTCCTTCTGCTCATACAGCTCATGCTGCTCCTGCTGCTGCTCCTGCTGCGGCTCCTGTTGCTCCTGCTGCTCCTCCTGTTGTGGCTCCTACTGCTCCTACTACTCCTGCTACGGCTGCTGCTGCTCTTGCTGTTGTGACTCCTGTTGCTCCTAGTGTTGAGGTCCAACAACCATCAGCACATGCCGTTGATACCATTTCATATGAACATATAGATGATGATGATAATGATGAAATGGTTGGGAATGAAGGACTGACGTTGCAGAAAACACAGGTGCGTCGTAGTTTGATGGTGTTAGCCAAAGTTCTTAAGGTGAAAATAAAATGCATCAAATTTGAAGTCGGATGGAATGCACGAGGCCAACATGTGAATCCCAACAAGGATATGTTTAGTAGCTACATTGGAGTTGTAACTTGGAAACGCGTTCCGATTGACATAGATTCATGGCACCATGTTGTGTCCGGGATGAAGGATGTGATCTAGGAAAAAATTACAGTAACATTATTAATTTATTTCTTTAATTTCTAGCAAATAAAATAATGAAACAATGTCTTACTCTTCCTAGTCTCTTGAAGAGTACATTTATAGTAGATGATTCACACAAGGATTATGTACTAAGACTTGTAGGAAGGATTCATCGAGGTTTTCACACTATTTTAACAAGATGTCACCTGAAAGATTCAAAAGGTAAAATAAACCCGCACCCACCAATTGTCTACGCTCACCTGATATCCCAAGTAGCATGGGATGCATTTATTGGCCACCGTGGGGATAAGAAGTTTTAGGTACATTGTGGGTGATAATACGTTGTTAGAGGATACCTGTATTCATCACTTTGATTGTCAATATTTCATTTATGAAATAGAAACTCTGTACTGAAAATGAGGAGTGTGCATCAAAACCAGCATACCCCTATCGTAAAACAAGGATGGGGTACGCTTCATTAGAAAACAAAATGGTACGTATTTTAAATTTATAGTAATATTGTTAGGTGCCAATAAACAACATCATAATTATCTTTCTATGTTTATATGTAGATTGATGAGTCTAAAACCAAATACACTTCCATCCCACGTCATGTGCTATGGAGGGAGGCACGTGTGAATAAGGAAGGGAAGTTAGTAGATGAGAAAACACAAAAAGTGTGGGAAATATGTGTAAGTATGACATGATGATAAAAAGATTTGTTTTAAATTGCTATTATATAAAAATAATTAGTTATTTTTCTATATCTGACAGTCACAGGAATCAGCTACTCATGTAGCAGATATACACCTATTATCGATGGCTTTGAAGCAGCCAGAAAAATACGGTCGTGTCAAAGGTACAGGGTTTGGGGTGACACCCCGTGTATATTTTGAGAAGAAGAAAAAAATGGATGATACAGATGAAAAATTGGAACAAATGAGCGAAAAAATAGCAACCCTTGAAGAACTATTGCAATGGCAGGTAGAGTTGCTAGCACTTTTATGGGTGGGAAGCAAAGGGAAGACACAAGTCAGGAACAACTAGCGCATGAACATCCTGCCCCACCCCCCACCATCTTTGAGGTGATCCATTCCCCTCAAAGAACTATCTTAGTCGTGGTAATCAATATTCTAATAATTTTTCCCATGAAATGTGAATCAGACAAACTTTGATAATATTTTTGTACTAATATTCTACAGGGTGATAATGATTGTGATTTATATCTGTCAACACCCACCTATCACCTTGTAGTGAGGGCTATAGTGTTCAATATCCCAGATTCCACACTGCATAATAGACCACATCTGAAAGATCATCTGAATGTGATGATTACTGTAGCTCATGAGCCAAATGCAGAGCTACCTATTCCACTTATTGACGATAATATTCATATGGTCGAAAAGGATATTGGGACATTCATTTCATGGTCGTCACAACTTGTAAGAGTACATGCATAAAAATAGGTATTTATTTCCTTTTTTTCAAGCTAAACCTTTAAGAATTAATGAAAAAAGGGTTTGAACCAATGATTGTTTTTATAGATGGAGAAAGGGAAGGGGGTGACAAACGTAGGCTCAAAACCATCTAAAGGATCGACCAACCGATCCCAAGGAGCTACTGAAAGCACAATAACACCACCTGTTCTCTATCCACATTTACTATCATTGAAGACTCATGTGGATACGAAGCTAAAAGATGGTAATAGTCATATAGTGGTTTTCGAAGAGAATATATACGGAGAGAAAAGTCAAGATTTCGTTGTTGCTGAAAATAAAAATGAGATCCTTGAAAACGGTTGGCTAGGCATCACAGTTGTAAATGTATATATGAGGTATGTTTCTATGAATTGATTTTCTAAAATCTGATCTAATGTGAAAATTATGACTAAATGCATTTTATATTGTTGACAGACGCATTTATGAAAAACAGTTGAAGGAATTTTCCCATGAGCCTAGATTTGGACTCGTTAGTCCTCATACCACATCAACATACCTAACAAAATTAGAGCCATCAAAAAGGGATGCAATAGTGAAAATCTTGCTGAAAACATTTGAAAACAAGATTACAGATGACAGACTCTTCCTAATACCAACCATGCAGGGGAAAACTCTATGATTAAAGCATATTAATTATATTTTCACTTCTTTTATTACTTATTCCTTTTGGTATTTTTAGGAAACATTGGTTTCTAATTGCGGTGAACTTAGATACTCCAAAGATTTATTTTCTAGATTCAAAGTAAGGATATCCATCAAACCGACCACACATGATGGAGTTTGTGAATCTGTAAGACACTACATCTTATGTTTTAGGTCTAAACATCAAGTAATACAATTTATATTATCTTTTACTGAGGATTCTGTTATGATAGGGCGGCGTATCATTATCGTCTAAAAAAAGTAATGAGGACAGGGGCTAAGAATAAGGAGGCGAGCACGTACTACATCTGGAAAAATATCAGGGTATATATAATAAAATTTCACTATCCAAACATATCTCAACACAAGTTACTTATTCTCCTAATGATCAATTTTTTTTTGCAGTGTCCAAAACAAACAAACAATAATGATTTCGGTTATTGTGTTTGTAAATTTATGAAGGAGATCGTTTTTCATCAAAAAACTTACATTCTTAAAGAGGTATTTTCAAAAACAACTACTAGTTCATTTAATTAATTTATTAATTCTTTATTTTTATATTTTACAGTACTACTCTGACTCCCAAAAAGCCTCATACTCACAAATCGATATATATGTGTTCAGAAACGAGTGGGATGCATAACTGATGGCAGATTGTACACAAATACAATGAAGATCTGACTTGGGGACATGTACAATTCGTGGTCATTTTTGAGAGGGGTTAAAGGGATCAAAAGATCAAACATTGTTGTATATAATTGTTCGTAGGAAAATTTTAATTGTTATTAAATAAAACATCCTATCTCCAATGAGTAATTTTCCCATTTTAACAGATGATATGCACCAGGAACCTACAAGAATGTTGAACCACTCAAAGGGTCTATATTTTGTTTAAAATAAACACAATTTTAAGTGAAAACAACAACTAACCAATGAAAATCCGACCAAACGCAGTCGGATTGTATTTATATTTTATAAGAATGATCCACGGGTCCTTTGGGATGTGTATGTGTCAACCCCGCCTCAATCCAAGGCACGGTGTGGCTGGTACCACTCAAAGGGTCTCTATTTTGTTTAAAATGGACACAATTTTAAGTGAAAACAACAACTAACCTACGGAAATCCAACCAAAACCATTTTTATTGTGTCGATACTTTATGATAACGATCCATGGGTCCTTGTTGATGTGTACAAGTCAACCTCGCCTCAATCTGAGGCACGGTGTGGACGGTACCACTCAAAGGGTCTCTATTTTGTTTAAAATATATACAATTTTAAGTGAAAACAACAACTAACCTAAGGAAATCCAACCAAACCCATTTGGATTGTGTAGATACTTTAGGAAAACGATCCACAAGTCCTTTGTGATGTTTACAATTCATCCCTGCCTCAATCTGAGGCACGGTGTGGCCGGTACCACTCAAAGGGTCTCTCTTTTGTTTAAAATGGACACAATTTTAAGTGAAAACAACAACTGACCTACGGAAATCTGACCAAACACATTTGGATTCAAGGTTCCTTTGTGATGTGTAAGAGTCATCTCCGCCTCAGTCTGAGGCATGGTGTGGCCGGTAGCACTCAAAGGGTCTTTCTTTGGTTTAAAATGGACACAATTTTAAGTGAAAACAACAACTAACCTACGAAAATCCAACCAAATGCATTCAGATTGTGTTGATATTTTATAAGAATGATAAATGGGTCCTTGGTGATGTGTAAGAGTCATCCTCGCCTCAATATGAGGCATGGTGTGGCCGATAGCACTCAAAGAGTCTATTTTTGGTTTAAAATGGACACAATTTTAAGTGAAAACAACAACTGACCTACGGAAATCTGATCAATGCATTTGTATTGTGTTTATATTTTATAAGAACGATACATGGGTACTTTTTGATGTGTAAAAGTAATCCCTGCCTCAATCTGAGGCATGGTGTGGCCGGTAGCACTCAAAGAGTCTCTCTTTGGTTTAAAATGGACACAATTTTAAGTGAAAACAACAACTGACCTACGGAAATCCGACCAAACGCATTCGGATTGACATGATATTTTATAAGAACAATCCAAGGGTCCTTGTTGACGTGTATGAGTCATCCATGCCTCAATCTGAGGCACGGTGTGGCCGGTAGAACTCAAAGGGTCTCTATTTTGTTTAAAATGGACACAATCTTAAGTGAAAACAACAACTGACCTACGGAAATCTAACCAAACCCATTAGAATTGTCTTGATCATTTATAATAACGAACCACGAGTCCTTTGTGATGTGTATGAGTCAACCCTGACTCAATCCGAGGCACGGTGTAGTCGGTAGCACTCAAAGAGTCTCTCTTTGGTTTAAAATGGACACAATTTTAAGTGAAAAAAACAACTAATCTACAGAAATTCAACCAAACACATTCGGATTGTATTTATCCTTTAGGAGAACTATTAAAGGATCCTTGGAGACATGTAAGATTCATCCCTGCCTCAATCTGAGGCACGGTGTGGCCGGTAGCACTCAAAGGGTCTCTGTTTTGTTTAAAATGGATAGAATTTTAAGTGAAAACAACAACTGACCTACAGAAATCTGACCAAAGCCATTCGCATTGTGTTGATCCTTTATTAGAATGATCAAATGGTCCTTAGTAACATGTAAGAGTCAACTCTGTCTCAATCCGAGACACGGTGTGGCCGGTACCACTCAAAGGGTCTCTATTTTGTTTAAAATGGACACAATTTTAAGTGAAAACAACAACTCACCTACGGAAATCTAAACAAACACATTCAGATTGTGTTGATACTTTAGGATAACTATCCACGGGTCCTTGGTGACGTGTACGAGAAAACACCACCTCAATATGAGGCATGTTGAGGCCGGTACCACTCAAAGTGTCTCTATTTTGTTTAAAATGGACACAATTTTAAGTGAAAACAACAACTGACCTACGGAAATCCAACCAAACCCATTAAGATTGTGTTGATCCTTTAGGAGAACAATTCACGAGTCCTTTTTGATGTGTAAGAGTCGTCCCTGCCTCAATAGGAGGCACGGTGTGTCCAGTAGAACTCATATGGTCTCTCTTTGGATTAAAATGGACATAATTTTAAGTGAAAACAACAACTAACCTACGGAAATCTAACCAAACGCATTATTATTATGTTGATATTTTATAATAACGATCCATGGGTCCTTGGTGATTTTTATCAGTCATACCCACCTAAATTTGAGGAATAGTGTGGCCGGTAGCACTGAAAGAGTCTCTCTTTGGTTTAAAATGGACACAATTTTAAGTGAAAACAACAACTGAACTACAGAAATCTGACCAAACGCATTCGTATTGTGTTGATATTTTATAAGAACGATCCAAGGGTCCTTGTTGATGTGTAAGAGTCATCCCCGCCTCAATACGAGGCACGGTGTGGCTGGTATCACTCAAAGGGTCCCTCTTTGGTTTAAAATGGACACAATTTTAAGAGAAAACAACAACTGACCTACAGAAATCCAACCAAACGCATTCGGATTGCCTTGATCTTTTATAGGAACGACAAAAGGGTCATTGGTGATGTGTACGAGTCATCACTGCCTCAATCCAAGGCACGGTGTGGCCGGTATCACTCAAAGGGTCTCTATTTTGTTTAAAATGGACACAATTTTAAGTGAAAACAACAACTGACCTACAGAAATCCGACCAAACCCATTTGGATTGTCTTGATATTTTATAAGAACTATCCACGAGTCCTTTTCAATGTGTATGAGTCAACCCTACCTCAATCCGAGGCACGTTATGGCCGGTAGCACTCAAAGAGTCTCTCTTTGGTTTAAAATGGACACAATTTTAAGTGAAAACAACAACTGACCTACAGAAATTCAACCAAACGCATTCAGATCGCCATGATCATTTATAAGAAAGATCCAAGGGTCCATGGTGACGTGTAAAAGTCAACCCCGCCTCAATCTGAGGAACGGTGTGGCCGGTACCACTCAAAGGGTCTCTATTTTGTTTAAAATGGACACAATTTTAAGTGAAAACAACAACTGACCTACAGAAATCTGACCAAACCCATTCAGATTGTGTTGATACTTTAGGATAACTATCCAAGGGTCCTTGGTGACGTGTATGAGTCAACCCTGCCTCAATCCGAATCATGGTGTGGCTGGTACCACTAAAAGGGTCTCTATTTTGTTTAAAATGGACACAATTTTAAGCGAAAACAATAACTGATCTACCAAAATCCGACAAATCCAATTAGGATTGAGTTGATCCTTTAGGATAACAATCCACGGGTCCTTGTTGACATGTTAGAGTCAACCCCGCCTCAATCAGAGTCACAGTGTGGCCGGTACCACTCAAAGGGTCTCTATTTGTTTAAAATGGACACAATTTTAAGTGAAAAAAACAACATACCTAAGGAAATCTGACCAAACCCATTCGGATTGTGTTGATCATTTAGGATAACGATCCAAGGGTCCTTGGTGATATTTAATAGTCATCCCCATTGTAACACCCAGAGATTTTATGAAAAATATTCTTTTTAATTTCAGTAATGTCTTGTGTTGTACGCTACACCAAAAGGAGCTTGCACAACACGCATCCTTGACTTGCCTTTCATTACACGCAATCGCGACCTTCCTTGATAGCGTATGTAGTACGCAATACTGAGTTTCACTAAACAACGATATGCTATTAAAATATTATTAAAACTAGCTGTTATGAATAGTAATAACCACTTTTTGAAATTTTGTAAATTTTATTTTTCAAAATGGACTTCATTTTTGGATTCGGAATATCGAAATTAGCGTAGGGTGAAATTTTGGTAATTTTCGAATAACTTTCATATTTTGATGAATAGTGGAAATTACTAAATTTTAATTAAAAACAACTTTTTCAATCGAAATAATTAATAGTGATAAATTATTAATTTTAGTAGTTTTAAAGTATATTTAGAATATATTTTTACAATTTAATACAATGATGGTCATTGGATGTAATTTCACATTTAAACCAGTTATAAACAAGTTTCAATCTTTTGATAGTTATTATCTCTTAAAAACACGCTATTTGTTTTGACGACGAGAATTAATTTTTAAATTAGATAATGCAACTGATATGTTTTGAATTTGGTAAAATAGACATCATTTTTGAGTTCATAATATCAAATATAGCTTAGGGCTAATTTTTGGTATTTTTCTGAAAACTTTCAATTTTTGATGAATAGTGAAACCACTAAGTGGTAGTTAAAAAAACTGAATTTTTCATAAAACATAATTTTACCGCTTCTGTGAGTGGAATTTCAAAAATCCAAGAGACACGGTTGATGTCAGTAAGTAAAATGTGGTTCAATGAGATGAAAATAATTTTTTGGTGAATAGTAACTTTTTCCTTTTTTTCCACGGTTAAAAGTAAATAGGGTAATTAAGGGTAGAAATGATATTATTATTACCCTAACACATGTCCTAATTCTATTGGACAAGTGTAATTCGACCAAAAACAAACTTAGGAATAAAATATGACCATTTAGGCCCACTTGGATTAGATTAGGACATTTATTATTAATTTATTTAAAGAAGGGTTAAAAGAGTTAAAATCAAAGTTTATTTACTAAAACATTTTTAATATGGGGTTATACATAAGATAAATTCGACTATAAATATTCATTATAAATATAAAAAGATTTCCTACATAATGGTATTTTATTTGTAATTTTTAGACATTAAATAATTTAATTTATTTATGACACAACGATGATGCAGTAATTATCTTATTAATGAAATATTGACATAATTGATGTTATAAATACCCAAATAAATATAATTTGAGACTTTTTATGAATTAAACTAATTTTCTAGGTTAATATGACATGTTAGTATTGATTTAATTAACTTTTTTAGAACTTATAATTCTGTTATTATTTTCACAAAAATCAATTACTAAATAGTGTCAAAATTGACATAAAATAGTTTTTAAAACAAATATTATATTATTAATTGTTATTTTATTCCTAAAAATATAAGGTTTGTCCAAATGACTTAGATAAGGTTATATATATTAATAATAAACAACTTGGGGTTCGTTTGGCTTCTTATAGTAAGTTTATTAACCTTATAGTGTAAGAACACAAGAAGACACGGTAAAAGTAAAATTATTTAACTTAATGTTAAATCTAAATGATAAGGTTAAAATAGGAACCTAAACTTGTCTAAATTCTATTGGATGAGAGGATTTCTACCCATACCCACCTTAGCTTCTAAATATATCAATTTTGAGCTATTTAAAACCAAAATTGACTTTATAATAAAATAATATTTTTAGTTATTCCAAAGGTGCCTCTCTCCTCCCTTATAAAAGGGCACCTCCTCCCTCTCTTCCTCACAACACTTTGAGCCTTCATGCTCGGCCAACCCCTGCCACTTTCTCCTCTCCACTTCCCTAGAGACATCCTAGAGGTCCTGGTATTCTTCAAAGACCAATTTTAGTGCCCTAAAAGAAGGTCTCAAAGAAGCACTTCAAAGAAGAGGTAATGTCCGTTACCGATTCTTTCATCTTTATTTCTTCTTCCACTTCTTCTTATTTAGTTGTTTCATTATGAAGTAATAACATCAGTATCACTCATATACGGATATGTTATTATAAGTATGAAACAACCCTAATTCACCATCTATCCATCCTACGGAAAAAGAAATCATCGTGCGTGCGTACGTACAGAATACCGTCTCCACGTCGTGGTGTAATCTATTTTCCACAACCACCTTACTTGGATGGGTATAGTGGTGTAAATAATGACTATATATGACTATTATAAAGTGATATTGATTCTGAAATAGTATACATACACTCCAATACAATTCCATGATCATAGGGACGATATCATCACTCGTGCGTACGTACGGAATACCGTCTCCACGATGTGATGCGACTCGTTCTACATGATCTTCATTTCATAATGATTATATAAATGAATTTAATGAATTAATATGATATATATTACACTAATACCATTCTGTAAATGATGTATCTATAACCTAAAGATAAGAATAAGAATTTATTCGACAAAACACGCATAAGAACAAAAAGTTATAAACACACGAATAACAAGTAGAAATGAAATATTACTACTAAGAAGCTAAGAATATGACCATATATGATATCATAAAAATAAGTATGATTCTGGAATAAGTCAATAACATTATTTAAATCATTATACAGGAGGTTCGGACACCTACGAAGAAAATCGGACCTAAGGTAAGGGAAATATCACAATCTCATTTTTATCCGAGATTGTTTATACTTTGGTATTTACTGGGGTGTATTTTATCATCCACATCCATGTTTCTTCAATATGTAATTTTATTTCCATCCACATAAAATTGTTTAAATCCAAATTTACCCTTCGGTGATTTTTTAGTAAAAGATATGAAAGGAATCTTTTGTCATTTTTCGTACGAGGTACTTTTTGACTTTTCCGAAAAAAGTACGAGAAGAATTTTTTTTTAACTTATACGGCATGAATGGATTTTTAAAACATTATTTCCAAGAAGCTTCCTTTAAAAGTTTTCAAGTTTATTTTTAATCAACTTCTTTTTGTTTAAAATTGTATGACATTTTAAGAAAGGAAAATGTTTTTGAAGTAGAAAGGATATTTTCCTCAAGAATGGAGTTCAAGTGTTTTATCAAAATTATTTTCCATATAAGATAATAAAGGGTTCTGTTTTATCCCTATTATTACATTGATTTGATTATATTGTGATGGAATTATTTTTATGAATTCATTTATCTTATATGAATTGTTTTATGATGTCATGATGTTTAAGAATCTCATTTTTATTACATGGGTTATGCAATGATGTATGTTTTAAGATTTTGTGGCACACATAAGAATGGTATCATTATGAGATGGGTGTGACCTATATCTCCCTCCAATGCATTGGGTAAATATTTTATATCTCATGAGATATACATGGCTGGAATGGTAGGTTATACCGGTTCAGTGAAACAGGACTGAAACGAGGGTGACTCAGTTCAGAAAGGGACTTTGTCCACTAAGATAGTCTTGGCAATGAGTCTTGACTAATAAGAAATGATTCTCTATGATTATGTGTGTATTACACAAAGTTTAATGTTTTAAGTTATGATTATTGTGATTACATTTCACTGTCATGAGTTATCCCAGGTTATGAAATTATGATCTCTTTTACAGGTTAAGATTTCCAAAAGTTATGTTCTTATGAAAATGATGTGATTGATATTTCTTTTGTTTACCCTTACTGAGAATTTGAGCTCAACCTTTTATGTTTTCTTTTCCCCAGGATATAAAGAAAGGTTTTAGGTAAATAAAAAGGAAGATCTTTATGGGAGATGTTGAAGATCTTTCACCACGATTAGAAGATTATATTCCGAGTTTCCAAAGACACTAAACTATTACGATCCTTGTGTGTGTGTTTTTGTTATGTACTAATTATTCCGCAAAAGTAATGTAATGTCCATGTACGTCAAGCTTCGGGTCTCTACAGTTGGTATCAGAGGAAAGGTTTAGTCAACCTTTGGAAACTAGGATGCGAAAGCGTTAGTGAGATCCCTAGAGATATTTCTAAGGTATGTCTAGGGATGTCCCTAAGGATAAGTATACGTATAAGATACAGTCCTAGAACTACGGTAACGATCATAGAATTTAACCTAAGAAGATAGATATTGAGGATAATCCCCCTTTATAATGTTGTTTTCCCTAGCATGATTTTTTCACCTCACACTATTCTTTTTGGGTTTTAGACGATGGCTGGAACCCGAAGGAACCGTGTTGATCAATGCAATGGACAATGCAATGATTTTCCTCCTGAACAAACAAATGTTATGGGAGATGGAGTGCAAAATCTTATTGCTATACTTACACAAGCTATGAATCATTCTGGACTTCCAAATGAGAAGAGAAGGGAACAATATTCTATTGAGTCCTTCATGAGGCAACGTCCACCTTCTTTCAGTGGGACTTCTGATCCACTTGTTGCTGAACAATGGATCAGTACCACTGAAAAGATATTTTCAGTTCTTCAATGTTCTGAACATGATAAAGTAATCTTAGCAGTATATCGTTTGGAAGGTGAAGCTGATCAATGGTGGAATCTTATCAAGAATACGAGGCCAAGAGATGAAATTGAGTCCATGGAATGGGACGAGTTCAAGAACTTGTTTTTCAGTAAGTACTTCCCTCGTATTCTTCGAACAAAGATGGAAAAGGAGTTTCTTGAACTAAAGCAAAAGGATGATGAATCTGTTGGTATATACGAAGCGAATTTTACAAGACTTTCAAGGTATGCATCTGGCATTATCATCCAACCTGAAAGTAAAGTTGATCGATTTTTCAGTGGCTTAAAACCAAGTCTTCTAAGGGCATTAGCTATAAGAGACTTCAATAGCTATGAATAAATTGTGCGTTGTGCTATCAAGGTAGAAATGGAAGTTGGTGTTACATATCCATCTCATGGTTTTGACAAGAAACGAAAGATGGAGTTCAAGGAGAAATCTCAGAATAATGGTGAAAAGAAGATGAATGTTTCCTTATGCTAAAAGTGTGGAAAGAAGCATGGTTGAGATTGTCTTAAAGGGACTAGAAAATGTTTTAAGTGTGGAAAAGAAGGTCATCAAGCAGCTGAGTGTCGAAGTAATGGAAAAAGGGTTTCTAATGATGTGAATAAATCAAACACTGCAGAGAACGCACAACCAACACTTCAATGCTTCAAGTGCAAGGAAATGGGGCATTATGCTAATAAATGCCCTAATCCAAGGGTTAGTGATGATCAATATGAGCAACCACTTAAGACAAAGGACAAAGGGAAGTCACATGCGATCACTATTGGCGATGTTGAATATGAAAACGATGTGGTGGAATGATTAAGTGTTTATGTAATGGGATTCCAAAATAGTGTTGTATATAGTATCGTGGAATATTGGAATATTTATGTATTGGTCTATTGTGGTTTTCAATAATTTTATGGTACCAGTAACCATGGAAAGTGATTGAGATATTTTTGGAAAAAGAATGATATGCGCATAATGAAGGGAAACGAGAAAATGAAATATTTGACAGTATTCATGAGCTCATGATTGATATAAGGACTAAGTGATATCATGGTTTGAGTATATAGAATTTTGAGGATTTTGGTATGTGGAAGGTGTTAACTTTTAACTGCATTCATGTTTTCACTAAGGTTCAATGGGTATTCAAGAGAATACATGATTAAGGACTTTGAATGTTTGGAATGTGACCAACAAAACATATCTTATGATATATGGGGATCAACGATGGTATTAAATCTCTGGTAATCGTTTTCACTATGTTATGAGAGTGGACTGCAGTATTATGGATAAGCCTAAAGATTGGAATGGATTATGTTGGACATAAGTTAGTATTGTTTAAGGATAGAAGTTTTTTCGATATTATTGATGGGATGTTATAGTAATATAGTTTTAGAAAAAGGACAACCTGCGGGACGGGCGACAGCCCATCGCGTCGGACAAGGCTGTGGGAATCGAACCCACAACCGAAGTGCGACTGGCCTTTATCGCCTACCACTAGCCTACAGGAAGTCCCTGGTTAGTAGAAACTAGTTTTATTTTATTAAGCGGTATGATATATGAATTATAAGTTCATTTTTGGAACCATATATGATTAACCATAAGATGGACTTATAACTTTTGCTAACCTTTTGTTTGAAAGAGATGGAATGACCCATCATTCTATCACATGATCTGCTAACACATCATGAATGAAAAATTCAACTTCATTTCTTTAAGAGATGAAGTGGAAATTGTCCAAAGAACGACAAACGGTGAAACTATACCAAAATCACGAAAGTATTTCTTCTAATTCCAATTTCATCAACTTTAGGGAAATGGTCTTGAAAACCAAAAATGTTGTCTTAGTGATATTATATCTGATGAATCAGATGGTACCTTAGATCGTCACAAATTTATGGCTTTGTGATTTCTAGATTTTCCATAGCCATGTTCTCTACCACTCTCCATCAGAACATGATGGTTATATTTCTCTTCCATATCCATATTTTCACCTATGTGGAAACCCAATGATTAGTTTATTTGGGTAACCGTTACGTTTCATACTTTTGTTTTTAAAGATTGGTTTTGGTATTCCTTTTTACGATGTGGGTTTCTATTAAAGAAACTTTTGAATAGTAAACCATTTATAACCCCGACGAATTTCGAGGGCGAAATTCATTTTAAGGGGGGTAGAATGTAACACCCCGAGATTTTATGAAAAATATTCTTTTTAATTTCATTAATGTCTTGTGTTTTACGCTACACCAAAAGGAGCTTGCACAACACGCATCCTTGACTTGCCTTTCATTACACGCAATCGCGACCTTCCTTGATAGCGTGTGTAGTACGCAATACCGAGTTTCACTAAACAACGATATGCTATTAAAATATTATTAAAACTAGCCGTTATGAATAGTAATAACCACTTTTTGAAATTTTGTAAATTTTATTTTTTAAAATGGACTTCATTTTTGGATTCGGAATATCGAAATTAGTGTAGGGTGAAATTTTGGTAATTTTCGGATAACTTTCATATTTTGATGAATAGTGGAAATTACTAAATTTTAATTAAAAACAACTTTTTCAATCGAAATAATTAATAGTGATAAATTATTAATTTTAGTAGTTTTAAAGTATATTTAGAATATATTTTTACAATTTAATACAATGATGGTCATTGGATGTAATTTCACATTTAAACCAGTTATAAACAAGTTTCAATCTTTTGATAGTTATTATCTCTTAAAAACACGCTATTTGTTTTGACGACGGGAATTAATTTTTAAATAAGTTAATGAAACTGATATGTTTTTAATTTGGTAAAATAGAAATCATTTTTGAGTTCATAATATCAAATATAGCTTAGGCCTAATTTTTGGTATTTTTCTGAAAACTTTCAATTTTTGATGAATAGTGAAACCACTAAGTGGTAGTTAAAAAAACTGAATTTTTCATAAAACATAATTTTACCGCTTCTGTGAGTGGAATTTCAAAAATACGAGAGACACGGTTGATTTCAGTAAGTAAAATGTGATTCAATGAGATGAAAATAATTTTTTGGTGAATAGTAACTTTTTACTTTTTTTACCACGGTTAAAAGTAAATAGGGTAATTAAGGGTAGAAATGATATTATTATTACCCTAACACATGTCCTAATTCTATTGGAAAAGTGTAATTCGACCAAAAACAAACTTAGGAATAAAATATGACCATTTAGGCCCACTTGGATTAGATTAGGACATTTATTATTAATTTATTTAAAGAAGGGTTAAAAGAGTTAAAATCAAGGTTTATTTACTAAAACATTTTTAATATGGGGTTATACATAATATAAATTCGACTATAAATATTCATTAGAAAGATAAAAAGATTTCCTACATAATGGTATTTTATTTTTAATTTTAGACATTAAATAATTTATGTTATTTATGACACAACGATGATGCATTAATTATCTTATTAATGAAATATTGACATAATTGATGTTATAAATACCCAAATAAATATAATTTGAGACTTTTTATGAATTCCACTAATTTTATAGGTTAATATGACATGTTAGTATTGCTTTAATTAACTTTTTTATAACTTATAATTCTGTTATGATTTTCACAAAAATCAATTACTAAATAGTGTCAAAATTGACATAAAATAGTTTTTAAAAAACATATTATATTATTAATTTTTATTTTATTCCTAAAAATCTAAGGTTCGACCAAATGACTTAGATAAGGTTATATATATTAATAATAAACAACTTGGGGTTCTTTTGGCTTCTTATAATAAGTTTATTAACCTTATAGTGTAAGAACACAAGAAGACACGGTAAAAGTAAAATTATTTAACTTAATGTTAAATCTAAATGATAAGGTTAAAATAGGAACCTAAACTTGTCTAAATTCTATTTTATGATAGTATTTCTACCCATCCCCACCTTAGCTTCGAAATATATCAATTTGGAGCTATTTAAAACCAAACTTGACTTTATAATAAAATAATATTTTTTCTTATTCCAAAGGTGCCCCTCTCCTCCCTTATAAAAGGGAACCTCCTCCCTCTCTTCCTCACACCACTTTGAGCCTTCATGCTCAGCCAACCCCTGCCACTTTCTCCTCTCCACTTCCATAGAGACATCCTAGAGGTCCTGGTATTCTTCAAAGACCAATTTTAGTTCCCTAAAAGAAGGTCTCAAAGAAGCACTTCAAAGAAGAGTTAATGTCTGTTACCGATTCTTTCATCTTTATTTCTTCTTCCACTTATTCTTCTTTAGTTGTTTCATTATGAATTAATAACATCAGTATCACTCATATACTGATATGTTATTATAAGTATGAAACAACCCTAATTCATTATCTATCCATCCTACGGAAAAAGAAATCACCGCGCGTGCGTACGTACGGAATACCGTCTCCACGTCGTGGTGTAATCTATTTTCCACCACCACCTTACTTGGATGGGTATAATGGTGTAAATAATGACTATATATGGCTATTATAAAGTGATATTGATTCTGAAATAGTATACATACACTCCAATACAATTCCACGATCATAGGGACGATATCATCACTCGTGCGTACGTACGGAATACCGTCTCCACGATGTGATGCGACTCATTCTACATGATCTTAATTTCATAATGATTATATAAATGAATTGAATGAATGAATATGATATATATTAAACTAATACCATTCTGGAAATGAGGTATCTATAACCTAAAGATAAGAATAAGAATTTATTCGACAAAACACACATAAGAACAAAAAGTTATAAACACCCGAATAACAAGTAGCAATGAAATATTACTACTAAGAAGCTAAGAATATGACCATATATGATATCATAAAAATAAGTATGATTCTTGAATAAGTAAATAACATTATTTAAATCATTATACAGGAGGTTCGGACACCTACGAAGAAAATCGGACCTAAGGTAAGGTAAATATCACAATCTCATTTTTATCCGAGATTGTTTATACTTTGGTATTTACTGGGGTGTATTTTATCATCCACATCCATGTTTCTTCAATATGTAATTTTATTTCCATCCACCTACAATTGTTTAAATCCAAATTTACCCTTCAGTGATTTTTTAGTAAAATATATGAAAGGAATCTTTTGTCATTTTTCGTACGAGGTACTTTTTTACTTTTCCGACAAAAGTACGAGAAGAATGTTTTTTTAACTTATACGACATGAATGGATTTTTAAAACATTATTTTTAAGAAGCTTCCTTTACAAGTTTTCAAGTTTATTTTTAATCAACTTCTTTTAGTTTAAAATTGTATGACATGTTAAGAAAGGAAAAAAAATTGAAGTAGAAAGGATATTTTCCTCAAGAATGGAGTTCAAATGTTTTATCAAAATTATTTTCCATCTAAGATAATAAAGGGTTCTGTATTATCCCTATTATTACATTGATTTTATTATGTTGTGATGGAATTATTTTTATGAATTCCTTTATCTTATATGAATTGTTTTATGATTTCATGATGTTTAAGAATCCCATTTTTATTACACGGGTTATGCAATGATGTATGTTTTAAGATTTTGTGGCACACATAAGAATGGTATCATTATGAGATGGGTGGGACCTATATCTACCTCCAATGCATTGGGTAAAGATTTTATATCTCAGGAGATAGACATGGCTGGAATGGTAGGTTATACCAGTTCAGTGAAACAGGACTGAAACGAGGGTGACTCGGTTCAGAAAGGGACTTTGTCCACTAAAATAGTCTTGGCAATGAGTATTGACTAATAAGAAATGATTCTCTATGATTATGTGTGTATGCCACAAAGTTTAATGTTTTAAGTTATGATTATTGTGATTACATTTCACTGCCATGAGTTATCCCAGGTTATGAAGTTATGATCTCTTTTACAGGTTAAGATTTCCAAAAGTTATGTTCTTATGAAAATGTTGTGATTGATATTTCTTTTGTTTACCCTTACTGAGCATTTGAGCTCACCCTTTTATGTTTTCTTTTCCCCAGGATATAAAAAAAGGTTTTAGGTAAAAAAAAGAATATCTTTATGGGAGATGTTGAAGATCTTTCACCACGATTAGAAGATTATATTCCGAGTTTCCAAAGACACTAAACTATTACGATCCTTGTGTGTGTGTTTTTGTTATGTACTAAGTATTCCGCAAAAGTAATGTAATTTCCATGTACGTCAAGCTTCGGGTCTCTACACCCACCTCAATCTGAGGCACTTTGTAGCCGGTACCACTCAAAGGGTCTCTATTTTGTTTAAAATGGACACAATGTTAAGTGAAAACAAAAACTGACATACGGAAATCCGACCAAACCCATTCAGATTGTGTTGATCCGTTAGTAGAACGATCCAAGGGTCCTTTGTGACGTTTATGAGTCAACCTTGCCTCAATATGAGTCACGGTGTGACCACTATCACTCAAAGGGTGTCTCTTTTGTTTAAAATGGACACAATTTTAAGTGAAAACAACAACTGACATATGGAAATCTGACCATACACATTCGGATTGTCTTGATATTTTATAAGAATGATCCAATGGTCCTTGTTGACATGTAAGTTTCATCCTTGCCTCAATCTGAGGCACCGTGTGGCCGCTACCACTCAAAGGGTCTCTATTTTGTTTAAAATGGACACAATTTTAAGTGAAAACAACAACTAACCTACGGAAATCTGAACAAACCCATTCAGATTGTGTTGATTCTTTAGGATAACTATCCACGGGTCCTTGGTGACGTGTAAGTGTCAACCCCACCTCAATATGAGGCACGGTGTGGCCTGTAGCACTCAAAGGGTCTCTATTTTGTTTAAAATGGACACAATTTTAAGTGAAAACAACAACTGACCTACGGAAATCTGACCAAACCCATTCGGATTGTTTTTATCCTTTAGGAGAATGATCCACAGGTCCTTTGTGACATGTATTAGTCAACCCCGCCTCAATTCGAGGCACGGTGTGACCACTATCACTCAAAGGGTCTCTCTTTTGTTTAAAATGGACACAATTTTAAGTGAAAACAACAACTGACCTACAGAAATACGACTAAACACATTTGTATTGTTTTAATCCTTTAGTAGAGTGATCCACGGGTCATTTTTGACATATACTAGTCAACCTCGCCTCAATCCGAGGCACGGTGTTCCTACTATCACTCAAAGGGTCTCTCTTTTGATTAAAATGGACACAATTTTAATTGAAAACAATAACTGGCCTTTGGAAATCCAACCAAACGCATTCAGATTTCATTTATATTTTATAAGAACGATTCAAGGGTACTTGGTGACATGAACGAGTCAAACCCACCTCAATAAGAGGCACGGTGTGGCCGGTACCACTCAAAGGGTCTCTATTTTGTTTAAAATGTACACAATTTTAAGTGAAAACAACAACTAACCTATGAAAATCTGACCAAACCCATTCAGATTGTGTCGATACTTTAGGAGAACGATCCACGGGTCCTTTTTGATGTGTACGGGTCATCCCTACCTCAATCCGAGTCATGGTGTAGCCGGTACCACTCAAAGGGTCTCTATTTTGTTTAAAATGGACACAATTTTAAGTGAAAACAACAACTGACCTATGGAAATATGACCAAACACATTCTGATTGTGTTGATCCTTCAGGAGAGAGATCCAATGTTCTTTTTTGACGTTTATGACTCAACCCTGCCTCAATCCGAGGCACGGTGTGCCCGCTATCACTCAAAGGGTATCTCTTTTATTTAAAATGGACACAATTTTAATTGAAAACAACAACTGACCATTGAAAATCTGACCAAACGCATTCATATTTCCTTGATCTTTTATAAGAACGATCCAAGTGTCCTTGGTGACATGTACGAGTCAACCCCGCCTCAATCCGAGGCACGGTGTGGCCGGTACCACTCAAAGGGTCTCTATTTTGTTTAAAATGTACGCAATTTTAAGTGAAAACAACAACTGACTTACAGAAATTTGACCAAACGCATATGGATTGTGTTGATCCTTTAGGTGAATGATCCACGAGTCCATTGTGACGTGTACGAGTCAACCCCGCCTCAATCCGAGGCACGGTGTGACTGCTATCACTCAAAGGGTCTCTCTTTTGTTTAAAATGAAATTGGGTGGGAATTACAACCTACCCACATATTAATTCTCATCCACAAGAATCCTTAACGACCATTCATAAATTAACTCTAAAATTACATTATTCTCTTTTGATAACCAGCACATAGTGTTTTACTCTAGAACACTGAAATAGATACCACTATGTTACACCAAATACGTGCTTTATTTTTTACCAATAACATATCCACTAATAACCATAAGCAAACAACTAATATAGTTCATAGCCCCAATCATCTGTCCAAATACACTATAGTGTTATCAATTAATTCATAATTCATATTACATTCCACTTCATCATCAGCCTTAACTCATACAAGCCGATTCTAAGTCATGGTTTTCCTAAAAATTACAATTGACTACAAGAATAAACTTATGACCATGAAAAAAACTTCGTAGTGTGGTTTCCCTCACTCCACACCCGATCATACATAAAACACCATTCAAACCACCTATGGTTTTCTATTCTCGATACTGGTCAGTCTCAACATCCAAAATAATGTCTCATCACCCAAACATAGGGCCCAAACTTATTAGAGACATCGTTAGATCATTTCAATACCCACACCGAAAAATAATCATGAAATATATTAAAAGTTTATGGTGGTGTCCTCAACCAATCAAAACATCCATAATTCCCTCACTCAAGCATTGGTTTACCATCAATCCTTCTAACCATTAGATCAAATTAAAACATCTTGATCCCACTTCCAAAGCATAGTATCTATTTAAATCCTCTTATAAATATAATTTATGGTATTCAACAAGGAAGTAGATGATATCATATTTATATCCACATTGATATCCTTATTCTATTTAGAATATCTAACAATGATTTACATGAATCCATGACCCTACCTATATGGTGACATTTCTCTATATCCCATGTTTCATCAATCACTATATACCTGCTCTAATTAGCTTATTGAGATGCTGAATTTTTTTGCAGGTTTTCGGGTGTGCTGCTGCAGATTTTTTCGTAGTAGCAGACAGGGCATTTATCAGTGCTTTTTAGCGCTCATAAATGTAGCTTTTATCAACGCTAAAAAAGCACTGATAAACTCCACCTTTATCAGTGCTAAAGAAGCGCTGATAAAGGATCAGTTTATCATCCCTAAGGGAGCGCTGATAAAACATGCATTTATCATTTCTCTTTTAGCACTGATAAAGGGATGTTTTATCAGTGCTCTTTTAGCCCTGATAAACTGATGCTTTATCAACACCTTTTTAGTGGTGATAAAGGTTTCATTTATCAGTGCTTTTTTAGCACTGATAAAGGGTACCCCCCTTTATCAGTGTCGTGCTTTACAGCGCTTTTAGCGCTGATAAAGCCTGTTTTGAGCACTGATAAAGACCATTTTTGTAGTAGTGAGGGGTTCGAATGTGGTGAAAAATCGAGGAAGGATGAAATCGGATCGGGAGGTAAAATGGTAAAACCCCACTTTTTAATGGTCGTAGGGTTTGGTCGCATGGTTAGCCAAATCATAAGACAAAAGTGCACTAGCCTCTACCCGAAAGGCTCCCTAAGCTGCACAGTTTCCTGGTCCAGGCACCTGGTTTTTACTGACATTGTGCCAATATTGCGCTTCACATTTATTGGCCTCTTCTCCCTTCCTTTCAAGTCTGTAACTCCCTAGGACACTCTCGAAACTCTTCACACACCGATGAATAGAAGGAGAATCAACCATGTTGGAGGAGGGTCTACTGGTTCGTCACCTTTACTGCAGGGGGTTGAATGGGGTGAACCATTGGGGATGGAAGAAATATGATCGTGAGGAAAATGTTAAAAATCAACTTTTTAATGGCCGCATGGTTAGCCAAACCATACACCAACCATGCGCTAGCCTTTGCCTGAATGGGTCCCTATGCCGCACAGTTTCTTGGGCCAAGCACACAGTTTATACTAATTGTGCACTATTCTTATGCTTCACACTATTTGGCCTCTTTTCCCCTCCTTTTGTGTTCGAAACAGCCTAGGACACTCTCGAAACACTTCATACACCCAAGAACCACCTCATTAGCCAAAACAAATGTGGTTTAATCAAAAATTAAATAAGGGAATAAATTTATGAAAGGTTGTGATCTCACACCCTCTCAAGGTAAGGAATTCTCTCCTCTTCCTTTTTATTTGAAGTACATTCCTTGTACCAATACCCTTTCTATATACAATTTTCCATGTTATCATGTGTTTTTAAACATCCATTTGTTGTCCTTATGATATCCATATAATGATATATCTACTTTCACTCAGATTTACCCCTTTCCGTAAACCATTATGTACACCTATTATGCTACCAGACATATTCTTTGATTTATCAGGTCAAAGAATATTTCTAAAAGACACCTTTTATCATCGCTAAATAAAGTGCAGATAAAAGTCAAAAAAATAATAATTTTTAAAAGAATTCTTTTCTGCAAATTTGAAGGGAGGTCCAACCCCATATATTATCAGCACCCAATCCCCCATTAACATCGCTTTTCTCTTCTCCCCCACCCCCTTTAACAGCTCTAGGACCCCCTAATAACGTTATTCACTACCTCACTCACCCCGTGTGTGCCCCTACCTTTGGTGAGTTTTGAACCTGAGACCCTCCCCTCATAATATTGTGCCTTTTCCAATAACCTATATTGGTCTGTTATTTATTTTATTATATATCTGTATATTTATATATATTTCATTACATTTTTACCCATATATATTTATAGACATATATATATTTATATATATATATATATAATATGTTTTGTGTGTGTATGTGTGTTTATAAATAAATGCAGACAAATAGAAATTTATATATTTGTGTGCATCTATAATCATAATTATGCATATTTATATTTATTTTCAAAAATGATATATTAATATTTATATACATATATTTGAATATGTAGATAAATATATATGTAGACCCGGTAGTTATAATTCTTCTTCCGGGTCCTAGTTCATTCTTCATTCACCATATGGGTTGGGAGGGATTCAAGGTGCATGCATTCAGTAAGAAGGGCTTTACATATGATACATTGAAAATCACGGTGGCGAAGTGCGTCCACTGTGCAGGAGTGCCGATTCGTGGGGCACCGAGGGGCCCAGATTGTGAGGGCGCCGATCCAGATGTTGGGGTGTGAGTGGCGGAGTCGGGGGTGAATGATGTGAGGGAAATCCACGGGGGAGGGCGGCGAGGGAAATCCACGGGGGAGGGCGGCCGGGGATGGGAGAATCCCAGCCTAATCACCCTAATCCCCTCCCCGCCAATCACCCGCCTCACACCACGTGCCCATTCCAGAGAACGTCATTTCTTTCCACACCTTTGCCTTAAATGCCCGTCCACTGCTTGTCTTCTTCCTCTCCTTTTCCCCCACGTCACCTCTTCCTTTCTTTTCCCCTGCGCATTTCCCGTTTCGGGTTTCCCGTTTCCGGTTTCATCTCCCTCGTTCTGCTTCCCCGAGTTCCTTCAAAGAGGGCTTCTGAGAAGATATATCATCACAGTTATGGGAGACCCTGCTTCATACATTCGCATGGTTCGTATGTATAGTATATACTGTTTTTCTTCTAATATCTGATATTTAAATATAGAAGAGAAGGGGAGTGAGTGTCTCATGGGGTGCATGAATTATGGGTTTTCAGGTGCAGCACCTGATCGAAGAGTGCATAATCTTAAGGCTGAACCGAGAAGAGTGCATGGAAGCCTTGTCCGCCCACGCCCACATCATGCCCGCCATCACCTCAACAGTGTGGAATGAGTTGGAGAAGGAGAACCAGGAGTTCTTCCAGGGTTACCGGAGGAATACAGGAGAAGGAGAAGGAGAGGGAGGGCCGGCGCAGGAGAGAGACATCAGGGGAAGGATCCAAAGGTTCTTGTCCCACTCTTCCCCGGGCATTCCTCCCCCACAACCCTAGTTCTTGGATCCGGGGTGGGTGTGGAGCGATGGCGACGGGGGTGGGGATCTGGGGACGGCCATTACTGTTATTCCATATGTCATCCGCGTGGGCTGTACTGTAAGTGGTTTGCTATTGGTTGTTATTAAAAGATAAAATCGCCCCTCCCCATCTTTGCTCACAACAACTTTCACTCTCTTCCTCCTCACTTTCAACGTACTTTCTTATGCTTCACTCCCACTTCTATTTCAAATTTCCATGGTTTTTGAGGTGTTAATTCAGAATAAAAACAATAAATAAAAAAATTACCCTACAAAACAATTACAACTAAAACATAAAAACATTTAAATGAAAAAAATATTGCACAAAACAATTATACTACAACTATTACACTAAAAAAATATTACATCTTAAAAATAAAAAGCATAATTCATATATTCAAAATAAAGAAAATTAATATGCAGTACAAACATTACGTTGGATAATAATAAACATAAAAACAAAACAAAAAAACGATTACATTGCACCACCATTAAATTTACATTATATCATCAATTCAATTCAAATATAAAATTCATGAATATTAGTATAACACAATTACATTGATGTAAAATGTAATTACAATGAAAAATAACGACAACCAATACAACAACAAAACACCGATAATAATGTTTCTCCAACAATCAATCGAACCTTGTACAAATGTGTGTGTCTACAATAAAATCATTGTTTTTTAGTAACGGTGCATAAAAAATTACAATTGTAGTGTGATATAATCCATTATAAATTTCAAACCACACTTTCAATCGTATCGTGCTTTTTAAGTATCAGATGGACGTGTACTTCATTCCGACTAATAAAAAAGGTCTCTAAGATCAGTGTCCTATGTTTTTGCTCTAATATGAGATTTTTTACTCGGTTATGACCCCTACATAGGTGATTTTTCATTTATTATTAAGTGTTACCCATAGGAAATCATGCCTTCCATCACACCGAACAATTTTGGAATCAAAATTGATGTGTGATTGATTCTGACTAATCAAAAAAATTGAGGATCGTTCTCTTATGTAATCACATCAATCAGAACTCGTCTGCTCAGTTTTGACACCACAACAAAAATGGTTTTTCGCAGCACCATCCTTTGACAATGCCTTTTTAGCATTGTTAAAGGGACTCCCTTTATCAGTACTTTTTTTAGTAGTGCTGATAGACATTTTCCTTTATTAGGGCTTTGTTTACTAGCGCTGATAAATGGTATATTTCAAAAAAATATTAATATATTAATATATAAATATATTTATATTGATATAAATATAATATATATTTTTTAAATATGATTTAGATAAGTAAAAATAGACATTTACACTTAATATATAAGATATTTCGTGAAAAATAGATTATAAAATAATTAAAAAATATAATTAATTAAAAATTAGCTAATTGTTATCAATTAATAGTCATTTAATAAAAATTTGAAGACATAAAAAATTAAAAAAATAATAAAAGATCTAAAATAATTTAAAAACATAACTCGAACTTAAAACGACCATAAATTTTTATCTGGGTGTCCCTTTGAGTTCTACCACATATCAAATCGAAGCTTGTGATGAGCTCTACGTGCAGGTGATAGAAAGGAACCACCTATCACATCTCTCAAGGCCAGAAGGAACACGAGGCCTCTAAAATTGTGTTCTTAGTCAGGATACCAAATTTTTTATCATTTGATGGAATTTCAGCCTCGTTTAAGGCGGGTTTTCCCATTTTTCAGTGGGGAACTGAATTTATTCCCATGGATTACATTCATATTTATATTATGACTTTGAAATTCTGTCGTTTTTCATAATGTATAATTATTTAAAATAAAATGGATTACAATATATATATATATATATATTAATATATTCTCACGTAAAAAATTAATTTTATAAATAAATAATTATACATATTTACATATAAAATATATTTCTCAATATATAATTCTTATCTAAATAAAAAATAATATCCATTTTATTTAAAATATAATTATGTGAATATTTATATACCTATATAATGCATGTGTGTGTGGGCATTTGTATATGTCTATATTAACAAACTGAGAAATATTATATATATATATATATATATTAATATATGTATATATATATTAATATATAATATATGTAAATATATATAAATATGTATAATTATACTTACACACACACAAATATATATATCTGGGTGTGTGTAGTATATATGTATGTATTTATTTATTTATTTATAAACACATAATAAAAAACATATTTTATAAATGTATTTAAAACTGATCTTATAAATATATATTAATATATGAATAAATATATAAATAATTATATAGATAAATAGATACATATAAATAACAATATATATATATATATACTAATAAATATATAAATATATAAATATAACTATATATGTATATATATATATATATATATTAATATATGAATAAATATAACTATATATATATATATATTAATATATTATTAAATGGAGAACAAAGAAACATGGTGTGGCAATGAGTCCGGGCATATAGGGGAGATGTATCGAGTTCGAATCCAATGGGTAGGGGCGCACGTGTGGGTGAAATTGGGGCTAGTGCTATTAAATGGTGGGGGTGTCTTGGGCGTGCAGGCGAGGGTGGCTGGGGCATGCGGGCAGGGGGGAGGGAGGCTTCAAACACTACCACAAAATAGGGTTGGGAAATCACTGCCTTTTATCAGCGCTAAGCAGAAAGCACTGATAAAAAGGTGAGCATTTATCAGCGATAAAAAAAGATGATAATGGGTTCACCTTTATCAGCGCTTGTTTTAGCGCTGATAAAGGGTACATTTATCAGTGATATTATTAGCACTGATAAAGGTTTTGATTATTAATTTATATAAAATAACAATATATATATTCAAAAATAATGTTAATTTGAATACATTAAATAGAAAACAAATGTTTATAATTAATATATATATTTTAACAATTCAAAAAAATATATTTAATGTTTTAATTGAAAAAAGTATTTCTAAGATTATAATTAAATATATATATATATATAATTAAATAACTATAAGATTGTAATAAATTACATTTAATAGTAATTATATTTACTAGATTTATTATATTTATTAGAGATTTATTAGATTTATTATATTAATTCATTGTATTTATTATATTTGTTATATTTAATATATTTAATAAATTTATTTATTTTATTAATATATAATACTTTTTAATATATATATATGTGTTTCCCTCGTAATCTGGGGATGACCGCCGTGATGGGAGGTTCAAACGTTCCGATCGGTTTCTAACGGGTTTGTTCGTAGAACCGGAAACATCCAATGATTCCACATCCATTCGGACCTACTTTCCAAAGGTAAGTGCTCATTAGTTTGTGGACTGATGAGGCTTATGAATTTTCATTGGTCGAGAGGATGGGAGGTCGGACTCATCACACCTTTTTTAGGGGAATTATTATCTACTCCGGGACTCTCTTTATAGATTTAAGTTATGTTCGTGAATCCTCATTACATTACCAAATATAAAATGAGTTTTCCTTTAAATCTGACAATCAATGATCGATATGTAGGAAATTTAGAGAATCTTTTGTATGTATTCGAGGTTCTTCATCGATAGAGAATCATCTGTATTTGTTAGAGATTCTTGGTCAATGGTACCCTTCGACACATTTATACAGAAGTCTCTCGGTCATTATGATGACCATGCTGGTTTTAAAGCCACTCAGTGGGGCACTTGAAGTTTATTGTCATTCAGAAGGACATGGATTATTTTAGAGTTGGGATCGAACCCGCAGATAGGCTACCTATGTATCCTTTGTTTATAAAAGGAATCAGAACCCACGTAGTTCGAGTAAGGGAGTATGATGTTTATGATTGATGGCTCAAAGAAGGATGTCACAATTACTTTTACACTCTAAGCTTACGTGAGTCATGCTCGGTGTGAGAAACAAGAGGTATTGGTAAAAAAAATAGACAATTGTGCCATGAAAGATTCAATCATAAGAAATAATGTGGGGCTTATGTATGTATGACTGCCCATATAAATGAAGGTTAGGATTTACTTTAGGGAAGAAATCTAGGAACAGGGTCCATAAAGGTATATGTGCTTTATGGAGATTTTGAATACTCTAACTTGGGGCTTATTCCTGAAAATGAGGTTGGCACGCGCGTCGCAACGCGTGCAAATTTGCAATATTTATTTACCTACTAACTACTGTAGAAGTGGCGAGCAGGGTCGAACCACAGAGAGAATGTGAGTAGACACTAGAAATGTCCTTTTGGAGGAATGTTCAGGCGAATGGGCTTTAATTGTGTGATTAACAACTAAGTTCTAAAAGCTAAATGACTATTTTAAAAATGACTAATTAAATTAACTAAAACTATCTAGGTGAACTTAGCTATGAAAGAAACTGGCAGAGATGGAAGTGTCAGAGTCGTGATGTCCGTTCAAGTTCATGCAATGTCAATTATTTAATTCCCACATTTGAATATTTATTTATTCAATTATCACCGATTCCAAATTTAATCAAAATACTATCTGGTCTCGTTCTCTGATGTTAGACAATATCTTAATGTTTACACAAATTATCCGTCATTTCGTTCTCTGTCCTGACGAATAATTTGTGCGTCATTAAAGCACTGAATCACTTGGTGAAATACAACGACCCGTTTCTCACAAAGTCGAAGTATCTACCTGCGTTGGGTTCGCTCACATGAGATTACTTATTAGGTATCACTCATGCAAGTTTGAAGGAGAGCGCACACAAAATATTAATTTTTCAATTAATATATTTATTTATTCAAAATTCGATTGCGCGCTTGATCAAATTCCGGATAAATAAATTCTCAGATGAACTCCCGTTCGTGATTACTTATTAGGTATCACACGAACGAGCACCAAAGCACATGTGCAGAGCCCAAATGACAATTAATTTAAACGCAGATATAATTAATTAAATAAACAACCAATTAAAAATTAATTTAAAAGGCAATCAAATGTAGAAATAAATTAAAGACATGCATTCACCATCACTTTCGTCACAACTCCGACACAAAGAAAT
Organism: Viscum album; assembly: GCA_963277665.1. Lineage (NCBI taxonomy): Eukaryota > Viridiplantae > Streptophyta > Magnoliopsida > Santalales > Viscaceae > Viscum > Viscum album. The sequence goes on from OY728142.1 coordinate 89,617,791, forward strand.
TAGCCCGCCATCACGACGACACGACACATAAAATAATGAATGGAAGATATCACCGTGCTCGTGTCATTGTTTTGGTCACCGCAAGACGTCGTCAACGATCGCAAAACAATAACCATCGCTCCGCTCCGTGCTGTCGCTGACGCCGCACCCGAATCAAACCACCGCGTCGCTGAAAAATATGTTTTGATCTGCGCTCGCTCTCGCCGTGCGATATGTGAATCTTCGGAGACCAAGAATATCGCTGCGCACGTCGATGAGAGCTCCCGGCTTCTTGGTATACCTGTTGCACTTGAAGTGGAGGGATATGGAGAGGGCGAGGGGTAGCGGGGGCTGGCCGAGGCCTTGGAGGAGAGGGCAGTGGGGTGCGGGTTAGGAGTGCGGCCGGGGAGCGGGATGGAGAGGGTAGGGAGCGGATGGCTGTGCAGCTGGTCAGTGTGGGAGGGGGCGTCGGCGAGTCGCGCTGCACAGGGGAGTCGCGCTGCCGGAAGCGGGCCGAAGGAGGAGGGTGCGCCGGGAGTCGGGTTGCACAGGAGGCAGGCCGGCCGGATGGAGAGTCTGGCGGGTAGAAGGGAAGGCGCTGCTGTGTGTTCCAGCGGGTGAGTGGGGGAGTGCGGCCGCGGGATCGATCCTGGCGGAGAACCAGTGGCGCGCTGGTTAAGAGGGAAGGCCGGAGGGGATAGGAGGGGAGGCGCCGGCTTCCAGCGGGATCCAAGGGAGAGGAGGGCCAAGCAGGTAGGGTGATGCCGGAGTGGGATGGGAGGCCGAGCGTCGGTTTTTAGCGGGTAAGGGGAGAGCCGGCCCGGAAAAAAGGGTCACGCCAGGGAGATTTTTTTTTGAAGAGGGAGTAGCGGGTCCAGCGAGAGGAGGGGAGACCGGTTCAGCCTGGAGAAAAAAAAGGGGAGGTGTTGGTTAGATAGTGGAGAGGGAAAAAAAATAAAAAGAAGTTAAATTCAAATTCAAATTTTCAAATTAAATCTTATTATTTAAAAGTTAAACAATAATAATAGTAATAGTAATAATAATAATAATAATAAAAAGTAATAAGAAATAAAATACATATACATATACATGCATACATATATTTATTTATTTATTTATGCACATGCAAATTAAATATAACACTACTATTAAATATAATAATAACTAATAAAAAAACTATTTTATTAATACTATAAAAAATAATGAACTAAAATAAAATATATACATATTAATAAGAATTAATAAAATAAAATAAACTAAAATTAGTGAAACTAATAATAATAATATACTATTAAATATAATATATAAACTTAATATAAATAATAAAAATACTAAATTACTAATATAAGTAATAAATTAACTAAAAAATATCGAAATATCTAAACTAATACAAAACTACGAAAATAAACTAAAAATATAAAATTGGTTAAACTAATTAATGAAAACTAAGTTAGAAAATTATAAAAATACATGTAAAATCCATGTACATCAAATCCCCCACACTTAAACTTTTGCACTCTTGGGCAAAACAATCAGAAAGAAAAAACAAGTGGACCCATAGACAAATCAAAACATCAAAATTACATGTTCAAAATTTTCCAATCTCTTTCCTCATAATATATCATGCTTCATTTAAAAATTTAGTTTCAAAAACAATTTTTCTTTCACTTGCATTTTTTTCAAAACAAGTACGTGCACTCATTCATCATGTGACCTACCTCACCATCACTCTCATCTCTCAAAAAGATTTGATCAAAGTTTTTCTCAGTTCTCATGCACATGCATGCTTACCATAGGCTTGCCATGAATTTCACATCTCCACTGGTGGAAATCAAAAGAATGTACCAATCTCAAGGACTTTATATGAGGTTCAAATGTTTCTGAGGCTGCGGGACGGTGGGGAAAAAAAGAAAAAAAAAATTGACATCTTTTTGGTAAAAAGGAGGGTTGAATCTTGAAATAAATGCATGATAAGTCAATCTAAATGTCTCCCTCAAACTCTCTCTCCCCCACACTTAAAACACTGCTTGTCCCCAAGCATTTGATAATCCAATGTTTCACTCTCTTTTTTTCACTCTTTTTTTTTTTAAAAACAACTCACTCAAATAATATTGTTAGGAAAAACAAGTGAGTATCAGTTCCAAAACCCCATGAAATAAATGTCAGACAATAATCCCAAAGAAAGGTACACAAGTAGCGTAAACGATGTAACATCTCAATGAAGGTAAGTCATATAGAAAACTTTCTAGTTCCTGGAGTAATGGATCATCACTTTAATAGGTATCCCTAAAGTCGAGGGTTACCGCGTAATGACCACCAATGTACTCCTTGTCGGAACTGAAAAGGGTTCTATATTCCTATATCAAAATAATATGAAATGAATGTCGCTACTGTGAAAAAGAACTCAATGATCAGGATGGAATAGTGTCAATCCATGTTCATCAAATGACTCACTGCCCCTCGAAGAACCCTCTCCATGAGTAAGTCTCTCTCCCCCACACTTAGATTGTAATCATCATGCAAAAATCCAAGAAATTGGTAGGGAAGGGTATCAGCTTGGGCTCATCCTAAAAGGCTCCTGCATGGCTTCTAAGGGCTACACGAAGGAGAAAATGTTTGGGTGGCTCAGTGGGTCAACGGGGCTAAAATATCAAACAGATGCCTCGATCATTTTAGTACAACTTTCAAAAATTCCTATCGCTTTGATGGAAAAACATGGCAAGTTCTAGAAGACAAAACATGGTTGAGATTCCCTCAAGAAATAAGAGAAATAAGAGATGATTGTAAAATAGCTCAGAGTCCTCACGGGTATGGAAATATAATTTTGGACAGCACAGATGATCATGAGTGCGAATAAGTGTAAAAAAAATATACAAGTTTTTGAAAAACATTTTCGAAGCATGAAATAATATCAGCAATCATCTAAGTCATGAGAGAAAGGATCAGATAATTCCAAAACAAGAATCAGGTGCTCAAACTGCCTAGGGACACAAGTGTTATGTTCCTGACTGTGTTGTGACAAAAATACAATGGCTTTTATGTGGGTTCATCAATGACAAGAATGTTAGTTTTTTTTTTCAATTTTTTTTTTACATGTTGTTGTTGGAAGCATAAAATATGACAAAAATAAAACACTTCCCTGTGTAAGTGCAGATTGACGCGGAGAGGCTGTTTGTATCTGATGAAGCTCCAGAAATGGTATACCTGTAAAACCTACACATTGACAGCACATACTCGCATCATATCAAAGAAGTCACACCATAATAAAAAAATTGTGGATGATACAAATATTTATGATGAATTTAAATCCACTGCAGTTTCAGGAGAAAAGAGATTGCGGTAAATGCATGCCTTTTTATTTTAAAATAAAACTAAATGAAATGAAATGAAATGCAGTGAAAAGAAAACAAACAAATGATGGGTTGCCTCCCATTGAGCGCTAAGTTTACTTCGTCTTTAGCCAGACGTTATTGGAACTCCACCAGGATCGAACGGAAATGTAAACCATGCATCTGCTTCTTTTTTAGTAGGAGCGCGGAATCCATTCGTTGAAGAAGAGTTTATCCTGCAAGCTGCACAAAATCTCAACGGAATCTTGTTAGAATAGTGGATGTGTGGAATGAAATGAAAATATGCCAACTCACAAGGGAATGAATATACCTCACCTAAAGAAAGACTCATCGAATTGTTGAATTTTGGGAAAAGGTTGTCAATGGAAAGATCAAGAAGATTACCTCCTTGAACATACACAGGTGAAAAAGTGACATTACCAGACTCCTTCAGTGGTTCGCTTATATCCATCACATTCTTGAATGTAGTATCTGGGTTGATGATGTATCCCAATTCGTTTTCACACCCAACTACTAGCACAGAAAAATCCACTGGTTCCCAACTCAATTTATGCTTGATGGTTTCATTGATTGTGCCAAGGTCAAAAATATTGTTAGAATATGTGGGTATTTCAAGTGAAGTGTTTTTAACCTCGACGCATAGAGCAAGTGACTCAGGATCAATTGGAGCAGATGACTCCATTGTGTCAAGAATGACATCTTTTTCAAAATTTTCTTCTATACCGTCCTCATCATATTTCTCTGTTGGCACATGTGTCACCACAAAATCAGGATCCTCTAAGCAATCCCATTCTTCCATTGTTTCTAGAAAATTATGAGTGTTATCTACCACCAATGCTGATTGATTCTTCGACTCCAGAAATGTTTCAGATGTCTCCATTTTAGAAAAAGTTTCGGACTCACATGGATTTTCAGAAAGAGGTGATTCAATGTCATTTGAAGTGATGTCCTCTTGAGTGTGGCAATCCACTGTCTCTTGGTTCAATTCTGAATCTATTATGGTAAAGAATGATCCTAGTTCAATTTCCTCTTCATCCTCAAAAGGTGCAGTTTGATATACATTGAATGTGTCCTTTTTCACTTTGGGATGACTAGGTTGTGAATTCACAGAAGGACATGAAATCACATTTTCTGAGGGACCATTATGTTCAACAGGGCGGAAGACCAAGCTCTCATATTCTTGAAATGTGATTAGATTGGAAGAATTATTTTGTGATGGAGGGGAGTCATCAATTGTATGATAAGAAGGCAGATCAATCCCATTATTAGACTCGGGACATAGATGTTGTTCAAATGGAACCTCTATTGCACTCTCCTCAAAAGAATTGTTTTGAATTAGATCATCAAGGGGTAATGAAGCAGCTAGTTCGGAAATATGATTCATTTGATTTACTAAATTATTCAATTGATTTTCTAGATCTTTTGTTGAGGAAAGCAACTTTGCATTGCATTCATCTTGAAGTTCAAACCTCCGATTGGTCTCAGTGATAGCACAATGCAACATGTGTTCAATTATTGAATCAGTTGTTTGACATGAATTGTCAAGTTCTAAATTTTCAGGAATGCATTGACTTTGAAAATGATTAACAGATGTATAAGGACTTGTTTCACAGCATGATGAAATGTTCTCATATGGATCATAGCATGGACTTGAATAAAGATCATTGAAATAAACGGGATTACCTGGATAGATCATGTGCGGTGAATTGTTATACGTCATACCTTGAGTCGGGGCTGCATAGGGCGGGTACTGGTTGTAATTGTGTGGTGCGGCCCACGTCATTCCGAGCTCCTGGGTGTCTTGAAAATTCCTGCAATGAAAAATTCCCAGAGTAGTAAACTTTTTTTTTTAATTTGTGACCTAAATTACTCTTTTAAAGGAACTCCTAATGCTACTATTCTCCCCGGCAACGGTGCCAGAAATTTGGCACGCGCGTCGCAACGCGTGCAAATTTGCAATATTTATTTACCTACTAACTACTGTAGAAGTGGCGAGCAGGGTCGAACCACAGAGAGAATGTGAGTAGACACTAGAAATGTCCTTTTGGAGGAATGTTCAGGCGAATGGTCTTTAATTGTGTGATTAACAACTAAGTTCTAAAAGCTAAATGACTATTTTAAAAATGACTAATTAAATTAACTAAAACTATCTAGGTGAACTTAGCTATGAAAGAAACTGGCAGAGATGGAAGTGTCAGAGTCGTGATGTCCGTTCAAGTGCATGCAATGTCAATTATTTAATTCCCACATTTGAATATTTATTTATTCAATTATCACCGATTCCAAATTTAATCAAAATACTATCTGGTCTCGTTCTCTGATGTTAGACAATATCTTAATGTTTACACAAATTATCCGTCATTTCGTTCTCTGTCCTGACGAATAATTTGTGCGTCATTAAAGCACTGAATCACTTGGTGAAATACAACGACCCGTTTCTCACAAAGTCGAAGTATCTACCTGCGTTGGGTTCGCTCACATGAGATTACTTATTAGGTATCACTCATGCAAGTTTGAAGGAGAGCGCACACAAAATATTAATTTTTCAATTAATATATTTATTTATTCAAAATTCGATTGCGCGCTTGATCAAATTCCGGATAAATAAATTCTCAGATGAACTCCCGTTCGTGATTACTTATTAGGTATCACACGAACGAGCACCAAAGCACATGTGCAGAGCCCAAATGACAATTAATTTAAACGCAGATATAATTAATTAAATAAACAACCAATTAAAAATTAATTTAAAAGGCAATCAAATGTAGAAATAAATTAAAGACATGCATTCACCATCACTTTCGTCACAACTCCGACACAAAGAAATTAGCCCGCCATCACGACGACACGACACATAAAATAATGAATGGAAGATATCACCGTGCTCGTGTCATTGTTTTGGTCACCGCAAGACGTCGTCAACGATCGCAAAACAATAACCATCGCTCCGCTCCGTGCTGTCGCTGACGCCGCACCCGAATCAAACCACCGCGTCGCTGAAAAATATGTTTTGATCTGCGCTCGCTCTCGCCGTGCGATATGTGAATCTTCGGAGACCAAGAGTATCGCTGCGCACGTCGATGAGAGCTCCCGGCTTCTTGGTATACCTGTTGCACTTGAAGTGGAGGGATATGGAGAGGGCGAGGGGTAGAGGGGGCTGGCCGAGGCCTTGGAGGAGAGGGCAGTGGGGTGCGGGTTAGGAGTGCGGCCGAGGAGCGGGATGGAGAGGGTAGGGAGCGGATGGCTGTGCAGCTGGTCAGTGTGGGAGGGGGCGTCGGCGAGTCGTGCTGCACAGGGGAGCCGCGCTGCCGGAAGCGGGCCGAAGGAGGAGGGTGCGCCGGGAGTCGGGTTGCACAGGAGGCAGGCCGGCCGGATGGAGAGTCTGGCGGGTAGAAGGGAAGGCGCTGCTGTGTGTTCCAGCGGGTGAGTGGGGGAGTGCGGCCGCGGGATCGATCCTGGCGGAGAACCAGTGGCGCGCTGGTTAAGAGGGAAGGCTGGAGGGGATAGGAGGGGAGGCGCCGGCTTCCAGCGGGATCCAAGGGAGAGGAGGGCCAAGCGGGTAGGGTGATGCCGGAGTGGGATGGGAGGCCGAGCGTCGGTTTTTAGCGGGTAAGGGGAGAGCCGGCCCGGAAAAAAGGGTCACGCCAGGGAGATTTTTTTTTGAAGAGGGAGTAGCGGGTCCAACGAGAGGAGGGGAGACCGGTTCAGCCTGGAGAAAAAAAAGGGGAGGTGTTGGTTAGATAGTGGAGAGGGAAAAAAAATAAAAAGAAGTTAAATTCAAATTCAAATTTTCAAATTAAATCTTATTATTTAAAAGTTAAACAATAATAATAATAATAGTAATAATAATAATAATAATAAAAAGTAATAAGAAATAAAATACATATACATATACATGCATACATATATTTATTTATTTATTTATGCACATGCAAATTAAATATAACACTACTATTAAATATAATAATAACTAATAAAAAAACTATTTTATTAATACTATAAAAAATAATGAACTAAAATAAAATATATACATATTAATAAGAATTAATAAAATAAAATAAACTAAAATTAGTGAAACTAATAATAATAATATACTATTAAATATAATATATAAACTTAATATAAATAATAAAAATACTAAATTACTAATATAAGTAATAAATTAACTAAAAAATATCGAAATATCTAAACTAATACAAAACTACGAAAATAAACTAAAAATATAAAATTGGTTAAACTAATTAATGAAAACTAAGTTAGAAAATTATAAAAATACATGTAAAATCCATGTACATCAGAGGTCCAGGTTAAGGATTAAGGTTTGGGGCTTATTCCTGAGGAGAATTCCCAAATTAGGGAACTGGGGCTTACTTTTAAAAAGGAAGCCCAGGTTAAGGGATCTGGGGTTTACTCCTAAGAGGATGCCCAGATTTGAAGACTTATGACTGGGGATTATTCCTGAAAAGGAGACCCAGGTTAAAGATTCTCTCATCTTAAAGGATGAGGTTGAATGAATGAACTCTCACTTTTTAGTGACATAAAGATATGTAAATCACTAGGTTTTGAGAGATATTCCACAGAATTCCTTTCAGATAAGGAAGTCAAATAAAGAAATCATGCCATAAATGGATTTGAAGAGTGTCTTGAAGACTGAATCTTGAATAGGAAAGGTGTAATGGCTTAAGAGGGGTGGAATGGGCAAGAAAGGCACCCAAAAAGGCAGGGGTGCGCAAGTCCTGGCAGGCACGTAGGTACTGCGTGGGCGCGCAAGTCCTGGTCACGCAGGTATACCTGCGCGACACATGGTGTACTTGCACAGCAGTTAACCAGAAGGGTAATACTTGAGAGACTCTTCATTAAAGCCTTTAGAATCCTCTTGAGGTTTTTTCAGAAGAAGGGCGTGCAATATCTAATGAAGGAGTAAGGCGGCGCGCAAGTGTGGCCCTTTTCCCTTATGGGCTGGCCACTCAGGCGCGCAAGTGTTGATGAGTTTCAACACTCAGGCCTTCCTCCCCCTCTTTAGATCTTCCGTTCTAGGTAAGAAATTACCTTAGAAGTGTTCGGGAAGCTTTGAGAAGAGACTAGGGCGTCGGGAGCTCAAATATGGGTTTCTGGAAAAAAAATCCTCCCGAATGGGGGACCCACAGGGTCTATTTATAGGCAGGAGAAGACCCCGGGCGGTTACCGGGCGATTATCACTTAGGTCGCGCAAGTCACTTGCGCGACCACAAGGCGTCGCGCAAGTGGACTTGCGCGACAGTGATGGAACTTGCGTGGCACAGGTGCTTTTGATCCTTTGTTCATGCCTTTGTTGATTTTTGATATTTTCTTCAAAGGTTAAATCACTTTGAGCTCAGATATTCCCATTTTCCGATCTTTAGATTCTGTGACGAAAGGAGCGTCAACAAAAGTCCCCCCCTCAGAGTTGTATCCGAAATAAAATGAAGATTTGACTCTGAGGAAATCGAAGACATCCAAAGGAAAGGGGGCGCGCAAGTCTTGATGGCACAGAGGCGGCGCACAAGTGCGCATCGCGTAGGGATATGGCCCTCGATCGCCTAGGGTACAGTGCACAGGGTCCCGGCCGCGTCTATAAATAGAGGGCCTCACTTACATACAAGCATCCGGATTTCCGGACTTCATACCTTCGAGATCTCGCCGCGCAGGTCACCTTAGCCGCGCAGGTTGCTCTGTGTTCCAGTGTTTTCCTCGATGTCGCGCTACTGTAAAGGTATTTGTACTTGCGCGGTTTATACTTGCACGTCAAAAACTAGCGCGACAAAAGAACACTTGCGCGTCTTGTTTAGACTTGCGTGCCTTAATGCCTTTAGCCATTTTTTCGAATTATTTCAAAAAAATTATGAAAAATAAACCCATTTAAGAGTTTAATTTATTAAACTTTTGTGCAGATTCAATGGCTCCTAAGGAAATTAAAACGTCTGATGAATTAGCTAGCAAGCGGATTGATGACATGATGAACATCATTGGCCATGATTACTATGATATCTACGACAGCACTCTCCCAGATTTGGCTAAGTACTTGAAGAAATATCATCTTAATTTCCCACAGAGCATCTACCTGCCTCTATATGGTCATGGTCATCTGCAAGGAGTCAATGTTCCAGATGCAAAGAACTATACACCTGAAATGCAGCTGCACTGCTACTCCTTCATTTCGGTTATGCTATGCATTAAGGGAAACAACAATGGTGTGAACTTTCAAATTCTTCCTCCATGTCATTTCCTTGCAGATATGAAAATGGCGAACCCATGGGCTGAAATGTTTTCCACTGCCGATTGGTGGAGAGAAGACAAACATGGTATTATAGCAATATCTGAAAAGAGTACTCTCTCCAAATGGCTCTTTACTTCCAATGCTCCATTCTCAAATCCATGTATCCATCTTCCAAGTCTCTTGGACAGAAACAGAGTCACTGTTTGATCAGCAGAAAATTTTCTCAAACCGCACTCAAGAACATCCTTTTACAATTGTTCCATGAAGAGCTGGTATCACTGCATCTCTTATTGTATCCAGTTGAATGAATGAATTCCAGGTGGTTGCTGATGAAGCTCGGGATGTCGTAAATCAAATGAAGTGTTATTTTGAAAGCCTCTTGTAATTCTTGAAAAAGAGAAGAGACTTCAGTCTGTGGATGTCCTTCTAACTCTTATGTATCAATGAAAAACACTTTCACCTTCACTCATTTGTACCTGCATTCTCTTTTACTACATGCTTTAGATTTTACCTAAGCCAATGGGCCTAGTAAGCATAGTTTGATTTTTACTAGGATTAATGTAAATAACCCTTCAAACTTCGAACCTTTTAATTGCTCAATGTTACCTAAATCATACAAAAATGTATGTTTAGTGAGCTGGGAACTTGACTTTTATTCAGAGTTCCCCTATCTTTTGTGGGAAGTTTAAAGTCATGCACGTCGTACATACAAAGGATAATGTTTAAGGTCGAAATAGATTTGAACGAAATGGATTAGAATTGACTCAATTCCTTGACAACTCATCTGAAAACATAGTACCATACTCAAGTATGAGGGAAAATATGTAAGCTATGACTTAAGAATATTTGAATCTGAGGAATGATATGAAAAAGAGCTAAAAGGTATTAGAAGAAGTAGTTCCCAAGAATGAAGTTACCATTATTTAACAAACCCGTTAGGGGGTTGAATTATGCAGGGCCACCTAAGGGCATTGGCTGCATAGTTAAATAAAATAGTATCTTTTGGCTAACAAGTCTGTTATGTAGACTGTTTATGCAAGACCACCTATGGGAACGTGCTTCATAGTCAGGAAAAAGAATTCTTAGAAATTTACTTTCCTAGTGCTAAAAGCCAGTGAAAGTTTATGGAGATTCAAATATTCCAAAGTATAGAGTTTACTATATGGAAGGAGGTACTTGAATATGGAGAAGATATTTCCAAACAAGATTATCGAAGAATTAGATGAATATCACTCCTACAAAGGTCTGACCCAAACTTAGGGAAGGAGAATATAAACCATAGACTTGAATACTTTCAGATCATGAAAAAGGATATGGGACAAATATGTTAAGGATGACTATTTTTGCGGATCCCTACATACTGTTATTTAAGACAAATAAGGACAAAAGAGGCATTCTTCCCAAGAATGAAGTTACCACTATCCGACAAACCCATTAGGGGGTTGAATTATGCAGGGCCACCTAAGGGCATTGGATGCATAGTCAAATAATAGTATCTTTTGGCTAACAAGTTTGTTATGTAGACTGTTTATGCAAGGCCACCTATGGGCACGTGTTGCATAGTCAGGAAAAAGAACTCTCAGAAGTTTGACATTTTTGTGACTAGAAGTCATGAAAAGGGTTATGAGGATCTGGAAATATTTAAGGTTAGGATTATGACACATAAATATGAGTATTGTTCAATGTATATAGAGATACACAGATCAATGCTAACCATAATCATGTTGTGGCTGGGTCCTGAATTGAAATGTTGGACTTCACTACGTATCCCATAAGGATGAGAATCAAGCCATACATAGTTCTTAATCTATAGTTTAACGTCGTGTGGGACAAAAGGATTAGAGATCTTAGTTTAGGTTCATAGAGCTTGGACCATTGTAAGAAATACACAGTGTGTGTTTTCATGGGGACTTTTTAGCCAAGGGACTGAAAGTGGAATTTGGGGTTAGGCCCAAAGACTTGGGGCTGGATTTGAGGGACACTCGAAAGTTCCTACGTATCCCATAAGAATGGGAATCAAGCCCACGTAGTTCTAGAAATACCCTTTGTACAAATTTGGTTCGTACATATGAAGGGTGAAAGGGGACTTTAGTACAATGATGGTTTAACCCAATATAAAAGGTCTGGGCATTTCCATGTATGCATGTAGTCTTTGAGATGATACATGATTGAAAAATCAATGTAAATAATGGTTCCCTCTCAGGTGAGGGTATCAAAGAATATTGTAGTTTATTGTCATACTGGAAAAAAGTGTTGTATAGTTTAACGTCGTATACCAAGGACGAATGTGAACCAATGTAAAGATATTGATTCTAGGGGCGGTTTCACGAATCAACATCATATGAGATGGAGGTAAACCGATGTGAAGAGATTGGTTTTGGGCTTGAACCTTGGGAGGTTTCTTACATACCCAGCCTAGAAGGCAAGGGTCAAAGTCTGTGTAGTTCAATTAAAGAATGAATTAATGATCAAGTTGTTCTTGGGGACAACGACCTAAAAAAATGATGTTGGGACTTACACATGGTTAGCAGCCTAGAGAAAATATTATGGTTGAGGTTTACTCTAAGATCACGTGAGTCATCCTCAGTGTGAGAAACAAGAGGTAGCAACAACCTTAACGATACACAGTTTAACGTCATGTAGGACGTATGAAGGGACTATGTAGTTTAAAGTCTTGCAGTTAGGACTCTTGGTGCTGCACAGTTTAGTTTCATGTAGTAGGGACAAAATACAGTTTAATGTCATCTAGGACGTATCACAAACTTTCTGTACAGTTTAGCGTCATGTAGTTAGGACGATGAGGACAATAGAGTTTAACGTCATGTTGGACGAAAGGGGGGGACTGTGCAGTTTAATTTCATGCAGTAAGGACAAAAGAGTGCACCATTTTAACGTCATGTTGGACTCATTGGGGATTTTTTCCACAGTTTAGCGTCATGTTGGACGAAAAAGGGATGATACAGTTTAGCGTCATGTTGGAAGAAAGTGTGAATAGTTTAAGGTCATATGCATAGACCGTGGATGGTGCAGTTTAATGTCATGTTGGACGATGGTGTAGTTTAAGTTCATACAAGACCTTTGATGATTATGTAGTTTTAACGTCTTTTCAGACGTAAGGGATTTGCAAACAGTTTAGGGTCATATGCATGGACCGTTGATGATGCAGTTTAAGGTCATACAGGAACTAGTTGCAGTTTAAGGTCATACTGGACCATTTAGGGAACTTTTTTCCCACAGTTTAACGTCGTGTGGGATGGAAGTACAAATAGTTTAAGGTTATATGTATGGACCATTTCCGTGTAGTTTAATGTCATATAGCAAGGAAGAATTGGTTCTGCACAGTTTAGTGTCATGTTGCATGGACATATACACAGTTTAACGTCATGTAGGACGTATGAAGGGACTTTCTGTACAGTTTAGCGTCACGTAGTTAGGACGATGGTTTTTTCACAGTTTAACGTCGTGTGGGACGAAAGTACAAATAGTTTAAGGTCATATGTATGGACCGTTGCCATGTATTTTAACGTCATATAGCAAGGACGAACTGGTGCCGCACAGTTTAGTGTCATGTTGCAGGGACAAAATACTTTTTGCAGTTTATACAAAATACTTCTTCAAAAAGCTGGCATTGGTTGGAGTAGTGATGAGTTCTCCATCCATTGAGATTAATGAATAAGCTCCATTGGAGTAGACCCTATGTATTGAATAAGGTCCTTCCCATTTTGGCTCAATCTTGGGAGGTTTCTTTCCTGGTATCATTGGAGTTCTAAGAACTAATACCAATTCTCCCCGAGTGAATGAATGAAGATGAACTTTTCTGTTAAAATCTCATGTTATTCGATTCTGATAGACTTCCATGTGGTGAAAAGTGCACAATCTTTTCTCATCTAACCGTTCCAATTCATCCAATCATTTTTGAGATTTTTCATTTGTAGATGATTGATCACAAATGGCAACTCTGAGCGAGGGTAGTTGAACTTCAACGGGCAAGACAGCTTCCATTCCATATACCAATGAATATGGAGTTGACCGAGTTGCAATGAGGGTGGTAGTCCGATAAGCCCATAAAGCATGAAAGAGTTTATCAGGCCATGACCTCTTATCTTTATCCACCATCTTTTGTAGTATATTTGAAAGAGTCTTGTTAAAGTCTTCTATCTGACCGTTGGCCGCTGCATGATACCGAGATGAATGGTTGGATTTGATGTTTTATTCTTGATATAATTTCTTCACCTTGGATGAACAGAAATTGGTGCCATTGTCCGTCAATATGGTATGAGGGACACCAAATCTGGTAATGATGTTAGACTTGATGAAGCTAACAATGCATTTAGAACTGACTTCCTTGAGAGGTATTGCCTCTGCCCATTTGGAAAAGAAGTCAGTAGTAGTAAGAATATACTTAAACTGCTTAGCCTTAGCCGAAGGATAAGGTCCCACCACATCCATTACCCATGTGGAAAATGGCCATGAGTATTTAGCTATATGAAGCAACTCTGGAGGCTGATGAATGAAGTTGGCATGTACTTGGCATGAATGAAACTTCTTTGTGAAATCGACACAATCTCGTATCATTGAAGGCCAAAAGTATCCAAGCCTTCGAACCTGATCAGATAGTCTATGTCCAGACTGGTGGGCACCACAGACTCCTGCGTGCACTTCTTTCATGACAGCCATTGTCTCTTCACCATCAATGCATCTGAAGAGAACTCCATCAAAACTACGTTTGTAGAGAATTTTCTCTAGGTGATCTGGGCTATCCTAAAGAGTAAAATTGATCACACGTCGCCAGATTTGTTCTTTCTCGGCTCTATCAGGTGGAAGTGTTCCATATTAAAGGTATTCCCTGATAGGTGACTTGCATCCTGTAGTATGACCATACGGTTCAGGAATGGGACTAATTTCATTAATTTCCTCTATTCTGATTCAAACATAAGGTGAAATTGTACGACGGTGGGCAATACTGATGGTTTTCTCATCCCGATTTGGATCTGCCAGAGTTGTGGCTATATTAGCCAATGCATCAGCTTGAACATTTTGTGATCTTGGGACATAAGAAAATGTCGGTTCCAAAGGGAATTCCTCCATTAAATCTCTGACGTAATCATACAAAGGGATTAGTTCTTTTTTTCTGATGGCATAATCCCCATTGACTTGTTTGATTACCAGGTCTGAATCACCCTTCACCTTTAATTGATTCACTTGTGCTTGAAGCGCTAATTCCAAGACTGTGATAAGAGCTTGGTATTCCGCTTCATTATTGGTACCACCTTCCCACAATAAGAAGGAATAAGGTAACACTGGATTTTCTGGAGAAATGAGTACAATTCCTAAGCCAACTTTGTTGAATTTAGGATTTTCCATTTTCTTCCCTGTTGGACTTCTGGAAGCACCATCAAAATACATTTCCCATGCTTGAGGACTTTCTTGAATAGAGAAGAATTCCTCATCAGGGAGTTCAATATCTGAAGATGTGTCTTCCACTGAAGGGTGTTCAGCCAGGAAATCAGCCAGAGCTTGGCCCTTTATCGCCTTTTGAGACACATACTGAATGTCGAATTACTGCAAAATAATTGTCCACCTTACTAGACGTCCTGTAAGCATTGGACGACTAAGGATGAATTTGAGCAGGTTATTGTGAGATACCAATTGGACATCGTGATGTTGCAGGTAATGTATCAATTTCTGAACTACAAAGATTAATGCCAGGCAGCACTTCTCAATACTTGAATACCAAGTTTATGCTTCAAGCATAGTTCGACTGAGATAGTAGAGGTTTTTTTCATTCCCATCATCACTCTTTTGAGCAAGAAAGGCACCCAATGATCGCTCTAGAGCTGTCACGTAGAGGATAAGTAGTCTTCCTTCAACAGGTGGCATGAGTACCGGTGGACTCAAGAGGTATTTCTTGATAATATCGAATGCTTCTTGACATTCTTCAGTCCACTGGTAAGTGACTCCCTTCTTCATCAATTTGGTAAAGGGTAATCTTTTGCCTGCCAAATTGGTGATGAAACGCCGAATATAGGCTAAGTTTCCTTGAAGTCCTCTTAATTATTTCAAATTTTGAGGAGGTGACATACCAAGGATTGACTTGGTCTTCTCAGGATCGACTTCAATACCACAATGGAGTACAAAAAAGCTGAGAAATTTTCCTGAGGTTACCCCAAAAGCACATTTTAAGGGGTTCATCTTCAAATTATGTTGTCGAAGCTTGCAGAATATGACTTCCAAATAAGACAAGTGATTAGAAAGTTGATTGGATTTAACTAACAAATCGTCTACATAGCATTCAACAAATTTCCCTAAGAAGGGTTTGAAGATACGATGCATGGCGCGCTGGTATGTTGCACCTGCATTCTTTAAGCCAAAGGGAATTACCCGGTAACAAAACACACCCTGAGGGGCTCTGAAGGCTGTGAATTCTTCATATTCTGGGGCCATTTGAATATGATTATATCCAGAATATCCATTCATGAAGGAAAGTGCTTCATAGCCAGCTGTTGCATCAATTAGAAGTTCTGTAATCGGAATTGGGAAATCATCCTTAGGACAATGCCGATTAAGATCTCTGAAATCGATGCAAACTCTAATTTGTCTGTTCTTCTTCTTTACAGGGACAATATTAGCCAACCACTTGGGATACTGAACTTCTCTAACGAAGTTAGCTTTGATAAGCTTATCCACTTCAGCTTCAATTTTAGAATCATAAGTTGGGTGTGTTCTTCTCGCGGCTTGCTTAAATCCTCGATGTTCTTCTGGTAAACCCAAATGATGATTAGAAACATCAGGATCAAGCCCGGGCATTTATGTATAGTTCCAAGCAAAAATATCTCTATTTCGCTTTAGAAAAGAAATATACATCTCTTGATCTTCAAGGGTCATGGCCACACTGATTAAAGTGGGGCGTGAATCTTCCTTTGTACCCAGATTTATTTCTCTGAGTTCATCCACAGTGGTAGAGATACCCTCTTCAAATGCTGGAGGAGAATCTCTGAGATCTTCCTCTTCTTCTTCATCATGTGTTATTTCTTCCGCGTCTACTTGCATAGTAGATGACAAAGCAGAATTTTCATGATCAGAAGAGATGTCAAAATTTGCATATCTTGAAGAAGAAGCTTCCATTTCCGACCCAATTGATGATGAAGGGTCTTCTTTAGGTAATAAAGAGGAAATGATGGATTTATAATTGACATCATTGTTCACCTTTGATGTTGCTATAACTTCTTCTGGCCTAATTGGCGAAGCATAGACTTGTTGGATTTCAGCAGATGAAATGAAGACGTCACTATTTGTGCTTTCATCACTGCTTGGTAGATTACCAATTTCTCCCATGTTGTCTGGCTCGATTTCCGTAATTGACATTATGGATCTTTCCATAAGAGTATTTTGATTTGGGTCTATCTTGTCAATTTGACTGATAGGAAACACATAATATGTACTCACATGTGTAAACGGATTTACTGGAATTTTTTCCAAACCATATGGAGAATTAACTTTAGTAATCTCCTTTGTTATGGATTTCTCCCTTTTCATCATGTGATAGAATTCTGCCTCAATGTATTGAGACTCACATGTCATGAATGGGTCCTTATCACCATACAATGTCCCAAATTGACCATTGAAACAATATTTGAGACATTGATGGTATGAAGAAGGGATAGCCACATGTTGATGTAACCAGGGGCTTCCAAACAAAATGTTGAAGGCTGAGTCTTGATCAACAACCATGAAATCTGAATTGGATACAAGATCTCCAAACTGAGTTCTGAGTGTAACTTCACCCAGTGGTTCTTGTTCATTTTTATCATATCCCTGTAGAATTATGGTGGAGGGAGATAAATCAAATTCCGTGAGGCCTAATCGACGAAGTGTACGAATGGGCATGAGGTTGACTCCTGAACCATTGTCAATGAAAAATCTTCGAACATCCACACCATTGACTTTTCCAAACAAGTACAATGGTCTAATATGTCCATGCACAATATCATTTTCATCTTCATCAGTAAAGGATATTATTTCATGGCATTCTGTAGTATTATTCTCTATGTGATAGACTTCAGCTGCAGCAATTTCAGTTTCAAACTCCTGAGGACTAGACAAAGCCTCGAGGAGTGCTTCCCGAAGATCTTTTGACAGATTCAAAGCATCCATAATTGATAACATGGCTGGTACTTGGGCCAAGTGTTTCAATATATCATAATTTTGATCCAGAGGTCTGCATTTCCCAATAGGAATATGTGGTTTAGCAGGTACCTTGGAAGCAGATGCTTTGGAAGTTGATGCATCTTGTATAGGGGTTGGCAACATTCCTGGTTCTGGAAGATTAGACCGATTAGATCCATTTACTTGCTGAGAGGAAGAAGATGGAACCTTCAACCGGTCTTCCAAAATAACTGTGCCAGGACTGAATTTGCTATTGGTAGAAGAACTTTCTTGTTCTTGCTGAGCTCGCTGACGGGATCTACCACGAGTTTCTGCTGCGTACACAGTTCTAGCTGGGGTAGAATTGGAATAGTGGATTCTGAAAGATCCACGTCTTCCCCTGTATCCTGATCCTAAGGAACTTCCTCTGATTCCTCTGTTTGATACAGGGAATTCAGGCTCATTAAAATCGAAATTGCGACTGGCATATGGATCTATTAATTGAATCATATTAACAGAACCAAAGATCAACTCTTCATCTGATGAAGACTCTGCCTAATTAGCCTGTTTAGGTTGTGCCGTTTGGTGGGGCGGTGCCCATGGCTTTGAAGTAGATGGCATGAAGTCTGCCAAAGTCAAAGACAACTTAGGCTTTGACACATACTCATCTTCTTCTGATTCTTTTTCTTTCTTTGAATCATGTCGTTTCTTTGAGGACTTTCCCTCTGAAGAAGAGGGTTTTTCCGCAACATTCATGGCAGAAGACACAATTGGTTTCCTTAATTGTGTTCTCAAAATAGCATGAGTTTGATTGATTGTCTTTCTGACCATCCAATCATCATACTTTTGTGAATTATTGCTTTTGACTTCCTTCCATTCATCTTCCTCCTCTGGAATTGTAGTAGTGACACATGCTACCTGGGCTAAGGAGCCTTTGTATGTGACATGTCCCGAGTCGACCATATTTTGCAGGAGGTCTTTGAAGACAAAATACTCCTGGATGGGATGCCCCAACATTTGATGAAAAGGTCAATAATTAGGACGATATTCATCTCCTTTCTTGTTTGGCCTCTTGGGTATTGGCAATTGAACCAAATTGTTTTCCAGAGCCGAAATGAAATAACCAGGAACTGATTCATTTTGGAAAAAGTATGTTTTTCTCTTCAAATCCTCAAATTGTTTTCATCTTTGATATTTTTGATCGTCTAGACGAAAAGGCCTTTGTTGTTGGCGCTCAGAAGGTGGAGCCCTTCGAGAAGATGAAGGTTTTGAGGTCGAAATAGGTACAGGTGCTTGTTTAAGCATAACTGTAGCAGTTTTTTCTTTAACCATTCTCCTTCCTAGAGCTGATGGAATTACACGAGATTTAGCCTTAGCCTGTATAAGGGAATCTTCAATCTGCTAAGCGATTGAAGTAAGGTCTCGAAACCCTTCTGTGTATTTCACAGGGATTAATGGCGTGCGTAATTCGTCACGTAGATTTTCCACACAGATTGGCAACAATTCTTCTTGAGGGAGTTCTAAACTCAAGGAATATGTTAATCCCTTCCATCGAGCAATGAAATCAGAGACCCTTTCATTATCCCTTTGCTTATAGTTTGTAATATCGAAAACTGTTGTCTTTGGAAAAGTTGAGCTAAACTGAAGGAGGAATTTTTGGCGAAGATCCTCCCATCCGGTAATTGACCGGGATTGCAAGCTTGTATACCAAACAAAAGTTGGTCCTTGCAAGGTTCGCATGAAGCATCTGAGTTTCACTACTTCTTGTTGCTCCGGAGTTCCCATCATAGGATCGCAACAAGACACGTAATGCGTCAAATGTTGTTCTGGATCGTCTAATCCATTGAAAATAGAGAATACAGGGTTCCCAAAACTGGATGGAGGAGAAATTAAATCTACCCATTCAGGGTAAACTTTATTTTCTGGTTGAAATTGCACACGCTTCCCTTCCATAGTTTCTAACCGAGCTGTTAATGACTCAATAGTAGTTATTAACTTTTGAGAAACATCCGGTTGAACTTGGACTTGAGTAGGTGCAATGACTGGAGCTTGGACAGATGTGGCAATTGGTGCTGCAACTGATGGTAGCACTGCCAACTGTTGTTGCACTTGACCTGTAGGATTAGACCTGTGAGGGTGTACTGATAGAGGAGGATATTCTTGATCCATCTCAGTAGCTGCAACAAATTTCATTACATTTTTACCCATATATATTTATAGACATATATATATTTATATATATATATATATAATATGTTTTGTGTGTGTATGTGTGTTTATAAATAAATGCAGACAAATAGAAATTTATATATTTGTGTGCATCTATAATCATAATTATGCATATTTATATTTATTTTCAAAAATGATATATTAATATTTATATACATATATTTGAATATGTAGATAAATATATATGTAGACCCGGTAGTTATAATTCTTCTTCCGGGTCCTAGTTCATTCTTCATTCACCATATGGGTTGGGAGGGATTCAAGGTGCATGCATTCAGTAAGAAGGGCTTTACATATGATACATTGAAAATCACGGTGGCGAAGTGCGTCCACTGTGCAGGAGTGCCGATTCGTGGGGCACCGAGGGGCCCAGATTGTGAGGGCGCCGATCCAGATGTTGGGGTGTGAGTGGCGGAGTCGGGGGTGAATGATGTGAGGGAAATCCACGGGGGAGGGCGGCGAGGGAAATCCACGGGGGAGGGCGGCCGGGGATGGGAGAATCCCAGCCTAATCACCCTAATCCCCTCCCCGCCAATCACCCGCCTCACACCACGTGCCCATTCCAGAGAACGTCATTTCTTTCCACACCTTTGCCTTAAATGCCCGTCCACTGCTTGTCTTCTTCCTCTCCTTTTCCCCCACATCACCTCATCCTTTCTTTTCCCCTGCGCATTTCCCGTTTCGGGTTTCATCTCCCTCATTCTGCTTCTTCCTTCAAAGAGGGCTTCTGAGAAGATATATCATTGTGCCGTATTCCATATGTCATCCGCGTGGGCTGTACTGTAAGTGGTTTGCTATTGGTTGTTATTAAAAGATAAAATCGCCCCTCCCCATCTTTGCTCACATACTTTCACTCTCTTCCTCCTCACTTTCAACGTACTTTCTTTTGCTTCACTCCCACTTCTATTTCAAATTTCCATCGTTTTGTAGGTGTTAAACCTAATTTAGAAACCCCATACCCCCTCAAGCAACCACCAAGATCACTGTATGATTGTTGGCTTCCCATATTTGAGATCCTCAAATGAACAATTGACCACAAAAATATGGAGCTATGATGAATCCATGAAAAAAAAAATTATGAAAGTAGTAAAGAAAAATATAACATGGTTTGGACTAGTTTGGTCCATCTCCACCACACGAACTCCTAGTTTTTATTCGAGCTCAGACAAAAATATAAAAACCAAGAGCATAACCGTGCAAAAACATATAAGAAGAACAATCTAGAATCACCCAACCTCGAAAGAATCAAACGGTAAGAACTTACACCCGAGTGGGATTTACCAACTGACTAGCTATCCAAGTTGTTCAACAAGCTTCGTCATCGTCGACAACAAACAAACAATTCAGCTCCTCTCAAGCTGCAACCAAGATTCTCCATCGGTATCCAATATCGAGGTCAGCAACACACTCGAACGAGGAGGTTACATGCACCCATGACTTCAACAGATGACCAACGTTCATCTCATTCTCAAACTCTCTATGCCTAGTTCAAAGTGGCATGTTGGAAATCTCCAAAATCTGAAGAAAAAAAACCATTGCAATTGATCTCCCACCACAATGATCACATCTACATAAATGGGCAATGTCAACCCTAAAAAAATACTCACAAACAAAGCAATGACAAAGTCGTCAATTTTTGCCGACGTTAAAAAACAACAATAAATGGGGGAATTTATTAGCATGATTTTAGCACCAATAAAGGATAACATTATCAGAATTAAAATTACCATCGATAAAACCCTAACAAGTGCTATAGAGCTGCTACATACGTAGCAGAACCCCTAAAACATTTTAATTCAGAATAAAAACATTACAGAAAAAAATTACACTACAAAACAATTACAACTAAAACATAAAAACTTTTAAATGAAAAAAATATTACAGAAAACAATTATACTACAACTATTACAATAAATAAATATTACATCTTAAAAATAAAAAGCCCAATTCATATGTTCAAAATAAATAAAATTAATGCAGCACAAACATTACATTGGATTATATTAAACATAAAATAACTAAAAAAACAAATACATTGCACCACCATTAAATTTACTTAATTTCATCATTTCAATTCAAATATAAAATTAATGAATATTAGTATAACACAATTACATTGATGTAAAATGTAATTACAATAAAAAATAACTACAACAGGACTCCCATAATTAGGTTTCTGCAATAATCAATCGAACCTTGTACAAATGTGCGTGTCTACAATAAAATCAGTGTTTTTTAGTAATAGTGCATAATAAAATTTCAACTATTGGGTGATATAATCCATTATAAATTTCAAACCACACTTTCGATCATATCATGCTTTTCATGTATCAGATGGATGTGTAGTTCATTCCGACTAATAAAAAAGGTCTCTATGATCAGTGTCCTAAGTTTTTGCTCCAATATGAGTTTTTTTACTCAGTTATGACCCCTACACAGGTGATTTGTCATTTATTATTAATTGTTACCAATATGAAATCATGTCTTTCCTCATACCGAACAATCTTGGAATCATATTGATGTGTGGTTGATTCGAACTAATCACCAAAAATTTGAGGATCGTTCTATTATGTTTTCACATCAATCAGAACTCTTCTGGTCAGTTTTGATACCACAACAAAAACAGTTTTTCGCACCACCACCCTTTGACAATGCTTTTTTTAGAAATTGTTAAAGGGACTCCCTTTATCAGTGGTTTTTTTAGTAGTGCTGTTAGACATGAGTCTTTATCAACGCTTTTTTACTAGCACTGATAAAAGGTATATTTCAAAAAAAATATTAATAAATAAATATGTAAATATATTTATATTGATATAAATATAACATATATATTTTAAATCTTATTTAGAAAAGTAAAAAAATAGACATTTACACTTGATATATAAGATATTTTGTGAAAATGGATTATAAAATAAATTAAAATATATTATTAACTAATAATTTGCTAATTATTATCAAGAAATAGTCATTTAATAACAATTTGAAGACAAAAAAATCCAAAAATCCAAAAATCAATAAAAGATCTAAAATAAGTTAAAAACATAACTCGAACTTCAAACAACCATAAATTTTGATCTGGGTGTCCGTTTGAGCTCTACCACATATCAAATCGAAGCTTGCGATGAACTCTACGTGCTGGTGATAGCAGGAAACTATTCGTCACATTTTTCAAGGCCAAAAGGCCCATGAGGCCTCCAAAATTGTGTTTTTATTCGGGATACCAAAATTTTTATCATTCGATGGAATTCCAGCCTCGTTTAAGGCGATTTTTCTCGTTTTTCAGTGGGGAATTTGAATGTATTCCCATACATTACATTCATATTTATATTATGACTTTGAAATTTTATCATTTTTCATAATGTATAATTATTTATAATCAAATGGATTACATTATATACATATTTTTTATATATCCACACATAAAAATTTAGTTTTATAAATAAATAATTATACATATTTACATATAAAATATATTTCACAATATATAACCCTTATCTAAATAAAAAATAATATTCATTTTATTTAAAATATAATTATGTGAATATTTATATACCAATATAATGCATGTGTGTGTATCTGTGTATATTTGTGTACGTCTGTATTAATGAACTGAGATATATTATATATATTTATATATTTATATATTTATATACATATTAATATATAATATATGGAAATATTTATAAATATGTACAATTATACTTACACACACACACACAAACACACACACACGTATATCTCTCTATGTGTGTGTTGTATATTTGTATTTATTTATTTATTTATTTATAAACACACAACAACAACAAAAAATTTATAAATGTATTTAAAACTGATCTTATAAATATATATTAATATATGAATAAATATATAAAAAATTATATAGATAAATAGATACATATAAATAACAATATATATATATATATATCAATATACTAATAAATATATAAGTATAACTACACATGTATATATATATATATATATATATATATATATTATTAAATGCAGAACAAAGCAACATGGAGTGGTAAAGAGTCATGGTGTGTAGGGGAGAGCTATCGAGTTCGAATCCAAGGGGTAGGGGCGCACGTGCGGGTGAAATTGGGGTTAGCACTGTTGAAGGGTGGAGGTGTCTTGGGTGTGTAAGCGGGGGTGGTTGGGGCATACCGGCAGAGGGGGGGGGGGGGAGGCTTCATACACTACCACAAAACATGGCAATGGAAGCACTGCCCATTATCAGCGCTAAGCAGAATGCACCGATAAAGGGGTGGGCCTTTATCAGCGCTAAAAAAAGCGCTGATAATGGGTTCCCATTTATCAGCTCTTGTTTTAGGGCTGGTAAAGGGTATATTTATCAGCGATATTATTTGCTCCGATAAAAGTTGTTATTATTAATTTATATAAAATAAATATATTTATATTCAAAAATAATATTTATTTGAATACATTAAATAAAAAACAAATGTTTATAATTAATATATATTTTTTAATAATTTTAAAATATATATATATATAATTTTTTAATTCAAAAAAGTATTTCTAAGATTATATATATATATATATACATGATTAAATAACTATAATATTATAATAAATTACATTAAATAATAAATATATTTATTAGATTTATTAGAGATTTATTATATTTATTATATTTATTATATTAATTCATTGTATTTATTATATTTGTTATATTTAATATATTTTTTTATTTATAAATACATAATACTTTTTAATATATATATTTATAATTAAAATTATCTAATATATATGAGTTTTCCATTTAATTTGGTCAACGAATATATGCATATATGTTATGTATCATATGCATGAATGTTCATTTGTACATTACATGATGTGGTATATTGATTAATTCTTATTGTTACCCATATGAACTATATAAGTTCTAAAAAAATGTACTTATAAAAGTACATTAAATATATTTAAATAATAAATATATTTTATTATATTTTTAATGATATATATTAATACTTTTCAAATACATTTGTAATTATAATTTTTTTAATAAAAATATATTAACAATTATATATATACTCTTTATAGTTATAATTATTTATAAATAAATATATATTTATACTATATATCATTTTAAATAAATATATAAGAATATAAATAAATTATTAAAATTATACATTTATCAGTGCTTTTTTATCACTGATAAATGCATATATTTATCATCCCTAAAAAAAGACTGATAAAATAAGTATTTATCAGCGCTATAATTTGAGCGTTGATAAATAGGTGTTTTATCAGCATTTTTTGAGCGCTGATAAATGTATGTCTTATTCACGTTTTTATTTTAGCACCGATAAAACATACCTTTATCAGCGCTTTTAACTAGCACTCATAAAGGTTCCAGCGCTTTTTATAAAATCGCCCTAACAGGCCCCTCCTCCCTCACACCCGTTCAAGCCTTTGCAAAAGATGAACCCTATGTTGTCAACCTCTCCTCGGTCGCGCCCCTCCTCCTCCTCCTCCTCCACCACTGCCTTTTCCTCCTCCTACGTCGCGACCATCCAACCCCCCCCCCCCCTCCGCCGCCAATGCCTTCTCCTCCTCCTCCGCCGCGATCCCTCCTCCACTGGAACCCTGCTTCTCCTCCTCCTCCGCTGCCGCTACCTCATCCTCCTCCTCCTCCTCCGGCCACCAACTCATCCTCCTCCTCCGCGGCCGCCTCCTCCTCCTCCTCATCTGCCTCCTCCTCCTCTTCTTCCTTGCGCTGTCCCCTTGTCCATGTGACATGCTCCGACACGCCCTCATCTAATGACCGTCCCGAAAACCTCCTCTACAGCGCACAGATTCCCCCCAGTGAGTCTCTTATGTATTGAATTTTTACTCTTCTGCATTAGAAAGATAGTTGGTGTGAAACGTTAAGTCTAATGGACCCTATAGTGGTATTGGTTCATGTTATTAATTTTTAATATCCTAGGATGAAACTGTATGAATGAGATTATGATCAATCATGTTGTAAGGGTCATGGGTGGAGGTTTCTGTGAGGGCAGAATTATGGTAATCACGTGGAAATGGTCTTTATATGGATTGTTAATTGGGGTAGAGTGATAGTGATGTGAACTTTATTAGTAAAGACCCTGCCTTTACTAGAGATTTGGATATCCTGAGTTGTGGGCCTCTGTGATAGTACTGCATAGTTTGATTGGGGGGATTCCTTGGTGGGTACTAGTGATGGAATAACCAGTGGGTAGGTTGTTGTGTGAGATATATCAAGGATTATTTTTAAATCTTATATTCTGTTGAGTATATGGTGTCTATTGATTATCCCAAAAAAAATATTTATCATGGCTATATGAAATTGTGATATCTCACTTAGAACCCTGATAGGTACAGTACATGGAAAGGGGTTGATTATGATGTTAGTGGAAATGATAATGCGGATTCCTTATGACCTTAAGGGTAAGGAAATCCACACATGGGGTGGTGTAGGTTGGCAACTAAATACAAATAAAGAGATTTCTTGTTGATATATTGTTACCTATAAGTCTTGGGATCATCATGATATATTTTTTAACTAGAGGATATGCTAATGATTGAAATGTTTAGTGAGGCTTCTTAGGATGGGTCATGTATGAGATTCTTAGGCAATATCCTCTTGCTCAATGCTAGGTATCAATCATTGGATAGATAATATCTAGGATGAGGCTTATCTTTCATTCTTATTCATTATATCTTAATCTTTATTATATATCTATGATGAAGATGAGGCCTAGAGACCTTGGGATTGCAATGTAGAGATACCCCACCAAGGTAAACATTCTTTCAAATTTTTTAATGTTTATGTTTGGCTATACATCATGGGGTATATGTGATTTTCCACAAGACATAAATTATTTTAGTGGTTTAGATTGTGTTAAAGGTAAGCTATGATATACCCTCCCTAGGATCTGCTTTATGCATGTTCATTTAGCCAAGGGATCTGTCTTACATTGGTAGTCCTTCTCAGGCAGTAAGTTGTCTATTTTAGGGCCTTCTCATGATCCACTTCATGTATATCTTATTATCCATGCAGAATACCGTGTATTAGTGATTTAGATTGTGTCAGAGGTAAGATTGGTTATTCCTCTTTAGGACCTCCTTTATGTATGTGATTTTATCCATGGGACTCGTCTTATGTTAATGGTATGGATCATGTGGGAGGTTGGCCATGTTATGCCATCCATACTATTTTTTGGGGGGTGGATGTTATTCTGTAAGGCATATAGTCACAACACAATTCATGATCATGATTTAATGGTTCTGCCTAGGGGATGAGTGTTGCAGTGTATACCTTGTGGTAATTCAACAATGTTACATCATAGGGTGCACTATGCAATAAACCCTTAGGGGACCCCTTTATGAGCGCTTTTTTTAGCACTGATATAGGGGACCCCTTTATCAGCGCTTTTTTTTAGTAGCGATGATAAAGGGGGTGTTTATAAGCGCTTTTTCCTACCGGTGATAAATTTAATGTTTCAAAAAAAATCATGAAAAATAAATTATTGTTATATAAGTATATTTATATTGATATAAATATAATATATATTTTTTAAATATGTTTTAGATACGTATAAATAGACTATTGCATTTAATATATAAGAAATTTAGTGAAAATGACTTTAAAATGTTTTAAAAATATTATTAATTAATAATTTTCTAATTATTATAGATTAAAAAACATTTAATAACAATTTGAAGACACAATAAATCAAAACAATTAATAAAAGATCTAAAATTAGTTGAAAATGTAACTCAAATTTCAAACGGCCATAACTTTTGATCCGGGTGTTCGTTTGAGCTTTACAACATATCAAATCGAAGCCCGCGACGATCACTACGCGCTATGTTTAAAAAAAAGCTTCTGTCATATTTTTCGATGCCAAAAAGGCCCATAAGGCCTCCAAAACTGAGTTTTTGGTCTAGATACCCCAATTTGTTACCATTCAAACAATTATAACTTCTGATTCGGATGTCCATTAGGCCTATACCACATATCATATCGAAGATTGTTTCATTTTCTTCAATTTGACTGGTTTTGGAGTTGAAACAGGCTTCTGGATTATAAGTTATGATCGTTTTAACATTCTATGACTTTTTAAATACACATATATATGTATTTATTCGTAAATATATATGTGTCTATGTGTGTGTGTCTGTGTGGGTGTTTGTGTTGTATATATGTATGTATTTATTTATTTATTTATATATAAACACACATAAAGAACATATTTCATAAATGTATTTAAAACTAATCTTATAAGTATATATTAATATACAAATAAATATACGGATAAAAAATTATAACTAAAAATATATATATATAAATAAATATAAATATATATTAATATACGATTGAATATATATATTCTAATATATGAATAAATATATTGATATTAATATGAATCTATATCAATATACGAATAAATATAACTATATATATATATAGATATATCATTAAATAGAGAAAAAACGAAATGGCTTAGTGGTAAAGGTGCAGCTGCCAAAGGGGGGAGGTCGTGTGTTTGAGTTCGTGTGGATGCTAAGGGGTGCGCGCGTTTGAGGGTGCACGAGAAGGGTAGTGCGCGGGAGACCGCCTAGCGCTGATAAAGGGGGGGGGAAGCGCTGTTAAAAGCTCTCCCCGCAATATATAATTCTTTTTTATTTTTTTAATTTTTTTTACTTTTATCAGCGCTTTTTAAAAACACTGATAAAAGGGACCCCCCTATATCCGCACTGAGCTTTACAACACTTTTTTAGCGCTGTTAAAACCCGTTTTGAGCGCTGATAAAGCCCGTTTTTGTAGTAGTGTATATTGTTATATATTTGATTATAAATAATGTATATTATGAAAAATGATAAAATTTCGAATGCACAATATCAATATGAATGAAAGACCGATGAATAATTTTAGTCCCCATTGAAAACGGGAATAAAGACCCCCTTAAACAAAGTTGAAATTCTGTTGAATGTTAAAAAATTGGGGTAACTCGACTAAAAACCCGAATTTATAGGCATTCTGTGCCAATTTTTGCCTCAAAAATTTTTAAAGGGGGGCTTCCCTCAATAATTTTTGCATAGAGCTCATCACTGACTTTGATTTGATATGTGGTAGAGCTGAAATGGACACTCGGATCAAAAGTTATATTCGTTTGATGTTCAAGTTATGTTTTGAACTTATTTTAGATTTTTATTAATTTTTTGATTTTTTTTATCTTCAAATTGTTATTAAATGACTACTACTCAATAATAATTATCAATTTGTTAATTAAAATTATTTTTAATTATTTTATAAGTTGTTTTCACTAAATATCTTATATATAATATGTAAATGATAATTTAGCCTTATCTAAAACTTATTTAAAAAATATATATTATATTTATATCAATATATTTATAATTATATAATTATATATTATTTTTATTGATATATAATTTTTTCGAAATGTACACTTTATCAATGCATGTAAAAAACTTTGATAAATACCCCATTTATAAACCTTTTTATTAGCATTGTTAAATGGTGGCGCTGAGAAAACATGTTTCTGTGGTGGTGTAAGTAAATTAACACAGAGTTCGACTTCAGAAGATCTTAGAAATCATTTCATTGAACAGCAACACAGAATGAAAAGAAAAATTGAATAGACCGACCAAAAGCTATTTACTATGTTCTGTTGTTTATTAGATATGTAATAGGATGCTATTTAAACAAGTGATTTTGTTTTGTTTTATATATCAACCTTTTCTTTCCCTACTTATACTGCATCTGTTTAATAGGATGGGACATTAGGTTGACATGTGGAGGAGTGAGGGCCTCCATACATTAATGAGGAAAAGAGAGATTTATCTTAGGCAGAAGGACAATTGGGGACCAAAACTGGAATTTAATTCCAGTTAAGGACCTCTGTAGTTATAATTTTTCTACTAGTCATCCTTCTTTACCATATGGGATCAGAGAGATTCAAGCCGCGTGCATTCAGTAAAGAGGGCTTTACATATGATGTATTGAAGACGTCAAATTAACACAGTTCATTACAATATTCCCACAGGAGAAGCCAAAAAATTGAAGATTCCAATTGGAAATCAAGGTGGTGAAAGTGATTGGGGGAAGGGCCAGGAAGGGAAACCTCCAGGGCCACAGGCCTGGGCGGTGTATTTGGATGGGAATGAAGAAGTGCGTCCACTGTGCAGGGGTGCCGATTCGTGGGGCACGGAGGGACCCAGATTGTGAGGGCGTCGGATCCAGATGTTGGGGTGTGAGTGGCGGAGCAGGGGGTGAATGATGTGAGGGAAATCCACGGGGGACGGCGGCCGGGGATGGGAGAATCCCAGCCCAATCACCCTAATCTCGTCTCCGCCAATCACCCGCCTCACACCACGTGCCCATTCCAGAGAACGTCATTCCTCTCCACGCCTTTGCCTTAAATGCCCGTCCACAGCTTGTCTTCTTCTACTCCTTCCCCCTCGCATCTCCCCTTCATTTCTTTTACCCTCCGCCATTCCCGTTTCCGGTGTTCGGTTTCATCTCTCTGCCTCTCCCTTCCTACTGCTTCCCCGTGTTCCTTCACAAAGGGCTTCTGAAGATATATCATCACAGTTATGGGAGACCCTGCTTCATACATTCGCATGGTTCGTATGTATAGTATATACTGTTTTTCTTCTAATATCTGATATTTAAATATAGAAGAGAAGGGGAGTGAGTGTCTCATGGGGTGCATGAATTATGGGTTTTCAGGTGCAGCACCTGATCGAAGAGTGCATAATCTTAAGGCTGAACCGAGAAGAGTGCATGGAAGCCTTGTCCGCCCACGCCCACATCATGCCCGCCATCACCTCAACAGTGTGGAATGAGTTGGAGAAGGAGAACCAGGAGTTCTTCCAGGCTTACACGAGGAATACAGGAGAAGGAGAAGGAGAAGGAGAGGGAGGTCCGGCACAGGAGAGAGACATCCGGGAAAGGATCCAAAGGTTCTTGTCCCACTCTTCCCCGGGCATTCCTCCCCCACAACCCTAGTTCTTGGACCCGGGTGGGTGTGGAGCGATGGCGATGGGGATTGGACTGCCATTAATGTGGTTTTTTTGTATATGGGTTTAAATTTTTTTTATGAAAGGATAGGGTTTGAAATATTTTTAAAAATGGATCTCAAGATGCGTGAACCCCGTTCACGCATTTGGCCGAGAATATCTATAAAAGGGGGTCTCCCCCCCCCCCCCAAATTTATTCTTCTCCTTTGGATTTTGCTGCGAAGTCCTGCAGAATTTCTTTCTCAACAAATTTTTGCTGTTTTTAAGAAGGTAAAATATATATTTAAATTTTCAATTGTTTAATTGAGTTTATTTATTTCATTTGTACGATTTGTTTATTTGATTTGTGATATGTAGAAACTAGTGTTTGTGTGTATGGTTTTATTTATTTCATATGTATTGATGTGTAAATTAGTGTCTTTTGTTTGATTTAATTTATGAACGATGTGTTTTTTGTATGAATTCCTATTGAATGTTTAGGAAAATTAATTATGTCATGTCTAAAATGTTGTATGAATTCATATTGAATGATTATGAAAATTAAATATATTTTAATATTTTTTATGTTGAAAGTAATATTAATTTAAATTATAATATTTTTATACACTGGTAATATAATTTGCAAATAATATATTAGATATATGTATCATATTTAAATTTATAAAAAAATATATAGAAAACATTTTATGTTAATGGTATAAAAACAGTTTTGTATAATTTTTTTTTTAAATTATATTAGTTGTAATTAAACTTATTAAATATAAAAGAGGTATAGATCTTTAATATGCATTTCATATAGTAATAGATATAATAAGAATATCCAAGAAATGGTAAGTTGTGTGATAACTGATCTTGAGATGACTGACCGATACATAATTGAAATTGCATGTAATGTTTTGTGAATATGGTTATTAAATTTGTAATAATAACATTTATTTTTCTGTATTGATGACATGTGAGTCATCTCTAACTAAGTATGTAAGGACCTACCTGTCCTCTTAAAAAAAGTTATGTATTTCATACCTCTAGACCCCCTCACATGCATGTGAGTAAATTTGTAATTAAAAGGCAATCAACAAGAGGTGTCCCTGAAGAGGCGTCCCCAGAGAGGTGTCCCCGAAGAGGTGTTCAAGAACAAGTGTTCGACATGAGGTGTTGCTGTTTGAAAGGAGACTAACGGTTGCTGAAATATTTGTTAATAGAGACTCCATGAGTCTACCCATAGGTTTTGGTTTGTTTATCAAATAATGATAAACTAATCACAAGTCTCAAGATCAAGTCATGATTAATTATTCATAACTAATTAAAATATATAACTTTATATTAAATAATGTAAAATATTGTTGTAGTATATAATATTTTATTAATTATTTTTTATAGGTAATAATGTCTGCGCAAATATATTGCAACGGTGAGACTATTTATACGGAGCAGGGATTTAGCTATAGTGTGCCACCTGTCAGAGTGGTAAATCTTCATGGCTGTATGGCATTGGATGTAGTTCACAATAATATTCATAATCGGTTAAAACTGAGGGTCGATCAATCCATTTCTTCAATCAAATATCGACATCTACAACATCCTGAACGTTTCTGGCACACTAAGTACCCTTTGGTCGATGATAATGATTGAATGGATGCATCTTTCTTATTTAGACAACAATCTACTAATGGTTTGATGGAGTTGTATGTGGTGATTTCTGATATAGATGTGGTGCAACTGACTACTAAAAAACCATGTTTCGTGATCTCTGTACAAGTTGGTCCTTTACATCAGTCTTTTGCATTGCCTCCTTCTCATTTGACTCCGGTAATAGAAGCAAATTATGAAGAAGATGATCAAAATTTAGAAGGAAATGTAGATGAAATCCCTTTGTGTGCTGATATAGTTAATGAAAGTTTATCTGAGGAAGAATAATCTGGGGAGCCATCAGGAGACGATGTGCGTGAGAGTGATGTGGGGAATGAACCTTCTGAGGTACCTTTGAGAGAGATGTGGGTGAGGGTGATGTGGGCAATGAAACTTCTTAGGTTCCTTTGAGAGACAGACATCCATGACATCCCCCGGTTAGTGATAATCATCCTTCAGTATTGAGTTCCTTAGTTAAAGGAATGTATCATGAACAACATTTTGATTGGGATGTCATTACACCGACGTCTGAATTCCCTGGCATTATATGGAATAGGTCTGCATCAAATGATAACGACATCTATGTCGAGCAGGAGTTTGAAAGTAAATTGGTCATGAAAAATGTGATAAAGCAATACCACATTGAGCAACATTTCAAATTTGTGGTTGATGAGTCAAAGAAGACAAAATATATCATTCGTTGTAAAAATATGGTCTAGAATGTAAATTTCGATTAAGGGAAATATTTGATAATTTTTTTGTATGTTAGAGGATAACCAAATTAAAAGGGCCACACACTTGTATGCATCCAAGCTTCTTGCAGGATCACTCTTCCCTTGATTCATAGTTTAAATCAAATGTTATTTTTGAGATGATACGAACATGTCAGGATGTTCTCGTTTCCTTTGTTCAAGAAATAATTCAACAGTTGTATAACTACAATATATCATATACCAAAGCATGGAATGAAAAATAGAAGACAATTGTAAAAGTGTATGGTGATTGGGATGAATCTTATGCTATGTTGCCACAATTTATGGAATTGTTATCTCTCAATAATCAGATAGTTTATCAGTTGGACATTGTTGAGTATGTATCCCCCAATCACCGAGTTGATCGGACAAAGGTGAAGTTCAATAGGGTTTTTGGGCATTCAGGCCATGCATTACTGCCTTTCCCTATTGTAAACAATTTATTCAAGGCGATGACACTTTTTTGTATGGCAAGTATACATATGTTCTACTCATTTCTGCCACACAGGATGGTAATTGTTCTTCTCTGCCACCTGCTTTTGCTTCTGTTGAAAAGGAGAATTTTGAATGTTAGAGCTGGTTTTTGGCATGTGTACGTGTTCATGTTACACAAAACCATGACGTGTGTCTGATATCTAATCGCCATCAAGTGATTATAGAGGTAATGGTTAGTGATGGGGTTTCATGGATTGAGTCGAATTCTTATCATCGTTGTTGCATTAGACATATTGCAAGTAATGTGCATAGGCATTTCAGAGATGATGCCATAAATAAGGCGATCATCAAGTTGAGATTGTTTTTCTAAACTTATTTTTTTAAAACATAATTTATTCTGTATTTTAATATATTATTCTCTTATGGTTTCAGCATATGATCCCCAACAAGAAAGGTTTGATCGACGCCTTGAAGAGATCCGAACTGCTAATGAAGATGTGTATGAATATATGATGCATATTTCGAAGGAAAAATCGTCATTAGCAAATTATGGTGGCAGAAGATATGGCCATATGACCACTAATATAGTGGAGTTCATAAATGGGGTCCTCAAGGGTGTGTGAAAACTTCCTATCACAGGGTTAGTGCAAGAGACATTTTATAGATGTGTTCGCTACTTTGCTGATCGGTCCCAAAAGGCTTATCAGAGGATGGAAAACAGAATGCATTTTATGTAGCATTTCCAAAGTGACATTGATTCGATACTGAATGAGGCTTCAAGATGGACTGTTCTAGCCTTTGACAGGGAAACGATGAGCTTTTAGGTAAGATTGTACTACAACTGGGCTACATGCACTAGTGGTCGACTGTTTGTAGTCATGTTAGATAACAAATAATGTGATTATGGCAACTTTCAGGCATTTAGATATCCATGTTCACATATTATCGTAGCTTGTGCTTTAGTAAATATTTCTTGGGAGCCATATGTTGACCAAGTGTATCGCATGAGCACTTTGGTTAACTATTTTAGTGCATCTTGGATGCCTATTGGTGACATTCATTCTATCTCATTGCATGCTGATCAGCTGACCATCATCCCTGATATTTATAGGTTTCATAATTTGGTTATGTTTTCATTTATGATTTTTTCAATGTCTGTCATTTTTTTAATTATTGGCTTTATACTACTAGGTTACGGCACCTAGGAAGACCAAAATCAAGTCGACTTAGAAATGAAATGGATTGGCCTCAACAACAAGGAGGGAGAATACGATGCAGTATTTTTCATGTAGAAGGACATACTCATAAGAGATGTCCCCAAGTGTACTACTACAAATACCCTATTTATCAGCGCTAAAAAAAGAGCTGATAAAAGGGTCCTTTATCAGTGTTGATAATAGTTAAAAAAATTAAAAAAATTAAAAAAATTAAAAAAATTAAAAAAATCCTACCAATTGGGGGGGGATTTTATAGCGCTTGATCACCCCTTTTACAGCGCTTCTCCACCCCCTCCAGCGCCACGACACACCCCCTCCACCCTTTATCAATGCTAGCTCCCATATTCCCCCATGCGTGCGTGCCCCTGCCTCCACCAGGTTTTGAACTCGAGACCTCCCCCCTGCGCGCTTAAGCCCTTACCACTCCTCTATTTTGATTTGTTTTCCATTTCATGATATATATATATATATATTTAGTTATATTTATTCATATAGTAATATATATTTATATTAATATATATATATATAGTTATATTAATATATATATATATAGTTATATTAATATATCTCTCTATTTATATATATATATATATATATTTAGTTATATTTATTTTTATAGTAATATGTATTTATAAAAATATATATATAGTTATATTAATATATATATAGTTATATTAATATATATATTTATAGTGATATTAATAAATATATTTATAGTGATATTAATATATATATTTATAGTGATATTAATATATATATTTATAGTAATATTAATATATATATATGTAGTTATATTAATATATATATATAGTTAGATTAATAAATATATATATACATAGTTAGATTAATATATAAGTATATAAATATTCATATATTTGTATTTCAAATAAAATGGATATTAGTTAATATTTAAATAAAGCTAATATATTTTATATGTAAATATATTTTATTATTTATAGTTATAATTAAATTTTTATGTGTGAATATATAAAAAAATATGTATATATTGTTATATATTTGATTATAAATAGCAGTACATTATAAAAAATGATAAATTTTCAAATACATAATATCAATATGAATGTAAAAACTTGGAATAGATTCAGTCCCCACCAAAAAAGCCAATAATACCCCCATAAACAAGGCTGAAAATCCACAAAATGCTAAAAAATCGGGGTACCCCGACGAAAAACTCAGTTTTGGAGGCCTTATGGGACTTTTTTGGCATTGAAAAGACCATTACCGAGGTTTCCCCGGTTACAGGGATGTAGAGATCATCACAGACTTCAATTTGATATGTGGAAGAGCTCAAACGGACACCGGGATCAAAAGTTATGACCGTTTGAAATTCGAGTTGCGTTTTCAACATATTTTGGATCTTTTTTTAATTTTTTTAATTTTTTTAGTCTTCAAATTGTTATTAAATGACTATTACTCTATAATAATTAGAAAATTATTAATTAAAAATATTTTTTTAATTTTTTTATAAGCCATTTTCACTAAATATCTTATATAGTAAGTGTAACTGTATATTTATACTTATCTAAAATATATTTAAAATTATATTAAAAAAAATATATTATATTTATATCAATATAACTATATCTATATATTTAAATATTCATATATATTTTTAATGAATTTTTTTTGGAAGTAGACCCTTTATCATCACTTTTAAAAAAAGTGCTGATAAAGACCCCCCTTTATCACCACTAACGAAAAAGCGCTGATAAAGGGGGGTACCTTTAACAGTGCTAACAAAAGCGCTGTTAAAGGGGGTACCTTTATCAGCGCTAAAAAAATCGCTGATAAAAGGGTACTTTTATCAGTGCTTTTTTTAGCACTGATAAAGGTACCCTTTATCAGCACTGATAAAGGTACCCCCCTTTATCAGCGCTTTTTCGTTATCATTGATAAAGGTGTGGCGCTGGCCTCGCCCTATTTTGTGGTAGTGGTGGCAGCACATAGCTCCACATCTCGTCATCCATGATCGAGTTTGGGTATTATATCATGAATATGTATATTTTTATTTGTATGTGGAAGTTTCAATATTGAATCCTTTTATTTCTAACTTTCTCTATTTCTAACATGTTTCAATTTTGGTTTGTCTCGTTTTTTGATTCTCTAATAAAGAATTTTGTGATACTCAAACAATTCAAAAAAACAACATAGAACGAAAGAACTAGCTCATGGAAGCCCACATGCAATGCTTAGAAGACCACTATAGGTTTTAATTAACACAGAACTCATAAATATTGAATCTCAAAATTAGGTAATAGGGTGCTTTATTTATTGAGGGGATTGGTCAAGTAATACAAACACTATTCCACACACAAAAAATCAAGTATAAATTAAAAATATTAACATAATCATTTTTCATTTCATTGTTCTAGATTTATTTAAATAATAGTTGAATTTTTTTTATTGAATTCAGTTTAATAATGTAACGATGACATCATTTGTGCAGATGACAGATTTTCCATTGCCCACATCTCAGGCTACCCATGTATCATGACTACTTTTAGAGGGACATCCAGTGCCTCTATTGAGTGTAAGTAGATCTCACCATTTTCATCATATTGCATTATCTCCCGCTATCATCCCTCATATTCGTCATGATGGATTCTATGGAATAGCGATGTGCGACTTCACATTTCTCGGTCATCAGCTCATTGCTGTGCTTGTAGAGAGATAGAGGCCAGAGTCACATACATTTCATTTTAGAGAGGGGTAGATGACTATTACCCTGCATGATGTGGCCATTATGTTAGGCCTCCCCATCGATGGTGCGACTCTGACTGGACGAGTTGAAGCAGATTTAACGGAGCTTGGTCATAAACTACTAGGCATAGAGGTCCCTGATGATGGAAGGACCATCATTGGTGGTCGATTACGCATGCCTTGGTTAGACCAGCACTTCACACAGTTAGCTGAGGATGCTGATGAGATCATCGTTCTGTGATTTGCACGTGCATATATTTTGAGGCTGATCGGTGGCACACTTTTTTTTGATCACTCTACTTTTGTACATTTGATGTATTTATCTTTTTTGGAGGATTTGGACGAGGCCGACCAATATAGATGGGGATCTTCTTTTCTAGCATATACATACACGGAGTTATGTAGCACATGTCACATCGATAAGATGTAGATCATGAGATGCATGGTTCTTCTATAGATGTGGGTATGGGAGCACATCCCTCATTTATCTCCACATGCTCTTGTGCCATTACCAGTAGATATTGTAGCAGAGGCTTCGCATGGACGTTGGTATATTATTCCTTCCTTATACTGTCTAAATTAATTGTATAACTTTCTATTTTAAAATGTAAAAATAACAATATTATCTACAGGTGGAGTCCGGCACATCGACATTCAGATTCCCCCAGATACGACATCCACGCCTACAGACTTATGTTGGACAACATTCAACCACACGATGTAAGTGATTAATATTTCTATTTTTAAATTTTTATTCTTTACTATACATGTATTTATTTATTAATTGATTATTTATTTTTTCTTTCAGATTTTATGGATGCCATATATAGATTCTATTATCTGGAGTCTTCCACCGTACTGTACGGACATGATTGCTATCAGATCCTTTAGGGTTCTATTTATTCATTTTTATATAGTCTAGTGGAATCAGACCGATAGAGTTATGAGGTAGTTCGGATTATTTCAGTCGATTCCTGACCCGCCCAGTCAGTTATATTCACTGCATTCCCTCAAGATGTCAGGGAAGAGAAATTTTTATTGGAGGAGATACCACACCAGATATATTGATTTATGAGATAGATGGTAAAACTACCAGTTACGAGGGGCGGAGACAATGCATTTTAATTTGGTGGATCAGATAGATTACGCAACTTGGTACTATAGGTCCCTAGTTAGATTTCTGACATGACACGGATGAAGCTTTCGTGAGCTGGTATACATAGTTCCTTCTTCAATTCAGTGAAATTTTTATTCACATTACATAGCAACATAATTTTTTTCATAGGATGCTCATATCTGTCATTTACTACACATGTCTGATCTAATAGATCACACCTTATTTGACCCAGCATATTTTCACACCCTTGTATCATAGTTCATTCCTTCGATGGATGAGATTTATTATGGAATTTTCTTTGATCCACCCCATGCTGAGGAGGCTACGGAGCCTGCTGAGGATCATATATATGTACCAGGGGTGATGACCCTATTATGGATCTTGTTGTTCCACAGGAGGAGAATGTTCATATTGATTAGTCAGATGCTACTGTTCTATAGGAGGAGGGTGTTTTGCATGATCAGTCATATGCTCCTCCAGCTTCTCAAGCTCAACCACAGGTAGATACAGACATTGACTGGGTTGAGCTCAATTCCTTATTAGAAACATTCTCAGTAAAACAACCATCTTCTTTCCATGTTGGTGAGAGTTCCAACCAGCCTCCACTATCATTAGATACACGACAGGGTACAGACGGGGAGACTGTACATCCACAGCCTATCACATAAGAGGATGTGGGGGTGGCTGCTGAGGATGATGTGCAACGTACGCCAGAGCGCAGACAAAGACAGACATGATGTGGATGCGTCCTGTATACACCTGGCTATGGGACAAAGGATAATCCATGCTAGAGGCAGAGATTAGGTTGATTTTTGATTTATGATACATTATGTATGTTCATTACTTTTATCATTTATAGAGTTCTACTTTTTTTAATAAGTGTCTTACTGTCATCAAATTATCTTCCAAAATTAATAATTTCTATTTCGTAATATTTAAATAATATTAATACTATGGATGAAAAGATCTATGAACATTAAGAAATATTGACAAATATTATTGATCTCAATGATTTTAATCTTAAAATCATGGAACATGATTCATTTAAAAAAAAAATTAAATTTCAAGAAGAAGAATTTCAATGAATAGTGAATAATTGTATAGAGTAGATGATTATGACTGAAGATCAAAAAACCACAATATGAGATGTATGGAATTTGAAGTTCAATTGTCTAATTTTGAGAAAATACATATTCAAACTTTATAAAAGGACACATGTTTTACTGATACACAATCTTCACTGAAAGATTTTACTATTAAAATACCTCCATCATGTGATAAAGTTATGGACATTATGAAAAAGATTTGTTTCATATTCTTCTAAAATAAGAAACAATCCTTAAGAGGGTTAAGAATGTGTTATCATATGTAAGAATTATTATTGAAGAATACCATCCTTGGTGAAGTTATATAAGATTTCAAAACTGGTGTTTTTGAGTGTTTCTATTTAGGGGGAGGTAAATGAAGAAATATTAAATTAATGCTAGAATTAATATATCGATTAGAATCAAATTTAATTAATATAGAAAATTCATAAAGATCATGTTATAGAAATATAAATGTTTTTCTAAATCTCTATTCCTCTATTAACAAAATAATACTGAATATAAAGGGGTTTTAATTGAATTAATCAAATACATAAGAAGTTTTTTTCTTCTAAATAAATGATGATTTTTTAACCTTTCTGTAGGATGCGTGAACGGGGTTCAAGCATCCTTTAGAGACTTCATAAAGGATGCATGAACCCCGTTCACACATCTACCATTGCTAGGATGTGTGAATGGGGTTCACACATCCTTTGAAGACGGGATAAAGGATGTGTGAACCCCATTCATGCATCTATCCATGCCGAAGATGCGTGAATGATGTTCATGAATCTAAAGACCCATTTCTTAAAATATTTCAAACCCTATCCCTTTTGCATAAAATTTGTTTTTAAAACCCATATATACAAAAAACCCGATTACTGTTATTCCTTATGTCATTCGCGGGGGATGTACTCTAAGTGGTTTGTTATTGGTAGTTAAAAGAAGATAAAATCGCCCATCCCCATCTTCACTGACAACAAATTTTACTCTCTTTATCCTCACTTTCAAAGTACTTTCTTATTCTTAACTCCCACTTCTATTTCAAATTTCCATGGTTTTGTATGTGTTAAACCTAATTGATAAACCCCATATTCCATAAGGGTACCCCCTCAAGCAACAACCAATATCACTGCATGTTTGTTGGCTTCCCATATTTAAGACCCTCAAATGAACAAATGACCACAAAAAAATGGTGCTATGATGAATCCATACAAATGACAAAAAAAAATTATCAAAGCAGTAAATAAATATATAACATGGTTTGGACTCGTTTGGTCAATCTCCATGACATGAACTCCCTCTTATTCCATGTTTTTATTCGAGCTACAAAAATATAATAACCAAGAGCATAGTGGTGCACAAACCCTTAATAAGAATAACCTAGAAACATCCATCCTTGAAAGAACCAAACAGTTTGAACTTACACCCGAGTCGGATTTACCAACTGACTTGCTATCAAATTTGTTCAGCAATATTCATCATCATCGACAACAAACAAACAATTGAGCTCTTCACATGCTGAAACCAAGATTCTCCATCAGTCACCAATATCAAGGTCAGCAACACACTTGAACACTCGATTGAGGAGGCTACATGCACCAAGGAATTTTAACAGATGGTGACAATCATCTCATTCTCAAACACTCTCTACCAAGTTCAAAAAGAATTAGAGGAAATCTACGAAATCTAAAAAATCCTATTGCAATTGATCTCCCACTACAATGATCACATATACATAAATGGGCATTGTCAGCGCTAAAAATTCACTGACATACAAAGAAATGACAAAGTCCACAAACTTTTTCAACGTTATAAAACAATAATAAATGGAAGAAATTATTAGAATGATTTTAGCACTGGTAAAGGATAACATTATTAGAATTAAAATTACCATCAATAAAACCCTAAAAGGTGCTATAAAGCTACTATATATGTAGCAGAACCCCTAAGACAATTTAATTCTGAATAAAAACATTACAAAAAACAATTACACTACAAAACACTTACAACTAAAACAAAAAATCATTTTAATGAATAAAATATTACAAAAAAACCATTACACCACATCTATTACAAAAAAAATAACATGTTAAAAAAAAAATAACAATTCAAATATTCAAAAAAAAATGTAGTACAAATATTACATTGGATAATATTAAACATAAAAAAAAATTAGATTGCACCATTATTAAATTTACATTGTATCTTCATTTCAATTCAAATATAACATTAATGAATTTTATTATAACATAATTTCATTGATGTAAAATATAATTACAATAAAAAATAACTACAACCAATAAAACAACATAAATCCCGCAAGAAGGTTTCTCCAACAATCAATCAAACCTCGTACAAAAGTGTGTGTCTGCCATAAAATCATTGTTTTTAGTAGTAGTACATAAAAAATACCATTGTAATGTGATATAATCCATTATAAATTTAAAAACACAATTTTGATTGTATCATGCTTTTCATATATCAAATTGATGTGCAGTTCATTCTGAATGATAAAAAATGACTCTACGATCATTGTCCTGAGTTTTTGCTCCAATCTGAGCATGTTTACTCGGTTGTGACCCCAACACAAGTGATTTGTAATTTATTATTAAGTATTACCAATATGAAATCATTTTTTATATCATACTAAGAAATATTGGAATCATATTGACGTGTGGTTGATTCTTATTGGTCACAAATGATTTGACGATCGTTCTCGTAAGTTATCACATCAATCAGAACTCGTTTGCTCGGTTTTGACACCATAACAAAAATAGTTATTCGTAGCACCACCCTTTGACATCACTTTTTTAGTGCTCTTAAAGGGACTCCCTTTATTAACATTTTTAGTAGCGTTGATAAACAAGGG
The DNA here is from genome assembly GCA_963277665.1 of Viscum album. Taxonomy (NCBI): domain Eukaryota; kingdom Viridiplantae; phylum Streptophyta; class Magnoliopsida; order Santalales; family Viscaceae; genus Viscum; species Viscum album. Next base: position 89,660,588 of record OY728142.1, read on the forward strand.
TCTTTATGAGTATTTTTTACTAGCGTTGATAAAAGGTATATTTTAAAAAAAATATTATATTTCATTAAAAAATATATTAAAATATTAATATATAAATATATTTATATTTATATAAATATATTTATATTTATATAAATATATATATATTGATATAAATATAATATACATATTTTAAATATGTTTTAGATAAGTAAAAATAGACATTTACACTTAATATATAATTTATTTAGTGAAAATGGATTATAAAATAATAAAATAATATTATTAATTAATAATTTTCTAATTATTATCAGGTAATAGTAATTTAATAAAAATTTGAAGACACCAAAAATAAAAAATAATAATAAAATATCTAAAATAATTTAAAAACGTAACTCGAACTTCAAACGGTCTTAAATTTTGATTCGGGTGTCCGTTTGAGCTTTACCACATCTCAAATCGAAGCCTATGATGATCTCTACGCGCTGGTGATAGAAGGGAACCATCTGTCACATTTTTCAAGGCCAAAAGGCCCATGAGGCCTACAAAATTGAGTTTTTAGTCGAGATACCCAAATTTTTTAACATTCAATTGAAATTCTGCCTCTTTTATGGTGGTATTTTTTTCCCTTTTTCAGCGAGGGGCTGAATTTATTCCGAGAGATTGGAATCATATTGATATTATGACTTTGAAATTTTATCATTTTTCCTAATGTGTAGTTATTTATAATTGAATGTATTAAAATATATACATATTTTTTATATATTCTCATATAAAAATTTAATTTTATAAAAAAATTTAAACATATTTACATATAAAATATATTTCACCATATATAATTCCTATCCAAATAAAAACTAATATCCATTTTATTTAAAATAAAATTATATGAATATTTATATACCTATATAGTGCATGTACGCGTGTTTGTGTGTGTATTTGTGTGTGTCTATATTAACAAACTGAGATATTATATATATATATATATATTCTAACATTTGTATATACATATTAATATATAATATATGTAAATATATATAAATATGTATAATTATACTTACACACACACATGTATATATATATATATCTATGTTGTATATGTGTATTTATTTATTTATAAAGACACAACAAAAAATTTATTTTGTAAATGTATTTAAAACTTATCTTATAAATATATATTAATATATAAATAAACATATACATAGATAAATAGATAAATAGATATATATAAATAACTATATATATATTAAAATATGAATTAATATATAAATATAACTGTATATATAAATATATATAATAATATACAAACAAATATAACTATATATATAAATATATAAATATATTATTAAATGGAGAACAAAGAAACATGGAGGAGTGGTAAAGGGTCTAGGCATGTAGGGAAGAGGTATCACGTTAGAATGCATGGGGAGGTAGGGGTGCACATGCGGGTGAAATTGGGGCTTTCTTTGTTAAAGGGTGGGTGTGTCTTGGGCGGGCAGGTGGGGGTGGCCGGGGCGTGCGGGCATGGGGGAGGTGGGCTTCATAACACTGTTGAAAGTGGTTTAAGCACTGTTAAAACCCTTTGATTTGCAGAACTATTTTTCAATATATTTTTTTATTTTTTAAACTTTTATCCATGAATTTTAAAAGTGCTGATAAAAGTGGTCTTTTTTCAGAGCTAAAAGAAGCAATGATAATGGACCCTTTTATCAATTCTTTTTTAGCACTAATAAAAGGGGTTATTATCAGCGTTTTTTTAGCACTAATAAAACGGACCCCCTTTTAATAGAGTCTCAACTATCAGTGCTTTTTTTATCTCTGATAAAAGTCTTTTTTAGAGATGATAAAACCCTATTTTGTAGCAGCACACCTTGAAGGGTGATATGACATTATAATAAAAAAAGAAAGGTGAAATGGTACTTTGGATTATATCGATCAATCTAGAAATCAGATTGAAACACAATTAAATATTATAGATTATAAATAATTTTAGGAACATCCTACTATGTTTTCTTGATATTTCAAGCTTGTTTTCTTTTTTTTGAGCCCTTTTAGGTGACCCGACACTTTAAAAACAATATAAAGGTCAAATGAAACTTTTGATCATACAGAGAAATTCAGATATTCAATTAATGTGTGTTTGATTCCTATAAATCTTAAATGACATTGAGATCATTGTCCTAATTATTTACACATATAAAAAATAGTTTCCTAATAATATACTCCAACATTGATAATTTTTCATTTATTTTCATCATATTTTCCATCATACCGAGCAGTCCAGCCATCAAATTGATACTCAATTTATTCCTAAAAATTAAAAATGATTATAGGATCATTTTCATAAGTTTCTATGAAAATATGAACTCACCTTCTTGGTTTTGATACCTTTAAGGGTTATATTTTATTTAAATAAAATGAAAATGAAAATGTTATTTTGGATCATAATAAGAAATTTGAACATCTTATTGATGATTAATTGGTTTATATAGATAAAACATTACCTGAGGATCATTTTTATACATTTTCATTTCAATCTGAGACAATTTTCTTGGTTTTAAACCCATGATGTGTGATATTTCATTTTAATAAAAATACAAAGGTGAGATTTCACTCCAGATCATACCATTAAATTTATGAATCATATGGGTGCTTAATTGAGTCCTATAGATTAAAAATGATCCGAGGAATATTTTACTATCTTTTCATGTCATTCTGAGGATTTTTTTTTATGTTTGGACCCCTTGATGGGTGATATGTGTTGGAGTTAGTTCCCTAGAACCATCTTTTCTTAGATCTTGATAACATGATTTTCTTATTAAATAATTTTTCTTATTGTATCATGATTATTATTATCAATGATATTTATATGTGATTTTTTCTTTAGAATATATATTGCACTGAAAGTTCATAGTAGTCTGCCACTACGATGAGAACCTATACGCACCACAATGTTATTCTTGAACCATTTTCTATGGTAAGATGATATTGTATTACAGGACACAGACAATACATGATGTTAGGAGTAGGAGGCTTCTAAAACCTTGATATACCTTTTTATTGTGTTCACCCTTGTAATATTCAAGATAAGAGGTAATAAGAATGAACCTGTTAATAGGAAATCCACATTTTCATATTTCATTGGATGTTCCTATCTGAGGATGTTTGTATTAATCCTTAATCACTAAGATCGGTAATACATATATTCCCTTTAAGAAAATGAAAATAGGCTTTTAACAATGCTAAAAAATCACTATTAATCACATCGATGATAATAAGGGTTCCCTTTATCAGTGCTAAAAAAGAGCAGATAAAATCCTAGATGGCTATAATGTGCTATTAATATAACATCACACCTAGAAAAAACCTGTAATTTCAAAAAATTCTATATACATTTAATTAACATCGTGAATACAAAAAATTCCACCCATGATATATAAAAAACAATATTTACATTTCAAATAATGTTTTATACAATTACATTTACAATTACCCAACAACCATTTTAAAACATTAATATTTCATCTTTGGACGCTTGTGATCCCCTCTAAAAAATCTCTTCCCATGGTATCGGTTGTCGAACAAATCATCTCAAACTGATAAGAAGATTATACCTATATAAGAAAACAAATATTATGTTTGTAATACTATAAATAAATAAATTAAACATTAATATGAAAGAATACATTAATAAAATGTCAATATTTAATAAAAAAGACACTTTTGGAGTTATACCAGTCACACCGTGCATCATATTGAGGTGGGGTTGATTCCTAAACGTCATAGATGATTTATGGATAATTTTCCTAAAATATCAAAATAATCTGAATGTTTTTGCATGATTTTGAGTTGTTATTTTACTAAAAATAATGTCAATTTTAAATAACAACACTTTTTAAGTTTTACCGGTCACATTGTGCATCATGTTGAGGTCCATATGATTCCCACCAGTCACAAATTACTGATGGATCACTATCCTAAATTATCAAAACAATCTGAATGAATTTTCTTGGTTTTCAGTATGTCAGTTGTGTTTTTCTACTAAGACGTCACTTTAAATTATAAACACACATTATGAGTCAGACCAGTCACATAGTGCAACATTTTGATGTGAGTCTACTTTATACATATCAAAAATAATGTATGAATCATTGTTATAAATTATTAAGACAATTGGAGTGTGTTTTCATGATTTTTAGTGAGTGACAGGTTTTGAACAAAAATGTCAATTTTAAACTGTTAATGGTCACTTTTAGTCATATCAGTCACACCATGAATTAGATTGAGGTGTGGTTGATTTCTACACATCAAAAATTGCTCAAGGATCTTTTTACTGATGTATCAAAACAATCCAGATGTGTTTTCTGGGTATTCAGTATGTCAGTTGTTCTTTTTAATTTAAATTAAAGTCAATTTTAAATAAAAAGACACACTAACTGTCATACAGATTACACCATACATCATATTGATGTGTGGTTGACTCCTACATGTCAAAAATGACTCATGGATCATCTTAATAAAATATCAAAACAATATGAATTAATTTTCTCTATTTTCAGTATGTCACTTGTGCTTTTTAATTAAATAAATGTCAATTTTAAATAAAAAGACACACTTGGTGTCAAAGCATCCACATCGTGTGCTGTATTGAGGTTTACTTGAATCATACACACCAAAAATTAATCATGTATCATTTTCCTAAAATATTAAAACAATCTTAATGCATTTTCTCAGTTTTTAGCATGTTACTTGTTCTTTTTTACTTAAATTAATGTCAATTTCAAATTAAAAGACACATTATGAGTCATACCAAACACAACGTGCATTGTATTGAGGTGAGTTTGACTCATAAATGTCAAAAATGACTCATTGGTCAATTTACTAAAACATCAAAATAATACGAATGTGTTTGCACAGATTTCATTATGTCAATTTTGTTTTTTTACAAAAAATGTCATTTCAAACTGGAAAAATGAAATATGAGTCATATCGGTCGCATCGTGCATTGGTTTGACATGATACTCCATTATACAAATAAAAAATGACTTATGAATCTCTTTCCTAAATTATCAAGACAATCAGACAACATTTTCTTGTTTTTCAGTGACTGCCATGTTTTGAATGAAAATGTCAATTTTAAATAGACAATGGAAAATATTAGTCATACTGGTTACACTATGTGTTTAATTGAGGTGTATTAGATTCCTAAATGTAAAAAATGACTCATGGATCATTTTTCTAATTTATAAAAAACATCTGAATTCTTTTTATCAATTTTCATTGTGTCACTTGTCCCTTTTACTTAAATTATTGTCAATTTTAAATAAAAAGACACACATGGAGTCATACCGGTCACACATTATGTTATATTGAGGTGCGGTTGACACCTAAATATAAAAAATTACTCATATATAATTTTCCTAAAATATTAAAACAATTTGAATTTATTTTCTTGGTTTTCAGTATGCCACTTATTGTCTTATTTAGGGGATTAATATCACTGTTGAAAGGGGTATAAGCATTGTTAAAACCCTCAGATTTGTAGTTATTTTATTTAATGTTTTCTAATTTTTTAAACTTCTATCCACACTTTTTAAAAGCTATGATAAAAGTGTTCTTTTATTAGTGCAAAAAAATCAGCAATAAAGGACACTTTTGTTGACACTTTTTTTGGCCCTGATAAAAGGGACCCACACTTAATAGTGTCTTGACTATTAGTACTTTTTGAGCACTGATAAATTTCCTCTTTAGCACTGATAAAACCCTATTTTGTAGTAGTGCACCTTGACAGGTGATATGTCATTTTAATAAAAAAATAAAGGGGAAATGGTACTTTTGGATTATATCAAGCAATCTAAAAATCAGATTGGCACACAATTAAATCTTACAGATTATAAATAATTTTAGGAACTTCCACCTCTGTTTTCTTGATATTTCAAACTTGCGTACTTTTCTTTGACCCCTTTTTGGTGACCTAACATTTTAATAAATATATAAAGGTCTAACAAAACTATTTATCATACAAGGAAATTCAGAAATTCAATTAATATGTGTTTGATTCCTATAAATCTTAAATGACATTACGATCATTGTCTTATTTTTTTACACATATTATAAACTGGTTTTTGATATTAATCCCCAACATTGATTTTTTTCATTTATTTCAATCATATTTTCCATCATACCGAGTAGTCCAGGCATTAAATTGATACTCAATTGAAACCTACAAATAAAAAATGATTATAGGAACACTGTCTTAAGTTTCTATGCCAATATGAACTGACCTGCTTGGTTTTTATACCTTGAAGGGTTATATTTAATTTTAATAAAATGAAAATAAAAAATTTTATTTTGGATCATACTATGAAATTTGAACATATTATTGATGATTAATTGATTTATATATATCTAAAATTACTAGAGGATCATTTTTCTAATATTTCATTTCAAACTGAGAACATTCTCTTGTTTTTTGACCCTATGATGTGTGTGATATGTTATTTTAATAAAAATACATAGTTTAAATTTTGCACTAGATCATACCAATAAATTTATGCATCATATGGATGCTCAATTTATTTCAATATATTAATAATGATATGAGGAATGATTTACTAAGTTATCATGTCATTTTGAGGAAATTTTTTATGTTTTGACCCCTTGATGGGTGATATGTGTTGGAGTTTGTGCCCTAGAACCATCTTTTCTTAGATCTTGATAACATGAATTTCTTATTAAATGATCTTTCTTATCGTATCATGATTATTATTCTTCATAATATTTATATGTTATTTTGTCTTTATAATATTTTTCGCACTGAAAGGTCATAGTAGTCTCCCACTGCAATGAGAACCTAGAGGTTCCATAATGTTATTATTGAACTATGTTCTATGGTTAGATGATATTGTATTACAGGACATAGAAAATACATGATGTCAGGATTAGGAGTCTTATAAGACATTGATACACCTTCTTATGGTGTTCACCCTTGAAATATTCAAGATAAGAGGTAATTAGAATGAACCCATTAATAATAAATCAGCATTTTTATTTTTCATTGGATGTTCATGTCTGAGGATGTGTGTATTGATCCTTAATCTTTAAGATAACTAATATAGATATTCTATTTAACAACACACAAATAAGATTTTAATAGTTCTAAAAAGTGTTTTTAATCACAATGATGATAATGGGGGGGTCCCCTTTATCAGTGCTAAAAAAGCACTGATAAAAGCCTCAATGGCTACAATGTGCTATTAATATAACATCACACCCATAAAAAACATTTAATTTCAAACAATGATATATACAACTTTTAATTTAGAACAATGCTATATACATTTAATCAACATCTTGAATACAAAATTTCCACCAATAGTATATATACAAAAAAAAACTATTTACATTTCAAATATTTTTTATATAATTACATTTAAAATTATCCAAGAAACATTTTAAAACATTAATATCTCCTATTTTGAAGCATGTGATCCCCTCTCAAAAATCTCCACCCATGGTATCAGTTGTCGAACAAATCATCTCAACCTGAGAAAATATTCTGCCTATATAGGGAAACAAATATTATGTTAGTAATATTATAAAGAAATAAATTAAACATTAATATGAAAGAATACATTAATAAAATATTAATATTTAATAAAAAAACATATTTGGACAAATACCAATCACACCATGCAACATATTAAGGTGGGGTTGAGTCCTTCATGTCAGAATTGAGTGATGGATCATTTTCATAAAATATCAAAATATTCCAAATGTGTTTTCTCGGTTTTGAGTATGTCACTTGTTCTTTTACTAAAATTAAAGTCAATTTTAAATAATGACACAATTTTATTTTTACCGGTCACACCATGTGTCAGATTGAGGTGAATATGATTCCTACGTATCAAAAATTACTAATGGATAACTGTCCTAAAGTATTTATCAAAACCATATGAATGAATTTTCTCAGTTTTCAGTATGCCATTTTTGTTTTTTTACTAAAATGCCATCTCAAACTCGAAACACACATTATGAGTCATACCAGCCACATATTCCATTGGTTTTAAGTGAGTCTAATTTACACATATCAAAAATGACTTATGAATCATTTTACTAAATTATCAAGACAATTGGAGTGAGTTTTCTTGGTTTTTAGTGAGTGTCTCTTTTTGAACAAAAATGTCAATTATAAACTATTAATGGTCACTTTTAGTAATACTGGTCACACCATGCATTAGATAAAGGTCTGGTTGATTCCTACACATCAAAAATTACTCATGACTCATTTTATTAATGTATCAAAATAATCCAGGTGTTTTTTCAAGGTTTTCAATATGTGGCTTGTTCTTTTCTCTAAAATTTAAATTTAAAATAAAATACACACTTACAGTCATACTGGCTATAGTGTACATCATATTGATATTTGGTTGACTCCTAAACATCAAAAATGACTCATGGATTTTCATAATAAAATATCAAAACAACATTAATGTGTTTTCTTGATTTTCAGTATGTCACTTGTTCATTTTATTTAAATTAATGTCAATTTTAAGTAAAAAGACACACTTGCAGTCATACCAGCCATAACATGTGTTGTATTGAGGTGAAGTTTAATCCTACAAATAAAAAATTACCCATGTATCATTTTCCTAAAATATAAAAACAATCCTAATGCATTTTCTTAGTTTTCAGCATGTTAGTTGTTCTTTTTTACAAAAATTAATGTCAATTTTAAATTAAAAGGCACACTTTGTGTAATATCAGCCACAACATCCATCTTATTGATGTGAGTTTGATTTCTAAATGTCTAAAATTACTCATGGTTCATTTTAATACAGTATCAAAACAATCCAAACATGTGTGCATAGTTTTCAGTATATCAGCTGTGTTTTTTTACCCAAATGTCATTTCAAATTGGGAGCATGTAATATGAGTCATACTAGTCACATCGTGAATTAGTTTTACATGATATGAATTCATATACTTAAAAAATATCTTATTAATCACTTTCCTAAATTATGAAGACAAACAGAGCATGTTTTCTTACTTTTTAATGAGTGACACGTTTTGAACTAGAATGACAATTTTAAATTGATAACATACACTTTTAGTCATACCAGTCACACCATGTTTCTAATTGAGGTGTGATTGATTAATACGTATCAAAAATGAATCATGGATCATTTTTATAAATTATAAAAATAATCTGAATTTATTTTCTTGGTTTTCATTTTTTCACTTGTTCCTCTTACTTAAATTATTTCCATTTTTAAATAAAAAGACACACCTGGAGTCATATCGATCACACCGTATGTCATATTGAGGCGTGGTTGGCTCCTAAACAACCCAAATTACTGATAGATACTTTTCCTAAAAAATAAAAACAATATGAATTTATTGGCTTGGTTTTCAGTATGTCACATTTTGTTTTTACTTAAATTAATGTCAATTTTAAATAAAAAGAGACACTTTGAGTTATACCGACCACACTGTGCACTTTATTGGAGGTGTGATTGATTTTTAAACATAATAAATGACTTATATAAAATTTTCTAAAGTATCAAACCAATATGGATATGTTTTATTAGTTTTCAATATGCCAGTTGTGTTTTTTTAATAAAATGTGATTTCAAACTAGAAACACTCATTATAAGTCATACTGATCACATCAGGTGTCAGTTTGATGTTAGATCACTTCCTACACATAAAAATGACTTATTAATATCAATCATAAATTATCAAGATAATTGGTGCACATTTTCTTAGTTTTAAGTGAGTGGCACATTTTTCACTAAAATGCCAATTTTAAACAGATAACAGAGACTGTTAGTCATATAAGTCACCACGTGAATCCAATTGAGATGAGGTTGATTTATAAATGTTAAAAATGAAACAACGATCATTTTACTAAAGTATAAAAACAATACAAATTCGTTTCCTAGGTTTTTAGTATGTCACCTTTTCTTTTTTACTTAAATTAATGTCAATTGTAAATTAAAAGACACACTTGGAGTCACACTAGCCACACCATGCATTATATTGAGGTTCAGCTCAATACTAAATCTCTTGAATCATTCTAATAAAGTATAAAAACAATATTTATAAATTTTATTAGTTTTTAGTATGCCACTTGTTCTTTTTTACTTAAATTTATGTCAATTTTAAATAAAAGGAGATACATTGAATTATACCAGCCACATCGTGCATCATATTGAGGTGTGTTTTATTTCTACACATCAAAAATGACTTATATATCATTTTTATAAAGTATCAAACCAATAAAAATTCATTTTTTGAGGTTTTAGTAATCCAGTTGTATTTTTTTACTAAAATGTCATTTCAAACAAGAAACACGCATTATGAGTCATACCGGTCACATCATGCATCCATTTGACATGAGACATCATCATATACATCTAAAATGAATTATGAATTACTTTATTATATTATAAATACAATCAGATCATGTTTTCTTGGTCTTTATTGAGTGACACGTTTTGAACTAAAATGTCAATTTGAAACTAGTAACAGAAACGTTTTGTCATACCGGTCACACCTTGCATCAGATTAAGGTGTGGTTTATTTATAAAAATAATAATTAACTCATGGATCATTTTAATAAATAATAAAAACAATAAAAATTCTATTTATTAGTTTTCAGTATGTCACCTTTTCTTTTTTACTTAGTGTAATTTGAATTTTATATAAAAAGAGCCACTTTGAGTGATATTGGTAACTTGTTCCTTTTTCTTGGTTTTGAGTAGGTATGTTTCTCTTATACCAAATATATTGACCCAGACATTTCATACATAGATATCACATCTTATTAGATTAGTATTATTTACATAAATAATGATCCATGCTAGAATTGTTTAGGTTGAGTGCTTTTGGAAATAAGGAAACATAAAGAACTAGTTCATAAGAGTATCTTATTAAGTTATTCATTACTAGAATACTTATTAGAAATATAATTTATAAAACCATTATTGAAAGATTAAAGATATGAAACATAATAAAGGGTGATCATAAATTCTCAATAAGTGTAAAGTAGGTTGATATCAATTATAATATAACGATAACATGAGAATAAAGATGTTAGAAGGTGATATTAACATTATAAAATCATATCATGCATATCATAGATCATAATCATGAGTCATGGATAAAAGTATTTTAGTTCAGAAGACAAGAATATTAAAGGATCAGATAATATTATAAACTAAAAACATACACTTTGAGTCACATCGAGCACACTGTGTATCAGATTGAGGTACAGATGATTAAGGAGTGGTTGATTACTACACTATTCAGGAAAATGTTAATGGAAGATCTTTTTGGAAGTCATAATTTTCATTTAACTACTGAGTAACCCCTTGTTAGATGCATCCTTATGATTCAATTCACATTTCATGCAACATGGGTTCTCCTATTCCACCTAAAAGGAACATGTTCTCTCTCTTTTGGTGTGTTGCAGATAGTTGAAGGGAAAATATAACTCCCTAAAATATTTGTAATAATAATAAATAAGTATTAGATAAAAATGATAAGGAAATTAACTTAAAATTAGTATAAAAAATGATGAAAAAATTAACTAATTACATAAGTAGTAGGAATTTACCTTTATACATTATAGAACCATTTCCTTATTTTCATTATCTCACTTGCATCCTCGAAGTGCAATCTCTCACGAGACTAATCAGTTTCGAATAAACTCCCCTCACTCAAACAAAAGAATCCACCTGTATAAGAAAACAATTCTTATGTGAGTAATACTAAAAAAATTAAATTAAACAAAAATGTGAAAGAAACCACTTATTTTATGGAAGCCACATATTCATTCTATTTGTGTACATTCTTCCATCAAGTATGTTGCCCATTTGTTTTTGAGCACATCTATATCATCTTGTGAATATGAGTCTTTTTGACACTTATAGTAGTATTAGAAAAATATAATTACACAAAGGATTAATAAATATTTTATATTAAATAGTATTTATCTTATAAAATACCTCTTCAGGGTTGCTAGTTTGTTCATGGAATATGATATCCCTCATAAATTTACAAACATAAATTATACAAATTGATGTTTAAATATAAAATGTTGGATGTAGTATATTACAAATTAAAAACCATCATCATGTGTGGAAGGTTTGTTGGATATTTATGCATTGAATATTAGAAATAAATCTTTGGAGTATCTAAATCTACCACAATGAGCATCCAATACTATCGAAAAACAAAAAAAGGAATAAGTAATGAACGAAATGAAAATATATTTTATATAATTTAATTGTAGAGTTTTACCCCTATATCATTGGTATTAAATAGATTCTATCATCCCAAATTTTTCTTTTAAACGATTTGAATATTCCTACCACTATTTCATACCTTCTTTGTTATCTATTTTTGGTTGTTCTGTAGAGGTAATGTGAGGACTAATGAGTCCAAAAAATTCATGGGAAAATACCTTCAATTTTTTTTCCATATATATGCATTCTAAAAATCTGAAATGTATTTAGTCATAATTAAAACAATATATCAACTTTTTGAAAATAAAATCATGAAAACATACCTCATGTATACATTTTCAATAGATCCCTCTTGCCAATTCATAATCGAGGATTTCACTTACATTCTCAACATCAATGAATTCTTGAAAATCCTATTTGAACTTATTTTATTCATAATCAACAATGTGACAACCACCATCTCTTATCTTTTTATCCACATGAAGACTCAACACTAGTAAATGCGGATATAGATTGAGAGGGGTAATGATGATTTCATTATATATTTTTAATTGGTTAGTCAAGCCTTTAGATTGGTTTGAGTCAGTATTTTATTCCAACCTGTTCCCTTTGTCAATCTATAATAACATTCATCGGTTCAAACATTTTTTTCATTAATTTTTAAAGGTTTAGCTTAAAAACTAATTTTAAAATTAATACCTCTTTATTGACATGTTTTTAAAAGATGTGACGATCATGTGATAAATGTTCCAAAAACTTTTTCGACCATATGAATATCTTTCTCACCAATTTGAACAAGTTTCCGAGCACTCAACTCATGGGATATTCTAATCGACACTCTCATATGACCTTTTGAATGTGGTCGGATGTGTAGCATGTCGTTTTGGATATTGGACACCGTATCCCTAACTACAAGGTTATGGGTGGGTGTTGATAGATATAAATAAAATTCATTATCAATATGTAGAATATCATTATAGGAAAGGTATCAGTGTCTTTCTGATTCACATTTAACAGAAAAAAATATTGGAACATTTATTACCTTGGATAAGACATCTCTTTGAGGGGAATGGATTGCCTCATAGTTGGTGGGGGTGGGGTGGGGTGGGATCTCAACGCATTGGTTTTTAATGAGTTGTTTCTTCTATTTTCTTCCCCCCATAAAAGTTTCCATAATCTCTCTCTTCTATTGGAATTGTTATGCAAGGGTATCTATTAATTCTCTCATCCATTTCATTTCTTCACTTTGATCCTCCTCTTAATTTTTTTCTCAAAATATGTTTGGGGTGTCACCCCAAAACCCACACCTCTGATGCAACCATAATTTTTTGGCCACTTCAAGGACACTAGTAGTATGTGTTCATCTAATATAGATGTGGATAATTCTTGTGATTATGTTAGATAGAAAATATAGTAAAATAAGTGATCATTGTTTTTTTATAGTGATTTAAATCAAAACAATGTTTTATTATGTAATACATACACATGTTTCCAGACTTTTTGTGCGTTTTTCATCTATTTGTATTCTATATTTATCTATATGTGACTCCTTCCATAGTACATGGTGTGGGATGGAAGTATCTTTGGATTTGGAGTCATCATTCTGCATATAAAGATATAAACAAAATAATGGTGTTGTTTCATGTCACATAAAATTATTATGGCAGATTTAAAACATGTTCCAATTTTTTTAAAGTGAAGTTTTTCCTACCCTAACTTTATGGTAGGGGTACACTGGTTTTACTACTCATTCCTTATTTTTAGAACTGATTTTCTATTTCATAAATAAAAAATTTCCAATAAAAGTGATAAATACATTTATTTTCAAAGAGAATATTGTTAGCCACAATGTACTTGAAAATATACATTTGTATGAAACCTAGTAAATGCATCCCACACTTCTTGTGTTATCAGGGGTGAATAGATAAGTGGTGGGTGTGGCTAATATGCTCATTATCTTTTGGGAGAATGTCATTGAAGAGATCATGTAGTTCCTTAAAGTTAGCATCACTCCACCCATTGCATGATTTGAAATTATACATCTTCAGTATGGATGGAAATGCTGTATATTTAGTTTATCCAATAAATAATGACATCTTTGCACAGCTTTTTAGCTGCTCAAACAATTTTGGGAAATCCTGAAGTTTATCTTCAACTATCATTTTCATTTACTCAATATGATCATCATCTTCATTCACATATGTAATCATGTCCTCGATATGGTCTTCTTTATTGTCTACACATGTAATCATATCAGATGATCCATGAAACATAGTGCTATCCCAACACTAGCTACAATCTATTTTCCCCCTATTTATTCCCACATTTATAACATCGATCTATTATATCATATATCTAGTGTTCTTCCTACTCCTCCATATTAACTTTCCTTGAATAACAATAGTGTAAACATAGATAAAGAATTTGAGATGGGTCTTTTCACGAACCAGCCTGGGTACCTTGGTAACCTGATAACTGAGACGGTCCTAACATGGACCGAGGGTCATTCCTAATCCCCATGGGTTGGTGGATATCACCTGGAATAATACAACATGAATGTGGGAATTAATTTTCCACAAAAACATAGTGGAATCAAGACAAGAAAGTCAATATTCATCGTCAACCTCTACCCTACGGCGATCTACTGGCACAACCTTCTAGGAATCTACTATGCGATCATAATGAGGACATTGACCTGGAGCTATACCTATAAAATAAAAAAAAGTTAGAGCTCCTAAACCTAGAATATGGAATACTCGGTATTAATTAATTAATTTTTTTCTTTTATTCATTTTAGGTTACCCAATATTAAGGTCTACCCATTCAAACATACACACAATGAGGAATGATGCATGATCCTTTCTTAGGTTTCTACCATGCAACTAGTATCACCTTATTTAGTAGCCATTATAAACATAATGGTTAGTGCATCAGGTCATAGGGGGCCCTAAACGCCTATGTCTTAGTCGGTCTCTAGTGTTTACACCACTTGATAAACATGAATGACATTGTTTCCCTACCAACCCATAAAACCTCACTTATGCCTAACACCAAACTCCGTCCTCTCCCTTAACTTGAGCTCTGATACCTCTATATCAAGACCCCCTCCCCACAAAGTGTACCCCTCCTCGGTCGGCAATGTGAGAGGGGAGATGATCACCCCCAAGTCCTTCCCCCAGTAGGCCCTGGGTTGATGACAAGCACAGAGGGTATAGTAAACACATAGATGAGAGGCATTTCCCTCTAAGAGAACACATTCGAAAGAGAGAGATAAGAAAAAAAATCAACCAACTCTAAATTATACAAAAATATAAATTAAATCCCAAGTAAACATATGTAATGTCATGAAAAACTAATACAAATGAATGGGGAAAACTACTATAACCCAAAAGAAAGTAAAAAAACAGCAACCCTGAAGCCCAAACAGCTCCTGCAACCCCAAGCTAGTAGAAACCAGCCTGATCTCCAACCTGCTCCAAGTGACCTGAAATATATTTTATATATACATAGGGTGAGTATAAAAGTATACTCAGTAGGATCCCCCCAAGCCTCTCATGTAAAAGTAAAGAAAGCATGCTAAATCATAGTGAACAACAAGTGAAACTAACTCATCACCTAAAATGGTATACTAAGTTCCCAGCCTCACTATGGATACTCTCACCAAGTATCGCATAAAAGAGAATATAATATACCAACGAATATCAAGGGTACCCCACTACAACATCCCCACTGGTTTTCCACTTTTCCCCAATTCCGCACGTCCTAAGCATCTCTCTCCAAAAAGGCTTTCCCACCAACACCTGGGAAAAGCACCACAACATGAACCTCATGCAACAAAACCACCACATCTACGTAAGAAAAGTAACTAGTTTGTTTCTGGGAACAACCACAGCTTGCATAACATGTATTATATGTTGAGTATTAAACCTCAATCCATTGTAGCCCATACACCAAGTAAGGATCCTCAAGGAATCATAGCCTTTACATGTTACACCTATAGTAGTCCATAGAAAATATATCGAGAATATATGTGTGTGAATGACCACAAGACATTACAACACTCTACACAAATATATGGGGAAAACAAAATGTCGTGTCTACCCGAACAAGTAACTACCAATAGAAGAGAGCGGGGACAAATGGGGTAGTCATCCATCCATCGTCCCACCAGAATGTTGGGGAAAACACCCCCAAGGCTCAGAATATTCAAGGTGTCAGTTCCCCTAACGGACGGGGTGGAGCAGTGTATAGAAACACAAAAAGTATAGAATATATAATATCTCACAAACATACTATGGGAACTATCTAGTCTTAGCCTCAAATACAGCTAACATCTCTCGGACTCTTGGCTATCAATTCTAAGACTAAGTATCCTATAAGTACACAACTCTTTAAAGAGATTTATTACATTACTTCATTACATTTTTATCAGTTTCACTTTACGTTAATTAATTCATTAAACATTAATTAACCATTAACAATTCTACATTAAATTTCATTAGCATCACACCCAAAGTCAATTATCCTCAGCATTGCATCCCAGCAAGCTCCAACCCCTTGGTTTAACATCATTTATTCAAATATTTATTTATATAATTACTTTCCCGTATTCCCAGGCATTCTAGAAAAACATTCTATGCTACTAAACATGTGGGGGCACAACACGGTGAGTAGATGAACTACCCATTGAGTCTTTTCCGCCTATAGAAAGAGCATTGACCCATCCTCCCTTGAGAATCTAGACATGGAAAGCACGTGGAATACCCCACGCGTCTTCACTCCTTTCGGAATATGGGTAAGCAGGACTAGCTACCTTGAGCAGTGGGGAATTTAAGTAGATAAACAATAAATAAGAATAATTAAGCATACAAAATTTCAAATCCAACCTATTTCATCATCCCTAGTGTCCTCCTGACACCTACATATATAAACTGATGCATCTCGCCACTCTAGGTGTCATCTGCTGCCACAACCAATAGGCCTCCCTGCCCCCACATATCACAACATCCTTCTAGGCTCATATCACAACACAAAAAGTAGGAAAACAACCATTATATCAATTGGGCTCTTGGCCCTTAAATAATCAATAGGTTAACTCAAAACCCTACAAGGAATTATATTTTATCAAACAATGAGTTCTTCAATCCATCATGAATTAAACAATTTATTATTAATGGGTTCCAACTTCGAGAAACCTAAACAGTAAGATATCACAAATAATTAAACATGCTTACTACACAAATTTTATTAATATCAAATTAGAATAATAAGAACCTGATTCATTTACATGCCTCTTTATCATTACCCAAACAATTATCAATTAATTCTGGATTTACATTATTTACCAATTTCCATCAGGAACGAAAAGCTAAACGAAGCAAGCATAGATATCACACTATCTATAAAAACAATAGGCAATAACATACAATCGATATCAATTTATTTATCCAGTTTAAATATTTATTTTTTCAATTCCATTGTAATCTAGTGGATAAAACATTCTAACTCTATAGTTGCACATAAAAGAAAAGAGAAGCAATGAATCCTCTACCTCGAACGGTTCTTGACATTCTTTATATGAGAATGAGCCAAACAACGGGTTACGGTCTCCTCCCCTCGTGACAACTGTATCCCTCTGAGGTTGCAGAGACACCACCACACCAGTCAACACTCAAGAAAAACCCATTACGAACATAGGGGTAAAATTCCATAAAATGGAAAGGATAAACAAAAGGAGATGAACCCAAAAGAATGATGATATATCATACCTTATATCGAATATTTATCAATACTGCTTGGTTGCATCAAAAACAGTGGGGAACTAATCCAAGGAAGAAAGTTTAATCACACAAATCCTATGGGACCGAATGGAAGGTTTGAGTGTCTCACAGTTGAGAACAAGGAGGAAGAACTAGGTAGGATGATATCTTGTCCCTTTATAAGATTTAATGGAGCAGCAGTTTAAGATACGTTTAATTTTCCTTTAAAAGCATATTGCATTGAACCATGTGGTTTGACCAAGTAAAAGCATCCGGATCCTTTGGAAAAATTAATATAGGATTTATGGCCTTTGAATTGTCCTTGGAGTCCTTAAAAAATGGATTTAAATGCATTTACATCAAAGGAAATGTCAAAAGGGAGAAATTGTAGGAAGCGGGAAACACTGCTCATTTACACGAAATTTGGAAAAGTAAAGAGGTCACCGTTGGAACCCCACCATTCTGGAAACACTATTCATGAACTCAAAAATTGGAAAAGGAAAGAGGTCGTCGTTGGAACCTCACCATTCTAGAAACATGGTTCATGAACTCAAAATTTAGCAAAGGAAAGAGGCCATCGTTGGAACTCCACCGTTATGAAAACATTGTTCATTAACTCAAAATTTGGAAAAGGAAAGAGGTCCCCATTGGAACCTTACCATTCTGAAAACACTGTTCATGAACTCAATATTTGGAAAAGGAAAGCGATCACCATTGGAACCTCACCATTCTGGAAACACTGTTCATGAACTCAAAATTTAGAAAAGGAAAGAGGTCACCATTGGAACCTCACCGTTCTAGAGACAGTGTTCATGAACTTAAAATTTGGAAAAGGAAAGAGGTCACCATTAGAACCTCACTGTTATATAAACACTGCTCATGAACACAATATATGGCAAAGGAAAGAGGTCACTATTGGAACCTCACCATTATGGACACACTATTCATGAACTCAATATTTGGAAAAGGAAAGAGGTCATCATTGGAACCTCGCTGTTTTGGAAACACTTTTCATAAACTCAAAATTTGGCAAAGGAAAGAGGTCACCGTTGGAACCTCACCATTATGGAAACACTATTCATGAACACAAAATTCGGAAAAGTGTGGAGGATAAGTCACCTTGACCTCCCGAAACACCTCAGACACCAGATTTCAATAAAGGAATGGACCAGAGAGGTCCAAGCCATTACAGTAGAACATTCTGCATTTTTGATGTGGGATTCTGATTCAAGTGCGTGGGTTTGAAAGATTATAAAATATAAACTATAAGACTGATATAAGTGAAACATAAAACATGGATTAAATATATAATAAATAGTTGAAAATAAAAATAATTTCACAAAAAATGTTGATGAAAAATAATTTATAAGATTTCAAAGACTCCTACTTGAAACATAAAAATATTTCAAGTACGTGGCTTTGAAAGACTATAAAATATAAACTATAAGACCAACATAAATGAAACTAAAAATATTGGATTAAACATATAAAAAATAGTTGAAAATAAAAAAAATTCATAAAAAATGTTGAAGGAAAATAATTTATAAGCTTTCAAATACACCTACTTAAAACATAAAAATGTTTCAAGTACATGACTTTGAAAGCTTATAAAATATAAACTATATGAACAACATAAATGAAACTTAAAACATGGATTAAACATATAAAAAATAGTTGAAAATAAAAACAATTTCATAAAAAATGTTGATGGAAAATAATTTATAATCTTTCAAAGACACCTACTTGAAAATTAAAAATTATTCAAGTACTTGACTTTGAAGGCCTATAAAATATAAATTACAAGACCAACATAAAGGAAACTTAAAACATAGATTAAATATTTTACAAATAGTTGAAAATGAAAGTAATTTTGTAAAAAAAAATTGATGAAAAATAATTTATAAGCTTTCAAAGACACCTACTTGAAACTTAAAAATGTTTCAAGTATGTGGCTTTGAAAGCTTATAAAATATAAACTCTAAGACAAATATAATTGAAAGATAAGACATAGATTAAACATATACAAAATTATTTAATTAGATAATTATTATTATTAATAATTAATTATATAATAATTAATTAGGTAATAAGTAATTATTTATAATTAATTATATAATAATTAATTAGTTAGCTAATAATAAAATTATTAAGTATACAATAGTTAATTAGTTAGTTGTCAATATAATTATAAATTATATTTATTCATTATAATTAATAATTAGTAATTCTTAAAAAATATATATATAATAATTAATTAGTTAATTATAAATATAATTATTAATTATATAATTGTTAATTAGTTAATTAGTAATATAATTATAAAATATAATTATTCATTATAATTATTAATTAGTAATTATTAAAAATTATTATATAATAATTAATTAGTTAATTTTTAATATAATTATTCTATATAATTATTCATTACAATTATTCATTATAATTATTCATTATAATTATTAATTAATATTTATTAATTAGTAATTAGTAATTACTAATTAGTTAATTAGTAATATAATTATTAATTATATTATAATTTTTTAGTTAATTATTAATTAATAATAATTAATTATATAATAATTAATTAGTTACATAGTAATATAATTATTAATTATATAACAATTAATTAGTTAATTATTAATATAATTATTTATTATATAATTAGTAATTAATTATTTAGTAATTATTAATCATTCATTATATATTAATTAATTATTTAATTAATAATATAATTGTTAATTATATATTAATTAATTAGTTAATTAATAATATAATTATTAATTATATAATAGTTATTCAGTTATTTTTTTTGAGAAAGTTAGAGTCGAGTCCCTTTTTATAATTAGTTAATTAATAATATAATTATAAATTATAATTATTCATTATAATTATTAATTAGTACTTATCAAAAAATGTTATATAATAATAAATGTGTTAATTAGTAATATAATTATTAGTTATATAATAGTTAATTAGTAAATTGTTAATATAATTATAAATTATAATTTTTCATTACAATTTTTAAACAGTAATTATTAAAAATTATTATATAATAATTAATTATTTAATTAGTTACATAATTATTCATTATAATTATTCATTATAATTAGTAATTATTAATTAGTAATTAAGAATTATTAATTAGTGAATTAGTGAATTCGTAATATAATTATTAATTAGATAATTATTAATTAGATAATAATTAGTTAGTTACTTAGTAATTATTAATAATTAATTATATAGTAATTAATTAGTTAATTAGTAATATAATTATTAAAGATGACTTGGTTTCAGATCTAGATCGGGATGTCAGAAGTCGGACGTCGCTCTCATAGGTTTTCAAGGTTAGGGCTGGTCGTGAGGCCGATGGAGGTGATGGTGGTCTTATGGTGGGTCAAATGTTTGTTCGAGGCAGCGGTGAGGTACTTCGATGAATCCCATGTGGTTCTCTTGGGGCACGGTTGGTGTCAGGCTGGCGACACATGGATGGAGGATTTGGTCTTTTACGGGCTGATGATAGAGGAGCGGGTGACAAGAAGGTTGTTGAGATGATGGAGCTGATGTTGGCTGACTTGCGAGATATATTTGCTTCGGATTTGTATTGTCTGAATCTGGGCTTCAGGTGGAAGATTTGGGACCCAGGCGGATGGTGGTGTGTGGCCCAACGGTGAGCGTTGGTGGAGGGGCTCGACAGCGACATGATTTACGGGTAGACTCCTGCGTGCAGCTCGGCGGCATGATGAAGATGAAGGGTTCCATTCTAGTGTTTTGACCTCGACTTCAGTGGTGATTGCATGTTTTATAGCCTTGGGATGAAGGGGTTTTCCAGCAGTGGACCGCGGTGACCTTAGTTGCTGGGTATACTGATGACTCATTTGGTATTGGGGTGGAAAAATTCAGCTCACGCTCGTCGGCTTTGAGTGAGACATTTCGACGGGGACATAACAGTGACAAACTTGGGAACATGACCTTGGGATGTGAAATTGACCTAGATGATGTGGGATCCTGGTGGAGGAGTTGGTCTGGTTTCGAGCAGCTCAGGCGGCGGACCCGCTGGGGTTCTATTCCTCGCTGGTGACCTCGCATGGGATGGCAACCTGCATGTGATGTTGGGTGGACACGACCAGTTTGTGTGGTTTCATTTGGGTCATGCCGGAGGGCGACACATCGGCCGTGGGATGCACTGAATAGTGATGACCGGTGACGGCAATGTGAAAGAACTTGGGATACACCACTTTGGGATGTGCAAAGGCCTGGCAACAGGCTGGATGATTAGAACGCGAGAGGTCCTTGAGACTATCGTCAAGGCAGCCTATTTATAGGTTGGATGAGTTGGTGGCTCATGTGCAAAGTTCTTAGAGTGGGGTGAAAAACTCTCAATATTGGCGTAAGGATCGAGATTATGGTCATATGTCTACTACGGATGGAACTGCTACAATTTCTATTTTTGGGTCGTATGACCTTTTTAATTCTCGATGTTTTTTGTGTTTCAGGTGGTATTGGTTTTGCCACTTTATATTTTGGTGGGGTTGTATGCCACATTATTTGAACTTGTTGCATTTTTATTTTCATAATAAAATTTTAGGACCAAATACATTCAGATCGTGAACTTTTCTGTATTATATAATAAATAAATTATAATTCAAATTAAAAATTATATTACTAAATAACTAATTAATTATTATAATTTAAAAAATATTACTATTTAACTAAATAATTATATTACTAATTAACTAATTAATTATTAACTATTTATTATATGTTTAATCCATGTTTATGTTTCATTTATATTTGTCTTATAGTTTATATTTTATAGCCTTTCAAAGACAGATACTTAAGTTTCAAATAGGTGGTTTTGAAAGCTTATAAATTATTTTTCATCAATAATTTTTATGAAATTATTTTTATTTTCAACTATTTTTTATATGTTTAATCCATGTTTTATGTTTCATTTATATTGGTCTTATAGTTTATATTTTATAGGCTTTAAAATCCACATACTTGAAACATTTTTAAGTTTCAAGTAAGTGTCTTTGAAAGCTTATAAATTATTTTTCATCAAAAATTTTTGTGAATTTTTTTATTTTTAACTATTTGTTCTATGTTTAATCCATGTATTATTTTTCATTTATGTTGGTCTTGTAGTTTATATTTTATAGTCTTTAAAAGTCACTTACTTGAATCATTTTTAAGTTTCAAGTATGTGTCTTTGAAAGCTTATAAATTATTTTCCATCAACATTTTTTAGAATTTTTTTTTTATTTTCAACTATTTTTAGTTGTTTAATCCATGTTTTAAGTTTCATTTATATTGGAATTATAGT
The DNA here is from genome assembly GCA_963277665.1 of Viscum album. Taxonomy (NCBI): domain Eukaryota; kingdom Viridiplantae; phylum Streptophyta; class Magnoliopsida; order Santalales; family Viscaceae; genus Viscum; species Viscum album. The sequence continues at coordinate 89,683,900 of OY728142.1, forward strand.
GTATATTTTATAGGCTTTTAAATACACGTACATGAAATATTTTTAAGTTTCAAGTAGGTGTCTTTGAAAGCTTATAAATAAATTTCCATTGAACATTTTTTATGAAATTCATTTTATTTTCAACAATTTCTTATATTTTTAATTCATTTTTTAAGTTTCAATTATTTTGGTCTTATAGTTTATATTTTATAGTCTTTCAATTCCACGTACTTGAAATAGAATCCCAAATCAGAAAAGCAGAATGTTCTGCGCATGAAAGGGAGAACCAGAATCCCACATCAGAAATGCATAATGATTTCCAGGAAAAGCCCTCTTATAAAAGGGATCCCTGGGTGAGAGTTTCTATTAGAATCCAGAATGTTGTAATGGTAGTATTATTGGATATTAAATAGAAGATAAATTCTACTAAAAAATTTTGTTTTATTTATATATACATATAAACAAAACAAAAGAAAATAAAAAGAATTTTTTTTAAATATAAAAAATAGTAATTTTTTGGGTTTTAAAAGAAAGGCGATAATGGGGTTTCCACCTTTCAACTCAACCCGAAAGGTGCTAGCACCTCTACCAACATTAGTGCATATTTTTTTAAAAAATTAACATAACCATTTTAAAAAAAATTAAATCCTATTTAAAAAAACTCAATTTTGAGACAGTTATGGGAGACCCTACTTCATACATTCACAATGTTGGAATATATAGTGATTTCCTTTATTTCCTTTGTATGGCACGACATACAAGTTAAACATCATGTTCTATTTCAATCATGCTCATTCTTTTTCCAATATGATATATTTAAATAAAGAGAAGAGAAGTGTCTCATATGGTGCATGAATTAAAGGTCTTATGGGTTTTCAAGTGCAGCACCAGATCGAAGAGTGTATAATCTTAAGGTTGAACCGAGAAGAGTGCATCAAATCCTTTTCTATGCATGAAAAAATCATGTCATCCATCATCTCAATAGGTCACACCATCTTTTTTTCCTATATATCTTCACTTTATCATCTCAATTATGTGTACCTAAAACACTATGGAATGAGTTAGAGAAGGAGATCCAGGAGTTCTTTCAGGCTTACCCATGGAATAGAGGAGAAGGAGAGGGAGGGTCGGCTCTGGAGAGAGATATCAAGGAAAGTATCCTAAGGTTCTTGTTCCATTCTTCCCTGGTCATTCCTCCCCCACAACCCTAGTTCTTATAAGGGGGTCACTGGGATCTGGGTGGGTGTTGAGTGATGGTGATCGGGGAAGTTCATTATTGTTATTCTATTTGACGTCTATGTGGGGTGTAATGTAAGTGTCACCACTTGTTTTATATTGGTGTTTATTAAAACATAAAACCACCCCTCCCCATCTTCATGAACCCCCACTACCTCTCTTTCAACCAATTCTCTTATGCCTCACTCCCACTTCAATTTCTAATTTTCATCCACTACTACATAAACAAATTTTAATCCTACAAGAAAAAGATATCAACCACCCCTTTTATCTGTTCTTGAAGCCTCTTTTAAAATCTCTAGGCACTCTACATCCCCAGCCATAACATCGCTAGGCATTCCCCCTTTAACTTCTTTGAACACCCACCTGCACGTCTCTCCCTCGCCTTGGATTCAAACCTGATACCTCTCCCTTGCACGTCTGGACCCTTACCACTCCTCCATGTTTCTTTTTTCTCCATTTTATGATATATCTTCTTATATATATATATAGTTATATATTTTTTATCCATGCATTTATTTGAATATTATGATTATTTTATGATTATTTTTAAATACATTTATAAAATATATTGTTTGTGTGTGTGTGTTTATAACTAAATAAATAAATACATATATATATATATATATACAACATACATATGTACATAATCTATATATATTTGTATCTATAAATATAATTATATGTACTTTTATTTATTAAAATATATTATATATTAATATTTATAAACATATATTAAAACATATAGATAATATATCTTGTTTTGTTAATACAGACACACAAATATGTACACACATGCACACACACATTATACATGTTTGTAAATATTCATATGTTTTTATTTTAAATAGTATGGATATTATTTTTTTATTTTAATATGGTTTATATATTTATAATTATATTTTATATTTAAATATGTTTACATATTTATTTATAAAATTTAATTTTTATTTGTAAATATATAAAAATTTGTATATATGTGTATATACTTAATTATAAGTAATAGTACATTATAAAAAATGACAAAATTAAAAAATCTTAATATCCTTATGAGTATAATCCTTGAAAATAAATTAAGTATCCACCAAAAAAGGCAATAAGACCCCCCCCCTAAATGAGGCTAAAAATCCATCGAATGTTAAAAAATTGGGGTACCCCAACTAAAAACTCAGTTTTGGAGGCATTATAGGATTTTTTTCCTTGAAAAATCTGATTGGCATGCTCTCTATCTATTAGGGCACAAATCTCATCAAAATATTTGATTTGATATATGGTAAATCCCAAACATACACCGAGATAAAAAGTTATGGCTATTTGAAGTTCGAGTTACATTTTCATCTTATTTTAGATCTTTTATTAATTTTTTTATTTTTATATTTTCAAATTGTTATTAAATTACTATTGTTAGATAATAATTAGAAAAATATTAATTAAAAAAATACTTATTTAATAAGTCATTTTCCTTAAATATCTTATGTATTAAGTGTAAATTCATATTTAGCCTTATCTAAAACATATTTAAAAAATATATATTTTATTTATATCAATATAAATATATTTATATATTAATATATTTTTTTTAATAATTTTTTTTTGAAATATACCATTTATTAGTGCTAGTAAAAAATCATTGATAAAGGAGGGTTCTTTATCAGTACTTGAAAAAAAGCACGGATATAGGGGTATTTTTAACGGTGCGAAATAAAAGCATTGATAAAGGAAATACATTTATCAGTGCTAAAAAGCACTGATAAAGGGGTAGTTTTCCTTTAAAGAGTGCCTTTTTAGGGCTAATAAAGGTATCCTCTTTATCAGTTCTTTTTTTAGAACTGTTAAAGGGTGAGGCTACCTATACCCATTCATTTGGTAGTGATGGTTTGGATGTGTTAATCATAATTGAGATACACCGTACACAATGACCAAGATCAATGTATATCTATTATCTTGCAATATGTTTATATATTTTGGATCCACCACAAAATTAGAGTGTATGGAGGTATAATGAATTGAGATTGTCATAAAATAAAGTTGAGAAAGTAGTCAAGAAAGAACACAAAGATATAACATGGTTTGGACTAGTTTGATCTAACTCCACAACAAGACACCCCCTTATTCCTAGTTTTTATTATATCTCAAACACAAATATAGGAAGCAAAACATATAAGGAGAACGACCCAGAATCATCAAACATCAATAGAACAAAAAATAATTGTAAGAAAATACATCCTAGTCGGATTTACCAACTCACTGATTGGATATCCAAGTTTTTCCACAAGCTTATTCACCATGAGAAATAAACAATTGAGCTCCTTGCAAACTAAAACCAAAACAGAAACCATTGTTATAATCTAGATGAGGTGAGGTTCATCTCATTCAAAAAATATCTCATTATAATATTTTTATAGCCTAAAAATTGATGATTTAAATTGAAAATCAAGGTGGTGAAAGTGATTGGGAAAGAGCCAAGAAAGGAATGGAAGCATCCACAGCCAGAGGCCTGGAGGGTGTCTTTGGATGTGAATAAAAAAATTTGTACATTGTTATAGGATTCCCAATCATGTGGAACATAGGGGCCCAGATTGTGGGGGGGGGGAACGTAACCCCCACCTGATCCAGTTGTTGAACTATGAGTGGCAGAGTAGTAGGAGAATCACGTGAGGGAAAATCACAGTGGACGGTGGTTGGGGATTAGAGAATCCTAGCCTAATAACCCTAATCTTGACTCTTCTAATCACCCACCCACACCTCCACACTTTCAACCTATTTTCTTATTCTTCGCTCCCACTTTTATTTTTAATTTCCATGGATTTGTTGGTGTTAAACCTAATTGAGAAACACTATACACAACTTTCACATAACCATAAGGGTACCCGACCAAGATTTTTATATATTTATTGGATTCCAATATTTGATATACTCAAATTAAAAATTTACACCTATGATGAATCAATATGATCAACAAAGAAAATTAAAAACCCAGAAAAGAAACAATGCAAATATATAACATAGTTTGGGCTAGTTTGGTTAAACTCTATGAAAAGAACATCCCCTTATTATTAGTTTTTATTAAATATCAAACAAGAATATATAAATAAAATAATATATATAACACCATAGAATGATAAAAGGTTAAATAAATAAATGGTATGACTCATGTCAACCAGGTGAACCTTTCATTTCGGGAGCCTACCTAATTATAACTTCATAGTTAAGTGTGCTTGGCATGGAGTAGTGATCAGGATGGGTGAACTTCTGGGAAGTTTCCCAGAGTGTGTGTGAGTATGAACAAAGCACACTGGAAGGAACATGTGTTGGCCTGTGGGGACAATCATTAGTCAGATGACCCTTTCAGGCATGTCGGTGGGTCCCAGGGTGGGGACCATGTGTCTGCGGGGCAACTGGTGGTACCTATAGGGTCAAGACCCAAAAACCATGATAAGGTGAGGTGTATTTATTATCAGTGGTTCCTAGTTATTAAATTTGGTATCATAGGAAGTACCCAGTTTCCTCACCCAAATTTACCTATGATTTTAGGTTTAAGCGGTTGATTGTAGTTTAGCTTGGGTTGTTCAGTCCTCATAGACCTAAGAAGAAACCTATAAACACATACATTCTATGGACTATTTTTTGGCTATGAAGTGGCCAACTTGGGTTGATTTTAGATTTTTTTAAGTGAATACCAAGAGTCTTAAGTGAATTCAATTTAAAAGTATGATTTGATCCTAGGTTATCAATTGGGGTGGATTGGATGAAATTCATTTTTAACTGTTTCAATTTCTTATATTCGAGATGGGTTTATTCAAGAGGATCAAAGAACTACGTAACATACTAGTTTAATACCATCACACCATAATACCAATCACCTATACACTTGGAGGATCAAATTTATGATCACTTCAAATTAAATGTTTTTATTAGCTCTTGAAGTATGTGGCCTTAAAATTTAACAAGGATGAAGAAGTTCTAAAATCATCAAATAAAAATATCAATTAGAAGAAGTGATTAAACATTAATGGGGTGATAAATAACATACAATATATACCCTTTCTACTCTATTTGATCAAACCATATGCATTTTATCCCTCCATTGATTTTTTGGTTTCAATGGAAGTGGGAAGTAGACTCATGAGGGAAGAATTGAAGATGTAAAAAAACAATGAAATAACAATCACTTCACCGTTGTGTGATAATTTCATAAGGTTTGGTGTGAATAAATTAAAAAATTGAGACAACAGTATCAAATTAATATGAATAAGAACATAATAATAGCATAAAAAGATCTTTTATTAAGAAACTAATATGAATTATAACAACTTACATGTGAAAGACAAACTTGAGACAACAAAATTGCAGCAAAACATTACAATAAAAGAAAGCATCCAAGATGCTTAAATCCACCAACACCAATGCCTTAAATAGGACTTTTTGGATCCTTGTATAGAGTCTCCAATAGTTAAAGTCATCCCACATGAGTATGGTAGGATTAGGGTGGTAGAAATTGTGTAGAACATGGACCTTTCCACCATTGACCCAAAGTGGGAGGTATCTTACATCCACTGAACAGATTCATCAAAATGACATTTTTATGTCTGAATTAGAGTGGGAAATAGAATAATAAAATGTATCTAAGGATTTATCCTAACTTACTATAAAATTTCAGCCTAAATGGAATTTTTTTGTGAGATATTATCGAAATGGTGGGCTGTTTTTCTAGGCCCGTAGAATCTGGTCCAGAATTTTATCTTCAAATTGTGCCGAATGAAAATCCATTTAAAACTAAATATCATCCCTATTAACTATTTTATGAAATATTCCCCTTGATTTCCCCTTTCTTTAGTTCAATTATCAGAATTATTTGTCTTGTATCATGTCCGCTATTGTCTCTTTGTTGAGATACTTTCCAATTTACTTTGCCGAAAACGTTGTTGGTTCAAGGCCAACTTTGGTGGTCTTCTAATGTGAATATTATAGTGATCCAAAAACATGAATTGTTAATTATATCATGGAAGACCTGAAAATAAAATATGAAAATAAAATCAAGACCATTTTTTATTTTAGGATGTGTTCAAATATGTACCATGTAATAGAGCACTTTAACAAAGAATTACAATCATAATGTGAAATAATGTTCAAAGTGTAAAATGCACTAAAATGGTGTTTATGAATAATTAATCTCATGAATATTATAAATATTAACAAAGAATATTATCCTATTTCAGTGACTAATAACACCCCCAACTAGAGTTTTGCTAGTCCCGAGCAAAATGTATCTCAAAAATATGAAATTTGAATTCCCTTTTCCAAAAGCATTTTAGTAAACAATGCTTACCAAAAGACCTCATACAAAAAAATTATGAAACCCATCAAAATAATTTAAAAAATGATAGGTCCATAATCATATACCAATCCCAATACCGTTCCTTGGTTCAAATTCATGTCCACATTTCATCCAATTTCAATAAAGTACGATGATGTGTTGTGTGTCACAAAAGACATGGGGGTTCATTTTTATTCAAGGGGAAAATGATGTACGCAATAGGTTAAATCACATTTAAATATTAAGATGAGTATTCAATTATATATATATATATATATTTGTTATTTTTTTTTCAATTTTTCCTTGGTAATTTAAATTGCACTCAATAGAGTCAACCCATGTAGCGAGACTTTGCCGATGACTCCCAGGATCAAAGACCGTAGGGCACCAAGTGAATACCACATACTCGGGCATCATATCAAGCTAACTCAGTTGAAAACAATGTCAAATTACCACAAATAGAGATAAAATTACTACCTATGGGCTAGAAAACTATGGATTCACGATCCCTAAGTGTCAAAATCCATGCATTAGGTTATTTCATTGCTCTACACGAAAATTAATTTTTTTTCATTAGATTTTTTTTAATACTCATATTAAAACTAAAATGATCACCAAACCTATGCTATTTATTTGGGGGACCCCGTGAACTTAAACTAATACACCAATATCTAAAGGATGTGCGTTGTGATTTTTTTTATTTGGATGAAAATATAAATGATGAAATATCACATTAGAAAGTCACACTTTACAAAATCTATGCACATTAACTTAAACATGCATTAAAATCATAATCAAGGTATGAAAAAATATTTTGAAATTCAATTTGAATGTTTTAAATATGTATTATTGTGTTTAAGGTAAAAGAAATTTTTCATTCCACACATTTTTTTATGCACACAAAATTAGTTTTTTCTTTTTTTCACCCCCTCAACTTAAAATAACACTATCCCTAGTGTTTAGAGAAAATAAAATTTTGAAGGGGGTAGAGGTAGAGGATAGGAGTTCTATGTGAAATTTGAAATAATAAACATGGAAAAAAGTCACATGGTGGTTGAATTTGATGTTTTTTCTACTTTAATTTATTCCATTAATATCCATGTCACTTGCAGAGTTCCCTAGTGGAAAAAGAAAAAATAAACAAAACAAAACAAAACAATATATATATATATATATATTCATATAAAATATAAAATAAAAGTATATATATCGAAATTATAAAATAAGGAATCACTATAATTCATAGGTCAGTGGTAATTTCATGCCCCTGTCTCCCTTCGGTCTCAGGTTCGGGTCTTCGCGGCTTCACCGGTGGTGATGAGGTTTTCCCTACGACCAACAATGTGTCCTTTTAATTTTTTTAATTATTATTATATATTTTTTGTATTTTTATTTTAATCTACAAACACATAAAAATAAAAATAAACTGACTATACATTTTTTTCTTTTTAATTTTTTGGGTAAGATATTACTCAAGGATCAGACCACATGACACAGATGGATATGGTACTCCCCTTGCATACCCATCCATACTCATAATAGAAGAACTCGTCAATAGTCTATGGTACTATAATATTCAGAGTTAAATATATTTTTTTAAATATAAAATTTATTTATTAATCCTATTTGAAAAATAAATTTTATTCAAAATGATTGGAACTATAAAAACCATGGGTTGCCTCCAGCACAGTGCTTTTGTTTAACGTCGTTAGCTCGACATGAACCCCCCTAACTTACCCACTACCAACTTTCAAAATTATAAGGACCCCATATTTCTCCTCTTCTACATTATTGAGATTGATTCTTTGTTTAGAATTTGTGTCATGTACAAACCTATGTTCTATAATGAGTGGGAAAATCCAAGGAATATCAGAAATGGTTGATCAAGTTTCCTCTGTAGTCTTTCCTAAGACATCAATGATCATTCCAAATTTTTTGGTTTCAAGAGAAGAATGCATTCCAATTTAAAGGTCATGATTATACCCTATTTAGGGATACATTAGTGGAGAAGGAATGATAATAATTTTGAGCTCGGGTTGGATAGGACATTCAAACATAGGAAGATATTTTGAATCCAACTCAATTTCATTTTCCAAATTTCTCAACAAAATTGGTTCCTTTTGAGTAGAAGATTCAGCAACCAAATTTTAAATATCAATGTTAGGAATGGGTATGGACTCAAGGTTATTGATTTCACCAATGGTATAATTGATTGGTGATTCAAGAAAATCATCAATAGGGCTATCTGAAAGAGATTCAAACCAAGGAGACAAATTTACCTCTTGTGAATACATGAAATAAATTTTCTCCTGATTTAAAGACCCTACCACAATTTCTTGATTCACTTACCCTACCCTAAATCCAAAGGTTTTTTCATCAATAAATTCATGAGTGGTTTTTGGGAAACTAGAAACTACACATATGGTTATGGAAGGGACAGTCGGTGTAGGGATGAGTTCCTCACAAGTATTAATGCATTGTAGTTCTAATATCAAAGATGCAACCTCAGAATTCATTATCTCCATTAGATTACACAATTTTCAATCAATGTTTTTGGAATATAATTTCTATGAGGTTGAACATAATGGACTTCCCCCGGATTAATCTCTTTAACCATCTTTGAGAGGGTAGGAAATTTATCCTTTAAATAGTCCTCATTTAAATGATTGTGCATCTCACTGAGTGTGGAGTGATCATTCAAGGATTGATCAAATAAATTCACTGAGTTAGGGGATTTCCAACAATGATTTCCAATTTGATTCCAAAATGGGTTTATGATAGCGTAATGTTGAAGAGATTCCATTGGATTAGAATGAAACTAGGATTTGAGATTCTTACGACACACACAAATAGAAAGGTGAAAATATAAGAGGAATGGGGGTGGGAATTGATAACTTGGGGAGAAAAAAGGATGATAGTTTCTAAAATATCTTACTTAGGTACCCAGACATGGTGCCAAAATTGGGTCTCACCCAAATTTTACCAAAGATTTTAGGTTTAAGCAGTCACTTGTAGTTTAGTTAGGGTTATCTAATCCTCCTAGACCTAAGAAGAAACCTATTAACATGTACATTATATAGACTATTTTTTTGGATATGAAGTGTCTAACATGGGTTGATTTTAGATTTTTTTAAGTTAACACCAAGGGTCTTAAGTGAATTCAATTTAAAAGAATTATTTGAACCTAGGTTATCACATGGGGTGGATTTGATGAAATTAATTTTTAACAGTTTCAATTTCTTATATTAGATATGGGTTTATTCAAGAATATCAAAAAACTGCATCACATACTAGTTTAATACCAACACACCATAATACTAATCACCTATAAATTTGGAGGATCAAATTTATGATCACTCCAAGTTAAATGTATGTATTAGCTCCTGATGTATGTGGCCTTAAAATTCAACAAGGACGAAGAAGTTCTAAAATATCAATTAAAATAAGTTATTAGACATTAATGGGGTGATAAATAACATCCAATCCAGCTCCTTAATACTCCCTTGGATCAAACCATAAGCATTTTAGCCCCCCATTGATTCTATGGTTTCAATAAAAGCAAGAAGTAGACTCATGAGGGAAGAATTGAAGAAGTAAAAAAAGACAATGAAATAACAATCACTCCACCATTGTGTGATAATTTCACAAGGTTTGGTGTGAATAAATTCACACCATGATCCAACATTATCAAATTTATATAAATAAGAACATAATAAGAGTATAAGAAGAACTTTTACTAAGAAACTATGATGAATTAGAACAACTTACTTGTGAAAAACAAACATGAAACAAAAAAATTGCAGCATAACATTACAATGAATGAAATCATACAAGAAGATTGAATACTCCAACACCACTACCTTAAATTGGAATTTTAGGATCCTTGGGTCGAGACTCCAATAGTAAAATTCATATCACTTGAGTATGGTAGGATTAGGGTGGAGGAAAGCTGGTGGAACTTAGACTTTTCCACCCTTGACCTGAAGTGGAAGGAATCTTGCATCTATCAAAGAGATGCATAAAGCTAAAAATGTATATAAACTAATTAGAGTAGTACAAAGAAGAATAAAATATAAATACAGATGTCTCATAACCATCTGTAAAATTTCAGCCCAAATGAAATTTTGGTCTGCGAGATATTATCAAAATGGTGGGATGTTTTTCTGGGCCTGTAGAATCTGGCCCAGAATTTTATCTCCAAATTGGGCCGCATGAAACATCATTTAAAACTCAGAATTATCTCTTGTAACTGTTGGATGAAATGTTCCATTTGATGTCCCCTATATTAAGTTCAATTTTCAGAATTATTTGTTTTGTATCTTGGCCGCTACAATCTCTTTATTATGTTGTTGTCTAGTTTACTTTTCCCAAAACATTGTTGGTTTCAGGCCAACATTGGTGGTCTTCTTATGTGAATATTATAGTGCTCCAAAAACATTAATTGATCCTTATATAATGGGTAGACTGAAAATAAAATATGAAAATAAAATCAAGACCATTTTTTAATTTAGTATGTGTTCAAATATGTCCCAAGTAATAGTTCACTTTAATAAATAATTACCATCATAATGTGAAATAATGTTCAAAGTGTAAAATGCACTAAAATGGTGTTTATGAATAATTAATCTCATTAATATTATAAAAATTAACCATGAATATTAGCCTATTTCAGTGGAAAATCACCCAGCCTTAAGTGTGGTACCCTGCCTGGGTTGAGATATAGGGTCCACAACAAGGACGTTGTGCTCTAAATAGGGGTTAATGTAAAACCCTAGAATGATAAATGGTTTAATGACTAAATGATATGACTCATGTCAACAAGGTGGAACTTTCTTTTCAGAAGTCTACCAGATTAGAACTACACAGTTAAGTGTGCTTGGCTTAGAGTAGTGATCAGGATGGGTGACCATCTGAGAATTTTCCCAGTATGTGTGTGAGGACAATGCATACTCGAAAGAACATAAGTTGGAATGTGGGGATATTAATTAGTTAGATGACCCTTTGAGGCACGTGGGTGGGCCCCAAGGTGGGGACCACTTGTCTACGGGGTAACTTGGGGAAACTGGAAGGCCAGGACCCGACAACCATGTTAAGGTGGGATGTCTGTGCTGTTAGCGGGGCCCAATTGTTAAAATATAAGAAGAACAACCCATAATCATCAAGCCTCAAAAGAACCAAAAACAATAGTAAGAACTTATTCCCCGGTTAGATTTACCGATTGACTAGCTATCCAGGTTGTTCGGTAAGCTTCGACATCATCAAAAATAAACAAACAATCACTACAATAGATCTGGAAAGGGATGCGCCTGCTTTTATCAGTACTAAACATAAAGTGATGATAAAAGCCTCACCTTTATCCGCACTAGATAAAATATCTAATAAAGGTGTATCATTTATCAGCACTTTTTTTATCGCTAATAAATTTTAAATTTATCAGTACTATTCTCTTCGTCGATAAAAGATTTTAATAAAAAATATTATTAATATATATATATATATAATTATTATATTTATATTCCAAAGTAATTTTTACTTATATACATTAATTAAAAAATGCATGTTTATAATTATTATCAATATGATATATTAATATATATATTTTAAACTAATTCAAATATATATATATAATGTTTAAAAAAATATTTATATGATTATAAATAAGTATATTTATATTTAAATAATTATAAAATTATACTGATTTTTTAAACTAATAAATATATTTATTGTATTTATAATTATATATTTACAATTATATATTTAAATAATTTTTAAATATATTTCTTTATTTGAATAAGTATTAGTCTCTAATGAATTGGGTCAATAAATATATATATTTATATATATCATGAGATAATGATGATATTTTTGGACATGTTTATGTTCATATATTGATATGCGTGAATATAATGGACACTAGTTATGATCATATGTTAATTTATGGACATGATTGTGTTGCTATATATGTTTTAAATGTTAGATTACCTATTATTATGATGACACATGCATATGTTATGTATTCATGACTCATGAAATGTTCATTTATACATTGAAAAACTTATTATTCTTGCTTCCATGTATGTGATGAATCAATTTTTATGATTTATAATTTTTATTCATGTTATACCCATGAACTTATTAATGTTCTCATATTAAGTAGGTATTTGGGGGTATAATTACATCAAACATACACACAAACCTACACGTGAGGATCAAACCCGGTCCATATCCCCCCCAAGGATTGATCAGGAATTCCCTCAACTTATTTACACACACACACACACACACACACACACACACACATATATATATATATATTGGGGCACCTGTATTCTACCCCCACTCATTACCCTAGCGGTTGGACAGGGCATCACTTCACACTGGTGCCTGTTGACACCTGCCGAACACACCTGCTGAACATTGACCCCAGAAGGGCTAGCCCGTCACCCCCCCGCCATCATGTAGGGCTTCTTAAACATGTTGGTTGATCTGGGGCCATCACCCACCATGAGGGTACCCTCTACCAGCCGAACACACCACCTCCAGTTATCGTGTGGAGGCACCACCCTCCATATGACGCCATCGGGCCCGCTCATGACACGCCCTCGTTGCCGTCAGGACCTGCATCATCGCCACATGCCGCTGAAATCTGCCGGACAGACGTCGTATACCCCATAGTAAGCCTCCAAGAACCCCTCTCTCCACCATCAGCCGTTGTTCGGGTCAAAGCCTTCTACTGGAGGTCGCAGGAGCATCACCATCCAAGGACGTCGCTAGTAGAGACAAGATTCACCCCTGTCGTTAAGAGAGGGTCTAGTAGTGTCACGCCCCTCCACCTGCATGGGCAACATCATGATGGAGCCAAATGAGGCCATCCCACAGCCACCTCCCAAATGAAATGTGGGAAAATTGCACAACGGGAGAGGATTGAACCCCATCCCACCAGGATACAGGAAGGGTGTGCTGAACCAATCAACTACACCCTCATGTGCTATTTAAGTTCACATAAATAATTATAAAACTATAATAAATATATTTAAATAATAAATATATTAATTATATTTAAAATTATAATATTTCAATTATATAAAAATATTTTAAAAAGGTATTTATTTGAAATTATAATTATATATATATTTAAAATTTATAAAATTACAATAAATACATTTATTTTGATTTTATAAATATATATATATATTTTAATATATATACAAAATTCTTTATAAATATATATATTTATGGTTATAATTATAAATATATGTATTTATTTATTTATAATTATAATTATAATTATATTTTTTTACTTTACTTTTTCTAATAAATTTGTGGGTTTGGGTTGGTTTGCCAACCTATACCCAAATCTTCTTCGTATAATTATAAATATTTAAATAATTATAAAATTACAATAAATACAATTATTATAATTTTATAAATACATATATATTAATATATTAATAAATATATATATATTTATAATTATAATTATAAATAAATAGAAATATTAATATATATATATATATATAATTGTAATAATTGTATTTATTATATTTATAATTGTATAAACATATATAATTATATAAATATAAATATATAGTGGTTGAGGCTTGGCATATTGGTAAGCACCCCGTAATACTACATCAAAAATGGGGGTTGAAAACTCATTGGGTGCAGGTACTATAGCAATACGGCGGTGTACTGTATGGTAGTGGAACTGTTCAATGACGACACTGTAGCGGCCGTATGCACCATAGTGGGAACTATAGCGGTGACAGGGTATTGTAGTAATGTCGACAACATTGTAGCATCAGTGGGTACTGTAGCAAGTACTGTAGCGGTGTCGGTACTGTAATGGTACTATAGTGTGTGTGTGTGTGTGTGTGCAGTGTGTGTGTGTGTGTGTGTGTGTGTGTAACAACTAGGTCCGGATGACAGCACAGACACCTCAACTTAACATGGTCATCGGGTCCCAACCCACCAGATACCACTAGTTTCCCCACAGATACGTCGTCCCCACCCTGGGACTCACCCATGTGCCCAAACGAGTCATCTAACTAATGACTGTCCCCATAGACCAACACATGTCCTTTCTAGTGTGCTTTTTCGTCACTCACACACACCCTATAAAAATTCTTAGAAGGTCACCCATCCTGATCACTACTCCAAACCAAGCATGTTTAATTGTGGAGTTCTAATCAGACAGACTCTTGAAAAGGAAGGTGCACCTTGCTGACATTAGTCATATCAATTCACCATTTAACCCTTTATCATCCTGGGGTGTTACAATCCCCCCCTAGAGCACAACGTCCTCATTGTGGTCCCTACATATCAACCTAGGTAGTGCACCACACTTAAGGCTGGGTACCACCTCTGATACCAAATGTAACGACTGAGTCCGGATGATAGCACATACACCCCACCTTAACATGGTCATCAGGTCCCGGCCCACCAGGTACCACCAGTTGCCCCATAGACATGTGGTCCCCACCTTGGGGCTCACCCACTGCCCGAACAGGTCATCCAATTAATGATTGTCCCAACAGGCCAACACATGTCCTTTCCAGTGTGCTTGGTCCTTACTCAAACACACCCTAGGAAACTTCCCAGAATGTCACCCATCCTGATCACTACTCCTGGCCAAGCACGATTAACTGTGGAGTTCAAATCAGGTAGGCTCCAGAAAAGGAAGGTGCAGCTTGTTGACATGAGTCATATCAATTATTCATTTAACCTATTTCACCACCATTTCAACCCATTTGTGTTGCAACTCATTGATTAGGTGAAATTAATGACCCTGCATTAATTTTAGAGTTGATTAACGTTTGGAATCAGGTGTTTTAAAAGTGCATTGATGGTGCTACGTTTTCGGGTTATAAAATCACCGTAGATCTTGATTCTTCTTATTGTTCGATCTTTTTGTGCTCTGATGATCTCAAAACACCCTCTTGCACAACCTTTTATCACTCCGAATATTGATAGTGGTTTTCCTTGTTTTTCTTACCCTTGCGCAGTGGGAGGTTGAAGAAGAACTCCGAGTGATCCATTTTATTTATTTATTTTATTTATTATTATCCAAATCTTGTAAAATCAATAACTTTTTCATTATTGATAAGAATTGTGCGTCATCAGTACCGTTGATTTTTTGTCGACAATCAGAATAAAATAATGTTTTTTGTTTCGAAGGAAACATGGTATTTCTCGATCCATTTTTCACATTTTAACGGATCTTTGAAAATAAATTATTAAATGATAATTTCTAAATTATAAATGGTTAATTTGTGAAAAATTTTCATAAAACAATTATACATTGATAAATTTTAAAAGATAATCACATGGTTTTACTTAGAGATAGTTTATAAAATTGTTATACAATAATTTTTTTGAATTATTATAAGACAATTACACATCTTATTTTAAATAGTTTTGAAAAAATTATTAATGGATAATTATATGTTAATTATCATGAGACATGAATTATTGAAATTATCATGAGATAGTTACTTGTTTTATTAAAGGATAACTTCAATAAATTATCAAAGGATAATTAATATAATTATCAAATAGTAATTTCAATATTATCAAAGGGTAATTATGAATAATTATCAAATAATAATTACAATGAATAATCAAGTGATAATCGTGAGTTTCCAAATGATAATTTTTAAAAGAATTTATCGAAGTATAATTATTTAAATTATCAATGAATAATTATAAATGGTTACCACATGTGTTATTATTTTAATCTAAAGGTATTATAATATCGAATTTGGTTTATAAAAATTCAGAGAAAAATATTACGATTGCATGTGTTAACATAAAACAATAATCCAGAGATTATCCAGGAGAGAGAAAATGTAATCGCGTGTAATATTTTAATTCCTTGTGAAATAGAATAGATATTTTGCTTCTATGAACCCTTGATGAATGTTGAGCATTGGTGTGTCAATGCTTACGATAATAATGTTGTGAGAAGGTGTATTGAACCACACTGGGTGGATTATCGTTTCTGCTGACATCGACGACCTTGAGGAAGGTGGTTCTGTTCTGATTAGCCAAATTGATTATCCTTGTATTGGTTGATTTATTTCAATTGTTGATTTAAATTAAATTTATCAATTATACTTTCAATTAAATTGATAAAACTCAATTCCAGTGAATCCAGACATTTGAAATGGTTTTGTCTTGGAAATTTGGAGAACCCCAATTCCATTGAATTGGGTGTGTTTGTGGAAATTGGATGATTTAAATTATTTAATTTAAATTGTGGATTTTATGGAAATGATTTCAATTAATTTTTTTAATTTAGTTGTGGAAATAAATTGTGTAATGATGGAATTGGTTTTGAATGGATTTCAAACTAGTGAAAATGGCTTAAAATTATTTGATAGAAACCCAGGGGTTTATCTTGTGAAAAAGCATGCTTTTGAATAAAACCTGTTTGGTTTTAAATGGAAAGAATTTGGAACTTTTGAAATGGAAGAATGGGATTGATATTATTTTAAGTAGTCTTAAAATAGTTCGCTCATCATTTAAGAGCACATGAAAGCCTTAGATAGTTAGTGAGTTATTTGGATACACTTTACGCTATGACACCATTCTAAAACATACTTGTGGTTGGTCACATCCCTAACGGGTTGGGGAAGAGTCTCCTTTGGCTTGTGTCTTAGGGACATGTGTATACATATTTTTCTAAGTTCACATAGAGAGTGTGGTATCCTATAACTGGTTAATACTGTCGTACCTTTTGGAAGATGACCATGTTGCTCGCTTGTTTGTTTATATTTGAGATATAAATATATGCCAATGCTTTTGAACTGATTTACATGCCGACTGAATTTATATAAATAATTTTATATAAATGTTTTATATATGACATTGTTTTAGAAATATTCCATCATTTGTAAAATCATTGCTTAAAATATTTATTTCCATCATTTAAAAATGTATAGCATGTTTTGTTTAAATATGATTATGAATTTCCAAACCTGTTTACTTTAAAATTGAAAGACTTTATTTGGATATTCTATGTTTGGAATCTGTTATGGAATCTTTGGTGGTATCCTAATGGGATTAGGCTCACACCCAACTTTTACCTTTGGGTTTTTGTAGACTTTCTTCTTCCAGGTTCGAGCAAAGGGAAGGGATCTCTTGGCGGTGGATCCAGATGATGATCTTTGGTCTTGGTGATTTGTGTCCTTAGGGACCTTGGGGTTTCTTTTATCATTTTAGTACTTGGGTTTTAGTACTTTGGGCTTTTTAGGCCGCTTTGTATTCTGTTATATTACTCCCGGGGGAGTTTCTTTTGTTATGCATACTATCTTGTTTCTTTTCTTCCGCATTGTTGGTGGCAAAATCATTCCCACTTATATGTTACGTGGTTCTAGGTTCTAGTCACTGACCCGTGGGGATTGGGAACGCCCTTCGGGGTTTGTCAGGGCGGGCTCGGTTATCGGGTTACTAGGGTACCCGGGTTGGTTCGTGACTATGTGTGTGTTCTTTTATAAGTATGATTATATATATATAATTATAATTTTATATATATATATATATATAATTATATAATTATATTAAATACATTTATTATAATTATATATATATATATTAATTAATAAATAAATAAATATAGATATATTTATAATTATATACAAATATTTATAAATATATTTTTTTATAACTATAATTGTAAATATATATATATATATATAATTATAAAATTATAATAAAATATTTATTATATTTATAATTTTATAAATATATATGATTATATAAATATATTTATAAATATATTTATAAATATATACTTCTAAATATATACAAATATTTATATATTTATAGAAATATTTAAAAATGTGTACAATTATTTATATACATATACAAATATTTATAAATATATTTACTAAATATATAATTATATTTATTTTTATTTATTTATAATTATATATATATTTATAATTATAATTATAATTATAAATAAGTAAATATTTTTAAATAATTATAAAATTAAAATAAATACATTTATTATAATTTTTTAAATATATATAATTAAGTAGATATATTTGTAAATATATAAAAATATTTATAATTATATACAATTATTTATATATATATATATATTATAGGAACTTAGGGGTACAATTAAAACGAAACATTAGAATACAACACACACAACCCGATTGGTGGGTCATAGCCCCCCCCCCCCACCCATGTTTTATGGTATGAAGGCCCTGTGGATATGGAGTCCATTACAAAGCCTATAGCTCAGGTGCCCAGCACCTGCAACTATATTTTCATCATAATTGTCTACTTAAGGAGTCATGATGAAGGCCATCACCTAACCCGCCCCACATCATCCCCTTGTCATGATTCTCGTCGCCTGACCGAGCTGCCCCACATGCCCCAGCCATGATTCCATTGCCTGGCCAAGTTACCCCACACACCGCTCACGGCCCGCCTCCATTGCACCGATCAAGCATCACCACCCCTTTAATCCTCAGATTATTTGATGTTGCCTTGATTTTATCCCAAGTCTTTTGATGTAGTTTTATAGGGTGGTTACCACTAAGTCGATCCCCAAATACCAAATATTTATATATTTATATATATATACATAAAAATATTTATATATTTTTATATATAAATACATACAAATATTTATATATATATATATATATAGAAATATTTTTAAATATATTTATTATATATATAACTATAAATAAATATATATTTTTTTAAATAATTAAAAATTTACAATAAATACATTTCTTATAAATTTATAAATAAATATATTTTATATATTAATAAATATATATAGTTATAATTATATAAAAATAGTTATCGATATATTTATTTATAATTATTATTATAATTAAATAAATATATATTTATTATATATATAATTTTATAAATATATATAATATTATAAAGAAATTATTAATATTATATTTTTATCAACGTTTTCTTATCGATGATAAAGATACTCCTTTATCACTATTAAAAAAGCTCTGATAAAACATATCTTTATCAGTGCAATAATTTTAGCACTGAAAAAGAAAAGTTTTATGAGCGCTTTTTCTGCACTGATTAAGGGTTAACTTTATTTGTGCTAAAAACCCTCATAAAGGTCCATTTTATCAGCGTTTTCTATTTTTGTGCTGATAAAATTGACCATTTTTAAAACTTTTTGGTTAATTCCAATAAAATTGTTACCCAATAATATAAAAGAACCATAGTTGGAGGCTTCTCTCTCACACAGCTTCAAGATTTCACGGAACCCTACTTCTATCGCACCGCCACTCTCGCCACCACTCTCACCACTACTCTCATTGCCTCTCTGCCCACCACTCTCATTGCCCTCTTGCCACTACTCTCACTGCCACTGCTCTCACCACCATCGTCAGTCTCTCTACCCCTCTTGCCACTATCATTGCTCTCACCTTCTCCGCTCTTGTTGCCCATCTCGCAGCCGCCTCTCTCACCACAGCTCTCTCCACCAGTTCTCTCACCACTGCCTAGCACTAATTCTAAAGTATTTGATGATATTTGTTCAGAAAAAATCCCTACCTTGTAAGTGGAAAATAAGATATGTGTTTAGTGTCCAAGGAAGAATAAAATTGGTTCTGTCATAAACACCTTTCTCATTTGAGCAAAATATCATTGGTAGATCTGGTGAAATGTGATTCTGCTTGAGACCTCCCTAGGTTATCACATGATTGTATCCATATGTGCAATGCTTTTCGACAAGGTAAGATCATTCAAAATACATATAAAGAAATAGTGAAAAATTCAAAAAAAGTGCTTGAGTTGGTACATATTGATGTGTGCAGACCTATTTCACCAAGATACGTTGATGGGTGGATTTATTATGCTCTCTTCATTGACAATTTTTTGTACAGTGACATGGGTTTCAGTTGTCACTCATAAGTCTAAAGTGTTCGGTTTCACAATAAATTATCAAAGGGAATTTGAAAAGATTCTTGATCAAAAAAATCAGAATATCATAACAGATAATGGAACATAATTCAAAAATAGCTAAGTGGAGGATTATATCAAGAAACATGGGATAAGGCACCAAGTTTCAGGACCATATTTTTAACGAGTCAGATGAAAATCTGGATTCAATTTCAGAACGATGTTGATGGCTAGATGGAGGACCAAGTTTGTTTGAATTATCTTTCAATGGTTATGTAATTAATGGTTATATGTTCAATACAAATAGACATGATAAAGACAGTACCAAGAAAAATAGTGGAGTTACACTTATGGATGTAGCGATGCAGCTTCTGGTACTAAGGATAGAAATCCAATTTACACGAATATGTCATATATTCGCATCATCAAAAAAATATGGGAGTTGGATTATATAACATTACAAGTGCCCAATTATTCAATGAAAGTGGGTTGATAATAGGAGTGCACTTAAAATAGATGAATTGGAATTCATTAAATTTTATTTCAGTAAGAAAGGGTATAAAGAAAAACCGTTTATAATGGCATCATTGGCAGTACAAGTATTTTATGTTCCAAATCCCGCAAAATGAAATTGGTTAGTTGTTTGGTTATTGACCAAATCCATTGTAGGGTTAGATGAAAATTCAACTAATGATGACCCTTTCATTGGGAAGTCGCAATCATTTCACAACGGTCCCAATGTAGATGGTGTTTTGTATCTCATAGGAAACCACAATGAAGGGATATGGATAGTCAATAGAGGGGTCAAATCCATTCAACCTTTAAAAATGAAAAAGTATGTTCAATAATCAAGTTATATTTTTTTTGTAATATACATCTTGATACTCATGTTATTACACATTCATCACTATATTTATGTAATATAAATTAAATTTAAAACCACTTCTGTATATAAAGACATCTTCATGTGTTGGTGCTCCCAATCTTATGGCACAACATGTCACTTAACCTGTTATTTCTCACAATACATAGGAATAACGACCTTCTTCACGTACTGGTGCTCCCAATCCTGAAGAACAATAGGTTTCTCAACATGCTACTACTCCTGGTGTAGAGGTACAATAACCATCTACACATGACGATGCTACTACTTCAGAGGAACATATTGACGATGTTGAATCTGAGGAAATGGTATGGGATGAAGGTCTGGCACCGCAAAAAAAAGCGCTTCATGGTTTGACGGTGTTAACAAAAATCATTAAGGTGAAAATGAAAGGCATCAAATACAAGGTCAAATGGAACGCGCGAGTCCAACATGTTAACCCCAAAAAATCCATGTTCTGTAGTTACATTGGAACCGTCACATGGTAATGTGTGTCAGTTGATATATATTTGTGGCACCATGTTGTGTTCGCACTTAAGGCACTGATGTGGGAATAGATTATGGTAAAATTATGATATAATTTATTTATTTTACTAAAAAAATAAAATAAGGAAACATTTAATTACTCTTCCTTATCCATTACAGAGTGAATTTATAGTGGAAGACTCCCACAAAAAAATATGTATTAATATTTACTGGAAGGATTCATAGAATATTTCTCACAATTCTAACTAGACGTTATCTTAAAGGTATTGAAGGAAAAATAAACCCCCACCAACCGCTTATCTATGCACAATTGATAACCCCCGAAGCATGGAATTCATTTACTAGATGTCGTGCAGATGTGTCATTTCAAGTACATTGTGATTAGTAATACATTGTTTGAAAATATGCGTATTCATCACTTTGATTGAAATTTTTTTATTTATGAAACAATAAATGAGTTCTGGAAATAATTAATGAGTAGTAATACCTACGTACGCCTACCTTAAATCAAGGATGGAGTAATCTTCACTTGAAAAAAATTGGTACATATTTTAAATCTACCAAAATAATTTTATGTGATCTAAAATAATACCATAATTATGTTCTTTTGTTTCTATGCAGATTGATGAATCCAAATACTAAGCCACATACATCTCAATCTATGTGTTGTGGAAGGAGGCATGTGTAAAAAAACACAAGATACTAATAGATGAAAACATACAAAAAGTATGGTTAACATGTGTAAGTATTACATAATAATTTTTTTTTTAATATCTATTACATAACAATGATCAATTTTTTCCCTATATTTTTAATCTAACATAGTAATAGGAATCAGCAACACATGTACCAGATGAATGCATACTATCAGTGGCCTTGAAGCAGCCAGAATAGTGTGGTCGCATCTGAGGTGTAGATTTTAGGGTGACACCCCAAACATATTTTGATAAAAAAACAAGTGGAAGATCAAAGCGAAGAAATTAAATGGATGAGAGAAAGTCTAGATACCCATGAAGAACAATTCCAATGGAAGAGAGAGATAATTGTAACTTTTAATGGGTGGGATCAAAGAGAAGAAACAAATCAAGAACAACCACATCGTGGAGATCCTACCCCACCCCCCACTAGCTATGAGGCGAGCCATTCCACCTCGAATAGATGTATTAGATGAGGTATTAAATGTTATAATAAATGATTCTATGATATTTAAATCATATATACACCCAAAAAAATTATACTGATATTATGTAGGGTGATAATGACTTTGATTTATATCTATCAACACCAACCCATAACCTTGTAGTGAGGCCTACAATGTTCAATATCCAAAATTACATACTACACAGCAGACAAAATCCAACAGGTCGTGTGTGAGTGTCGATTAGCATATCCCGTGAGTCGAGCATTGAGCTACATGTTCCAATTGATGAGGAAAATATTCTTTCAGTTGAAAAAGTTGTTGGAACATTCATCGTATGACCGTCATATCTTGTAAAAAACATGTCTTCAAATAGGTATTCATTTCCAATTTATTTTTCAAGATAAACCTTTAACAATAAATGAAAAATGTCTAAACCGATAAATGTTATTATAGATTGAAAAAGGAAAGGGGGTGAAATGAAATACTGAATCAAAACCATCTAAAAGATCAACCAACCAATTGAAAAGATCTACCGAAAGTACCATTACCCTACCCATTCTATATCCACGTTTAATAGCAATGAAGATTCATGTGTATACAAAGTTCAAATATGGTACTATTCACATAGTTGATTATGAAGAAAATTTGTATGGAGAGGAATTTCTAGAATTTATTGGTATTGATAAGGTAAGATAAATCCTCAATGATGATTGGCTAGGTGGCTTGGTTTTAAATGCACACACAAGGTATGTTTTAATGATTTGATTTTCCAAAAGATAATATACATTGTTAATTATGACTAAATACATTTTATATTTTTGGTAGGAATATATATGAAATATAATTGAAGGTTTTTTCACATGAAAAAATGGACTCATTAGTCCTCACATCACCTCTATTGAACAACCAAATATAGATACCAAAAAATGATGAAATAGTGGCATGTGTGGTCAAATTGTCTGAAAGAAAAAATTTGGATGACAGACTCTATTTAATACCAACTATTTAGGGGTAAAACTCTACAATTTACTCATATAAAATATATTTTATTTAATTCATTAATTATTCCTTTTTGTATTTCTAGGCAATATTGGATGCTCATTGTATTAAATTTGGTTACTCCAAATATTTATTTCCTGGATTCAATTCATGGATATCCAAAAAACCATCCACATGTGATGTCATTTGTCAATTTTTAATACACTACATCAAACTTTTCATAACTAAAAATGATGTTATATAATTTATATTATCTTTTAATGAATATTCTATTATGATAGGGAGGCACATGAATATCTTAAAAACAAGGAATGAAGCCAGGGGCTAATCAAGAGGACTAAGACAAGTTCTATTAATGGACAAGTATGAGGGTATATATAAAAATATTCAATATCCAAACACATATCAAAACAAATTACTTATTCTACTCAGAATTTCTAAATTGTTTGAAACAAACCAGTGAAAAAGATTATGGCTACTAATATTCCATAAACAAACTAGCATTCTTGAAGAGGTATTTTTGAAGATAATTACTATTTTATTTAAAATATTTATTAATCATTTATGTATTTATATTTTTCCAGTACTGCTATGATGGTTGAAAAGGCTCATATTCACAAGATGATATAGATTTTCTCATAAATGAATGGGCAGCATACCTGATAGAATAATGTATACAAATAGCATGAACACATGACTTCCATAGAATTAGTGGATTGTTTCATATTTATGTTTCATTTACTTCTTTTTAGTATTAATCACATAATAATTGTTTTATTATATAGTTGGATTCATTTTTTCGGGTCAGGGAAGTTTTTTTAAAGATGCTCATGCTTATGAGAGATAGGACTTCAAAGCTTCAACTTAGATAATGACAACAAAGAAATGGGTCAAGAAGGTATAAAGTTTGATTCCTACAAATTATGTAATTAATTAATTTTGTATTAATTTTATATATTATTTGTAAGTTAATTAACTTATCATTTTTTTAATACTTATTTAGTTTTTTTATAGATCCTTTGGGAATTCATACATTCCTTTCAACGATGTGCAACATCCAAAAAAGAGAGAACATATTCCTTTCAGGTGGAAGAGGAAACCCCATGTTGCATGAAATGTGAAGTGAATTGTAAGGATGCATCTACAGAAGGATTTATCAATATTTTAATGAAAATTATGAATTCCCAAAATATTTTTCATGAACACTTTTCTAAATATTGTGGCAATCAGTCGCAACTCAATGAACTACACCTAAACCTGATATACAGTGTGCTCAGTATTACCTTAAGTGTATGTTTTTATTTCATAATATTCTTTGATACTTTAATTTTCATGTCTTCTAATCTAACATGATTTGATCCATGACTCGTTATTATGATCTTTGATATATAGGGTATGAATTTCTAATGTTAATATCACCTTTCAATATATTTATTCCCATGTTATCTTTATATTATCCTTTATAGCTCTCTTGTTTGAACTTATTGAGAATTTTTTATCACCTTTTCTTATGTTTCATATCCAAAGGTTATTAAGAATGGTTTTATAAATGATAGTTATAAGAAGGTTTCTAGTAAATAATAACTTAATGAGAGACTCTTATGAACTAGTTCTTTATGTTTCCTTGTTTCCAAAAGCACTAGCCCTAAACTATTATGGCATGGATCGTTATGTTATGTAAGGAATATTAATCTACTAAGATGTGATATCTATGTATGAAATGTCTAGGTCAATATAGTTGGTATCAGAGCATATGCCCTACTCAAATTTGAGAAAAAAGAATAAGTGAATGATATCACTCCAAGTGTCTCTTTTTTATTTAAAATTGAAATTACTTTTACTAAAAAACAAGTGACATAATGGAAACTGGGAAAATGAATTTGGATTGTTTTAATACTTTCGAAAAACAACCCATAAGTCATTTTTGAGGTGTCGGAATCAACCAAACCTCAATCTGATGAATGGTGTGTCTAGTATGATATTAAATGTGTATGTTTATAATAAATTGACATTAAATTTAGAAAAAAGAACAAGTGA
Source organism: Viscum album (assembly GCA_963277665.1). Taxonomy (NCBI): domain Eukaryota; kingdom Viridiplantae; phylum Streptophyta; class Magnoliopsida; order Santalales; family Viscaceae; genus Viscum; species Viscum album. The sequence continues at coordinate 89,709,880 of OY728142.1, forward strand.
CATACTGAAAACTGAGAAAATGAATTCGAATTGTTTTTATACTTTTGTACAATGATCCATGAGTCATTTTTGATGTGTAAGAATCTACCACACCTCACTTTGATGCATAGTTTGACTAGTATGACTACAAGTGTCCATTATCAGTTTAAAATTGACATTTTAGTTCAAAATGTGTCACTCATTGAAAACCAAGAAAACATGATCCAATTGTATTCATAATTTAAGAACGACAGTAATAAGTCATTTTTGACATGTATAAATTAATATCACATCAAACGGATGCACGATGTGGTCAATATGTCTCAAAATGCATGTTTCAAGTATGAAATTACATTTTAGTAAAAAAATACAAATCCCATACTGAAAACTAAGAAAAAACATTCAGATTTCTTCGATACTTTAGAAAAATGATCTATATGTCGTTTTTTATGTGTAGGAATTAGCCTCACCTCAATAAGATGCATGGTGTGACTGTTATTGCTCCAAGTGTGTCTTTTTATTTAAAATTTATATTAACTTAAGTAAAAACAATAAGTGACAAACTGCATGCTAAGAAAACACATTCATATTGTTTTTATATTTTATTAAAATGATCCATGAGTCATTTTTGAGGGGTATGGGTCAAAATCAACTTAATTTGACGTACAGTGTGACTGATATGACTCCAACTGTGTAATTCTATTTAAAATTGACATTGATTTAAGTAAAAAAGGAAAAGTGACAAACTAAAAACCAAGAAAACACAATTAGATTGTTTTGATACTTTAGGAAAATTATCCATCAATCATTTGTAACATGTAAGAATCAACCCCACCTCAATCTAACGCACAATGTGACTAATATGATTCAAAGTGTCTGGTATCAGTTTATAATTGACATTTTAGTTGAAAACATGTCACTCAATAAAAATCAAGAAAACATGTTATGATTGTCTTGATAATTTATGAAAACGATTCATTAGTCATTTTTAAGGTTTATGAAGTAGTCTCACATTAAATTGGCACATGATGTGACCGGTATGACTCATTATGCATGTTTCTTGTTTGAAATGACATTTTAGTAAAAAAATACAACTTGCATACAAAAAACTAAGAAATAAAATTTGGATTGTTTTTATACATTAGTAAAATTATTAATATGTCATTTGTGACGTGTGAGAAACAAATTCACCTCAATATGTCACACAATGTGACTGGTATGACTCTAATTGTGTATTTTTATTTTAAATTGACATTAATTTAATTAAAACAACAAGTGACATACTGAAAACTGAGAAAATTCATTCATATTATTTTGATATTTTAGGAAAACAATCCATGAGTCATTTTTGATGCATAAGAGTCAATTTCACCTCTATAAAACATACGGTGTGAATGATATGACTCAAAGTGCGTCTTTTATTTAAAATTAACATTAATTGAAGTAAAAAGACAAAGTGACATACTGAAAACAATGAAAATTAATTAGGATTTTTTTTTATATTTTAGTAAAATGATCCATGAGTCATTTTTGATGTGTAGGAGTCAACCAGATCTCAATACGATGCACGGTGTGATCGGTATGACTCATAGTGTGTCTTTTTTATTTAAAATTGACATTAATTTAAGTAAAAAGAACTAGTGACATACTGAAAACTGATAAAATTAATTCAAATTATTTTGATACTTTATGAAAATGTTTTATGATTCATTTATTATGTGTAGGAATTAACCACACCAAAATCTGATACACGGTGTGTCCGGTATGACTAAAAGTGGCTGTTATCAGTTTAAAATTGATATTTTAGTTCAAAACGTCTCACTCACTGAAAAAACAAGCAAACATGCTCTGATTGTCTTGATAGTTTAGGACAACAATTAATAAGTAGTTTTTGACAAATATTAAGTAGTATAACATTAAACTAACACACGATGCTACTGATATGATTCATAATGTGTGTTTTCAGTTTGAAATGTCATTTTAGTAAAAAACACAACTGTCATACTGAAAATCAAGCAAAGATATTCGTATTGTTCTGATACTTTAGGAAAACTATCCATAAGTAGTTTGTGACAGTTAAGAATCAACCGTAACTCAATCCGATACACGGTGTGACCGGTATAACTCCAAATGTGTCATTATTTAAAATTGACATTAATATTAGTAAAAGAACAAGTGGCATACTTAGAACTGAGCAAACACATTTAATTTGTTTTGATATTTTAGGACAATGATCCATCACTTATTTGTGACATGTAAGAATCAACCCCACCTCAATAGGATGCATGGTGTGACCGGTATAACTCCAAATGTGTCTTTTTTATTAAATATTTACATTTAATTAATGTATACTTTCATATTAATATATAATTTATATATTTATAGTATTAATTTTTGGGACCACTTTGTGTATGAGGTTGTATTTTTTGTAAACGGTTGTCAATGAAGATCAAAATGAAGAAGGATATGAAGAAGAACTCCATATTTATTGAGAGACATGAATTATTTCATGAGGGATCATGTGGAGATTTGAATATTTAAGAATGATCATATAAAGTTGAGAAGATAATGCCAGTCATATTCAGTGTTGACTAGAATGAATGATATTACTAAAAGACAGGGAAGTTGGTAAGTTGCAGTACTTTCTTTGGATAATCTGATGTTGCTAGAACTGATCGTTCAATGAGTATATATCACGGTGGAATGAGTTCATGATAAATGCTATTGACTGTTGAAGAAGAAAGATGACAGTGAATTAGCATGGATGTTCTTGCCAGAGCATATATTTATGGTGGTGTCATTTCCTAGTGTTTCCCAAATTGTTGGACCTCAAAATCGGGATTTTTTTTCGGAAATGGAAGGATTTATACTTAGGGCTGAATGAGATGCAGAACGACGAAGGAAATAGGAAAAGAAATCAAACCACATACCTCAAAACATGGACCACGTACGATATTCCAGAAATGGTTCGTGGCCACATCCCTAGTGGTGGAAACGGTACGCGGAGCAGTGCGCGGAACTGAGAATAGATCGCAGCAACAGTATGCGATGAAGGCATGCGGTATGCTGAATGTTGAAGGTAGAACCGAAAACAGTTTGTAGCGATGGTATAGAGTGAATGCGTGCGGTAAGCAGGAAAGGTAAGCGGAACAGTTCGTGGAACGGGTCGCGGTATTAAAAATGGTTCATCAGGGAAGGAGTTGTGGTATGCGGAATGGCTCATTGTTTGCGAAAGAGATGCAGTACGTGGACCTGTAGACACACGGTATGCGGTAAAGGTTTTCAGTTTGTCGGAGGGTTGCATTAGGTGGTGGAGGCTCATAGTAGGCAGAATGAGCAGATTTTGTGGTGAAGATTTCCAACATTGAAATATTGGGTAAAACGAATTAGCAAAATGTGTGGTGTTATTTGACTGTATAAGGAGTGCTAATCCCATAATTAAGAGAGAGAGAATTCGGTAAGAAAATATCATCGATGTGGAAGATATCAGCTATGTCTGAAAGTGGTGCGCATTAGAGATTCTGTGTGGGATGAAGTGGTACACGAAAGACAAAAACGTTCATGAAATTGGAAGGAGTTGTCTGCGGAAGGGAGAAACGGTACGCTAAGGCAGTATGCAGAGGTCGTAGGTGAAGGAAGTACGCAAAGGAGGTACGTGAAGGAATTACCCGAAGGCACGGTATTCCAAGGTGGTATGTAGAGGTAGTATGCAAAGACAGTACACAAAGGTGGTACATGAAGGCATGACGCGAAGGTGCGGTACACGAAGGAGGTGCTCGAAGGAAGTATGAGAAGGCGGTACATAGAGGCCATACACCAAGGAGGTAAGCAAAGGAAGTGAACAGAGGAGGTAGGGTGCATAGATCAGGTGTGGTACATAGAGCAAGCACGATGTGCGGAGTAGGCGCGGTACGCGGGGCAGGTGCGGTACGCTGAGTAGAGGTGGAACATGAAGCAAAGGCGGTACACAGAGCAGGGGCGGTACACCGAGCAGGGGAGGTACGCAGACCAGGCATGATATGCCGAGTAGGGTAGGTACATAAAACAAGATTGGAATGCAGACCAGGTGTAGTACGTAGAGTAGGCATGGTACACAGATTAGAGATGGTCCACATAATCAGTGACAGTTCACAGAAACAAAAACATCATAAAGGGAGTCTGTGATTCTAGTGAATAAAAATAGAAGAAGTTCTGGTGCATTCAGTAATTGCACTAAAAGAGAAAATTAAAAATAAAAGAGAATCAATTTGGGACTTCGATGCAAGAAGTGTCTTGTGAAAAATAGAGACAAGGACTTTTAATGCTAATCTGTTGAACTGACCTTCAACTCAATAAACTGAGTGAGACCTCTCCCAAGGCAGTGAGCTAGGGGGAGTCAACGGAAGTGATCTGAGGGAAGAAGTGGTATATCCTTGAGCATATTGCAAAGATAGTGTGCCTGGGACAAAGTGACTATACCCAAAACTTATAATCCATAGGTAGTGAAGATTAGTGGAACTAGGTATGATCGGCAACCTACTGGTGTATGGTCCTTGGACATATCCCTAAGTGGTGAACCAGGTAAAAAGTGTTGTGTTGTCCTTCTGCATGTTTTAATTGGTGCACATATCCATCATATAAGTTTAAATAAGTTCCTACAAATGTGGGAACAAGATCCAGTAAAGAAGATAAAAAAGTTGACATCCTGATTTCCCCCCTCTCAGGGTGGTCTAGGGTCCTTCATTACTAACATAATATTTTTTTTCATATATAGGTGGAATATTTTTCTCGACTTAAGATCATTTGTTTGGAAACTGATACCATGGGCGGACATTTATTGAGAGGGGGTCACGGGGCATCAAAAGATAAAATATTAATGTTTTAAAATCTTTGTTGGATAATTGTAAATGTAATTATATAAAAAAGTTTTTGAAATGTTAATAGTAGTTTTTTTTATATATCAGGGGTGGACATATTTGTATTCATGATATCAATTAAATGTATATAGAATTGTTTTACATTACAGGTTGTAAATAGCATTGTTTGAAATTACAGGTTATAAATAGCATTGTTTGAAATTACAGGCTTTTGCTGGATGTGTTGTTATATTAACAGCACATTTCAGTGAGCTAGTCCTTCATCAGTTCTATTTAAAGTGCTGATAAAGGTGTCCTTTATCAACACTAAAAAAGTTCTGATAAAGGGGGTCCTTTATCAGTGCTTTTTTAGTATGGATAAAGGCTCCCTTTATCTATGCTGTCATTAATAGTTCTTTTTTAACAATGTTAAAATCTCATTTGCATGTTATTAAAGGACATATGTGTAGTAGTGTAATTACCCAAAGACATTAAGCCTCGTGATCTTATGGGGTAATTTTAAATGTATTATTATGTTATAAATTAGGAATTAAAGTATCTTAAAAATATTTTTTTCATAATTACAATATAGGTGAATGATAATCTTTTAGCAATAAAAAATCCTACTTTCAGAATTTTAGGGTTTCATTCTCCTGAGAATGCAAACATTAAATGATTTTCTTTTTTTTACATAGATGTATTTGAAATAATTAAAATTAAATTTTTATAAGAAATTATTTTTTCCTGAAAGAATGCATATTTTATTCATCTAAAATATAAATAATTGACAACATTAATGCAATGGTGGGGGGATACATTTATTGTTTGTATTTTCTTTTCAAACTCTATCTGAAATCCTATTTCATCTTGAGGATGCAACTATTTTTTTTGGTTTGAATGCCTATTTTGGCATAAAACAACAGTAAAATGAAATTTTTCTCCATTTACACTGTGTAATATATTATATATATTTTATAGATTGGATTTTGGTTTTTTTAATATAGTTTTCTATTGTTACGTGCATGTATGCTTGCCTTGATACCTATTTTACATAAATTAGTATGTATGATTAAATTTTTTTGTAAGAGAACACATTTCATTATAAATTTCAATATGAAAATAAAATATGACTTTAAATTATGCAAGTGATTTATGTATATGAATTAAGAATTCAAAGCTTTTTCAACTTTTTCTCTTTTCAGTTTGTGAACTTCGATAGACATTTTACTTAACAAATTAATTGCATTTCGATCAAGAAAATTTGATGTTACAATAAATTATATAGAGAGAGATCAACTTGAGAGGATCTTAGAAAGCACTTCATTGAACATCAATACAAAATTAAAAAAAATTGAAGTGACCGACCAAAAGTCATTTAGTATATTTAAGTGTTTTCTTGAATTGTAATAGGTCACTATTTTGAAAATTGTTTCTGTTTTTTTTATATATCAAATATTATTTACATTTATGTTTCTTTGTCTTTCTATATTGTACCTGTCTGAAGGTTTATTTTGATATATTTAATTTCTCCTTCAGTTCGAGCACCATCATGTTGTGGCGGGTGAAAGGATAGGATGAGACATGAGGTTGGCCCGTGGAGGAGAGGGGCCTTAGTACATTAATGAGGAGATGAGAGAATTACAAAATGGGAGGAGAGGGATTCGAGGTGAATTCATTATGGGGGACATTGTTAGAATAACTCATTTGTATTTATTTAATATTATTTTAATGGGATATTAAGGGATAAAATTATCAATTGATGGACTTTGACGGTTAATTAAGTAACCACCCATATAACTATTTTATCTCAATTTAAAGGGTCATGTCCTTGCCAATTAAGTCTCAATATAGTTCTGGTATGTTCCATAAATTTTGCTGTGGAAGAGAAAAGATGCAAAGGATAGAAATCCTTTTAAGTGGGAGAAAATCAAGGAGATTCAAATCTAGAAGATCTCATGGATCAAGGTTTGTTTTATCTTATTTTTAATTTTTTATCTATGTGATAAAAACATATTTTAAAGATCCTAAAATAAATGAAATTAATTTACATGTGGTATTAGAGGAGGGTTATGGAATCTGTGTTTTTTCATGTATAAATTTATTATGTGTTGCATTAAAATAAGAATTGAAAATCTGGATTATGTTCTGCAAGCAATGTGTTGCGTTAAATCTGAATTCTTTTCTTCTTATTTTAATTGGCCATTGATATTAATAATAATAGCATGTAGTGGAATTTTCTAAAACCAGATCTTAGTGTGCAATTTATTATTATTATTATTGTTATTATTGTTGTTGTTGTTGTTCTTGTTGTTGTTATTAAATGAGAATATAGTACCACTCTCTTCAATCATGGGGTGTTTTGTAGCATTGTTTCATTGTTTGATAATTTTTGTGCAATTATTATTATTATTTTTAAATTATGAAATCTGATGTGCATTTTTTTTTCTCTTCCCAAATATGAAGTGCCAATTTTTGGGAATCTCAATATGCTGCATCTTCTCCTTGATTTTAGATTTTGAAATCTCACTTTTAGTTATTTATTATCATTAATAATAGAATGAATTTTATATTTAAAATTGTTTTAATGATTAGAAAATGGATGAGGTTTCCCACCTTTACAAAATGGTTTTAAAGGTGACGTGTTAGCAATTTTTTTATTATTTATTTATTAGATTTTTGTCATATGTTTTCAAACCTTAACAAAATTTTTATAAAATATGATTTTTCATTATTTGAAATAATTATTGGAATTTTAAAATTTTACACCAAAACAAATTAAAGAAATACTAAAAAAATTTTGGATTTATGTTTATTAAAATTTATTTGTATTTATAACTATGTTATGATTATGATATTTTATGTTTGAAACATTATTGCATGATATTTGTTAATCGCCAAAGTGGTCAAATCATAAAGTTAAAATTGTTTCAAAAATATGTTAAAATAATATACATTGATTTATCATAAATTTGATACTATTATGACATCTTATGAGTAATTAAAAATCCATTATTATTATATATTTTTTAACTGCCCAAAGGCAATTTTCATATTCTTATAATTTATGAATATAATTGTTGGTAATATCTATTATTCCTTATGAGATTTATTTACATATCAAAAGATAATAAATAAATATAATTAATGTGTATATTATTTCAAAATAAATTTATTTTAATTAGTATCAATTATGTTTGTGTATTACTATTTCACCCAAAGGAGAACACTAATACACATTTATGTTAAATAATTTTTCTGAATCAATGTATTATTATTATTTCAAAGCATTAATTTTAAGCATGTATTTATTGCAGTTAGATTTTCATCATCATTGCTCTCACAAATATCATCTGTTCCAATCATTAATGGATTAAATTTCTCTGAATAGAGTGAGAAAATTCAATTTCACATTGGTGCATTGGATCCTAACTTAGCACTCTGAGTAGAGAAACTTGCTACTACAACAGATGTCAATAGTGATGATGATAAATTATATTATGAACCATGGGAAAGATCAAATAGATTAAGTTTGATGTTCATGTGAATGAGCATAGCAAGTAACATCAAGTCAGGTCTCCCTAAAACTGAAAGCGCTAAAGAATTTATGAAATCAGTGGGAGATCGAACTCAAACTATTGGAAAATATATTTTTGGGACATTAATGAGTATATTGACCACCATGAAGTTTGATGGTTCTCATACCATGCATGAGCATGTCATTGAAAAGAAAAATATTACAGTAAGACTTAAGCCTTTAGGAATGGAAGTGGATGAAAGTTTCCTTGTACAGTTTTTCCTAAACTCATTATCGTCTAAGTATGGACCATTCCAAATGAACTAAAACACCGTGAAAGATAAATGCAATGTTCATAAATTTCATAGTATGTTAGTTCAAGAGGAAACATGTTTAAAGAGTCAAGGAATCCACTCTGTCCATTATGTGCATCATCAAGGAGGAAAGAATCATGGAATACAGATGCATGGAAAGGGAAAGGGACCATTGAAGGTTAATGAGTGTTTTAGCAAGAACCATAAGAACACAAATAATGATAAATTCCATATCTATGGGAAAGTTGGACATTTCCATAAGGATTTTCTGAAACAGAAGGCTTGGTTTGAAAAGAAATGTCTGAAAAATTCTTATACATGTTATGAATCAAACTTAGCTGATGTTCCACATGATACATGGTGGATTGATTCTGGTTGTATGAATCATGTTTCTAATACAGTGCATGGATTCCTTTCAACCCAAATCACAAGCCCAACCGAAAAGTTTATATTCATGGGGAATAGAGTGATGGTTCCAGTTGAAGCGGTCAGGACTAATCGTTTAATCCTTGATAGTGGATATAGTTAGGAATTATGTGAAATCTTTTATATACCTAGTATATCTAAATATTTGGTTTCTTTTTCAAAACATGATGCTGCTGGATACTTTTTTAATTTTGGGAATGAATATTTTAGTTTATTTAAGCATACACGCATGATTGGATCTGGTTTATGGTATGATGGTTATGTTGAAACACTTATGAACTTACATCAAGATTCTAGTACTAAACATGGTTTAGTAAATGAAATGTCTTCTTATTTATGTCATAAACGTTTAGGCCATATTTCCAAATAAATATTTGAGAGATTGATTATGTTTGAAATCCTTCCAAAATTGGATTTTACCGACCTAATCATTTGTGTTGAATGTAATAAAGGAAAACACAAAAAACACAAAAAGAAATGTGCCACAAGAAGTACTCAACTCCTTGAGTTAATACATACTGATATATGTGGACCTTTAGATGTCAATTATTCCAGTATGGAAAAATAATTTATCACCTTTATTGATGATTTTTCACGTTATGGATATGTCTATTTATTGCATGAGAAATCTCAAGCAATAAATGCCTTGGAAATTTATGTAAATGAAGTTGAGAGACAATTACACAAAAGGGTAAAGGTCATAAGGTTTGATAGAGTTGGTGAATATTATGGAAAATTTTGTAAAAGTGGACAAAACCTTGGTCCATTTGCAAAGTTTCTAGAAAGTCATGACATATGTTCACAATACACTATGTCTAGTACACCACATCAAAATGGTGTAGCAGAAAGGTGTAAGAGAACCTTAATGGATATGGTTAGGAGTATGTTAAGAAATTCTTATTTACCCTCATCTTTGTGGACATATGAATTAAAAACTACCTTGTATTTACTGAATAGGGTTCCTAGTAAACCAGTTCCAAAGACTCCTTTTGAACTTTTGACTGGTAGGAAACCTAGTTTAAGAAACCTGCATGTATGGTGTTCTTTGGAAGAAATAAAAGCATATAATCCTCAACAAAGAAAACTGGATGCAAGAAAAATCGGTGGACATTTCATTAGTTATCCATATAAATCAAAGGGGTATAGATTTTATTTCCCTAACCATAGTATGAGAATTGTTGAAACTAGAAATTCTAGATTTATCGAGAATGGTGAATCTAGTGGGAGTGAAGTTCCACAAAATGTGGAAATTAAAGAAGTTCGAATTCAAGTTCCATTGTCGTGTATTACAACTTCACATGTTGTTGTTCCTAAAATTATTGAATCATAAAATAATAAAGTAGAACCACAACAGAATGTTTCCCAAATTGATAATGAAGAAATAGTTGAAGAACCACAAGAAATAGTGTTAAGAAGATCCCAAAGGGAAAGAAATTCAGCTATTTCTGATAACTATGTGGTATATCTACATGAAATAGAAAATGATATTGGCATTAATAATGATCAAGTTTCATATTCTCAAGCCATCAAGTGTGATAATTCTAATAAATGGTTAGATGCCGTGAAATGTGAGTTGAATTCCATGGAAAAAATAAAGTGTGGGACCTTATGGAATTTCCTGAAGGATGCAAGAGAGTTGGATGTAAATGGGTCCTCAAAACCAAATACGACTCTCTTGGTAACCTTGAACGTTACAAGGCCAGGCTTGTTGCTAAAGGATTCACTCAAAAAGATGGTATAGATTATAAGTAAACCTTCTCACTGGTTTCTAAGAAAGAATCTTTTAGAATTATTATGGCATTGGTAGCTCAGTATGATTTAGAGTTACATCAAATGGATGTTAAAACAACCATTCTAAATGGAAAATTAGAGGAAGATGTATACATGGATCAACCAATGGGGTTTTATATTAAAGGAAAAGAACACATGGTATTTAAATTAAATAAGTCAATATATGGACTTAAACAAGCTTCTCGACAATAAAATATTAGGTTTAATGCTACCATTATATCTTTTGGATTTAAGGAAAACATCGTTGATCGGTGTATATATCAGAAGATCAGTGGGAGTAAATTTATATTCTGGATTCTATATGTTGATGGCATATTTCTTGCTGCAAATGATCTTGGTCTATTATATGAGACCAAGAAATTCCTTTCCAATAATTTTGTAATGACAGGCATGGGAGAAACCAATTATGTGATTGGAATAGAAATATTTCATAACAGAACTCAAGGTATATTGGGATTATCTCAAAATTTATACATCATTAAGATTTTAGAGAGGTTTAGGATGAAAAAATGTTTAGCATCAACAGTTTCAATTCACACTAGTGCAGAAAACGTTTTTTACGTCACCATTTTTTACGTCGGTTATATAAAACCGACGTCATAATATGTAAAACGAGGTTTTTTACGTCGGTTAAGAAATAACCGACGTAAAAACCTATGTTCGGTACACATTTAACGTCGGTTATACAAATAACCGACGTTATTAATCTCGCAGCTTCGTTTTTTACGTCGGTTATTTTTATAACCGACGTAAAAAACGCGGTTTTCGAAGGCCCTTTCACGTCGGTTATTGAATAACCGACGTAACAAACGCGGTTTTTGAAGGCTTTTTGACGTCGGTTATAAAATAACCAACGTAAAAAAAGAATCCGCAGATGTTTTTGACGTCGGTTATTCCATAACCGACGTAAAAAAACGCGGATTTTGAGCCATTTTTTACATCTGTTATTATATAACCGACGTAAACAATGAATCGGAGGAAGTTTTTTACGTCGGTTATTGAAATAACCGACGTTATAAATGTTTTTAAAACAATTATCACGTCGGTTATTGAATAACCGACGTGATAACTCAATTAAAAATTTACCCAGACCCGTGGATTGTCATTCGCGAGTTTACCTTCGACAGTCGCGACTCGTCTCTCTCGCGCGTAAACCCGAATCGGCTCGTCCATTTCGTTGGTTTAGATTCGTTTTGCGATCATAGTTTCTCATATTTAATCTCCTCGGATCAATCATCTAAACTCGCAGCACTCAGGTAATCCTCCCACTCGTTCGTTTTTTTTCGCGGATAGTAAATATATATGTGTTGTGATTTTTTTGTTGAAACTAGCTAAGATTCTTCGATTGCGAACCCTTTTAACTCGTTTTGGCACCATAATCTTATTTATCATCCCTAGATCTATTTGTTCGACTTGCAATATTGAGTAATTTTATGATTTCACTAATTTTTCATCGTTTTCTATAAATCCCCGAGAGGGTTGGGGCGTGTCCATTTGGATGGGTTGCCCTTTTACAGTTGTTACTACTTTATTCACACACAACCATGGCATAGGTGCATGGATTTGGGGTCGGGGGGTGTCCAGGGGGGTTTACAAGGGGGTGGGTGGGTGTGGGGGGCTGTCCAAGGGTGTGGGTGGGTGTTGGGGGGTGTCCAGGGGGGTGTCCAAGGGGGTAGGGGGTGGGGGGTGGTGTCCAGGAGGGGTGGGGGGGCTGTCCAGAGGGTTGGGGGGTGTCCAGGGGGGTGTCCAAGCAGGTCGGGGGTGGGGGGTTGTGTCCAGGAGGGGTGGGGGTGCTATCTAGAGGGGTCGGGGGCTGTCCAGAGGGGTCGGGGGGTGTCCAGGGTGGTGTCCAAGGGGATGGGTGGGTGTGGGGGGCTGTCCAAGGGGGTGGCGGCCTGTCCAGAGGGGTCGGTGGGGTGTCCAGGGGGGTGTCCAAGGGGGTGGATGGGTGTGGGGGGCTGTCCACGTGGGTGGCGGCCTCTCCAGAGGGTATTTGGGGTTGTCCGGGTGGGTGGGGGGGCTGTCCAGAGGGTTGGGGATGTCCAGGGGGGGTGTCCAAGGGGGTAGGGGGTGGGGGGTGGTGTCCAGGAGGGGCGGGGGGCTGTCCAGAGGGGTCGGGGGTGTCCAGGGGGGTTTACAAGGGGGTGGGTGGGTGTGGGGGGCTGTCCAAGGGCGTGGGTGGGTGTTGGGGGGTGTCCAGGGGGGTGTCCAAGGGGGGTAGGGGGTGGGTGGTGGTGTCCAGGAGGGGTGGGGGGGCTGTCCAGAGGGTTGGGGGTGTCCAGGGGGGTGTCCAAGCAGGTCGGGGGTGGGGGGTTGTGTCCAGGAGGGGTGGGGGTGCTATCTAGAGGGGTCGGGGGCTGTCCAGAGGGGTCGGGGGGGTGTCCAGGGTGGTGTCCAAGGGGATGGGTGGGTGTGGGGGGCTGTCCAAGGGGGTGGCGGCCTGTCCAGAGGGGTCGGTGGGGTGTCCAGGGGGGTGTCCAAGGGGGTGGATGGGTGTGGGGGGCTGTCCACGTGGGTGGCGGCCTCTCCAGAGGGTATTTGGGGTTGTCCGGGTGGGTGGGGGGGCTGTCCAGAGGGTTGGGGGATGTCCAGGGGGGTGTCCAAGGGGGTAGGGGGTGGGGGGTGGTGTCCAGGAGGGGCGGGGGGCTGTCCAGAGGGGTCGGGGGTGTCCAGGGGGGTTTACAAGGGGGTGGGTGGGTGTGGGGGGCTGTCCAAGGGCGTGGGTGGGTGTTGGGGGGTGTCCAGGGGGGTGTCCAAGGGGGTAGGGGGTGGGGTGGTGGTGTTTAGGAGGGGTGGGGGGGCTGTCCAGAGGGTTGGGGGGTGTCCAGGGGGGTGTCCAAGCAGGTCGGGGTGGGGGGTTGTGTCCAGGAGGGGTGGGGGTGTTTTCTAGAGGGGTCGGGGGGTGTCCAGGGTGGTGTCCAAGGGGGATGGGTGGGTGTGGGGGGCTGTCCAAGGGGGTGGCGGTCTGTCCAGAGGGGTCGGTGGGGTGTCCAGGGGGGTGTCCAAGGGGGTGGATGGGTGTGGGGGGCTGTCCAAGGGGGTGGATGGGTGTGGGGGGCTGTCCAAGGGCGTGGGTGGGTGTTGGGGGTGTCCAGGGGGGTGTCCAAGGGGTAGGGGGTGGGTGGTGGTGTTTAGGAGGGGTGGGGGGGCTGTCCAGAGGGTTGGGGGGTGTCCAGGGGGGTGTCCAAGCAGGTCGGGGGTGGGGGGTTGTGTCCAGGAGGGGTGGGGGTGCTTTCTAGAGGGGTCGGGGGGTGTCCAGGGTGGTGTCCAAGGGGATGGGTGGGTGTGGGGGGCTGTCCAAGGGGGTGGCGGCCTGTCCAGAGGGGTCGGTGGGGTGTCCAGGGGGGTGTCCAAGGGGGTGGATGGGTGTGGGGGGCTGTCCAAGGGGGTGGATGGGTGTGGGGGGCTGTCCAAGTGGGTGGCAGCCTCTCCAGAGGGTATTTGGGGTTGTCCGGGTGGGTGGGGGGGCTGCCCAGAGGGTTGGGGGATGTCTAGGGGGGTGTCCAAGGGGGTAGGGGGGTGGGGGTGGTGTCCAGGAGGGGTGGGGGGCTATCCAGAGGGGTCAGGGGGTGTCCAGGGGGGTTTACAAGGGGGTGGGTGGGTGTGGGGGGCTGTCCAAGGGTGTGGGTGGGCGTTGGGGGTGTCCAGGGGGGTGTCCAAGGGGGTAGGGGGTGGGGGTGGTGTTTAGGAGGGGTGGGGGGGGGGGGGGGGGGGCTGTCCAGAGGGTTGGGGGGTGTCCAGGGGGGTGTCCAAGCAGGTCGGGGGTGGGGGGTTGTGTCCAGGAGGGGTGGGGGGCTGTCCAGAGGGGTCGGGGGGTGTCCAGGGGGGTTTACACATCGATTTGTTTTATATTTCAAAATTGTTATATTCAAATTATGAATTTTTTAATATAAACATATATTTGTCTTATCTAAAAAATATATATATTTTTGCTATTTTTTATAGGTAATAATGAGTCGAAGTTGGATTACGGCACATCGAATGAGCAATGAATATGAGGAAGGTGTTGATGCCTTTTTGGAATTTGCTAAACGAAATGTTCCAAGTAGTGACATTTTTTTCTGTCCATGCCTGAAATGTCTGAATATGAAGAAGTTGAAAAGTAGAGAGATAAAAGATCATCTGATTTGTCATGGTTTCAATCTGAGTTACAACCCTTGGATTTGGCATGGCGAAACTGGACAGAATGTCACTGATGATAATGAATCGCAAGATGGTAACTCCGATGGAATTGATGAAATGATTCGCGATATTGTAGCAGAACAAATTGAGATAGAACCGAGAGTTGCACGTCTATATGGTGATGCCGAAAAACCATTATATCCTGGTTGTACAGATTTTACGGTTTTGTCGGCGGTGTTAAGATTGATTAACCTGAAGGCGAAACATGGATGGAGTGACAGAAGTTTTACAGAGCTGCTACAATTGATGAAAGACATTCTTCCAAAAGATAACGATCTTCCAGATTCACATTATAAGGCCAAAAAAATATTATGCCCGATGGGATTGGGATACAGGAAAATACATGCATGTCCGAATGACTGCATTATATATAGGAAGGAATATGAATTTCTGAAAGAGTGTCCCAAATGTGGGACATCACGGTATAAGGTGAAAGAAAAATCACAAGCTGATGTAGAGATTACAAAGCTCCCTTCAAAGGTATTTTGGTATCTTTCTATAATTCCTCGTTTCAAACGTTTATTTGCTAATTCACATGATGCAAAAAGGTTAAGATGGCATGCTGATGAGCGGGTATGTGATGGAAAATACGTCATCCAGCTGATTGTCCACAATGGAAGAAAATTGATGCCCAGTACCCTACATTTGGAAATGAAATTAGAAATCTGAGACTAGGCTTGTGCACAGATGGAATGAATCCATACCGAACCCTCAGTAGCACACATAGTTCATGGCCTGTTTTATTGGTAATTTACAACCTCTCTCCTGAAGTTTGTATGAAGCGCAAATATGTCATGTTGAGTATCATGATCTCTGGTCCAAAGCAACCCGGCAATGATATTGATGTATACTTGTCACCGCTGATTGATGATTTGAAACTTTTATGGGCTGATGGTATTAGGGTGTATGATTCTTATAAAATGGAATATTTTCAACTGCATGCAGTGCTTCTATTCACTATAAATGACTTCCCAGCATATGGAAATTTGTCTGGATACAGTGTTAAAGGGCATAAAGCATGTCCAATTTGCGAACAACAGACGTCATATTGTCAATTGCATCATGGGAGGAAAACAGTGTACATGGGTCATCGAAAGTTTTTGCCTATGGATCACCCTTATAGAAGACTAAAAAAGGCATTCAATGGCTCACAAGAATTTGATACTGCACCTCAACCTTTATCCCCAGAATTGTATTTTGAGAGGGTGAAAAACATTGATGTGACATTGGGAAAGACACAGAAATCTGGTAATTGATAGACATATTTGGAAGAAAAGGTCAATATTTTTTGAGCTACCATATTGGAGGTATCATGAAGTCAAACATAATATTGATGTCATGCACGTGGAGAAGAATATCTGTGATTCTTTGATCGGAACATTGCTAGATATTTAAGGAAAGACAAAAGATGGGTTGAATGCAAGGTTAGACCTACTGTCAATGGGAATACGTTTAGAGTTAGCTCCCACTCCTAAAGGAAGACGAACATTTCTTCCCCCGACTTGTCATACATTATCGAAGAGGGAGAAAAGTAGCTTCTGTCAGTGTCTTCATGATATCAAAGTGCCTCAAGGTTATTCTTCAAATGTAAAAAATTTTGTCTCATTGAAAGACTTGAAGTTGATAGGTATGAAATCACATGATTGTCATGTCATGATGCAACAAATTCTACCAGTTGCACTGCGTGGAATATTGCCCATCCGTGTCAGAAAGACTATAATGAGGTTGTGTTATTTTTTCAATTCAATTTGCAACAAGGCGATTGATGTGAATGCTTTGAACATTTTGGAAAAGGATGCAATTATTATACTTTGTCATTTGGAAATGTATTTTCCTCCAACTTTTTTTGATATGATGGTGCATTTACTGATTCATCTGGTTCGAGAAATAAGGCTTTGTGGACCTGTATATCTTCGTTGGATGTATCCTTTTGAAAGGTATATGAAAATATTAAAGGGATATGTTAAAAATCCATATCGACCTGAAGCCTCCATTATTGAAAAGTATATTTCTGAGGAGGTAGCAGAGTTTTGTACGAGTTACTTGGCTACGGCGCAACACATAGGTTTGCCTCCATCTCGCCATGAACGGGTTAATAATGAGGGAAAGGGGATTCGTGGCTTGAAAGTCAAATCACTGTCAGCTGAACATATGAAGAAGTTAGAATCATACATCTTGAATAACATAGCTGATGTTCAACCGTATATCACATTGCATATTAATGAGTTGAAACAATGTCATCCAAAGAAGAAAGAAATGTGGATTTTGAATGAGCACAACAAAACTTTTTTGCCATGGTTTAAAAAGACCTTGCTTGGTAGATCAGATGTATCAGAGACATTAAAATGGATAGTGGGTGGTCCATCTTTAAATGTGATAACATGGTCCGCTTATGACATTAATGGCTATACATTTCATACGAAAGCTCAGGACAACAGAAGTGCAGTTCAGAATAGTGGTGTATTGGTGTTTGCAGAAGCAATGCATTTTTCGAGTGCTAAGGACAGAAACCCAATTTCGGCATCAAGTGCATATTATGGAGTGATTGAAGACATATGGGAGGCTGATTACTTTAAAATTAAAGTTCCCGTTTTTAACTGTAAATGGTTTATCGGTAACAACAGTGTCAGACACGATGAATTTGGAATGACACTTGTTAATCTGAATAGATTGGAAGACACAACTGATTCTTTTATAATGGCAACACATGCCAAACAAATTTTCTATGTAGTAGATCAATCAGATATGCAGTGGGCTGTTGTTTTACAAGGGAAAAACCAATATGTTGGTGAGGATGAATTTGATGAAGATGCTGATTTATGTGAGATCCCTACTTCCATGGAAAGATTAACAGAACATAATGATGAGTATGTTGAAGACATGGTTTGTGCCATTAGGAACGATCACGACGAAGGAATTTGGGAAAACAATCCAACTGTACATTCCTAAAATTACAGGTAACACAAGTATATATCTTGTTTACATTTAGTTTTTTCATATAATGTTAGATACTGTAAATTTTTTACTTATTAAAATATGTATCAAACCAAAACGATAAAACAATAAAAACCGTAAAGAGGAGAAGTCCTGCGCGCACCGGCAACCGGTCCTCTCTGTCTGTACCACCGGCCGGCCGCTGGCTCACCACCGGCCGGCCGGTGGTTCAGACAGAGAGCCTTCCTCTCTGTCTGGATCACCAGCGGTCGGCCGGTGTTGAGCCAGCGGCCGGCCGGTGGTTCAGACAGAGAGGAAGGCTCTCTGTCTGAACCACCGGCCGGCCGGTGGTGAGCCAGCGGCCGGCCGGTGGTACAGACAGAGACAGAGCCTCTCTGTCTGGATCACCAGCGGCCGGCCGGTGTTGAGCCAGCGGCCGGCCGGTGGTTCAAACAGAGAGGAAGGCTCTCTGTCTGGTCCACCGGCCGGTCGCTGGATCACCACCGGCCGCCCGGTGGACCAGACAGAGAGCCTTCCTCTCTGTCTGGATCACCAGCGGCCGGCCGGTGAGGAGCCAGCGGCCGGCCGGTGGTTTAGACAGAGAGGAAGGCTCTCTGTCTGGTCCACCGGCCAGCCGGTGGTGATCCAGCGGCCGGCCGGTGGTCCAGACAGAGGAAGGCTGTCTGCTCCACCGGCCGGCCGGTGGTGAGCCAGCGGCCGGCCGGTGGCATCAGTGAGTCCACTTTTCAGCTTTCTTATGCCAACTCCTTGGCAACATTTTGCCTGTGTTTACCATGTTTATCATTGTTTAACATGCTTATCATATTACCGATGTTTACTATTATGTAATTTAGTACACTTTTCTATTTGTGAACTAATGTTTGTTTTTTTGATTTGAAGGAAAATGACAGATCAATCAGTTGATCAGCCACATGATTCTGGAGATGAGCATATTGGTCATACATCTGGGGAGGAACATTCACATGCTCCTATTACGAAAAAGAGTTCAAAGGTTGGTAAGCGTGGGTGCACACGTTTACCAAAATTATCACTTGCCCGTACGAAGGAGGAGAGGATAGTCGTGGAGTTTGATGAGGATGATCTTCCTAGAGGTCCAAATGCTAAAGATTTTAAGGGTTTTGTAGCAACTCAGGCTAAGAGCAAAGTAAGCATTCTTTATGATGATTGGAGAAGTGTGGATAAGGCGATAATTTCTCAGCTGTGGGAGACCATTTTGGTAAGATCTTTTGCTATTGTTTGACTGTTCTTTAAATGTTTCTAGTATATATAATATTTTTAACCTCTTTTTTATCAGATGACATTTGATATTCCTGACACTGGAGGAGTCAGGAAGAAATGCTTATCGTTGGCTGCTAGGAGATGGAGGGATTTCAAATCAACCCTCTCATCTGATTTCATTTATGGTCATAGGAGTCGTGAGAATCCATGTCGTATATATCCTTTTATAGATGAAGACACATGGAGACAATTTTTTGAAAGTAGAAGAAAAAAATCATTTTTGGTAAGGGCAATGTAAACTTTTATAAGCTTTCTTATATAAATGATCTTATTATTGTTTTGTTAATGATTACTTATTCTTAATTTACAGCAAACAAGGAAAGCTCATCAAGAGATCCAATCTAAAAATGTATACCCTCATAGTTTATCTCGGGGAGGGTATGCATTATTGGAAGAACAAATGATGGCAGAAAAATTTCAACAACTAAGAGCTGAGTCTTCAAGCTCTGGAGAGGTGGCCCCTCCATCCCCTCCATCTAGACATGAGAAATGGAAAAGAGCTCGGAAGGGCAAAAAATGACAATATCTTTCGGAAGAATCGAGACTCGTAGTTGAGAGGATTGTAAGATATCTATTTTATTTATTTAAGTTTACTATTTTCGTCATATATTTCCAATCATTATAGAAAAGTTCAATTAATTATTACAGGACTCTCTTGAGGAGCAGAGTTCACAGGGGACATTTACACCATCTGGGAGGGAAGATATTTTATCTGTGGCATTGGGAAAGCCCGAACATCCTGGCCGTGTAAGAGGATATTCGGCAGGTGTATCGGTAAGAAAAGTGTTGCCACGTTCCTCAACTTCTAACGTTGAGGGAGTTTATAAAAAAAAAATAGAATCGTTGGAGGCTGAAGTCCATAATATTAATGCGACAATGGAGGACAAGATTAGAGCATCGGTGCAGTTAATGTTTGCAGACTTGCAAAGACAATTTCAGGGTGCAGCTCCCACTCCACCTCTCCCAGTAGCTCCCACTCCCCCACCTCAGCCTGCGGACCCCATTTTTGATCCTCCTCCTCCGCCGCAGCTACCTACTTATTGTGAGTTGTATGTTGATGATCCTCAACATCATATAGTTGCATATGGGATGGTATATTGTATAGGAGATACAGTTCATCATCAACAGTTAGAGGTAGAGAATCAGAGGGTCACTGTACAGGATATTATAGATAGATCAGCTCGGATACCATTACCTACAGATGAGGTGACGACAGTTGGACATAGTATCGGCCATTTTTTACTTTGGCCATCCAGACTTCTTCGACTCATTACCATAGAGGTATGGATGTTATATCTTTTATTTTATATTTTTATTAATGTTTTATCATTTGAAAACTAATATATTTTTCAATTTATTTTTACAGGAATACTTCAAAGGTAAAGAAATACTGTATAGACAATAACAAAGACAGATAGCTATGACATCAGATGCAGATACTAGCAGTCTTGACAAATTGTCAAGATATTCAAATTTGTTGGCGGATCATTATGACTTTACAATGGAAGCTCATGTCTGTGGATGTGAACTATGTGTGGGGATTATGAAAAGTGATATCATGGAGTTTGTCACTGGAGATAAGATGGGCATCAACGTGGTGCAAATTTTTATCATGTAAGTCTTAACTCCTTTTCCTTGCGTTATATTTATTAAAAATGTATACTTATGTCTGCTTTGTATTAGGTATATGTATAAAATTTGTGAGAGGAATGAGCTGACAGATGTATATGGATTCATGGACCCACAATTGATTTCCCCTGAAGCATGTGCATTGGATGAGGAACAAAGAATGCTTTATATTGCTGATAGATTTGAAAAGAATGTAATCACACAGTGTTGGATGATGCCTTTTTGTGAGAGGTATGAAACACATCCCTCTCAAAGAGTTAATTATATTTTAACATAAAAAACCACTAACGTTAAATTTCCTTTTCTCAGGGATCATTGGATGTTAGGGGTTTTTTGCCCTAGGGAGAAAACACTTTATTGGATATGCTCTCTCCATGATGATGTGCGAGAAAGTTTTAAGAATATATTGGAAACGTAAGTTTCAATTTCACAATAGTTTTATATATTATAATGAATTTTAAATTTACCCCATTCGTATTATTTTCTAACAGGGCATGGGTCCACTTTCGAAAAAGCGCAAAGAAAAGGAATTACAAGATCAAATATGTACATGCGAAGGTAAATATCCATTTATAATTTGTACATTTTGATTTATTACATAAAAATAATATATTGAATTTACACTCATTCAAACAGAAATGTCATGAGCAACAAGGCATCATCGAATGCGGATATTACATGTTAAGATTTATGTATGAAATAATAACAACTGGGACAGTTCTGAGTTTTGACCTGGTAAGATTTCCTCTTTCTAATAATATTTCAATTTGATTTATTCATTATACACGTTGACTACTATCCTTTTCCTTTGTAGCTTTTTGATGACCCTCAACCCTTTACTGCTGAAGATATCAAACACTTACAAGTGGAGTGGTCAAATTATTTTACAGGTTCGATTGACTTTTAGTTGTTTGTAATGTAAAATGTAATTTTGAATATTGTCAATGTAATTGTGTATTTCGTAGTCGTTTAGGTTGGATTTAGTTTTTTTGAAGTTGACATTGTAAGTTTTGAATGTTATATAAGTGAATGTTTAATTTTTCTCTACTTCTTGTTTTGGTCTACTGTTGATGGTTTTTCTGGTCTGGATTTTGGTATGGGGGGAGAGGTTCCAAGGGGGTGGGTGGGTGTTTGGGGGGTGTCCAAGGGATATGGGAGGGGTGTCCAAGGTGTGTTTGGGGCTGTCCTAGGGGTCAGGGGGGGGGGGGGGGGGGTGTAAATGAGGGTGGGGGTGTCCAAGGGGTGGGGGGTGTCCAAGGGATATGGGAGGGGTGTCCAAGGTGTGTTTGGGGCTGTCCAAGGAGTCGGTTGGGTGTCCAAGTGGTGGGGGGGTGTCCAAGGGATATAGGAGGGGTGTCCAAGGGGTGTTTGGGGCTGTCCAAGGGGATGGGGGGGTTTCCAAGGGGTAGGGGGGGTTTCCAAGGGGTAGGGGGGGTTTCCAAGGGGTAGGGGGGGTTTCCAAGGGGTCGGGGGGGTGTCCAGGGGGTGGGGGGCTGTCCAGTGGGTGGGGGGGTGTCCAAGGGGTGGGGGGGGGGGGGTGTCCAAGGGATATGGGAGGGGTGTCCAAGGGGTGTTTGGGGCTGTCCTAGTGTTCGGGGGGTGTAAATGAGGGTGGGGGGGCTGTCGAAGGGGTGGGGGGGTGTCCAAGGGGCAGGTTGGGTGTAAATGAGGGGGGGGGGTGTCCAAGGGGTCTGGGAGGGCTGTCAAGGTGTGGGGGGGTGTCCAATGGGTGTTTGAGGCTGTACTAGGGGTCTTGGGGGTGTCCAAGGGGTGGAGGGTGTCCAAGGGATATGGGAGGGGTGTCCAAGGGTTGTGGTGGGGCTCCAATGTGGTGGGGGAGGGCTGGCCAGGTTGTTAGGTGGGTATAGATGAGGGTGGGGTTCAGTTGGGGCTTGGGGGAGGGCTGGCATGGTTATTTTTGTTTGGTTTCTGGTTGCTTTTTGGTGAGAGCAGTGCAATTATTTAAAAAAAAAAATTTCTTTCACGTCGGTTATAAAATAACCGACGTGGTAAATAAATCGGTAGGGGTTTATCACGTCGGTTTTTTCTAGAACCGACGTGATAAACCTTTCCCGGGGATTTTATCACGTCGGTGCTTAGTATAACCGACGTGATAAAAGGCCTGGGAATCGATTTACCACGTCGGTTATTGAATAACCGACGTGCTAAAACGTTTCCCAGGCCTTTTTATCACGTCGGTTTCCTAAATAACCGACGTGGTAATAGGCCAGGGGAAGGGTTTATCACGTCGGTTATGACATAACCGACGTGATAAACGATATCCCAGGCCTTTTATCACGTCGGTTTAGGGAATAACCGACGTGATAAAGCCCCCCGCGCATATTTATCACGTCGGTTATTATATGAACCGACGTGATAACCACCGTGAAGTTAGGGATATTACGTCGGTTTTAAATAACCGACGTAAAAAACGTTATTTATAACGTCATCCGTATTAACGTCGCCTAAAAACCGACGTAAATAATAAAAAATAACCGACGTAAAAAACGTTTTCTGCACTAGTGTCAAAAAGGAGATAAATTTAATCTCAATCAATGTCCTAAAAATGAATTGGAACGAAAACAGATGGAAGAAATTCCTTAAGCATCTGTTGTTGGAAGCTTGATGTAGGCTCAAACATGTACACGACCAGATATTAGCTTTGTAGTTGGTATGTTGGGAAGATACTAAAGTAATCCTAGACTCGATCATTGGAGAACTGCAAAGAATGTTCTGCGATATTTTCAAGGAACAAAGGATCACATGGTTACTTATAAAAGATCTAATGATCTTGAGGTGATTGGATACTCTGATTCAGACTTTTCTTGTTGTGTTGATACATGAAATTCCACTTTTGGTTATGTGTATCTTCTGGCTGAAGGATCAATATCATGGAAAAGTGCAAAGCAATCAGTTATAGCTGCTTCGACCATGAAAGCTGAATTTGTAGCATGCTTTGAAGCTATAATTCAGGGTACTTGGTTGCAAAACATTAATTCAGGATTTGGAATTGCGACAGTATCTCCAAGCCCTTGAAAATTTATTGTGACAATACTGCAACAATATTCTCTTCCAAGAATGATCGATTTCCAAAGGTGCTAAACACATGGAATTAAAGTACTTTACAGTTAAGGCGGAAGTTCAAAAACGTAAGGTGTCAATTGAACATATTAGCACAAATCTTATGATTGTCGACCTTTTGACGAAAGGGTTGTCGTCCAAGACATTTATTGGACATGTTGAAATTATGGGCATTATCACTGAGTAGGTTTCATTGTATGTATTGAATGTTATGATTATTACTGTTGACACTTGATTTATAAATGTTTTGATCATGTTGCCTGTTTTTTCAATAAGTATACATGATTAGATTGAATAATGATAGCAGACACAGTCTTTAATAAAGACATTATTGTTGGACCAATTATATATATATATATATATCCCATTTTAATTATGATATGAAAAATGTTCATAATGTAGTACATAGAAGGGAATATATTCATAGAGAATATATGACCACCATGACTCATGTGGACATTATCTCTTATTATGATGAATGTTGCATACATGTTGGAATAGATATAAATGCACATAAATGACCGATTGAATATTAAATATCATGAAGAAACATCACATGAGTTAAGTGGGAGAATGTTAGAATAACTCAGGTGTATTTATTTAATATTATTATAATGGGATCTTAAGGGATAAAATTGTCAATTGATGGGCTTTGACAGTTAATTAAGTAACCACCCATATAACTGTTTTATCCCTATTAAAAGGGTCATGTCCTTACCAATTAAGTATCAATCTAGTTCTGGTACGTTCCATCAATTTTGCTGCAGAAGGAAAAAGAGGCAAAGAATAGAAATCCTTTCAAGTGAGAGAAAATCAAGAAAATTCAAATTCAGAAGATCTCATGGATCAAGGTACGTTTTATCTTTTTTTGAATTTTGTTTATCTACGTGATAAACACAAAGTTTAAAGATCCTAAAATAAATGAAATTAATTTACAGAAATCAGATACACTGTATGTATTGAAGATGCCAAATTAACACACCCCAACGAGATAGAAGTCAAATGATTTCAATTGAAAATAAAGGGGGTGAAAGAGATCGGCGGAGGTTCTGGAAAGGAAACCTCCCTGGCCACAGGCGTGGCAGGTGTCTTTGGATGTGAATGAAGAATTGCATTTCCTGTGCTGGGCTGCCCAATCGTGGGGCACAGAGGGGCCCAGATTGTGAGGGCGTGTGATCGAGTTGTTGGGGTATGAGTGGCGGAGCAGGGTGTGAATGAGGTGAGGGAAATCCACGGCGGAGGGCGGGCGGCGATCGGAGAATCCCAGCCGAATAAGCCTAATCTACTCTCCGCCAATCACCCGCCTCACACCACCTGCCCATTCTAAAGAATGACACCCCTCCCCACGCCTTTGCCTTAAATGCCCGTCCCACTCCGTCCTTTTCCTCTTTCTTTTCCCCTCCGCGTTTCCCGTTTCAGGTTCTGCTTCTCTTTCTTCCTACTGCTTACCCGTGTTCCTTCAAAGAGGGCTTTTGAGACACTTATGGGAGACCCTGCTTCATACATTCGCATGGTTCGTATGTATAGTATATACTGTTTTTCTTCTAATATCTGATATTTAAATATAGAAGAGAAGGGGAGTGAGTGTCTCATGGGGTGCATGAATTATGGGTTTTCAGGTGCAGCACCTGATCGAAGAGTGCATAATCTTAAGGCTGAACCGAGAAGAGTGCATGGAAGCCTTGTCCGCCCACGCCCACATCATGCCCGCCATCACCTCAACAGGTCACCCACACCATCTTTCTTTCTTTCTTTCCTATATATATACATATCTTCACTTTATTATCTGATCAATTCATGTGTGCCTGAAACAGTGTGGAATGAGTTGGAGAAGGAGAACCAGGAATTCTTCCAGGCTTACAGGAGGAATGCAGGAGAAGGAGAAGGAGAGGGAGGGCCGGCGCAGGAGAGAGACATCAGGGGAAGGATCCAAAGGTTCTTGTCCCACTCTTCCCCGGGAATTCCTCCCCCACAACCCTAGTTCTTGGACCCGGGTGGGTGTGAAGCGATGGCGACGGGGGAGGGTCATTGCAGTTATTCCATTTGTCGTCTCTGTGCGCTGTAATGTAAGTGCCACTGTAGATTTCATATTGATGTTTATTAAAACATAAAATCGCCCCTCCCCATCTTCACTCACCCCCACCTCCTCACTTTCAACCAATTCTCTTATGCTTCACTCCACTTTTTTTTTTCTAATTTTCCATGCACTACAACATAAAGGGATTTTAACCATGCAAGAAAAAGCTAAACCCTTTAACATTGCTACGCCCCCAACATCACTAGGCGCCCCCATTTAAGAGCCTTGAGCACCCACGTGCACGCTCCCGCCGCACCTTGGATTCAAACTCGGGACCTTTCTATTGCGCGTCTAGACTCTTACCACTCTTCCATGTGGCACTGTTCTCCATTTTATGATATATATATATATATATATAGTTATATATTTTTTATGCATATATTTATTCATATATTAATATACATTTATATGATTATTTTTAAATAAATTTATAAAATATGTTTTGTGTGTGTGTTTATGAATAAATAAATAAATACATATATATATATATACAACATACAAACATACATATATTATATATGTGTGTATCCATAAATATATATTTGTTTAGACACAAATAAAAAAATATTTTTTTAATACTTATGATATTAAAATAAATATATTAATTATAAATATATTTTTATAATTTCATAATTATTTAAATATTTATATATATTTATTTATACTCAAAATAAATAAGTAAATATATTAATTATATATACAATAAATATATTTATTATAATTTTATAAATATAAATAATTTATTAAAATTAGGTCTTTATCAACGCTATATTTTTTGCACTGATAAAGGAATGTTTTATCAACACTTTTAGCACTGATAAATGTCTGTTTTATCAGGGCTTTATATTTTAGCGCTGATAAAAGGCTGCTGCGTTTTTATAAATGGAACCGTAAAAGATCCACTTGTCGCTCAACCCCTCAATCTTTCGCGGTGGTCAAGCTCCACAGCCGCCTCCATCTCCGA
Source organism: Viscum album (assembly GCA_963277665.1). Classification (NCBI taxonomy): domain Eukaryota; kingdom Viridiplantae; phylum Streptophyta; class Magnoliopsida; order Santalales; family Viscaceae; genus Viscum; species Viscum album. Next base: position 89,736,905 of record OY728142.1, read on the forward strand.
CTCCGCCGCCACCTCCAACTACACCTCTACCTTTGCCCTGCCTCTGCCTCTGTTGTCCCCTTCTCCACTGCCCACGCCTCCATTGCCCCTGCCTCCGCTGTCCCCGTCGCCGCCTTTGCCTCCTCCGCCTCTACCCCCGCCTCCACCTCTGCTGCCCCTGCCTCCACCGTCGCCACCCCGCCTCCACCTATGTTTCCCCGTTCTTCATTACCCCCACCTCTGTTGCCCCTTCTGCCGCCTTCGTTGCCCCCATCATCCCTACCATCGGACCATATGTTCCAAACAGTCTAAATAGATGTTTGATATTATTTGTGCATATAGTCTAAACGTTCTACATGGTCTCCTACTGATAGCGGTCATCATTCGTTCATGAATACTAAATGTATTAATTTTACCTATAGTGAGGAAGTGATTTTGTAGGATTTCTACTAATGCTTCATTAGTTGGTGATCTTACACATTTGATATATGTAATATATAACGAGGTAGTTACCAAAGTAGTGGTTAAACCCAATAATGTTATCTTGGATGATATCCCAGCTAGAGATGACCGGTGATTGATTAGAGTATGTGTTGCAGGAGTTATAAAACAAACCTAAGACAAATCTCAAAAATGAAATTTATGTTCAATGCTACAATAATCTTCTATAATAGAAACAAATTTTTCAAATGAGTACCATGTTTTACAAAAGTATTTAATAAAATATTTTATTGAATATACACCCACTAAAACAATGAATCCTCAGATCATATCTATTAGTGGGACAAGATACATATTTCAATATGCTTGGTAAATTTATCACATTACATTGTTATTTAGGTAATCAATCGTGTAAATAATATCATATACAATTCCTGGATAATTGATCAAAAAATACCTGGTCCAAATTCATTTTATAAATTATCTCACCTCTATTCATTTGGGTACCTAACCTTTAGGATTACTCAATCAAGTGTATCCAATGTTCACATAAGGTTTTGACACCAAACTATTAGGGTCGCTTATTTTTTTTAATCTTACACAAGATAATCTATGGACATCTAACGGTTAAGGTCACCCATACAGAATAATTTAGGTATTGACATGTGTTTTCTTGAGATCGAAAGATCAATCTTGAAATTAAATGCATATATGTTGAATAAAAAATTATATTAAAATATTATATGCTCAATTTTGTTATTCTAATACTTGAAGTCAGCTCGAGTTAGTACCTGAGTAGCTTGAGCTCAAGCTCGACTTGAAAAAAACTGTGTGTTGAATTCAAGTATTTGTCGAACTGAGGCAGAGCAGCTTGCAATCCCCTCTAGCTCGTTTACCACCCAGGGTTACCATCATCGAGTATTGGGTTTCTATATCGATATAATTTAGAGAATATATCAATATTTATTAATTGTTATTAGATAACCTAGCTTAGCTTAGTGAATTAATGTGTAATTATAAGAACTATTGGAGGATGTTTTTTGTTGGGATCTTTATGACCTTTCTATCTTATTGTTCTTCAAGTTTGAGTATATGTGTTACACCTAATCTTTAACTATAGTAAGTAAATATGTTGTGGATGATGTTTGATATTATTAAAAGTTGTTGAAGAATAATTGACGATGACTGATTTTATTGGATACCAAATGATTTATGTAAATATATATCCATTCATTGAAATATTATTCATGTCAACGACAATGTTTCCAAGAGGTTTCTATTTTTTTCTTCATGATTTGGTTTTTAAAGAGTGGGAGTAGTTTTAGAATGAGTTGAAGATTTCTGAGAATCACAATAGTCATCTCCATATCATAGTGGATTTAAACACCCTATATAACTCCCAATGAAGTGTGATTACCTATGTATTCAAATCATCTTTGATAAGATCTTCGAAATAATTGGTCATCCTGCAAACTTGAACTATTATATTCCCCTTGTGTATGATCCCAATCTATTTATGTGTTCCATTTCTTAGAACTATATGTGGCCAGATTCATGTTCCTATGGGATATATATTGATTCCTTGATTTCATATCTTTGGCATGACCTCAAATTTCACTTTTATACTAATCTCCTCAATAATTTAAACATTAATATTGCATTATATACCTATTCATGTATATTTTTCAATTTAGTATTTAAATGTTTGACTACTTAATTTAAAAAATTTCAGTCACTAAAAACTGAGAAAACATGCTCGAACTATATTGTCAATTTAGGAAAGTGATTCAAAATTTATTTGTGATGTGTATGAAGTAGTCTAATATTAAACTGACACACAATGAGACTAGTATGACTCAAAATGCATGTTTCCAGTTTGAAATGTCATTTTAATAAAAAAACACAACTGGCATACTGAAAATCGAGAAAACACATTCTGATTGTTTCAATACTTTAGAACAATGATCTATAATTCATTTTTGATGGGTAGGAATCAACCACACCTTAATATGATTCACTGTGTGGCTGGTATAACTCAAAGTGTATATTTAAAATTGACATTAATTTTAGTAAAAAAAAGTGCATACTAACAAATGAGCAAACACATTTTTGATATTTTAGAAAAATGATCCATGAGTCATTTGTGACTTGTAAGAGTCAGTCGCTCCTCAATATGATGCATGGTTTGATCGGTATGACTCAAAGTGTGTATTTTTATTTAAAATTGATGTTAATTTAAGTAAAAAGAACAAGTGACATACTGAAAACTGATCAAACACATTAATATGGTTTTGATACTTTAGGAAAATGATCCATGAGTCCATTTTAATGTATAGTAATCAATCACGCATCAATCTAATGCACGGTGTGACTGATATGACTCAAATTGTCTGTTATCAGTTTAAAATTGATAGTTTAGTTCAAAACGTATCACTCAATGAAAATCAAGCAACCACACTTAGATTGTATTGATAATTTATTATAGTGATTAAAAAGTCATTTTTGACATGCATGAAGTAGTCTTACATCAAACCGATGAATGATGCGACCAATATGACCTAGAATGCGTGTTTCTAGTCTGAAATGACATTTTAATAAAAAAACAATCACATAGTTATTGCTGAGAAAACGCATTCATATTGTTTTGATATTTTAGTACAATGATCCTTGAGTCATTTATGACTTTTAGGAGTCACCCTTACCTCAATATGATGCACGGTGTGACCAGTATGACTACGAGTGTGTCTTTTTATTTAAAATTGACATTAATTTTAGTAAAAAGAACAAGTGACATACTGAAAATATGGAAAGCACGTTTATATTGTATTGATACTGCGGGAAAATGATCCATGAGTCATTTGTGACGTGTTAGAATAAACCAATCCTCAATCCGATGCAAGGTGTGGCCGATATGACTCAAAGTGTCTGTTATCAATTTAAAATTGACATTTTAGTTCAAAATGTGTCCCTCACTAAAATCCAGGAAAAAATTCTTGGAGTTCCTTGATAATTTTGGACAGAAATTCATAAGTCATTTTTGATATGTATGAATCAGTCTTAGATCAAACTGACACATGATGCGACCATTATTATCCATAATGCATGTTTCTAGTTTAAAATGACATTTTAATAAAAAAACACAATTGGTATAATGAAAAATGAGAAAACACATTCTGATTGTTTTCATAATTTAGGAAAATGATCTATAAGTAATTTTTGACATGTAGGAATTATCCACACCTCAATATTGCACATGGTGTGACCGGTATAACTCAAAGTATCTCTTTTTATTTAAAATTGACATTAATTTTAGTAAAAAGAACAAGTGCATATTGAAAACATGGAAAACAAATTAGGGTTGTTTTTGATATTTTAGGAAAATGATCCATGAGTCATTTTTGACTTGTATGAGTCAACCATACCTCAATACGATGCACGATGTGACTAGTATTGATCCATGCGTGTCTTTTTATTTAAAATTGACATTAATTTAAGTAAAAAAGAAAAAGTGACATATTGAAAACTGATCAAACACATTCCAATTTTTTTGATACTTTTGAAAAATGATGCATGAGTCATTTGTGACACGTGAGTATCAACTAAACATTAATATGAAATATGGTGTGACTGGTATGACTCAAAGTGTCCATTAGCAGTTTAAAATTAATATTTTAGTTCAAAACATGCCCCTCACTAAAACCAAGAAAATGTGCTTGAATTTACTTGTTAATTTAGGAAAGCAATTAATAAGTCATTTGTGATGTGTATGAAGTAGTCTCACGTAAAACTGACACAATATGCAATTGATATGACTCATAATGCATGTTTCCAGTTTGAAATGACATTTTAGTACAAATACACAATTGACATACTGAAAACCAAGAAAATGCATTCGGATTGTTTTCATTATTTAAGAAAATTATCTATAAGTCATTTTTATGTGTAGGAATCAGCTAAACTTAAACACGATTCATGGTGTGTCCGGTATAACACAATGTGTCTATTTAAAATTGATATTAATTTTAGTAAAAAAACATGTGACATACTGAAATTAGTGAAAATGCATTCAGATTGTTTTGATATTTTAGGACAATGATACATGAGACATTTTTGACTTGTAGGAGTCAACTGCACCTCAAGAAAAACATGGTGTGACCAATATGACTCCAAGTGTATCTTTTTATTTAAAAATGACATTCATTTAAGTAAAAATGAACAAGTGGCATATTAAAAACCAATAAAACGAATTAGTATTGTTTTGATACTTTTGAAAAATTATCCATGAGTCATTTGGGACATGTTGGAATCAACCACACCTCAACCTGACCCATGGTGTGACCAGTATGACTAAAATCTTCTTTTATTAGTTTAAAATTTACATTTTAGTTCAAAATGCTTCACTCAATGAAAACCAAGAAAACATGATACAATTCTCTTTATAATTTTGGAAAGCGATTCATAAGTCATTTTCCTTGTGTACGAATAATTCTCATGTCAAACTGATGCATGATGTGACTGGTATGACTTATAATGCGTGTTTCTAGTTAGAAATGACATTTTAGTAAAAAAAACACAACTGTAATACTAAAAAAAGAAAACACATTCAAATTATTTTGATACATTAGGACAACAATCCATCAGTAATTTATGATAGTTAGGAATAAACCACACCTCAATCTGATGAATGGTGTGACCGGTATTACTCCAAATGTGTCATTATTTAAAATTGACATTAATTTTAGTAAAAGAGCGGGTGACAAACTCAAAACTGAAATAACACATTTTAATTGTTTTGATATTTTAGTACAATGGTCCATCACTCATTTGTGACATGTAGGAATCAACCCTACCTCAATACGACGCACAGTGTGACCGATATAACTCCAAATGTTTCTTTTTTATTAAATATTGAAATTTTATTAATGTATTCTTTCATATTAATGATAAATTTATCTCTTTATAGTATTACTAACGTAATATTTGTTTTCTTATATAGGTGGTGTATATTTCTCAGGTTGAGATGATTTGTTCAGCAACTGATACCATGTGCATACATTTTTGAGAGGGGATCGTAAAGGTCAAAAGATTAAATGTTAATGTTTTTAAATTTTTGGTGGAAAATTGTAAATGTAATTATATACAACAGTATTTGAAATGTATATAGTGGTGTTTTTTTAATATACCATGGGAATAAATTTTTGTATTCATGATATCAATTAAATGTATATAGCATTGTTTTCAATTACTGGTTTTATAACATTTTTTGAAATTACAGGTTATTGCTAGGTGTGTTTTTATATTAACAGAACATTGTAGCCAGCTAGGCCTTTATCAGTGATAAAATAACACCGTTAAATGGGGTCCTTTATTAGCTCTTTTTTAGAACTGTTAAAAGCCTATTTTCATGCTGTTAAAGGGTATATGTGTGGTAGTGGTGGGTTTTGAACCTGAGACCTATCCCTCATAATCCTACAACTTTTCCACTCACCTATATTGTCTTATTGTTTGTTATATATATATATATATATATACATTTATATATATTTCATTACATTTTTTATCCATATATATATATATATACATATATAAAATATGATTTGTGTGTGTATGCGTGTTTATAAACATATACATACATACATACACTTATATATATATATGTGTGCATCTATAAATATAATTATACATGTTTATATTTATTTCCATATATTATATATTAATATTTGTATACATATATTAAAATATATAGATAAATATATTTTTTTTCAATACTCACACACTTATATATATATATAAACATTATATATAGATTAATTGGATTGGTAAATTAACATTAATACAATTGTATTTTAAATAAAATGGATATTAGTTTTTATTTAGATAAGGTTTATATATTGAGAAATATATTTTATATGTAAATATTTTTAATTATTTATTTATAAAATTATTTTTACGTGTAAATATATAAAAAATATGTATATATTGTCACATATTTAATTAAAAATAAAATTGCATTGTAAAAAATGATAAAATTTAAAATCCATAATATCAATATTAATGTAATCCATGAGAATAAATTTAGTTCCCACTGAAAAAGGGGGAAAGAACTACTTAAACGAGGCTAAAAAACCATCGAATGTTAAAAAATTTGGGTACTCACCTAAAAACACGGTTTTAGAGGTCTTGTGGGCCATTTTTAGGTCAAAAAATGGAAAAATGCTCATGGAGCTTTTTCCAGGCCTTTGCGGCGTATAACTCATCACAGGCTTCGATTTCATATCTGGTAGAGCCTAAACGGACACCTTGGTAAAAAGTTATGGCTGTTTGAAGTTCGAGTTATGTTTTCAACTTATTTTATATATTTTATTAATTTATTTATCTTTTTATGTTAAATTTTTTTATTAAATGACTATTAATCAATAATAATTAACAAATTATTAATGATTTTTTAATTATTTTATAAGTCATTTTCACTAAACATCTTATATATCTATTGTGAAATCCTATTTATCTTATCTAAAACATTTTTAAAAAATCTATATTATACTTAAATAAATATTAATATATTAATATATTAATATATTAATATATTATTTTTAATTATTTATTTTAAATATACCCTTTATCAATGTTAGTAAAAAAGCACTGATAAAGGTGGTCCTTTAACATCACTAAAAAAGCGTTGAAAAGAGGGTAAATATTTTAGTGATAAAAAAGTGTTGATAAAAGGGTATTTTTATAAACGTTTTTTAGTACTGTTAAAAGCACATTTTATCAGTTCTTTTTTAGAGATGATAGAGATACCTCCTTTATTAAATTTTTTATGTGCTAATAAAAGGTGGTGCTATATAAAGTTGTTTTTTTGGTAGTGTTAGTTGTAATTAAATCCTAGAGAAGAATATAAAAAGAAAGAGAACAATAATGTACAAATATGTTAGGAGAACAAAATAGGAATATCATGCCTTAAAAGAGCAAAAAATAATGGTAAGAACCTACGCCCGAGTCAGATTTACCAATTGAATGACTGATTATCCGTGTTGTTCAGAAATATGTGTCACCATCAACAACAAACAAACAATTGATCTCCTTGCAAGATGTAACCAAGATTCTCTATCAGATTCCAATATCGGAGTCTATAATTCACTCGAACAGTGAGGTCACATGCATCCAAAACTTCAACAAATGTTGAACTCCAACCCGGTGACAATCATATCATTTTAAAACCCTCTTGGGTTCAAAATGGAATGGTGGAAATCTCTAAAATTTTAAATATCCACTTGTAATTGATTTACCATAAAAATGATCACTACTACAAAAATGATCATTGTTAGTTCCAAAAAAAACAAACATACAAAGAAGTGACAATGTCCTAAACTTTTTTCAATTCTAATAAATATCTGATAAATAAGAGAATTTATTAGCATGTTTTTATAAATAATAAAGGGTACCATTATCAATGTAAAAATTAGCACTAGTAAAACCCTAATAGGTTCCATAGAGCTACTATATATGTATCATCTCTGTTTCACCCCTAAAGCATAAAATAAATTTAAGGAATAAAATATTAAAAAAAATTAGTAAAAATATTACAATAAAAAAAATTAAATCTTAAAAATAAAAAATAAAATTCATATATTATAAATAAACACAATTAATGCTGTGAAAATATTACATTGGGTAATGTTAAGAATAAAAAACAAATCCCAAAAAACAATTACGTTACACCACCACTAACTATTATATCACCTTGGTTCACATTACTCATGCTGGATTGGATTATATGATTTATTCATTTTATTAGTAACATTAGGATATTGTGATATTTATTATTCATATTGATCATTTTCCATCAATATTGTTATATGTTTTTGATGTTATGCGCACCTTTATTATTCCCTTTCGGTTATGTTTGAGCATGTTGTGCCTTGTGGTATTGTTTATTTATTTGATCCATGTTTGAATATTATTTTGGAAAACAACTTTTTTTTAAAGGGAATCCAAACCAGTTTTAATGTTTTTATATAAATTGGTTTGTTTTACAGTTGTTTAGTTTTGATAACGATTTCAATTTAGTTTATTATTTTGTAAGGGAAAACCCTTTAAATAGATTCATTATTGTATCCAACTGGGTTTTGTGGCTCACACCCTTCTTAGGACCTTTGGGGAGTTTATAGATTTCATTTTTTAGGACACATATAAAGAAAAGGGCACCATATTCTATGGTGGATCCTCTAAATTTCTATTTTCCATTTTTTAAGGTGGAGACATGGTCATGTAGGGATTGGTTCATGTTGAGTCATTTTTGGTATTTTGTACCCATTGGGACGTTGGCAGCACTTTTTTTTATTTTAACCCATTCTATGAGTTTTGGTTTGTTTGAGATACTATATGTATGTATATATCCTATTGTGTCATGTATGTACTATGATTTATGTTTTGGTTTATGGTATTTATTTATATTATGATGTTGAATATAATGTTTTCAATGTGGATATCCCATTTTATTGATGGGTATTTATAGATTACCTAAGGATAAATCATTCCCATGTGATAGCTGGTTATGCCAGGTGCTTATCACCAGCCAAAAGAGATCGAGAACCTACTTCAGGCCCTGTGGAGGGCTGGATCGGCTGACAAGTTGGTTCTACCTGGGTTAGTTAATTATAAAATTGTATCAAATTAAGTGTTTATTTGGGAGCTAGTGGTAGATGAGAGAAAATACCATTGGGACTTCAGAGGTATAAATAGGGGAGTTCATGGTTAGATCTTCTTCACATCGAACCTCGGGTTTCCATGGGTGGTCAAGGATTGTGGTTATGTTTTGAACCCAATTATGGGGTTTTTGATAATATTTTGTCTCCTTCTTGTTCAAGTTTACTATGATTCCCATATTGGGGGTTTTTCATTTGGTACTTTTGAAGTGATTTGATGTTGATTTGTGCTTGATGATGTTTTTCCTTTGTGTCTTGTAGACAATTCCTCACAGATGGAAGTCGCCCATGCATAAAGAGGGTGCAGTGAAGTGTAACCCATAGGTGACCTATATGTATTCAAATATAAAACTATTCTTTTCAATTTATAAGTGTTGGAATTCAATATATAAAACATACAATGAACATTGGAATAATGATCTTTAAAAGTTTTCCTCATTTCAAATAATGAGGAAAAAATTAAAGATTTTAAGAACACTAAATATGAATTCAGTTTACATAACTTAAACCTATTTTGCATAACATGTATAGTTATTTTTATATCCAGCTTCTTTGAATATTTTTCCTTACAGGTTTTTCCTTCAAATAGAACCTCTGAATGATCTGTATCAAGTACTATAATAATTTATTCATTATAAAAAAATGTATGAAATATTTAATTTCATTTATGTTTCACTTCTATATTGAATACAAATTTACATATATGACATTCACTACTTTTTTTGTTACATATTATTTCAATTTATTATAGTAAAATCAGTTTTTAATATTTTTTTAACAAACTGTGTATATTTTTTAAAACCCTTGTGAATATTAAATCAATACTATTCATAACTATTTTAAACATATCAATTTTCATATTTAAACATAGACACAAATACATTAGTAATTTATATAACTAATGAAAATAGAGCAGTTAGATCCTATTTTTTTAAAAATTCATCAATGATCATTATGTTATATCAAGTAGAGAAAAACAATAAGAAACTATCCCATTTATGAAAATCATTAATAAATCTTAAACAAAACAGATTTAATGTAGCCCACAATGTAAGGGAAATAAATATAAATCCACAAAAATTCCATAATTATCTATTTGTTCAACATTTTTTACCACACAGTGATGTAAATTTGAGAAAACAAAAAAAACCCTAGGTATACCATTCCCTGTGAACCGTAAACAAAATTATAGAATATCCACTCTTGTCATCCAAAACATCATGGTGTGATTCCCAAGGACATTTGATGACCTGACTCCTCTAACTGATATCACAGTTCAAAAAGATCCACTTTCCCTCCAGTATCATACTACTAACAATCTACAAAAAGAATATAAGAGGATTTTTTAGATAAAATATGAAATTACTTTAATGAACTGACCTTTTATGAATGTTATTTTGTTTGTGAATGATTAAATTTCTTATTAAGTATTGTAGTTATAGAAAACACATACACTTATTGGATTATTATTTTCTATTATATTTTCTTCTAGATTTAAAATTAAATTATGAATCCTAATTGTTGATAATATAGTCATTATATTGTGACCATTAAATTATGTACATTAAGTGTTATGATAAATTCCAATTGACACAGAAGGAAGGAGTTGTGGCCTCGACCAGTAGGATCAGAACCCTATGAAGCCCATTTTTTGGAGGTTCATAAAGAGATTTAATCACTAGTATTTTCCCATGAAAAAACCAATCCATTATTTAACAACTAAATTATTAATTAAAAAATTTATGGGATAAGTTCAAGCTCATCAAGATCATGTCCCAAACCATGTTCTATGAAACACACTAAGAAAGCCCCACCATCGCAAACCTTGCCTTTAGGGAATACACTTGTATAATAAGGGGTTATGTATCTAGACCATAGTATTAGGAGTTTGTAATTATTCTTTTTAATAAAATAATTATTATGATTATACCTTTTCATTAGTACTTTATATTTACAATTACATATGAGTTAATGAAAATTAGATTCTTATAAGAAGAAACCAATATTTTATTTTCAAAAAATATTTGGTTTTAATTCAAACACTTTTTCAATAAATTAAAATTTTTGAAATAAATATTATTTTATTAAAATATTAGTATAAAATAATATTTATTTATATTTAAATGATAATATAATTTAATGATTCTTAATATAATCTTTATAAGGGTCAGAAAACTGTTATTGTCAAAAAAAGAGTGTAATTTTTTAATAAATAAGGATTTTAATTTAATAGTTTCAATTATAAAATTTAGAGAATTATGTGGATAAAATATATTTTATTTTTAAAATCATCCCATAAAAATTATCCGAAAGTGATTTTTTTTATAAATTTATAAGATAGCCGAATTTTTGGTTAAAAATTAAATACGATATAAATAAATGGTATGTATTTTAACATCATAATAGCCTAAATTATATGTAATAAATACTATAAATTGTATATGATACCATATATATGTATACCAATTAAAATAATTTGTCTTTGAAGCTATTTTATTAATTTTATAAACCCTTAATGAATCCTCCAAAACCTATATTATATTCTAGGGTTTTAAAATCAATTATTTATAAACATGAGTCAGTTTCACATCACCAAAAGTATTATTTTAAGGAGTTCATTTATTAGAAATATGAAATAATGGAAATCAACCCTCTTTAGTATAAACCATTTCAAAAACCAAATAAGGTTTTTTGGTTTTGATTATTTTATCATATAGAGTCCAAAATCTAGGTTTGGAAATTAATAAAGAATCCCCCTATAATTTTTCTATAAAAACACAATCATCCTCCAATCACAATTCACTAAATACCATTTGAGATCATTTTTACTCTATATTTACCTCTATAGATCTCTCCAAATGTGTTCCCAAGCTCTTAATAAGATCCTCCCAAGATTTTAGAAGTGCCGCCTCAAGGTAAGGGACTCTCTCCACTTCATTTATAATTCATGTACTTTAATTATACTAATCCCCTATTGATTTCATATTATACATTTTTAACATGTTTTTACAAATCCCATTACTATTATTATGATTTACATGTTATGAGATACCTCCTTTCACTTCTATTTCCCCCTTCAGTAAACCGTTTTGTACACCCTTTATGATTCTAAAATTACCGTGTGATTATCCATGCTAAACAATTTTGTAGTGAATTCCCATCCACATTTTAACTCAAGGGTATTCACCAAGTTTTATTTATCCTTAATTTATTGGAGAAATACTTGTATGTAACCAAAAATCCCTAATCAATGGGTTAAAATTGATGAAATACATTCTTATTTTGTGTGATCTATGAGTCACATAAATGCATATACATGGTATGAATGTGAAGGCTGGGCCTAGAATTATATATCCCTCCAACACATTGGGTATTTTTTTCTAATGATATACCATGTATTTTAAATGTGTGGTAATCCTAAGCACACTATTTTATGATTTTCTTGTCGGTTATCCTTGACTTATTCTTATGATGTCATGTTTTATGTTTTTTCTACATTCCTATGATGCCTTCATGTTATCATCTTGTATCATGATTTGATGTTCATCTTTATTATTCTAACAACTTTTATGATATGTCTATTGACTCAAATTTATTAATTTCATAATTTTATGGTCTTATTATTCCCTTACTGGACTTTATAGCTCACCTCATTCCTATGTACATTCCTATGTTATCCCATACAGTTTTATAAAATAATTGGAATTTAAAGGAATGTTATAGAGTTTTTGTTTATATAATTATATTTTTGTTTCAATTTATCATTCTATATACCTTATTACCCAAATTCATTAGGACTCATTGTTTTCTTGGTTGGTATTAAGTGTATCATTAAGTGATAAATCATAAAATAAAGTCTATAAATTATATGTGTCATCATGTTAGGTATCAGAGGAAAGTGTAGTTATTTTTTTGGGATTTGGATTAGAAAACCATTGTGAAGGCCTTAGGAATAATACTAAACATTGGAAAAGACTGTTAAATTTTGGTAAAGTGTAGAATAAGTGGTTTCTAAGTAACAAAATCCATCTTTATATACTACCAGTGGATGTGGATATAGAAAAATTGTACCTAGAGGTAATAAACCTAAAAAGGTTGCATTATTCTTGACTCGATCAACTCATGGAGCACAACAAACGGTCCATGATGCACACTTAGTTTAACACTCATGAGGGATACTCATTAGTAAATTAAAAATCACTTTATGAAACACTATTAAAGGATAAATATTGAACCAATGATTTTAAGTTAGGAAATATACCATGGATAGCTTAGATTGAAACCTATAAATTCATAGGTTAAGGAATACATGTCATTTATGAGTTATCCATTCATTTTTTATAGTTTCCATTAATATTTTTAATAGTTTGAAATTTCTAATCCCTGAGTATGTGAATTAAATTATTAGAACCAAAATCATATAGTTAAAGGTATATTTTTCATCTATTCATTAACATTAAATTTTCTATATAAATATGGTTCTATATATTTTTTCATATAATTTATGTTTAGTAGACCAATTAAAACCCCACCACAATAAATGAAAGTAAAGTTATCTATAAAAACATAAAATGGAAAAATTATTTCATCTAATGTATATAAATCATCCTCTGTCAATATTTAAGGGACAAAATTCCCAGATAACCATATGATAATCGTTTTACCAAAATTTGATGCAAATCTAAGTATGAAATGTCTTTATTTGTATAGAGAAAACATAAATTACTGAGAGAAGGAAATCCCCCTCCATATAGAAAATTACTCCTCAATTCTATACATGTGAATGGAGGAGAATAAATATTTTTTGGAATCATGATCTAAATAATGTGTATTATTGACTTATAGTGTTGATAAAAGAGCTGGGAAAAGGCTTATGTACCCAGTGCTGGAACAACACTCTGTTGATCTTTTAAAGAAGGTTATACATTCTGAAGAACCTACTGTAGTTCCCTAAAAGGAGAACCAACCTACTGCTGATGATCTTGGAAATCCTGTTCTCATCTTGCCTCCGGTTCCATTACCTAGCAGGATTGATCCGCAGCCATCTACACAGGTGCAGGTGACCACTGCTAACACATTTGAAGCTCTTAATAGTGTTGCAGGACATACTAAGGTTGATTCTGCTGATCCTCCAAGGGAAAATGAACAGGTTGCATTGATGCAACCCCCATCAACACTGTTTGGCCCACAACAGATGGCAGAGAAGACTCTAGTGGCGAACCTTGTTCCAGCAAAAGGTGAAGATGGACGTGATGGCTCTTGGCAACAGACAAAATCATCGAAAGGAGGATGAATTCCTAGCAGTCGTGGGTGAGGACGTGGATGAGAAGAACTGACCTCAAAGAATGATGAAACACATTTTGTGGATTCAGACTCAGATGACACAAACATCGAAGGTCTTCTTCAACAAGCAATAAATCTTGAAGTTCTTCACACCAGGGGCTATGGGCGAGGGAGAGGACATAAGATTGACTGGGTAACCTTGTAAGATGCACAACGAAAGATTGCAGATAAGTTTAGGAAAAAATTGGGCCCCCGTGATGAGGGTCACTGAATTTTTGTGAAAATAATACCTGCTCTCATTTTGCTTTGTTTGATTTTGTTTCATTAAAAAGGGTCTTGTCCCTCACCTTTAAAAAAATCTAGGTAAAATGTTTGAGACTAAGGAAAAAATAATCCTTGATGACATGCCCATTATAAGGTTAAATGACAATGTGTTCCCTAAATATGTATCTAGTCTTCCACCATGTTGTGAGGTTGATTTCTTCACCAATCATTTTCATAGATATTTTCCAATATCCAAGACTTAATATAGAATGTTCTTTGATTAAATTAAGAAGACGAAGAAGAAACTACAAGAGAATATGGATAAAGTGTTTATATGCCCAAGTGCTTCACTTGGGAGTACGCCGAGCCTCTACATCAACAACAAGGTTCAATGCACTTATGCATTGATTATCATGTACTCAACAAGATTACAATAAATAATTGTATCACTTTACATGGATTATTGACTTTTTCGATCATCTATGTGGAGGATAGTACTTCTATATAGTTAATCTTCAACTGGGATATTTTCAAGTAACTGTGAAAATGGGGGATAAACCAATGAATTACTTTCATAAGAGGTACAGGAACTACAAGTTCATATTGATTAGATTTGTACTCACTAATGCTTCATATATCATCATGTACTTTATGAATATTCTTTAGGGATTACCTCAACAATATGTTTTAGTAATTATATAAGATATTCTTATCTAGTCTAAAATCAACGAGGAACATGAGGATAATTTGAATTCATTAATGAAGATTACGTGAAAGGGTTTTTTTTGGAAAATTTCAAAAAATGTGACATTTGGATGTATAATGTGACATTTATGGGTCTTTTTATCACTAGAAAAGAGATATCCATGGATATATCAAAGATAGACGCAATTGAAAGATGGACCAGACCAACATATTTGACTAATATCCATATTTTACTTCGATTAGTTGGGTATTATCGTTAACTTTTCAGAAACTTCTCATTATTTTAAAACCCACTAACGATGATAACATAGAAGGGGGTGAAGTTTTTTGGGATTGATGCATGTGAGGAAACCTTTAAATAGTTGAAAAGGAGGTTAATCACTACACCTATGATCACATTACCCACCATGGGGTAATGATTTGTGATCTACAATGATGAATTAAATAAATGATTTGGTTGTGTACTAACTAAAGATGAATATGTGATAGCATTTTACTCCTTCCAATTAAATATCCTTAAGAAAAATGACCCAACACATTATCTTGAGTTAACTGTAGTGATCATCACATTAAAGATTTGAAAACATTATCTCTATGGGGTGATGTGTGACATATATACACATCATAAAATAATCAAGTATATATTCACACAAAAGAAGATTAATATGAGCCACTAAAGGTGGTTATAGATGATCAAGGATTGTGATTGTTCAATCCATTACCATCATAAAAATGTGAAAAATTGGAAGATGCCCTGACTAAAAAGGATCATACAACACCATCCATGATGAGGATTGAAAGTGATCCAATATTCTTGGACATGTAGAAGATGGAAATGGGAATAATAAAATGAAATTCATCTAACCTTTCACAAATTACTGCTTAACCATCCATTCATGAGAGGATGAAAGAGGCCCAAAAATATGATGAGGATCCAAAAAAATGTTGTGAATATTATGTAGTTCAAAATTTCTAAAGATAGAGTTATAATGTTTGGAACCCAGATATGTGTCCCATAAAAACACTATTGAAGAGGGAACGTCTATATAATGTTCATATCTCAAACTTCTCTATTCATCCATAAAGCACTAAGATGAATATAGATATGATGCAAAACTTCTAGTGGGATAACATGAAGATTTAGATTACAGAATTTATATCTAGATGATTGGTATGCCAAAAATTCAAGGATGAACGACATAAGTCAAAGGGTATTCTATAACCATTTCCCATACTAGTATGGAAATGGGACAAAATAACTATGTATTTTTTCATAGGACTCCCTAGGACATCTAAAGGAAATAACCCCATATGAGTGGTAGTCAATCACCTTACAAAGTCAGAATATTTCTTTTTTATCAAGTTTGATTTCTCTCTTAACCAAATCACTATAGTATAAATAAGTGAAGTTGAAATACTGTGTGGAGATCCAATATCCATTGAATCTGATTGAGTTCCAAGTGTTACCTTGAGGTTCTAGAGAAGACTCTAGAAAGTGTTGGATAAATAGATGAGGTTCAGTACTGCTTATCACCCCCAGATGTACGGTTACTCTAAAATAACTATTCAAAATCTATAGGATATATTGAGATCATACTTGATGGATTTACAAGGATATTGGGATATAAAACTTACCCTGACAGAGTTCTCATTTAACAACAGTTTCCATTCTATCATTCAAATGATAGCTTGCGAGGCTCTGTATGGGAATAACTGTCAAACTCCAACATACTAGGATGAAGTTAGAGAGTGGAAGCTTATGGGGCCTAATATTATCTAATAGATGATAAATACTTTTCATACAATCTAGTGCCATATGAAATCCCTACAAAGTGAATAGAAAATCTATATCGACAATCGTCAATGTGACCTGGAGTTTGAGGTCAGAGATAAGGTGTTCCTCCATATATATTTATCGAAGAAAGTCAATGGGTTTGGGAATAATGGGATTTTTCAGTTCATGGAAAGTTTTTCCCTTCGAGATTCTTGATCATATCGGAGTTAGGGATAATCTATTAGAACACCCACCTAATCTGTCTCAAGTAAATGATGTGTTCCATGTGACCCTCATGAGGAATTACATCCTAGAACCCTCACATGTAATGAATATATGGGTGATACACTTGGAGAATGATCTTTCATATTAGGGAAATTCATTTAAGATCAAATAATTTAGAGACATATTTATATGAAACAATATAACTCACCTCGTAAAAATATCATGGAAAAACCTCAAGTTTGAGGAAGTAATAAGGGAACCAAAAGATTTGATGAAAGAGAAGTGATCTCATCAATTTTAGTGTATTAAATGAAAATATCAAGGGAGAAGTTTTTGAATTGGGTATAATGTGATGAACCTAGTTTTTATAAATGAAATTCCCTTTGCAAATGAATAAATATATTATTAAATAATGCAATTTTAGAAAAAACAATTCACTTCTATGATTATTTTGGATCATTTTACAGTTTTCATGATTTAAAATATCATTACGAATCATAAAAATTGATAATATATTCATTGTATAGTGAAAATTAAGATAATTATATTAAGGGTTATGATAAAATCCAATTGACATTGAAGGAAGGAGCAATGCCCTCGATCAGTAGGATCATACCCTATAAAGCCCATTTATCGAAACTCATAAAGGAGATGGAATCTATGGGCTTTGTCGATGACCAAGAACAATATGATACTAAATAAATAAATCATGAATGAAATTGTTTAAGATATAAGTTCAAGATCAACGAGATCATATCCCAAATCGTGTTCACCGAACCATCTCAAGAAAACCCCACTATCGCACACCTTACTCGTAGGGCATACACTAGTATGAGAGTGGGTTATGCATCAAGAACCTAGTATTGTGAGTTTGTAATTATTAATTATAATAAAATAATGATTATTTTTATCCATTTTTATTATTAATTTATATATACAATTATATATGATTTGATTAGAATTATATTTTTATATGAAGAAAACAAAATTGTTTTTTTGAAAATATATGGTTTTAATTAAAACACACTTTTAGATAAACTTAGTAATTTTTGAATACAAATTATTTTTATATATTATTATTGCTAAATAATATTTATTCTTATTTAAATCAAAATATAATTTATTGAAGTCCAATTTAATCTTTATAATGTCTAAAAAACTATTATTATAAAAAACCCTATTATTTTTCAGCAACTGAGGATTTTTATTTAAAAGTGTAAATTATAAAATTTAGAATTATTTAGATTAATTAAATACTATTTTTGAAACCAACACATTGAATTTAGGAAATGGTTAATTTTTTTATAATTTTTAGAGACAAACGAATTTTTAGGTAAAAATTAAATACTGTTTCAATATACATTATGTATGTTGACATCATAAGAGACCTTATGTAATGTAATAATTTATATAAAGGGAATCCTCAATGAAATATATGTCCCCCATTTAGAATAAGTTTTATTGAATTTATTTGATTAATTTTATAGACCTTTAATTAATATTATAAAATATATATTATATTTTACGGTTTTAAAATCTATTCTTTATATACATGACTCACTTCCACATCACCCAGGGTATTGTTTTTTTAGAGTTTTTTTCGTGGAATTATAAAATATTAGAAATCATGAGAAATAACCATTAGAAGGGTTGTGGTTGGGATTATTTTTCTCTATAGAGTCCAAAACCTATGTCTAGAAATTAATTAAGAATTCCCCTATCTGTTGAAATAAAACCCACCTAAACTACAATTCTTCTTCACTAAAACCCTTTTAGAAGGAATTTATTCTTCCTTTCCAAGTCTATGACCATCCCAAGGTGTTTATAAGAACTTAAGTAACACCTCCAAAGTATTTATAAGTACCCTCTCAATAAAGGAATTCTCTCCCATTCATTTTTGTTTCTAGTACTTTCCTTGTACAAAGCCCATTTTTATTTCCCATTGTCCATGTTGTAATGTTTTTTCGGCATCCATTTAATATACTCGTTATGTCCATATAATGAGATACCAAATGTCCCACTAATTTTCCCCTTCCATAAACCTTTATATAAAACAGTTATGTTACTTAAATTATCCTGCAAATTTCTAGGTAATTTTTTTATTGAATACCCATACCCATTTTCACTCAAGGTTATTCAACAAGATATACCTATCATTCATTGATTTTGGAATTCTATGTATAAAACCGCACTCCTTAATTGCGTGGTCAAAAAATGATGAAATTTTTCATTATATTGTATGATCCATGTGGCACATAATTGCATGCACCTGATATGAATGTGATCGGTGAGCCCATAATTATATAGAACTCTAATTATTTGGGTAAAGATTTTATCTCATGAGATACCATGTATGGTTCATGGGAGGTTATCCTATGAACATTGTGTTATTATGTCTTAACAGTTTTCCTTAACTTTTTTTATGATGTTATGTTTTATGTTGTTGACACATTCCTATGTTTTATTCACGTTATCATCTTATATCATGATTGGATGTTCATGTTTATGATTCTCACTCCTTATATGATATTCCTATGGAATTACATGTATTACTTTCATCATGTTATGCTTTAATTATTCCCGCACTGGGAGCTCTCCCCTTTCTTATATATGTCCTAAGGTAATCTCAGGTTTTTTAAAAGATCAAAGGATTCTAAGGGCATGTTATGGAGTTTTAGTTTATATCATTGTATTTATGTTGAAAGTTATTTTTCTATGTGCCTAAATACCCAAATACATTACACCTCATGATCTTTTGGGGTTGTATTCAATGTATCATTATGTAATAAATCATAAAATAAAGTATATTAAAAATATGGGTTTTCATAATTACAATAGAGGGGAATGTTAATATTTTTGTCAGAAAAAATCCTACTTTCGAAATTTTAGGGTTTCATTCTCCCCAAAATGAAAAAATTTAATGATTTTATATTTTTACATGGATTCATTTGAAATAATTGAAATCAAATATTTATAACAAAATATTTTTGTATGAAGGAATGCATATTTTATGTATCTAAAATGTAAATAATTGAAAACATCAATTCACGGGTAGGGGATGCATTTAATGATTGTATTTTATTTTCAAACTCTATCTAAAATCATATTTCATCCTAGGGATACAAATGTTTTTTTGGATTGAATGCCTATTTCTGTATAAGACAATAGTAAACTCAATTTTTTCTAAATTTATACATTGTATAATATATTATGTATATTATGTATATTATATTTGGTTTTTATAATAAAGTTGTCTATTGATACATGCATATACACTTGAATTGATATCTTTTTTCACTACCACAAAAATGAGTTTTCGCAGCGCCACCCTTTAACAGTGCTAATAATGGAGGTATATTTATCAGTGCTAAAAAACATTGATAAAGGGTACTTTTGACAGTGCTAAAACACTGTTAAAAGTACCACTTTATCATTGCTTTTTTGAGCAGTGATAAATATATCCACTTTATCAACACATTTTTTAGCCCTGTTGAAAGGACCCCCTTTATCAACACTTTATTTAGTATCACTAATAAATGGGGGTCTTTATCATCGCTTTTTTTATTAGCACAAATAAAGGGTATATTTCAAAAAAATAATTAAAAATAATATATTTATATATAAATAAATAAATATATAAATACATAAATATAATTATATTGATATAAATATAATATATATATTTTAAATATGTTTTAGATAAATATAAGTAGACATTTACACTTAATATATAAGATATTTAGTGAAAATGGATAATAAAATATTTTAATAAATATTATTAATTAATAATTTTCTAATTATTATCTATTAATAATCATTTAAAAAAATTAGACAAAGAAATAAAAAATAAATAAATGATATAAAATGAATTGAAAATATAACTCAAACTTCAAATGAATATAACTTTTGATTCGAGTGTATATTTGAACTCAACCACATATAAAATGAAAACATGCAGCAAGATTTACATAATAGTGACTGAGGGGAACCCACTATCATGTTTTTCAAGACCAAAAAATATTGGGAAGGCCACCAAAACTGATTTTTTAGTCGAGATACCCAAATTTTTAAACATTTGATTGAATTTTAGCCTTGATTAAGGGGTTATTTTCCCTTTTATAATGGGGAATAAATTTATTCCTAAGGATTACATTCGTATTGATATTATGTCATTGAAATTATATAATTTCTCATAATGTACTATTATTTATAGTCAAATATATTAAAATATATAAATATTTTTTATGTATTCACACATAAAAATTTGATTTTATAAATAAATAAATATATATATTTAAATATTAAATATATTTCTCAATATATAAGCATTTTCAAAATAAAAACTAATATCAATTTTATTTAAAATAAAAATATAAGAAAATTTATATATTTCAGTATGAAAATAAAATATGAATTTAAATTATGCAAGTGATTGATGTATGTGAATTAACCATTTGAACCTTTTAAACATTTTCTCCATTTAGTCTGTGAAAATCAATAGGAATTTTACTTAATAAATTATTTGCATTTCGATCAAGAAAATTTGATGCATATGAGAAAGTTAACACTTAATTTGGTAGAGACTGTTTAACATCAGAGGATCTTAGAAAAAACTTCATTGAAAATCAATACAAAATGAAAATAAAAATTGAAGAGACCGACCAAAAGTCATTTACTATATTTAACTATTTACTAGAAACGTAATAGGTCACTATTAAAGAAATTGATTCTGTTTTGTTTTATATATCAACTATTGTTTACTTTTTTGTTTCTTTGTCTTTCTATATTTTATTGGTCTAATTTTTTTATATATTTCACAACCACATAATAGGGTTTTATCATCTCTAAAAAAGTCCTTTATCAGCACTAAAAAAGTTATGATAATTAAGGCACTATCAAAATATGGGGTCCCTTTTATCAGCGCTAAAAAATCACTAATGAAAGTTAAAAAAATTCATTAAATCTGAGACTCACCCATTTAACAACGCTTGATCCCCCTCTTTTAACAGTGCTGGTAAGCCCCGCTCGTACCCCCGCCGCCCCTTTCAATAGCGCAAAGCACACTCTCCCCCACCCATTAACAGTTCTTTCTCTTATCTAGGTCGGATATGAAGGTATGGGAACATCGAGGCTATAAGATTGTGATTTGTCAGGTGAGGGTCCTCTTGGTGTCTCATTTCTTCCACTTCAAGGATTTCATCCCCTAGTTCTATTTTAGGGTTTCATCCCCTCACAGTTGTAATTTTCTGTTTTATTTCACTTTCTTTTTAAGGTTTTTTCCTAGTTCTAATTAGGGTTTTATCCCAATTCCGTATTCCTAACTCTCAGTGGATTTGGGTTGTTTTTTTTGGGGGTCTTCAATTGCAATATGTTATGTTCCTCTCGGGCTGGTTTGACAATGGAATTGCTCAGAGTTGCGGTGACAACATAGGGAAGTGTTTGTGTCACGGCGTGGATGAAAATGGGGTTGGTTAAGTGACAAAAAGATGGTGTAGGGTCAGTTTCTTCCCTGGTATGGCTTCTTCGATAGCTCTAGTTTTGTGGAACATGATCTTCCTAAATTAGTTTTAGGAGTATCGTCTCACGATGTTGGGTTTTAGTGGATTTCTACTAAAGTTATCCGCAGTTCTGTGACATGGGGATGGTGATGGTCGCATCTGTGTGGCTATTCGAGGATGTCGTTTTGGGGGGTCTATTTGGTTCAGGTTTCTATTATGTTGTTCGTAAAACCCAAGTTTATGGTTTCCTCAATCGACGATGATGCCCGTTTTCTCTTGTGATGAAAATGGTGTCGATGTCGATGATGCTATGTTCGTGGGTTATAATGGTTGGTGGTGAAGAGATGATGATGATGTATGCATAGTTGACTCGACGTGGTGCAGAAAGGATGGTCGGTACAATGGGTATCTTGATTTAGTAGTCTGTCGAGATAGGTGATGGTTTTTGAGATTTGAATGTTAATGATTTTTGGAAGGCAGGAATGGCAGTACTGGGATCTACAGTGTGTTCGATTTTGAAATTTTAATTTTTTATGCTGTAATTTTCTAATTTTTTTTACAAGATTAGTTTTAAATACATTTTTAAAATATGTTTTTTTTTCAGTTTATAAATACATACATATATATATACAACATATATACAAATGTATATATATTATATATGTGTGTATCTATAACTATTATTATACATATTTATATATATTTACATATATTTACATATATTATATATTAATATGTATATTAATATGTTAGAATATATAGGGCATATATATCAGTTTGTTAATACAGAGACACACTAAGACACAAACACAGACATTATATAGGTATATAAATATTCATATATATGTATTTTAAATAAAATGGATATTATAAGGATTATTTATTGATAAATATACTTTATATACAAATATGTTTAATTATTTATTTATAAAATTAAATTCCTATGTGTAAATATATAAAAAATATGTATATATTGTAATATATTTGATTAAAAATTGGAGTACATTGTGAAAAATGATAAAATTTCAAATCCAAAATATCAATATTAATGCAATCTCTAGGAATAAATTCGTTCCATAATGAAAAAGGGAAAAGCCCCCCAAAAACAAGGTTGAAATTCAATCAAATGATGAAGCATTTGGGTATCCAGACTAAAAACATAGTTTTGGAATACTTCTGAGCCTTTTTTGCCTCAAAAAATGTAACAAAAGGTTTTCTTATTTCACCAGCTTATAGAGCTCACCATATGCTTCAATTTGATATGTGGTAGAGCTTAAATGGGCACCCAAATCAAAAGTTATGATCGTTTAATGTTTGAGTTATGTTTTCAACTTATTTTGGATATTTTATTAATTTTTTGATTTTTTATGTCTTCAAATTGTTATTAAATGATTATTACTCAATGATAATTAGAAAATTATTAATTAATAATATATTTTTAAATATTTTGTAAGTCATTTTCACTAAATTTATTATATATTAAGTGTAAATATCTATTTATACTTATTTAAAACATACTTAAAAATATGTATTTAGATATTATTTTTAAGGATTTTTTTGAAATATACCCTTTATCAGTGTCAGAAAAAAAATATGGATAAAGACCTTCCTTTATCAGTTCTACTAAAAAAAGTGATGATAAATGGGGCTCTTTTTAACAGCGCTAAAAAAAGCGTTGATAAGAGGATACTTTTAACAAAAAAAAATTAGTGTTGTTAAAAGTACCTTTTATGAGCATTTTTTGCGCTGATAAAGGTATCCCTTCATCACTTATTTTTTTAATGGTGTTAAAAAGTGGCACATTGAAAACCTATTTTTGTGATAGTGTTTAATTTTTATTCACTTCGCATGCCATCATGTTATGTCGGGTGAGGCGATAGGATGAGAATTGAGGTTGGAAGGTATAGGAGAGAGTCCAATGAGGAGAGGAGGAGTTTTTTTATAAATTTTCTGATTTTTTTTAAACGACATAGTTTAATTTTTTAAAAAAAAATACGGTTCAAAGTAAGCATCGACGATTCCGGATTCGCTTCCCCAAGCCACCTTTGGTCCGGATCGATGACATGGAAATGGAGACATCATCAATGCTGCCTTTTCCTCAGCTCCCTATTAAAGAGAAGCCCCCCTTCTCCTCACTCGATATTTCCCTTCATCTCTCCTAAATCCTCACCATCCCTCTATAAAAAAATCATTTTCTTTGCAGGTTTTTGTGAAGCATCATTTAGAGGTATTTTTATTTATTTAATTGAATTATTTTTAGTTTTAAATATTTCATTTTTAAGTTCTTTTGGTAGTTATTAATATTTTTTTATTAGGATGTGTAATTAGTTATATATAGTTTGATATAATTATTGTTAGTAGTATAGATTAAGTATAGATTGAGTATAGATTAAGTATAGATTAACTTAGGATTAAGTATTATGAAATTTTGGTAACATAAAGATTATATGGTTATCGAAGCAATCAAATCCCGGTCTGGATACAAACAAGTTTATGTGGCTCTGGCATAGATGTTTCTAGGAGTTAAAACTACGGCAAGGAGTTTCAGGCCTGTCCTGGGGTATCATGGTACATGAAAATGGGTCTTGCTACACTCTTGGTTTGACACTCCCGGGGGATATGTTTAAGACGATTCATATTTTCTTTATAAACTACTAAAATATCTAAGAAAAGAAATATCAAATTAGTATATTTATCAATAATATAATGATAAGTATGATGTTATAAAATGAAATAAGGACACAAGAATTAACGAATGAAAGTTATTATTAGTAATTAAATATGTTTAAGTAGTTTAATTAGTTATATATAGATTTGAAATAATACCTATTATTAGTAATGACTAATTATATACTAATTAATGATAACTTAGGATTAAAAATTAATACATATGATTAGTTAATTATAAATAACTAATGAATATAATATGCTTAAGGATTAAAGAATAAATAATTAAAGAATAACATAATAATGAATAGCTAGTTATTAAAGAATGAGTGATTAGTTAAAAAAGTTATTATTAGTAATTAAAGATGTTATGTATTAAATTGTTTAATTAGTTATATATAGTTTATAAATAATACTTATTTTTAGTAATGATTAGTTATAGATTAGTTAATGATAAATTTGGATTAAAAATGAATACATATGATTATTTAATTATAATTAACTATTGAAAATAATATGATTAAGGATTAAAGAATAAATTATTAAAGAATAACTTAATAATGATTAACTAGTGATTAAACTTTTGTATACAGAAACATTACTAGCATATTTTAGGGTCTAGAAAGGCGTCCTAAAATTTCATTCTAATAAATATTATATGGTCAACCATCATTGTTAATATTTGTTACAATATCATAATTTCGATGAAAGAATCATTTCTGACGTAGAGAGTCATGTTTTCCTATGTGTACGACTATGAGGAGTTTATTCAAACTGAGCAAGGAGCTTCTTACTGTACACAACCCATAATACTGGTTAGTACAATTGATGGTGTAACCATAAGTGACCTTCAATAGAGAATTTGTGGTTCCTTAAATTATGGACCTGATCAAGAGATTAAGTCTATGAGTTATAGACATTAGCAATTCACGACAATACTATGGCATCTAGCTTGTCCATTGGTTGCTGATGTGCAGTGGGTCTAAGCAATTAATTTATTTTGTCAATGGTCAGATGATACCATGACAGAGTTATACCATGATGTTGCTACTTTACAACAACAATATCCAGTTGTACGAAGACATATAATTACAAGAGTGGTTGAAGACATTCCACCCCATGAAATTGAGTCTATTCAAAATGATGCAGCAGAAGAGGACAACCTAGATGATCTCCCAGATAAACATGTCAACCTAACATCCAATGAGTAGTTTTGTAACGACGGATCAGATGATGACAATAGTGATGATGAGGAGGGATCAGCTGAAGTTAGGAAGGAGGTTTTGAGAAATTCATTAGTTGTACATCAACCTCGACCTATAATAAATCATCCACCACTCCTTCCATCTTGGTTAGAAGCAATGACACATGTGCTAGAATTTGACAATATTTTTCGCACACCAGAAACTGAGTTCCCCGAAGTTTTACCAGATAGGTTCAGTGAGTTTCCCAAAACCTTATATATTGCATGGAATTTTCCAGGTAAATATGCATTAAAAATCATGTTAAAGAGATTTCACATTGAGAGAAACTGCAACTATATAGTTCATGAATCATGCCATAGTAAATATTTTATACGGTGTGAGAAATATGGGGATGATTGTATATTTTTCTTGAGGTCGATTCTAAACATTACATTTAGAGGTTGGAGAATCTCGAGGATTGAGGAAGCTCATACTTGGGTTTAACCAAGCCTCACACAAGATCAAACCTCATTGGATGTAGAATTTGTGTCATCTATTATTGTTGAGATGATTAGGACATGTCAAGAAGAACCAATATCCCTTGTGCAAGAGAGGATTCAACAAACATTTGGTAATAAGATTTCCTATAATAAGGCATGGATGGTGAAACAGAAGGCAATTGTGAAGGTCTATTGTGATTGGGATGATTCATATCGGGTGTTCCCGCAATGGATAGTCATACTAAGGCATAATAACCAAGTTGTCTTCCATATGGATACAAATTAATATGTGTCTCACGATAACCGACTTCATCTATCTCGTGTTCAATTTCATCAGTTGTTCTGGGCATTCCTTCCCTGTATCTCCACATTTTGTTTCAGCAAACAGTTTATTTAGATTGATGGAACATTTCTATATAGAAAATACAAGGGCGTATTGTTGATTACGAAAACCAAATATGGAAACCATTCACCTCTTCTACTTTACTTTGCCATTGTAGAGAACGAAAACTATGAATCATGGAGTTATTTTCTGGCATGTATCAGCAACCATTTCACCAACATTCAGGGTGTTTGTTTGATATCCGATCACCATCGAGAAATTAATGAGGCAATCAATGTGAATCCTGATACATGGAGATACCCAAATGTACAACATCGGTTTTGCATTAGACACATTGCTAGCAATAGGCATAAAAATTCCACAATGAACCAATGAAGAAGGAAATTGCGAGGCTTGGAATGCATTGTATTTGTATTTTTTTTTCTATTTCAACATAAAGATAAAATCAATTTATGTGAAATAGCATCTATTCTGTGTAGCATATGAGTCAGACCAACAACGGTTTGAAGAACTTTTTGAACAAATCCTCCAGGCTAATGAAGAATTTTATGATTATATGATGCAGATTTCAAAATAGAAATGGATATTGATATATGATGGGGGGAAGAGGTACATACACATGACGACAAACATTGTGGAGTGCATCAATGGTGTCTTCGAAGGGATTCGCAAGCTACCTATAACCACCCTAGTTCAGGAGACATTATATTGATGTGTGAAGTACTTTGTTGATAGATAAAAACTAGCATCAGATGAAATACAGTATGGGATAAGATACAAAAGACACATTCAACGAGATATTGAAAAGAATATTGAAGATGCTTCTAGTTATCAAGTCTGCCTTTTTTGACGAGAAGACTCCTGATTTGAAGTTCAAGAGCGTTCAGACCCCATCATAAATTTCATCAGTGAAAAATGGTTGTATTACTAGAAAAAAGACAATGTCAATGTGGAAGCTTTCAGGCCATATAGTTTCCATGCACACACGCCATCGCAACTTGTGCCTCTGTGAACATATCATGGGAAGCATATGTTGATCTAGTGTACCAGATGGATACCATTCCTAACTGTTGTTCTGCACCATGGAAACCAATTGGGTAGTATCTTTATTTTCCAATGCCCAAAGGCCAACCGATAGTGATACCTAACATCAATCGGTTACGTCCTCATGGGAGACAGAAGGCTAGTAGCATGCGTAATGAGATGGACTATAATTAAGAAAAAGGGTAGAGTTTGCGATGCCCGATATGTCATAAAGAAGATCATAACTAGAAATAATGCCCTAACATTGTTGGGTCGAGTTCACAGTCTCAACCAGAATGATGTATTGTCTTCATTGTGACATTCTCATATTGTAAATTAAATGTTGTTATCTTATCTTTTTTTTTTCTCGGTTTTCTAAACCCTAAAACCCAAAAACATAACACTTAATCCAAAAACAACTTTCCTAAACCTTAATATCAAAATTCGAAACCCTAAACCCTCAAACCTAAACCCCAACTCAAAAACATCTTCCCCTTACCATGGTTTTTGATAACATTATGTGTGATATTTTAATAAAATTTTATATTACGAAATAATAGTATCATAATTATTACCATAAGTTATTAAATATAGATAATTAGATAAATTCCTAAATCATCATTAGTAATTGATATGGTTTATCTTAATCCAATCCATAATTAGTTAATCATAAATCTCCTCCAAAATTTGTTTAACCAAATTCAAGACCAAATAATTTAGATAATATAATTTATTTCATAATAACATGCATTATTTCATGAAATAACTTTGTATTTATTCCTTAAATAAAATATTAGATAATAGAATTTATTTCATAAATCCAAAATCAGAACACTTAACCCATATTGTAAATTAAATGTTATTATATATTCTTTTTTTCTTGTTTTTATAAACCCCATAACCCAAAATCATAAAACTTATCCCATAAACATCTTTCATATACCTTAATATCAAAATTTGAAACCCTAAACCCTCAAACCAAAACCCCAACCCAAAAAAAATCTTCCCTTTAACATGGTTTTTGATAAGATTATGTGTGATATTTTGATAAACTTTTATATAACGAAATTATAGTATCATAATGATTAGAATAAGTTATTCAATATAGATAATTAGATAAATTTAAAAACATCATTAGTAATACATGGTTTATCTTAATCCAATCCATAATTAGTTAATCAAAAAGATCCTCCAAAATATGTCTAACCAAATTCAAGACCCAATAATTTAACTAATAGAATTTATTTCATAAAAACATGCTTGCTTTCAAGAAATAAATTTCTCCTTATTACTTAAATAAAATATTAGATAATAGAATTTATTTCATAAATCCAAAAGCAGAACACTTAACCCATATTGTAAATTAAATGTTATTATCTCTTCTTTTTTCTCGGTTTTCTAAACCCCAAAACCCAAAATCCTAACACATAACCCAGAAACCTCTTTCCTAAACCTTAATATAAAAATTTGAAACCCTAAACCCTCAAACCTAAACCCTAACCCAAAAATCATAAACATAAACCCTAAAACCTTACAAAAAATAAAAAAACACAGATATAATCCCTTAAAACATTTATCAATTGATAAAGTTATTACAAAGATATTTTCATTAATAAAATTCATTCACAACATAATTTTTTCCATCTATTTTTTTCTTTTCTTTCCTCATGTTATCTTTATTTCATTCAAGACAAAAAGACATGAAGAATTATATTTTTTTTGGTAAAAATAATTTCATAAAAAAATGTGAATAAACATGTCATGTCTTCCATTCTACAAGTCATAACATTATGATAACCATAACATTATATTTAAATTTTACACTTACAACTCATTCCATTTGTTTATATGCAGATAGATGATACCGTAATACTCACTCAATAGCTTACCCATATTTCGCACGTCGTGTTAGAGGGTCCTGCAGATCAACCGATCGGGGTGCGTCGAGCGCACCATTTTCATCACAGGGAGCCTCCACATGTGCCATTAGACCATACTTGCACCGTGATGGCTTCTATGGCCTTGCAGTATTAAATTTCACATTTGAATACCATTACCTACTTGCTGCCCTCATTGAGAGGTGGAGACCACAAACACACAAATTCCACCTGCCTAAGGGAGAGATGACTATCACCCTTGAGGATGTGGTTGTGCTTCTTGGTCTTCCTATCCAGGGGAGACCTGTTATTAGACTCACTCGTGCAACTTGGACAGACCTTGCTCAGCGCATGTTAGTCGTTGATATTTTGTCCGACCGTAGGGCTACAGATGGACCGTCCATATCTATGACTTGGTTGGAGTCGCAGATTCCACAATTACAGGATGATGATAACGAGCATACTGTCACGCGTTATGCCCGTGCATATATATTACGGCTCATTGGCCGGACCATGTGTACAGATCACTCAGGGATGCACATGCACATGATGTATCTACCCCTACTAAAGAACTTTGATCGGGCTGGGACGTACAACTGGGGATCAGCCTATTTGGTATACCCGTACAGAGCATTATGTAGGCTATCACACAGGGACCACACATGTCTCGGGGGATGCGTCATCCTTATTCAGATGTGGGCATGGGAGCGCATCCCCTTATTCTTCCCTGAGCTTGCTAGTCCACCGGTCGAGATGGAGGTGATGCATGATGCTCCACGTGGACGCTGGTATGATCAGTTATTTAGTTTGGTTTCTGATCCTACTATGAATTATTGACTTTAATTTCTCATTATTTTTCACTATCAATGATGTATTTTATAGGTAGTGTCAGCGACACAATTTTGACGCGGTTCCGAGACAACATTTGGGCGTATATCGGCTACAGTTGGACTGTATCTTACCTGGTCAGGTATGTATATACAATCTATCACTGTCTAACATATTTAATAATAACATCAATTTTGGTTTTTAGTTTGGTGCTTTTTTGACAAAATCACAGGTCATTTCAGATTTCATTGCATCCATACTAGAGTAGTATAGACCAGTTACTAGCATACAACACTGTTGGTCTTGAGGATTCTATGGCTGTAGTGCCCCTCATTTACTTCCATTTTATTGAGTGGTAGAAACTTGACAGAGTCATACATCAGTTTTTTTGTACTCAACTGATTTCGTTGCCGTCGAGACAGACAGAGCAACTTCATGGGATGAAGCTGACAGGGAGGCAGGATGATGACATGTCCCGAGTACATGTCAGCTTTATCGACTGCTGGCACAGACGTGCAAAGTTTTATATTCAGGGTGTTCTTACGAATCGATTCCCTCTTTCAGATTAGGTTGAGTATGCACCATGGTATACACTAATGTCCATAATGTATCTTACTGAATCCGGCATAGAGATACGGTGAATGGTAAGTCAATAAATTTCCATCAGTTTCTTTATTGAACTATTTTCTAATTCAATTTGAATCTCTCTACATGGTAGTCACACAGAGTAGCTTGTTCGCTTGAGTGGTGAAGAGGGGGAGGGGGTCTTTAGCCGGGCAGCCATCCATGCTACAATGTTGGAGGCAAGGGCATCTTTTCGTACTCTTTCTGATAGCAACTTCGCGTGTCCGACCCAAAGAGAGGAGGTTCCTACCCTAAAAGAACATCCTCCAATAGCTGCTGGTGCTGAGGAGCCATGACCACAGTGACGTAGACAGCGTCGTGCTGCACAGGAGGCCACACATGTTCCACAGAAAGAGGTCGGCCCTCTAGTAGTCCAAGATCAAGCTATTCAGGATGTGCCTTAGGTGGCATGAGATCCGTCTTTCCTGACAGGATATCTGCAGTTCTCTCCATCTTGGGTTCCAGATCCATCACAACCTAGGGTTCCAAATTCATCGTTGTCTTTAAGTATAGCTCCATCGCAAGTTGGGTTCCCCACTGCGATGGAGGTAGGTCCTTCTACAACCATAGTGGGAGAAGGATCCAAAGGGAAGTACGAGATGCAGTTGATAGCTCCTCCCACTGACACACAGATGGAGGATGCGCCAGTCGACGTTCTAGTGCCTGAGTATCAGCCTTCTCCAGGTCATCAGACTCCACTGCGCACTCGACAGGGACGCCCTACTCGCAGACCACCATGTGAGACATAATCTTCTCACCACATACAAGACATTGATTTTACATGTTTATTTACATGTTTTATGTCTACTGGAATCAAAATATTATTATTACTATTAGCTCTTCTTATTTGTTTATCCTGTATTTTAGTTTTCATTAATATTTTAGGCGCAATTTATATTTGACAGTTTTCAAAGTCGACTACTTGAAACATAGAAATAATTACTAAATTTCAAGTAAATAACTTTAAAAGATTAAAAAAAATATACAGTATAAAAACAATGTAAATAAAATTTAAAAGATAGCCTAATAATCTATAAATTAGTTGAAAATAAAGAGTTTCATAAATAAAATAAATAAATGATAATGAAAGGAATGTAAGAAAAGAAACTTAGAAGTGAGAGCAAAAAGAATGCATGTCGAGGAGGATCTTAAGCCATCTACTTGACTTTGAAAGCCTATAAAATATAAACTATAAGACCCATATAAATAAAATATAAAAATTCAATTACTTGTTATATGTTTAAACAATTTTTAAAATTTTATTTATATCTGTCTTACCGTTTATTTTATATAGGCTAGAAAAGTCACGTACTTCAAACATTTTTATGTTTCAAGTAGGTGGATTAGAAAGCTTATAAATTATTTTTCACCAACATTTTTTAAGATATTATTTTTATTTTAGACTATTTGTTATATATTTAAGCAATTTTTAAAATTTTATTCATATCGGTGTTACAGTTTATATTATATAGTTTAACAATGTCACATACTTGAAACATTTTTAATTTTCACGTTGGTGGATTAGAAAGCTTAAAAATTATTTTCCACCAACATTTTTTAAGATATTAAATTTATTTTGGACTACTTGTTATATGTTTAAGCAATGTTTAAAATTTTATTCATATCTGTATTACAGTTTATATTATATAAGCTAGCAAAGTCAAGTACTTGAAACATTTTTAATTTTCAAGTTGGTGGATTAGAAAGCTTATAAATTATTTTTCACCAACATTTTTTAAGATATTATATTTATTTTGGACTACTTGTTATATGTTTAAACAATGTTTAAATTTTTATTCATATCTGTATTACAGTTTATATTATATATGCCAGAAAAGTTAAGTACTTGAAACATTTTTAAGTTTCAAGTAGGGTGATTATAAAACTTATAAATTATTTCTCATCAACATTTTTTATGATATTATTTTTATTTTGGGTTATTTGTTATATGTTTAAGAAATATTTAAAATTTTATTCATATCTGTCTTACAATTTATATTATATAGGCTAACAAAGTCACGTATTTAAATAAAAGATAAATTATGTTAAAACATTATGTTATATATATATATATAACCATACGAACATAATAATAAAACATTAAAATTTTAATTACCTAAAAAACATAACTAAAATAGATTTTTTTATATTTTTAGAGTAAAGGCGGCATCACCGATGACGCCTTCAAGCAGAATTTTTTAAAAAAAAATTAACCTAGGCCATTTAAAAAAATAATAATTTACATATGAAGTATATAAAAAAACTCGGAGAGAGAGTGAATTACATAATGGGAGGAGAGGGATTCGAGGTGCATTGATTATGGGGGACATGGGATGGAGTGTATGTATCGAAGATACCAAATTAACACACCCCAGCGAAATTGACCATTTCAATTGAAAATAAAGGTGATGAAAGTGATTGGCGAAGGGCCAGAAGGGAAACCTCCGTGGCCACAGGCCTGGCAGGTGTCATTGGATGTGAATGAAGAATTGCATACTGCCTAATCGTGGGGCACAGAGGGGCCCAGATTGTGAGGGCGTCGGTTCCAGTTGTTGGGGTGTGAGTGGCGGAGCAGCGGGTGAATCGGGTGAGGGAAATCCACGGCGGAGGGCGGGCGGCGATCGGAGAATCCCAGCCGAATAAGCCTAATCTCGTCTCCGCCAATCACCCGCCTCACACCACGTGCGCATTCTACCGAATGACACTCCTCACTCCTTTGCCTTAAATGCCCGTCCCTTACCAGAGGAATACAGGAGAAGGAGAAGGAGAGGGAGGGCCGGCGCAGGAGAGAGACATCAGGGGAAGGATCCAAAGGTTCTTGTCCCACACTTCCCCGGGCATTCCTCCGCCACAACCCTAGTTCTTGGATCCGGGGTGGGTGAGGGGCGATGGCGACGGGGGAGGGTCATTGCTGTTATTCCATTTGTCGTCTCTGTGCGCTGTAATGTAGGTGTCACTGTAGGTTTCATATTGGTGTTTATTAAAACATAAAATCGCCCCTCCCCATCTTCACTCACCCCCACCTCCTCACTTTCAACCTATTTTCTTATGCTTCACTTCCATTTATATTTCTAATTTTCATGCACTACTACATAAACGGATTTTAACCTCACAAGAAAAAGCTATCAACCACCCCTTTTATCACTGATTGAAGCCCCCATAACATCGTTAGGGACCCTCCCGTTAACAACGTTGAGCACCCACCTGCGCCACCTTGGATTCAACCTCGAAACATCTCTCTTGCTCGCTTGGACCCTTACTACTCCTACATGTTAATTCGTTCTCTATTATATATATATATTGTTATATATTTTTTATCCATATATTTATTCGTATATTAAAATATATTTATATGATTATTTTTAAATACATTTATAAAACTTGTTTTGTGTGTGTTTATAAGTAAATAAATATATACATATATACATATATACAACATACATATGTACATATATTATATATGTGTATATATAAACATATTTATACGTACTTTTATTTATTAACATATATTATATATAAATATTAACATACATGTATTAAAATATATTGATAATATATATCGGTTTGTTAATACAAACACACACACACATTATATAGGTATATAAATATCCACATATTTTTATTTTAAATAAAATGAATATTATATTTTATTTAGATATGTCTTATATATTAATAAAGATATTTTATTAGTAAATATGTTTACATATTTATTTATAAAATTTAATTTTTATGTGTAAAAATCTACAAATATATATTTATGTGTATATAGTTAATTGTAAATAACAATTCATTATGAAAAAATGACAAAATTTGAATGTCATAATATCCTTATGAGTTTAAGCTTTGAAAATTAATTGATCCTCCAATGAATAAGGCAATAAGACCCTCTTAAATGATGTTGAAAATTCATTGAATGTTAAAAAATTAGGGTACCTCAACTAAAAACTCAGTTTTGGAGGCATTCTGGGCCTTTTTGGGCCTAAAAAAAACATGATTGTGGTCTCCTTTAATAATTTGGGAATAAAGCTCATCGCTACCTTCGATTTGATATGTGATAGAGCCTCAACAGATACCCGTATCAAAATTTATTGTCATTTGAAGTTCAAATTACGTTTTCAACTTATTTTAGATCTTTTATTTTTTTTTTATTTTTAGATTTTCAATTTGTTATTTAATGACTATTATTCGAAAATAATTAGGAAATTATTAATTAAAAATATTTTTAAATTATTTTATAAGTCATTTACACCAAATATCTTATTTACTATGTGTAAATGAATATTTAACCTCTTCTAAAACATTTTTAAAAAATATATATTATATTTATATCAATATAAATATAATTATATATTAACATATTATTTTTAATGATTTTTTTTGAAATACATGTAAATTAATTTCATTTATTTTAGGATATTTAAAATCTATGTTTATCACATAGATAAATAGAATTCAAAATAAGATAAAACATACCTTGATCCATGGGATCTTTTAGATTTGAATCTCCTTGATTTTCTCCCAGTTAAAAGGATTTCTATCCTCTGCCTCTTTTCTCTTCCATAGCAAAAATTGAGCGAACATACCAGAATTAGATTGACACTTAATTGGCAAGGACATGACCATTTAAATAGGGATAAAATAGTTATTTGGTTGGTTACTTAATTAACTGTCAAAGTCCATCAATTGACAGTTTTATCCGTTAATATCCCACTATAATATTGTTAAATAAAATCACGTGAGTTATTCTAACATTCTCCCACTTAAATCGTGTGACATTTCTTTATGACATTTAAAATTCAATCGATCATTTATGCGCATTTATATCTATTCTATCATGTATACAACATTCATCATAATAAGGGATAATGTCCACATGAGTCATTGCAGTTGTATATTCTCTATTAATATACTCCCTTCCATGTACTACATTATGAACATTTTCCATATCATAAAAATGGGATATATATATATATAATTGGTCCAACAATAATGTCTTTATTAATGAAAGTGTCTGCTATCATTATTCAATCAAGTGATGTATACTTATTAAAAAAATAGACAACATGAACAAAACATTTATAAGTCCAAGTGTCAACTGTAATAATCATAACATTCAATACATACAATGAAACCTACTCAATGATAATGCCCATACTTTCAACATGTCCAATAAATTTTTTGGGCGGCAACCCTTTCGTCAAAGGGTCGGCAATCATAAGATTTGTGCTAATATGTTCAATTGACACCTTACGTTTTTGAACTTCCTCCTTAATTGCA
Organism: Viscum album; assembly: GCA_963277665.1. Taxonomy (NCBI): domain Eukaryota; kingdom Viridiplantae; phylum Streptophyta; class Magnoliopsida; order Santalales; family Viscaceae; genus Viscum; species Viscum album. Next base: position 89,774,105 of record OY728142.1, read on the forward strand.
AAGTACTTTAATTCCATGTGATTAGCACCTTTGGAATATCGGTCATTCTTGGAAAAGAATACTACTGCAGTATTGTCACAATATATTTTCAAGGGCTTGGTGATACTGTCGACAATTCCAAGTTATGAAATAAAGTTCTGCAACCACGTACCCAGAATTGTAGCTTCAAAGCATGCTAAAAATTCAGTTTCCATGGTCGAAGCAGCTATAACTGATTGCTTTGCACTTTTCCATGATATTGATCATTCGGCTAGAAGATAAAAATAACCAAAAGTCGACTTTCTTGTATCAACACAACCAGCAATGCATGAATCAGAATATCCAATCACCTCAAGATCATTGGATCTTTTATAAGTAAGCATGTGATCCTTTGTTCCTTGCAAATATCGTAGAAATTTCTTTGCAGCTCTCTAATGATTGAGTTCAGGATTACTTTGGTATCTTACTAACATACTTACTACAACGCTAATATTTGGCCTTGTACATGTTTGAGCATACATCAATCTTTCAACAACAGATGCGTAAGGAATTTCTTTCATCTGTTTTCATTCCAAATCATTTTTAGAACATTGATTGAGATTAAATTTATCTCTATTCTGAATTGCACCCGGTGATGCTGAACATATTTCCATCCTAAACCTCTCTAAAATCTTAATGATGTATAACTTTTGAGATAATCCCAATATACCTTGAGTTCTATTACAGAATATTTCTATTCACATACTTAGCTTCTCCCATGTCTGTCATTAAAAAATTATTAGAGAGGAATATTTTGGTCTCATATAATAGACCATGATCATTTGCAGCAAGAAATATATCATCAACATATAGAATAAAGAATATAAAATTACTCCCACTGATCTTCTGATATATACACCGATGAATGATGTTTTCCTTAAATACAAAAGATACAATGGCATCATTAAACCTAATATACCATTTTCGAGATGCTTGTTTAAGTCCATATATTGACTTCTTTAATTTACATACCACGTGTTCCTTTCCTTCAATGAAAAAAACCCATTGGTGGATCCATATATACATCTTCCTCTAAGTTTTCATTTAGAAAGGCTGTTTTAACATCCATTTGATATTACTCTAAATCATACTGAGGTACCAATGACATAATAATTCTAAAAGAATCTTTCTTAGAAACAAGTGAAAAGGTTTCCTTATAATCTAAACCATCCTTTTGAGTGAATCCTTTAAAAACAAGTCTAGCCTTGTAACGTTCAAGGTTACCAAGAGAGTTATATTTGGTTTTGAATACCCATTTACATCCAAATATCTTGCATCCTTCAGGAAATTCCATAAGGTCCCACATTTTATTTTGTTCCATGGAATTCAACTCACATTTCATGGCATCTAACCATTTATCAGAATTACCACACTTGATGGCTTGAGAATATGAAATTGGATCATTATTAATGCCAATATCATTTTCTATTTCATGCAGATATACCACACAATCATTAGAAAGAGTTGTCCTTCTTTCCCTTTGGGATCTTCATAACACTATTTCTTGTGGTTCTTCAACAATTTCTTCATTGTGAATTTGGGAAACATTCTGTTGTGGTTCTACTTGATTGTTTTGTGATGAAATAATTTGAGGAACAACAACATGTGAAGTTGGAATACAAGAAAATGGAACTTGAATTGTAACTTCTTTAATTTCTACATTTTGTGGAACTTCACTCCCACTAGATTCACCGTTCTTGATAAATCTAGCATTTCCAGTTTCAACAATTCCCATACTATGGTTAGGGATATAAAATCTATACCCCTTTGATTTATCAGGATAACCAATGAAATGTCCACTGATTGTTCTTGCATCCAATTTTCTTTGTTGTGGATTATATTCTTTTATTTATGCCTTACAACCCCATTAAAGCAGATGTCTTAAACTAGGTTTCCTACCAGTCCAAAGTTCAAAAAGAGTCTTTGGAATTGCTTTACTAGGAACCCTATTGAATAAATACATGACAATTTTTAAATCATACATCCACAAAGATAAGGGTAAACAAGAATTACTTAACATACTTCTAACCATATCCATTAATGTTCTATTACGCCTTTCCGCTACACCATTTTGTTGTTGTGTACTAGGCAAAGTGTATTGTGCACATATGCCAGGACTTTCTAGAAACTTTGAAAATGGACCAAAGTTTTTTCCACTTTCATCAAATTTTCCATAATATTCACCACCCCTATCAGACCTTATGACCTTCACCTTTTTGTTTAATTTCCTATCAACTTCATTTACATAAATTTCCCAGGCATTTATTGCTTGAGATTTATCATGCAATAAATAGACTTATTCATAATGTGAAACATCATAAATAAAGGTGATAAGTTATTTTTCTTTACCGAAAGAATTAACATCAAAAGGTCCACATGATCTAGAGGATTTGAGTACTTCTTGTGGAACCTTTCTTTGTGTGTTTTGTTTGTTTTCCTTTAATAAAATCCACACAAAATTTTAGGTCGGTAAAATCCATTTTTGGAAGGATTTCAAACTTAATCAATCTCTCTTATCTTTCTTTGGAAATATGACCTAAACGTTTATTCCATAAATAAGAATAATTTTCATTTACTAAACCACATTTAGTACCAGAATCATGATGCAAGGTGATAAGTGTTTTATCATACATATTATCAATATTTAGTTTATATAAACCATCATACAATAAACCAGATCCAATCATGCGTGTATGCTTAAACAAACTAAAACATCCATTCCCAAAATTAAAAAAGTATCCACCAGCATCAAGTTTTGACAAAGAAACCAAATTTTTAGATATACTAGGTACATAAAAGGTTTCACATAATTCAAAACTATATCCACTATCAAGGATTAAACGATAAGTCTAGACAACTTCAACTGGAACCTTCACTCTATTACCCATGAAGATAAACTTTTCAATTGGTCTTGTGATTTGGGTTGAAAGGAAACCCTGCATTTTATTAGAAACATGAGTCATACAACTAGAATCAATCCACCATGTATTATGTGGAACTTCCGCTATGTTTGATTCATAACATGTATAAGAATTTTTCTTACCTTTCATTTCAAACCAAACCTTACATTTTAGACAATCCTTTTGGAAATGTCCAACTTTCCCACAGAAATGGCATTTATATTTATTTGTGTTCTTCTGGTTCTTTCTAAAAGACTCATTAACCTTCAATGGTGCCTTTCCTTTTCCATGCTTTTGTATTCCATGCTTCTTTCCTCCTTGATGACACACATAATGGATGGAGTGGATTCCATGAATCTTTAAACATGTTTCCTCTAGAACTAACATACTATTCAATTCATGCGCATTCCATTTATCTTTCATGGTGTTGTAGTTCATTTGGAATGGTCCATACTCAGACGGTAATGAGCTTAGGAAAAATTGTACAAGGAAACTTTCACCCACTTCCATTCCTAAAGACTTAAGTCTTGCTGTAATATTTTTCATTTCAATGACATGCTCATGCATGGTACGAGAACCATCAAACATCATAGTGGTCAATGTACTCATTAATGTTCCAACAAGCGATTTGTCAATAGTTTGAGATTGGTCTCCGATAGATTTCATAAATTCTTTAGCACTTTCAGTTTTAGGGAGACCTGACTTGATGTTACTTGCTATGCTCATTCGTATGAACATCAAACTTAATCTGTTTGATCTTTCACATGATGCATTATATACTTTATCATCATCGCTACTGTCATCCATTGTAGTAGCAGGTTTCTCTACTTGGAGTGCTAAATCAAGATCCAATAAACCAAGGTAAAATTGGATTTTCTCACTCCAATCAGAGAAATTTAATCCATTAAAGATCGGAAAAAATGATGTCTGTGAGTGAAATGACGATGAAAAGATAACTGCAATATATAATTTCTTAAAATTAATGCTTTGAAATTATAATAATATAATGATTTTGACAAATTATTTAACATAAATGTGTATTAGTTTTCTCCTTTGTGTAAAACATTAATACAAAAACATAATTGATACTAAAAAAATAACTTTATTTGGAAATAATATATGCATCAATTAGATTTATTTTTTATCTTTGGATATATAAATAAATCTCATAATGCATAATATATATTACCAAAAATTATATTCATAAATTATAAGAATATGCAAATCTCTTTTGGGAAATTAATAAATATCTTATAATAACGAATTTTAATTACTCATAAAATATCATAATAGTATCAAATTTATGAGAAATCAATATATATCATTTTAACAGAATTTTTGAAACAATTTTAACTTTATGACATGACCGATTAACAAATCTCATGTAATATTGTTTCAAAATAAAAAATATCATAATCATAACATAGTTATAAATTTTTTAATAAACATAAATCCAAAATTTAGTTTACTCTTTCTTTAATTTGTTTTGGCGTCAAATTTAAAACTCCAATAATTATTTCTAATAATGAAAAATCTATATTTTTATAACAATTTATTTAAGGTTTGAAAAACCATGAAAAAGATGATAAATAAATAAATAAATGCTAACATGTCACCTTTAAAACCATTTCGTAAAGGTGGGCATCCTTATCCATTTTTTAATCTTTAAAACAATTTTAAATATAAAATTCATTTTATTATCAAAGATAATAAATAACTAAAGGGGAATTTAAAAATCTAAAATCAAGGAGAAGATGCATAAAATTGAGATTCCCAAAAAATAGGCACTTAATATTTTGGAAGAGGAAAACAAATTCACGACAGATTCATAATTTAATAATAATAATAATAATAATTTCACACCATATTCGGGTTTCAAAAAATTCCACCACACACTATTATTATTAATATTAATGACCATATAAAATAATAAGAAAAGAATTCAGATTTAACGCAACATATTGTTTGCAGAACGTAATCCAGATTTTCGATTCTTATTTTAACGCAACACATAATAAATTTACACATGGAAAAAAATTAATTTCATTTATTTTAGGATCATTAAAATCTGTGTTTATCACATAGATAAACAGAATTAAAAATAAGATAAAACATACCTTGTTCCCTGGGATCTTTTAGATTTGAATCTCCTTGGTTTTCTCCCAGTTAAAAGGATTTCTATCATCTGCCTCTTTTCTCTTCTATAGCAAAAATTGATGGAACGTACCAGAATTAGATTGAGACTTTATTGGCAAGGACATGACCATTTAAATAGGGATAAAATAGTTATTTGGGTGGTTACATAATTACCTGTCAAAGTCCATCAATTAATAGTTTTATCCCTTAATATCCCATTATAATAATGTTAAATAAAATCATGTGAGTTATTCTAACAATACACCCTTTACCAATACTATTATAAAACCATTCATAAAGTAGAGGTTTTTATCAGCACTTCTAAAAAAGCATGGATATATGTGGTACGTTTAACACTGCTAAATAAAAGCTCTGATAATGAGTTTAGCATTATCAGTGCTAAAAAATGCTCCTAAAGGGGCACTTTATCTTTTATCAGCACTTTTTTTAGCAGTGACAAATGTACCCCTATATCAGCGCTTTTTTAGCACTGTTAAAGGGTGGCACTTTGTAAACTTGTTCCTATTGTAATAATTGTTTGAATGTGTTAAACCTAATTTAGAAACACCATACACAATGACTAATATCCCCGTATATTTGTTGGATTTCAATATGTTTCATATTTGAGATCCAAGACAAAAGTATAAGTGTATGGAGATACAATGAATCAAGATGGTCGTAAAATATAGTTGAGAAATCCGTAAAGAAAGAACCCAAATATATAACATGGTTTGGACCAATTTGATCCATCCCCAAAACAAGAACACCCCTTATTCTTAGTTTTTATTAAATCTCAAACAAAAATATAGAAAGCAAAGAATACAAGGAGAATAACCCAAAATCATCAAACCTCAAAAGAACCAAAAGAATGGTTAGAACATACACCCCAGTCGGATTTACCAACTAACTAATTGGCTATCCAGGTTGTTCTGTAAGCTTCTACATCATCAACAACACACAATTGAGCTCCTTTTAAACTGAAACCAAAATGTCAACTGATGTTGTACTCTAGCTAAGGTTGTATTCGTCTCATTCTCAAACTCTCTCATTAAAATATAACCATTGAAAAAAATTGATGATTTCAATTTAAAATCAAGGTGGTGAAAGTGATTGGGGAAGGGACAGGAAAGGAAAGGAAACCTCCAAGGGTAATGACCTCACTGGTTTGAATGTAAATAAATAGTTCTATACATTGTGTTGGGCTTCCCAATTGTGTGGCATAAAGGTCCCTAGTTGTGAGGGGGAAAGTGCCACCCCCACTTGATCCAATTGTTGGACTATGAGTGGTAGAGCAGCCGGTGAATCACGTGAAGGAAATCCATGGTGGATGGCGATCAGGGATCTGAGAATCCAAGCCCAATAACCCCAATATCATCTCCGCCAATCACCTGCCCATACCTGCTAACTTTCAACCTATTTTCTTATTCTTCAATCCCACTTTTTTCTTCTTCTAATTTCTATGGGTTTTTAGGTGTTAAACCTAATAAAGAAACACCATACACAACTTTTACATAACCAAAAGGGTACCCGAACAAGATTGTTGTATATTTATTGGCTTCCTATATTTGAGATCCTCAAATGAAAAATTGACACCTATGACGAATCAAGACGATCAAAAAAGAAAATTAAAAACCTAGTAAATAAACAACACAAAGATATAACATGGTTTGGACGATTTTGGTCGAACTCTACGATAGGAACATCCCCTTATTACTATTTTTTATTAAATATCCAACAAGAATATAGAAATCAAAGCCTATAAGGAGAAAAACCTAGAATCATCAAGCCTAAAAAGAACAAAAAAGAATGGTAAGAACTGACACCCAAGTCGGATTCACCGACTAACTAGCCATCCAAGTTGTTTGGAAAGCTTCATCATCATCGATAATAAACAAACAATCACTACTAAATATTGAGGCTTGGGATGCACTTGCATTTATCATCACTAAGCAGAAAGTGCCGATAAAAGCCTCCTATTTATCAACATTAACTAAAAGCGTTGATAAATGTAACATTTATCATCACTAAAAAAAGCATTGATAAATGTGTATCATTTATCATTACTTTTTTTTATCTTTGATAAATGTTAAATTTATCATCACTATTTTTCGCACTCATAAAGAATTTTAATAAAAAACATTATTAATATATATAATTATGATATTTATATTCAAAAATAATGTTTACTTATATACATTAATTGAAAAACGTATGTTTATAATTATTATAAATATTCTATATTAATATAGATATTTTTTAATAATCCACACACACACATATATATATATATAATGTTTAAAAAAAGTATTTATAAGATTATAAATAAATATATTTATATTTAAATAATTATAAAATTATAATATTATTTTTCAAATAATAAATTTATTTATTCTATTTATAATTATATATTTACTATTACATATTTAAATATATTTAATTATATTTATTTATAATTATAATTATAATTATAAATAATTAAATATAATAACTATATATATATATATATATTTAAATAAGTATTTGTCTCAAATGAATTGAGTCAATAAATAAATAAATAAATATATATATATATATCGTGAGATAATAATGATATTCATGGATATGTTTTTGTTCATATATTGATATGCGTGAATATAAGGGACACTAACTATGATTATATGTTTATTTATGGACAAGATTGGGTTGCTATATATGTTCAAAATGTTAGATTAACTATTCTTATGATGACACATGCATATGTTATGTATTCATGACTCATTCAATGTTCATTTATACATTGACATACTTATTATTCATGCTTCTATATATGTGATGATTTTTTTAAGATTTATACTTTTCATTCATGCTATTCCCATGATATTATTTATGTTCTCATATTACGCAGGTATTTGGAGCTAAAATTACATCAAACACACACACAATAACATGTCAGGATCCAATCCAGTTCATAGCCCCCCAAGGGATAGATCAGGAATGCCTTCACCTTATTTATGAAAATTATATATATTTATTGGGGCACCTGTGTGTTATTCCCACTCATAACCCCCACTGTTGGGCGGGGCATCACCTCACACCAACGCTTGTTGACACCGGTCGACCACACATGCTGAACCCCGACCCCCAAAGGGCCAACCCGTCACCCCACACCATCAGGCATGGCTACCTAAACACGCTGGTTGATCTGGATCCGTCACCCACCAAGAGGGCACCATCTACCAGCCAAACACACCACCCCCCATCGTCGGACGGGGGCACCGCCTGCTAGACAAAGCCATCAAACCACCCAGGACGTGACCTTGATGACGTTGGGACCTGCATCACCACCACACACCGCCACAATCCATCATACATGAACCATACACCATGCATCACGCCTCTAAGCGCCCCTCTCTGGTGTCGGTCGTTGTCTGGGAAACAACCTTCTTCATAATTTCACAGTGGCATTACCAGCCAAGGACATCGCTGGTCGAGACAAGATCACCCCTGCCGTGGAGTGAGGGTTCAGCAACACCACGCCTGTGCATCTGCACGGCCCAACATCACGTTGGCGTCGAATGAGGCCAACCCACAACCACCCCCAAATGAAATGGGGGAAAATTGCACAACGAGTGAGGATTGAACTCCATTCCACCTGGATGCATGAAGGATGTGCTGAACCAATCAGCTACACCATCATGTGCAATTTATGTTCTCATAAATAATTATAAAATTATTATAAGGATATTTAAATAAAAAAATTATTTATTAAATTTAAAATTATAAAAGTATAATTATATGTAAATAGTTTTTAAATGTATTTATTTATAATTATAATTACAAATACATACATATATATATATAAAGAATTATAAAATTATAATAAATAAATTTATTATGGTTTTATAAATAAATATATTTATATCTTAATATATATAAATATATATATATAATTTTATAAAAGTATTTATAAATATATTAATTTATAGTTTTAATTATATATATATATATATATAATTATAGATATATTCATGTACTTTACTTTTTCTAATAAATTTGTGTGTATGGGTTGGTTTTCCAACCTCTACTCGAACCCTCTTCGTATTATATATATATATATATATATATATATATTTAAATAATTATAAATTTACAATAAATTCATACATTATAATTTAATAAAAATATATTTATATATTAATAAATATATTTATTTGTAATTATATATATATATATATTTAAATAATTATAAAATTATAAAAAATATATTTTTTACATTTGTAATTTTATAAATATATATAATTATATAATTATAAATATATATTTATAAATATATACAAATATATATAAATATTTATAAATATATGGATATATTTATAAATATATTTATTATATATATAATTATAAATAACTATATATATTTGTTATAATCATATATATATATATATATATATTTATAATTATAATTATAAATAAATCTATATTTAAATAATTATGAAATTACAAAAAATACATTTATTAATTTTTTATTAATATATATATTTATATATTAATAAATAAATAAATATAGATATGTTTATAATTATATACATATATTTATAAATATATTTATTTATAAATATAATTGTAAATATATATAAATATAATTAAAAAATTATAATAAATATATTATTATAATAATAATTTTATAAATATATATGATTATATAAATATATTTCTAAATATATACATATAGATATAAATTTATACTAATATATATATATATATATATATAAATTTATACAAATATATATATATAGATAAATATAGAGAAATATACTTATTATATGTATATAATTATATTTATAAATATAAATATATAAATATTTTTCAATAATTATAAAATTACAATAAATACATTTATTATAATTTTATAATTATATATAATTATGTAAATATATTTATGAAAATATTAAAATATTAATAAATATATACAAAGATTTATATATATATAGAAATATTTATAAATATATTTATTATATATATAATTATAAATATATATATATTTATTTCAATAATTAAGAATTTACAATAAATACATTTATTATAAATTTACATATATATATATGTAAATATATTTATAATTATATACAAATATTTATAAATTTATTTTTTTATAATTATAATTATATATATATATATATATAATTTTATAAATATATATTATTATAAAGAAATTATTAAGATTATACTTTTATTAGTGCTGATAATGATATCCCATTATCAGCACTAAAGAATCGTTGATAAAATGAGTCTTTATTAGCACTATAATTTTAGCACTGAAAATGAAAAGTTTTGTAAGCATTTTTTTAGCACTGATAAAGGGTTAACTTTATCAGTGCAAAAAAAGCACTGATAATGGTCCATTTTTTCAGCGCTTTCTATTTTTGTGTTCTTAAAACTGATATTTTCCAACACGTTTTGTACAGTGATGATAAAAGCGTTATCTAATTTTATAAAGGAACCATAATAGGAGGCTTCTCTCTCTCACACCTTCAAGCATTCACAAAACCCTACATCTACTGCGCCGCCACCCTCACCATCGCTCTCGCCACCGCTCTCATCGCTGCTCTCACTGCCACTCTCCCGGCCGCTCTCCCCACCTCTCTCCCCACCACTCTCACTGTCCACTCACTGCCTCCGCTCTCGCCATCGCCGCTCCTGCTCCCGCTGTTCTCACCACTGTCACCACTCTTATCATCACTGCCTCTCTCACCACCGCCGCTCTTACAACTGCTCTCGCTGCCAGCTCTATCACCACTACTCTCGCCGCCACTGCTCTCTCCACCGCCTGTCTCTAATTATATGGTATGTGATGAGATTTATTTGGAAAAAATACCTTTCTTGTAAGTGGTTATGGAGATATGTTCTTTGTGTCTATGGAAGAAGAAAGTAGGTTATGGAATAATCGCCACAGACATTTGAACCAAATGCCGTTGGAAGATCTGGGGAAATGTGATGCTTCTCAAGACCTCCCTAGGTTATCATGTGATCGTACCCATATGTTCTATTCTTATCAAGAAGGGAATATCCTTCAAAAGACATATAAGGAAAAAGTGAAAATGTTAACATAAGTGCTTTATTTGATGTATATTGATGTGTGTGGATCTATTTCACCAAGATACACTAATGAGAGGCGATATTATGATCTCTTCCTTGATTATTTTTTTAGAATGACATGGGTTTTAGTCATCACTCATAAGTTTGAGGTATTCAATTGCACAAGAAATTATCAAAGGAATGTTGAAAATATGCTTAGTCATAAAATCTAGAGTAACTAAACTGACAATGGAAAAGAGTTGACAAATAGCTAAGTGGAGAATTATATCGAGAAAAATGGGATAAGGCATCAAGTTTCAGTAGTAAGAACTCCACAACCAAATTAATTAGTTGAGAGAAGAAATCAATTTTTTAATATCATGGCTTGAAAAATGATCATTGAGAAATACATTCCAGAGATGTTTTGGAAAGAAGTAGTGATGACATCAGTCAACACATCAAATAGAGTGTTATTATGTCTGAAAGAGGAGAAGAATCCATATGATCTATGGTGTGGAAAGAAGCCAATGCTGAAGTACTTTTTATTCTTTATAAGTAAGCATTTCACTCTCAATAAAAAGAAACATAGGAAGTTTGAATCCCATAGATATAAAGAGATATTTATTGGCTACTCCGTAAAAATAAATTCATACCATTGTTTCAATAAGCGAATCAGAAAGGTAGTTGAATGTAGTGATGTAACTATAGTAGAGAATGAGAAGAATCTTCAGTAAATACATGATCAGTCTTAAGAGGACAATGATGAAGATATAATCATCTCAGTAGAATTTATAGTTCTAGGGGTTGATTCACAAGAACATTCAGATAATGAAATGTATGAACATACCCTAGTAACTACACGAAAACCAAATAGTCGAGATGATATTTACAGACCTAACATCATTGGAAATCAGGAAGTGCTTGTTCCAACATGAAGAATAAATTCATTACATCAGACATCCTTTCTATATTAGGTAGAGCCTAAATGTTTTGACCAAATAGATGGGGATGAGAATTGGGTTTATGATATGAATTAAGAGCTTGACCAAATTGAGAAGAATATGATATGAGATTGTCTTTCAAGACCAACAAATAAGAATGTCATTGGGACTAAATGGGTCTCTCACAACAAGATTAAGGAATATGGAAAAATTATTTTAAGAAAAGCTCGATTAGTTGGAAATGGGTACTCACAAATAGATGGTATTGATGTAGAAGAAACATTTTCTCCTGTTGAAAGGATAGATAAAATCAAATTATTCTTGTCCATAAAAGTGCAACGAAAGTTCAAAGTTTTCTAGATGGACGTCAAGTCGACATTTTTGAATGGGTTTATGGGAATTTTTTTTATTGAGCATACAAATGGTTTTCTCATTCATGAAAATGAGAACATATTTTTTAGCTAAAGAAGGTGCTATATGGGTTGAAGTAAGAACCCAGAGCATTGTATTTGAGAATATATTAGATTTTGAAGAAGCTTAGTTTTTAGCACAGTGGAGTTGATTACAATATATATGTCAACAATGAAAATAATAAAAGGATGATAGTGATGGTATATATTGATGACATAATATTATGTGGATCAGATGGAGTGTAGTGCAATCACTTCATAGAATTCATGAAAAGTATATTCAAAATGTCAAATATTGGTGAACTGATGTTTTTTATTGGTTTATAGGTGACATAAGGAATGAATGAAAAATTCATTACACAATATAAATATTTCTAGAAGGTTTGGAGATGATTTATAATGTAAAATTCCAAAGAGATTAAGAATCTGGTGGCTACCCATGAAACTATCATAGGATGAAAAAGGTAATGTAGTTAATGTCACAAAATACATGAAAATCATTGGTAGTTTAATGTAATTGACAAAAGGACCTAATATTATTTTTCACACATTCCAAGAATAAAAGTATCAAATAAATACCAATGAAACCCACTTTCTTATAGTGAAACGAATATTTTGGTATATCAAGGGAATGGTGGATTTTGGTTTGCTGTATAATTAAAAATATCAGCAAGAGTTATTGGGCTATACAGAAGTATATTGAGATGGATAAACAAATTATATAAAATCAATTTCAGGTGTTTTATTCTGTTTTGGCAGATTTTGGATTTCTTGGATAAGAAAGAAATAATATTTCATTTCATTGAGCACTGTATAAGCATAATATATTGCGGCTACTCAAGAGTGGGAACAATTATTATAGATAAAGTAGAATCTTGATGATATGGGAGTTATAGTGAATTCTATGATTAAAATCCATTTTGATAAATCAAGTTCTATAAATCTAATCAAAAATATAGTCCATCACTCAAGGAAAAAGAAAATTGAACTCAAGTATCATTTTATCAAGGAGAAGGTGGAGTCAAGGCTTGTAAAGTTGGAGTATGTGCCTAAAAAATTACAGGTTGTAGACATTATGACAAAGGCCTTTCCCAAAGTTGTGTTTGAGTGGAATCTAATGGATCTTGGAGTTTAGTAGAATCCCCACACTTGAAAAGGTGTGGATGTGGGACCCCATCTCCCTTAATTATGATGTGTTTTTCTCTAATATACCGATATGTGTTCTTTACCCTTTTTCAAACCACAATGAATTAACCTTTGGGTTCATTGATAAAGGGGGATAAATTGTGTCTATAAAAGGGGAAAATGTCTTAGTAAAGACATGGGGAGAAGATGATAGGGGGAGCAATAAAGTATGGGGAGTTTTGAATCTGATTATTCTAAATATGATCAATCAAACATTATATATCATGACATGTGGCGTTTGTGATGAAATCCATTGAGTGGTTTTGGAATGAAGTGTTTCATTGATGAGCTTTGCATTCCACTCTTATTTCTCATGTCAATCATGGCTCATGTGGGCTTAGAGTGTGTGTTGAGTAAATCTTTGATTAGTATTGGAATTGTAAGAATAAAATTTTTGGTAAAAGTCGGAAGAAGATTTAACGTGGTATTAAAATGTGAAGAGTTGTCAATAAAACCAATGGAAGATATTGTTTGGAAAAAATCATTTATGATAGTGCTTCTTGGGTTGATTATGATTGTTTAAAAGGTTTGGGTCGTTAATAAAGGGTGGTTGTCAAAGAAGGCATAAATAGTTATCATGGTTGTTTGATCTCATGTAAGAACAAATGTCTGATCTCATGCAAGCATGAACTTCTTGATCCCTCACAAGAACAAATAGTTTGATCTAAAAAAATCATAAATGTCTAATCTTGAGAAAAGTAAGAATATGACTCAAACCTAGATCATGTGAAAATTGTGATCGAGACTCATCTTGGATCTGGCATAAAGCATGAACATGACTCACACCTAGATCTAACACTATGTGTGAACGCGCCTCGTGTACAGATCTCACTGTAGGAGGTTTGTGGAGTAGTTGATTATGATGGAATTAATGGATGTACACAATTTTTTAGATTTAAGTTGGTGTATTTATGAAAATAAATATCCCCTGACCCCTCCTTAAAGACTGGAAATGTTTTTCCACATGGTTATATTTAAATCAATGTATGAGGAGGTTCACAGAGAGATCTTACTAAGGAGGTTTGCAGAGAAGTCTTGTGAAGGAATATATATTCCAAAAGTGTTTATCATGATCTAAACAAACTATTTCACAAAGTGAAAATGTGGTTTGTGTCTGGAGCTCAGACAAAGTGTAAACAGTTTTCACACCAGGGGCTCACGTAAAGAGAGAACAAGGTTCATTCCATGATATCTTTTAAAGCTCGGACAAGATACATAGAAGGATCTCTTGGAAGGGTATGCATGAGGAGCTCGAATAGGGGTACGTTCTGGGATCTCGTGCAAGGGTACACCCTAGGATCACGTGCGAGGGGTTACACACCAGGGTCTCGCACATGGGTATCACTCTAGAGTCTTGTGAAAAGAGATACATCTTTACATTACCCTATGAGTTGTATCATTATCTTATCCAAATTAATAAGAATAAGAATAAGAAGATATAGGATATTCACTATTCTATAATACATAAAGAAGTATTTTATTCACTTCTACATTCTTGGAAGTGAATGGAAGACTTGGAATCCCTTAAAGATCATTCTTATACATAGGTAATTATTGTTTCAACTGTAAATAGAAGTCTTAGAGTTTTTCAGAAAGTGGAAGTGCTGTATCCAGATGTTTTCATAGAAGTGAAGAAGAATCCTTGAAATAACTTCAATAGATAATCTAACTAAAATTGATGATTCATTCATTATTAATAATTAAATGACATACATGTACATAAAATATGTGTGGATCCTTTACAGATTAGTGAGAAAAGGAAGAGGAAGAAGGTGATCCTTTCCATCGGTTGTGAGTCATTGAAAGAGAGTAAGAGAGTGACCCTTGGGAAATCAGTGAGATTACCATAAACATTGTAATTACAGTGATCCATGACATAGAAGTGATCTATCTCTAACATTAAAATGATAGTGATCCTATGTAATTTTGGAACCTCAGAACATTGCCATTGTATTCTCCTTGTACATATCCCATTAAGGGCGAATCAAGTAAAATCATTGTGTATTGTGAATTATTTAATTTATGTTTATACATTGCTATGGGAAAGGTAGGAAAGAATGTTTTTTAATGATGAATAAAGATCCAAAAGGGGAATTTGTTTTAATATTTAATACATTTATTAAACCCCATCTCAGGGTATTTAACCTTGTTGGGGAAAAAAGATTAACTGTTTATGATTACTTGTTTTTGTGATTTTCTCAAGAGACTGTTAATACATGATTTTATTGATGAGGAATAAATTATTTGTAAATCCTCATTTGTTGCTTCATTATTCTAATTTTTAATCCCTTACAAATTTTTCATTTATGATCATTGATCATAAAAGATTAATTACTTATATATAGGTAATGAATTTATTTCTCATGTAAATAAAGATTTTTTGTGAGAACAACTATGAAAGATTATAAATTCGATTTAAATGAACTACATGGTATTTAGAGTGTTTATAAAAGTTGAATTATCCATTATTATTGTTCACATTCTTGTTAAATTTCATTATGTTTAGTATGGGGAAATCATGGTGTGAGTACCAATATAATGGTGAAAAACTTATATTTAGAATGTGTTTTTGGGGGAATCTATGTTTTTATGGAATAAGTTATGATTAGAACTGATTCATAGTGGTTGAATTATAATGATTTTTGAGAGTGATGGGTCTTATTCATGGGATTTGATGATTTCCTTTATGATTTGGATGGGATGTTGAGTGGTGTTTTTTTAATTACATGATATTGATGGAATGAAGTCATAATGATGAAATTGAAAAGGAATGGCTTGAAAATTAAATTTTTGTGGGTTGTAATTCACATATGGAAATTAATGTAATGGTTTGAATAAATAGAAATATGAGATAAATGTATTAATATGTGTGAGTTAGATTATAATTATTAAATTTAGGAATTTAAAAACACGTAAATAGAAGGTATGTTGTGATATTTTTATTTATATTTTGTGTGTTATGATTCTTTAGTGTTGTAAGCAGTTGATCTAACCACTTTACGAGCCATTTATTTGTCCCCCCTTGATAATAATTTTATAGCCCTCCTCCTATTATTTACCATTTTCATATGGAGTTATATATAAGATTATTTTTAGAAGGAATAATTTTTAGAGACATGTTTTTGAGATATTATGTTTTATTAAACATGATTTAAGATTTTAGTTTTTGTAAGGGCTGTATTAAGGTGGATCCAATATAAAAATGGGTGTGATGGACAATGAGATGACTGTACCAATAGGAAACAAAATGGGAAGAGTTCTAGAGTAAAAAATAGCATGATAATACATAATCAACATTCTCAAGAAATGAATAATAATATGAACCATTTCAAACTCCCAAACATGGTTAAGATGAAACAAATAAACATGGATTCATTCATGTTACAATGCCCTCTAACTATTTGGGTTCCTCTAATCAACTAATTTGGAAGAAATGGGTAGCCATTTAGAATCTTGAAGGTGAAATAGATAGATGGGGGATTTTGATTATGAATATGAGAAAAAAATGAAGAAGTTCATAGTATGAAATGGGTGGCTTTTAAGGAAATATTCTTCCAAATTATTGTCCACGAAATACTCACAAAAAAGTTGAGATATATTTCTTTGAAATATATATTATTTTATAAATTATAGACTATTTTATAGTAAAATATACATTTATAATTCTATATACTAATATAAAAAATATATTTTTAATTTATACTTTTATACCTATATAATATTTTCAATTAATCAATAGTTTAATACTTTTATATTTCATAAATTCAATGTTAGCATTGAAAATATTTTAAAAAATATTTCAATTTCATTTTTTATCTGTGAATCCATTATTATATTCAATAATTTTATTTTATATCCTGAATAGGGTTTTCAAATAATAAATCGTTTATTTTTTTATATTTCCATTGTTACATTCAATAACTGCATTTCATCATTTTTTTTATAATGTAAATGTTATTTTATACTTTATTTATACTCATACAAAAAGAGTTTTATTTCATGAAATTCATGAGATCTATCGTCAATTGATTTTTTTTGTCTATTTATTATGTTAAATAGTAATATTATCGAATCAGATAGAAAGGATTTGAATAGACAATGGATGTATGCTAATCGTATGATAAAAGAGTATGAAGATAGGGTGAAAGAGTTTAACATGTTTGTAAAAGATCATGTATATGACCCTTCTCAAATCCTTTGTTCATGTTTATGCTGTTGTTATTCAAGACTAATTAGTCTAGAGGTGTTGTAAAAACACTTGATCTTCTATGGAAATGATCAAAATTATAAATTTTAGAATATACATGGGGAAAAAGTGAATTTAGATAGTGATATAGATAACATAGTGTTTTATAGATCATCTAATATGATTACATGTGTGGAAAATAAGGAAGACCATATTAAGTATGTGATTACAGCTGTGAATGATGATGAATATCTTATTGAGGAAATGACAATGACGGTTGAAGATGAAATTTGTGATTTGAAAAATTATTTTATAAGTTAATGAGTCATGTAAAGAATCCATTGTGTACTAGTTACACTAAATATACAACAGTGTCCACCATAATAAAGATATATAATTTAAAAGCTGGCAATGTATGGAGTGACTCTAGTTTTATTGAACAACTTTCTCTCTTGAATGATATACTCCTAGAAGATAATAAACTCCATATCCAAACATATTATACTAAATGAATGATATTTTAAATGGGTATGATCTCTGAGAGAATACATTCCTTTACAAATGATTCAATACTATTTCAAAAAGACCAAAAATCACTCAATGAATGACCAAAGTGTGGTTCTTCTTAATACAGGAAAGATGAACTAGGTCTTATGGATGTTTTATGGTACTTTCTAATCATTACAAGGTTTAGGTTCCTATATGGAAGTTGGGATACTGCAAGGAAATTAAAATGGAATGTAGACACAATAAATAAAACTGGGAAACTTCTTCAGTAGGCAGACTCTCCTCCATGGAAGATAATTGATCATGAATATCCTGAATTTGGAAATGAGATGAGAAACCTTCGTCTTGCATTATCTACAAATGGAATGAATACTTTTAGTTTTTAAAGAAGTACTCACAGTACATGGATAGTTATATAGGTAAATTATAAACTTTCATAGTGGTTATGAAAGAAATGAAAATACATTATGTTATCTATGCTTATATCTAGACCAAAACAATTGGGTAATGATATTGTTTTTTATTTGGCTAAATTGATCATAGATTTGAAATTATTATGGGATTTAGGCATATTATTGTCTGATTCTTACATAAATGAAGATTTCAGGTTGAGACCCATGTTTTATGAGATGAAAAATAAATTTCATTCTTATGGAAATTTTTCAGGATATATCATTAAAGGAACTAAAGGGTGTCCCATTTGAGAAAAAGGTACACAATCAATTAGGTTGAAACATTCATCGAAGACTATGTTTATCAACGTCATAGATTTCTACCTCGGTGATATAAGTACCGATCTTAGACGACATTATTCGATGGAGGTTCAAAAGAACATAAAACATCATCTCCACTAACAGGTGATCAACTATTTTAGAAATTAAAATATTTTGACACTACTTTTGGTAATCCATTTTCAAAAAAAATTAAGAAAAATGGTTGAAAAAAGAGATTAGTTTTTTTAATTACCATAATAGTATTTTCTGAACATCATAAATTTTATTAATGTCATGCATGTTGAAAAAAATTTACGTGATAGTGTAATTGTCACATTTCCAAATGCACCTGACAAAACAAAGGATGGAATTAAGGCCATGCTGGACATGGTTGAAATGGAATTAAGGGATCAATCCCTCTAGTCAATCAACGTTTTTGTAGCATGATTCAAGGATTCTACTTCCATCATTGCTAGAGGTGAGGAATCCCACTTGATAGTGTCATAACCCTTATTTTGTGGACCAAAAAATAATCTTTTAGATTGAAGAACCAGTTTGGATCAAATTTTTTTCCCATCAGAGATCCTATTAAACATTAATTTCTAGTGGAAAAAACACCTTAATTAGAACCAGGATCAATTCTCGTTGGCCTCATAATTTAGGTATTTTAGTGGTTCTCTCTATGGTGATGATGGTGGGCCAGTAGGGCCTGAGGAAAATTAGCATTGATGGTCCCACGGTGCATGGATCTTGGCATTAGTGATGATGGTGGGAGTGATTGTTGGGTCATATCAAATTTTTTGGGGATTTCGATCACAATGGTGGCACGAAAAGGTCAGTGTTGGTGGGTAGTGAGGCAACACAGACTTTGAGAGATGCACAACAACATGCATGGAATCGACAATAGGTTGGGAGGAACTTGGTCAATGTTAGTGGGTGGTGGGGTAACATCGGATTTGAGCAGCACACGACAACAAGCATTAGAAACATATTGGGGATCACTGGTTGTCTACCCTGGACATTGGTCAGGTGGTGAAACACTATATTGTCTATGTATTTGGGGAAAAAATTAATTCTTCGAGCCAAATATTATAGATCCATATGGGGTCTTTAGAGCAGTAGCACACACATTTGCATGACTACCATATTGAAAGAATTAGAGGGTATGACATCTTCCCTCAGTACTGGCCACCTTGCCTAACATGGTGCAATGCTAGTTGTGTAGCCTTACAAGGTAGGATGCTTGGTTTAATGTATAATAGTATAGAGAAGATTAGTCCTTGTGGTATAAAGATTCTTTGGGAGCTACAAGTCATGTATTAGGCCTACATGCCTTTGGGTATATGAGCCTTATAGGGTTACCCCTCAATGTTGTTAAAAAGGGGGAAAATAAATAAAAAATATAAAGGCATAAAATGAATGCATATTAATAGTGTAAACACCCGCCATATTAAAATCCTTAAAAGTTAATTAATTAATACATAAATATAAAAAATTAAAAAATTTAAAAATATTAAAAGAATAAATATTAAAAATTAGTGAATTACAAAAAAGAAAAAATTATTTAATAGCATTAATGAAGAAAAAATATTATAAAAATAAAATGTAAAAAATGAGTGAAATTTAAGAATAAAAAAGGTAAATAGATTGAAAAAATATTAAAAAATTGAATAAGTATCATTAACTGTATAAATTAATAAAAAATTCCAAATGATTATATATTAATTATAAAATGAATATGGATTAATGACTAATTATTAGAACCATATTAAAAATATTAATAAAAAAATATCTATACATAAATATTAAAAATTATTAATTATAAATTAAACAATTAAATATTTAAAATGAATAAATTACAAAAAAGTAAAAAGTAATTAATATTGTTAATGAATAAATAATATTAAAGGAATGAATGTAAAAATGAGTGAAATATAATAATTAAAAATGGAAATTTAAGAAATATTACAAAGTCAATTTAAAAATATTATTATAATTATATAATTTATTAAAAAAATAAAGAATATTAAAATGAAAATGGATACATATGGAAAATTACATTTAAATCTAAAATATTTATAAAAAATGATGAATTAAACATGAATATATAATAATTTAACAAATATGTAAATATAAAAATATTAAACCTAAAATGAATAAACATTAACATTAATATATTAGAAACGTTAAACATTAACATATAAAAATTTATAAATAAATATTATAAATGAATAAATTACAAAAATATAAAATGAATAAACATATGAAAAATTTATAAATATGTAAAATTAATAAATATAAAAAATGAATAAAATAAAAATGATATTAAAAAATAATAAATATTATGATTGTATGTGTGTGTTTGTGTTTCTATATAAATTACATTAATCATGTATAACATGTTTGATATATGTGTATGTAAATTGAAAAAAAAAACAAATGGTATATTATATAACTATGTGGGTGTGTGTGTATATATATATTAATTCATATATGTATACACAACATGATATAAAAATATACATTATTATTGATTTTTGAAATTGAATTAACAAAATAATTTTTTGTTATATTAATGATAAAATATAATGGATGATATTTTTTTATTTTTAATATGGATTATATTCTTCAGTATATATCATGTTTCATATATCATCATAAGCTTTGATTTGATATATCGTAGAACCCAAACAGACACCTAGATCCAATGTTATTGTCATTTCAAGTTCATGTATTATTTTCAACATACTATATATTGTTCATTAATTTATTGAATTTTTATGTTATCGAATTGTTTTTAAATGGATATTAATCAATAATATTTAGAAATTATTAATTTATTTAAATTATTAATTATTTTATAATCCATTTTCTCTAAATATTTTTTATACCATGCGAAAATTCTTATTTAGTCTTATATAAATCATATTTAATAAAATATATTGTATATATATATATATATAAATATATGTTTTTTAATGATATATATATATTTTATAAAATATATATTTTATTAGTTCTAAAATAGAGCTGATAAAGCTCACCCTTTATCATAACTAAAAAAATGCATTTATAAATGTAATTTTTTATCTTTACTAAAAAATAACTGAAAAAAGTTTTCTTTTATCCATGAATTTTACTAGTGGTGATAAAGGAAGACCCTTTATTGATACTTTTTTACCACTGATAATGGTACCCTTTATTAGTTCTTTTAACTAGTAATGATAAAGACACCCCCTTTATCAACACTTTTTTTAGCGATGGTAAAGGTTTGAAATGAATATAGCCCGATTTATAGTAATAACTGTTTTATATTATTATTATTATTATTATTTTTTGTAATTACTAAATTCCATTCAAACACACATGAAAAATATTAATCCATTACAAATATTATAGATCATGTCTCTGATGACATGTGGATTCTCTAGAGCCTTCCCCCCTTGCATGTCCACCACTCTAGAGCCGCTCAAAACCATCTTGCACCTCTATTCCATGCATCTCTCATTTTGTCTTCCTCAATAAATTTTCACTTCCAATCTTGGTTTCCTCCACAAATACTAATTCCATTATAAGGGAATCAAATCATCCAATTTGTTTTTTGTTTATAATTACTATTTCTCTTTCAATGGAACCACATCGAACATGATTGAGTTTCTTAAAAATCCCCCATCTATCATCACAACTCCATTATCTATTGAAGCAACCCTTTAAGAAAATTCTAGAAACCCTATAAATCTCAAAAGGTATCTTCTAAAGACTTCTATATTTCTAACTTCTCATCTAGAAAAATTTCTGAAATCCTATAACATATAACTATTAATTTGTTGAAAATCTATGTCATTATCGATATTTAATTTCTCAAAAAATACCTCTAATTCAATTAATTATATACATGTAATCATTATGTGATATATCCTTCATCTATATTTCCTTTTCTTCTCTTTAGATGCACCATTAATTATGGTGTCTATAACATGTGGTTGTATAAGTTTTATTATTTCTGAAAGAATCAACAATTTCCTCATAAAGTACTTCAAATTGGAGATTAATTCATTCAGCTATAAAGAATGCTTATGCAATATCAATGGTTTTATTTTATTATTAAATATCTTTCTTTAATTTCTTGAAATTATAATTTCTAGTATTCACACTCAAAATTTTATTGGATATTACATTACTCTACTTGAGTGAGTAAAATATTTTACAGTTTATGGATTATCAATCATGTTCCACAATTGACATTTTCCTCAATATTTTATTCCATTTAGTTCACAAAACAATACAATTCAACCTCAAGCATATATTTTTTATGAAATATCTCTTTCCATGTATTCATTTCTTCCAATAAATAACTATAATGCGTCGTTAATAAAATAATTAGATTTTTAACTAACTTGATAGTATACCAAAAAGTTTAACAGTATGCATAACACTATAAGTTCAAGTGTTATGCATATTTATAATTAGAATTATTTTTTATTGTATATTAAATTATGTATATTTTTGTATTAATTATCATGTTCATATTATTAAATATAAAATATATACATTTTTTATGTAATTAAATATCCCATTAAAATATTTTACTGATATATTTGTAGAATTATCATGTTATTTCAAAATCAACATACCATATATAAAATAAATGAACAATGATATTCTTTGTTGTCCTAGATTTTAAATCAATCAACATTTTACATCTTCAAAGAGTCTAACGGTCCGCAAAATAAAGGCTCACCTTTAACCAAAATTAAATCTTCCAATAGTTTTTTTATAAAAACTTTCCAAATATCTTGAAGGGTTTATTTTTTAGTGAATTTATTTTATTGTTCTCTACTATTACTAAAAATTTAAAATTTTATAAAAAATATATAGAATGAAAAAATTATCTACATAGAAGTAGGAAATTTATATATTCAATGCATAAATATCATTCATATTTTTCTATTCAACCCATAATTTTATTAACATAAATTCCCTAACTCCTTGTCATATTTCTTATTCAATATTAAATTCCTACTTTATTTTTTATTCTTCTAATAAAACACATATGAAATCAACTTTTTTATGGTCCAAAATTCACTTGACATCAGTTTTTTATATTTTTATGAATAATTAATGAAACACTTTGACAACTAAGTCACAACTAATTTCGAATAAAAAAACACGGTTCAAGGAAGCTAGGAATCAATGAATTTTGAATATGAAAAATAAATATAATGGTGTCGTAGGTTTGGAATTACGTCCCTTATCAATTCAATTAAATGATACAAATTAACTATATGAACTGATTTTTTTTCAAATTTCAAAAAATACTACTATAGGGTTATTCCATTATTTAAGTTTCCATATACAATATAGTCTAAAAAATTTGGTAAAACTAATTGAAAATTATTTTCACATACACTCAATGCCTAATATTGAATTCAACATGCGGAATGCATCATGCTTTCCATTATCAAAAGATATAATAAACATTTGGTTTCCTTTTTATAAGGTTATTACTATAATTTTTTGACATATTATCAATTAATAAAAATATATGAATTTATTATTTTTCAAACTCTATACATTCAAAAAAATCATGAGTTCAAAATCAATCACCTTATGAGTGTGAAAAAAGTTTAAAAAATTTGTAGGAAAATATGACTCAGCTAACTAATTCTAAAGAAAAACAATCTTTACCCATGAAGGGGCAAGGGTGCAATTGAAATCATATATACAAAAATGGAAATAAACTGTTCTATGTATATTCTTAATTATTTTTTAAATTATTAAAATTTTGAGTGCTATAATGATATACTCTATTATTATATATTTAGAAAGTTTTCCACCAAAATTAAATCTCTATGTACTCATGTTAGTTTATGATATTCTAACCAATTATCTAGTTTTACTACCACAACCTCAACATCCATTGACATCAGTATTTTACCAAGTGAAAGTTAACTCCCTCTAACATAATTGTGAGGAAATGGTAAAATAAAAATTTATTTAATCTACTAATCAATAAAATTCTAAAATTTTAATGTAACTACATGAAATAATTAACCCGACTAACTCATGTACTAGTTCATTAAAGATTTATGATCATCCAAAATCCATGTCAACATTTCATCAAAAATGATTGGTTTCTCTTAAATTAACGTGGTTACCAAAAAAATATGGTGTGATTTCAGACTAAATCATTTTCATATTAATTTATCAATTTTTATTGTAGAATCACTTTACCATGAAATTTTAATAGTTAACTCCCCATTGATATTGATAATGGTATTCCATTATTTGACATTAATATATTCAATTTAGATATATATATATATATATAATTTTTATATATTATTTATTAAATTCAACAATTTATATTACTTATGACAAAAAGAATTAGTCAAATGAATAGAAATGGAAATATAGACAAATTATTATACATTAGTTGAACAAATTGAAATTTCACAACCCATTACATTTTTCTAATCTATGTTTTTTGTTTTTTTATTACTTCAAATTTTTACTCAATATATTTTAAATGGTAATAGATTACTTTTATGTTGGTGATCCTCACCACTATTTCATGGTCTATTGGGCTATGTTGTGGTTATAAGAAAGAATTAAACAATACACAATACAAAATTCTCATAGTTTTTTTATGCTATTCTCAGGGTAAAATCCAAATACATGATTTCGATGCAACAAATGAATACATAAAATCCAATAATATTTATGATAATTTGAAGTATTCAATAAAATTTTCGGTTCTTATCAACCTTTATAAAATAATGTTCTATTTTACAATAATTGGATGAAAAGTATACAATTTTGTGGATAATGGAGGTGGTCCTTATATTTACAAGCTGAATGAAAAACTATCTTTATATTGGAATATTAATTCCATCTTATGGTTAAGCCCAAAAAATCACCAACCTCTATGTCTTTGACACTTCAAATGAAGAGAATAATATGATCTAATTTTTGAGGTATATTAAAGACATTTTTTTGTTTATTTGTAGATTTATTTGTTAATTTTTTTCAATTTATACTTTATATTTTATTAAGAACCATAAAAAAAGAGATGGAATACTCTATAAATCCCATCATTATGGAAAATATAAAATCTGTGTTTGATGAATGTTTTTTCCTCATTTTAATGATCACACAAACATGTTTATTATGATAATTAATAATTTTAATGTTTTTTATAATCATTTTATCATATGAGATAGATTGGTGAAGTTTTCCTTAGTATGAGTTACCATTAGACAATGAATCACCGCCAAGAATGCCTCACTATAAAAAAAGTCTCACTATAACCTTGAAACACCATCAAGAAATACCACCACTGGGATCCTAAAATTGAATTAGTACTCGGATGAATCAAAATCAGCACGAGTCACTACCAGAACATAATTTTGATAATGTATGGAAATGTGTCATTGTCAGAACAACGACTCACCAACATCATTACATACTGCCAACCTATGTCTCACTATTAGATTTAGACACCTTTAGAAAGTTTCACCATTCCAAAGAGTCACCGCCAGATCAAGACATCACCAATTTAACCATTCATAAGACTCACCACTACTATTCTTCTAATTGAATATTTTTAACAAAATTGTTATAATAGATACATTATATAATTTAATTCCATTTATTATTTTAATGATTGTTCTTAAATCCATTACAGAGATGCATTAAATAATGTGTCAGTTCCAAATATGTGGAGCAAGAAATCCGAATGATTGTTTCTACATGCTGATGTTAAAAGACGAAGTAGACTCCCTCATGCATATATGCGATGTGATTAATGAAAATATAGAACTGAACACATGAAGTGAGCTGAACCTCATTGAAATAACTAGAATATCTTCCATGATGCATCATGGTACACTCTATTATAGAATCCCCAGAAGAAATTATATCTATTTCCTTCCTGCAGTTAAGAAAAAATATTCTATGATACTCTGTTCAACATAAAAATTCAGAAACTCAAATCGAGCAACATTTTTGGAAACACTAAAGGATTCTTGAATGATATAAATTATCATTCAGAAAAACATGACCATTATACATTATTATTTTCACTATTTTTTTTATTTTTTATCTTTACATTATGAGCAGTCTATGCATACTCTATTTTATAAAACATACAATATCTATTGATTTAAACTGTAATATACTTAGACATCTTATCAAAACATTTTTACTATTATTTCTCACATTTTGTGGTATCAGTCCATTTGTGACCTGTTGTTTTTCTGTACTCCCATGGAAACTTTGGAAGAGGTCTTGTGTGGCCTAGAATGTACTATACTATTTTAATACACAATCCAGGTTGTAGATAAAAAGTTTAGTTTTAGATAAACTCTTTGGAAGCAGGTGATTTGTAAGTGGAGAGGACTAAATATTATCTTGAGACTAATCCTTTTGCATTCAATTCCACAGAGTTTTATATTTTATGTTACTTATATTCTTTAAATCCAAATCTGTTTTAAATAAAACACAAGACCACTACTTAGATAAATAATTCTAATTAGTGTTTGTATAAGTATTTTAAATTTTAAATTGATTTCAATAGTTAAATTAATATTGTATATTATTTTAAAGAGATATTTAATCAATGTTTGAAAATTATTTTAAAATTTCATGTATTATATCGATCTTCTATTTTATCTAACTGGGCCATATTTAAATTAATTAGGGGATTTTATTTAATTCCATTTTTATCAAAAAAAAATATTGGGTACTCAATTCACCCCGTCATGAGATACTCACTCCAACCAACATTTTGTATCAAAGGTATAACCTTTGGTATCAATTTTTTTTCAAAACTATTCAAATATGATTTTTGTTGTGCTTTACAGATCTTAAATTTATGTTAGTTCTAAATTTAACTCTTTAAATGGACAATAGACAAGAATGTTATACTACTAAAATTCATCCTTTTTTCAGTGGAAATAACTATCCACAATGGATGATCAAAATGAAAATTCATATAAAGGGTTTGGGTTTTGATATTTGGACTGCCATAGATGATATATATGAACTACCTGAAAATATTAGAGTTACTTGGGATGAGGCTACCAAAACCACTTATAATAATAATTGTAAAGATATGAATTCTCTATACTGTGCTTTAAGAGATGAGGAATTTTGTAGAATTTCTACATGTAAAATCGCTTTTGAAATATGGGATACTTTATCTGTTTCACATGAAGGAAGAACTAATGTCAAATACATGAGACTAAATTCACATAGTGCTTAGTATTTTACTTTTAATATAAATTCTAATGAAATAATATATATTATTTATATTAGGTTTAATGAAATTGTGAACACCATGATATTTCTGTGAATTCTAGTGTTTGAAAAATACCAGATAGTGAGGTTTCTAAGATACCTTCTATAAAGACAGAGAGGCAAATATATTACAATTTGAGATTCATGTGACATTAGAAATTGTCAGTCAATGATATTATTGGGAAACTAATGATGTATGAAGAAGAACTGAAATTCAACTGAGTGGAGGATGACGAGACAAAAATAAAGTTAGTAGATTTTAATTATACAACATCCAATCATAGATAAAAAGAAAAGGAAAAGTTCCAAACTAAAAGTTCAAGTGATAGTGAGTCACCATTTGATAGTGATGAGGAGTTGGCCCATCTAGCTGGAATATTTAAAATGTTTTATAGGAATATTTTTTCCAGAAAGCCTTGTTATAAATCAAAGTATGATACTAAGGGAAACTTGAAAAAGGATTTGAAGAAAGATGATAATAATATTACCTATTAATAATTTAAAAGAAAATAAAATGTTAAGGAAGACTTTCCAAAACATAAATACACAAAGAGATACAAGGAATAGGAACAAAATCTCAAGAAATCCATGAAACCAACATAGAGTGCATATGAGGACAGATCTAGTGATTATGACTCTACTCATGAAGAGAAGTCTGATCAATCCAACATGTTCTTCATGTCTAATGTATCTGAGGTACCTATTGTATCTACTTTCTTATCTATGATTAATGATGATAATTCTGAAAATGAACATAATGATAATGAATTGTATCAAGAATAATTGTTTGAGTATTGAAAAATTACAAAATACACATTTAATGAACTTACAGATAAATATAATGTTTTTAATGGGCCACATGATTTAACTTCCAATACTAAATCTGATTTATCTATTGAGAAAGAAAAGAATTCTTAGTTGTTAAAGGAAAATACTGAACTTAAAATGTATAATGATCAAATGAAGAAATATTTTTAAAAGGTAACAATTGGTATAAAAACGATTAATCAGATATTAGGAAAACAAGTTTCTCTAAAATATGTTACACATATAGGATATCAACCTATACAAAGAATAATAGTTGATAACACATTTGTACCTAAATCTAAATCTGATAGCTCTAATGCTAGTTATTTTTCTAAAGGACCAAAAAAAGTATTTATTTCAAGAAATATTTTATTCTGTTTATAAAAAACCCATTAATCAAATGTGGGATCCTAATCCCTGATTACTAATACATCAGGACCCAAGAAAAATTGGGTACCAAAATCATTTCTGATATAATTTTTTTTTTGTAGTAAAACTAATTGATTTCCTCCAGTAAAGGTCTATGTTTCCTATATAGAGGATTTTGAAGACATTTTATAGGAGAATATTCTATCTTCAAGATCCTAATAATGGTTTATGACTGTCATGTAACCTTTGGTTATAATTCATAAGGGAAAATATTTGTCCTTGAAAATATTGGAATCCTTAATTCAGTTTTAATTTCAAAATTACTCTTTTTTGACGATTTAAAGTATGAATTATTTAGAGTATCATAAATATGTGAGGATGGTTTTCATGTTAAATTTAAAAATAATGAATTTAATGTTTTTTATTATAAGGATGCTTTAGATTTTTCTACTTTAAGGAATGAAAATATTTATGTTGTTGATATTAATTCTTTAATTTCTGAAAATGATTCCTACTAGAGTTATTTTCATAAAGAATCTTGGTTGTATCATAAGAGACCAGAACATTGAAATATTCACTCACTTAGGAAGATTACTAGGAACGGTTTAGTCAAGGATCTACCCAAACTTGAGTTCCCAAATGAAAAATTTTGTAACCCCTATCAAGAAGGGAAACAACACAATATTTATTTTTAATAAAAGAATGAAGTCTCAACTTCTCAACCTCTTAAGTTGGTTCATATGAATTTATTTGTACCATCTATAGTTTTTAGTCTAAATGGGATGTACTATGTTTATGTAGCAGTAGATGAATTTTCAAGGTATACATGGGTGTTTTTTAGCTCAAAAAAGTGAATTATACTCTTACTTCACTATGAATACTAGATTTGTAGACAATTTAAGTGGACTTAGGATTAAGACCTTAATAACTAACAATATATGTGAGTTTGAAAATCAAGACTTTGAATATTTTTTCTCAAAAAATAGATATAGTCATAAGTTATCTTCTCTTTGGAATCGTCAACAAAAAGGAGTTGTCGAAAGAAGGAATAGAACAGTCTAAGAGATAACCCAGACTATTCTTAATGAATATGACTTACCTATCTACATTTGGGAAGAGGCTGTTAATAGAGTCTTTTAAATAATCAATAGAGTTTTAATTAGACATATTTTAAAGAATACCCCTTATGTTATTTGGAATAATATAAAGCCTAATGTTAATTAAATTAAATTTCTTGTTTGAAAAGTTTTTATTCGTAACACTAAGGATAATATGGAAAAATTTTACTCCAAAAGAAATGAAGGAATTTCACTAGGTTATTCAACCTCTAGTAAAGCCTATATAGTTTTTAATAAAAGGAATAAGTGTACAGAAGAGTATGTTCACATCACATATGATGAGACATATCCACATGAGCCCGAAATATCATTAGAGAACCTTGAGGATGATTTATCAAATATAAACTTATATTCCATACCTACTATTTCTTATTTGAAACATATAGAATAATAATCCAATTCTAATGAATTTATTGAACTTATAGAACCTAAACCTATAGAAGAATCTGAAGTGAACATCCCTAATTTTTATAGAGTTGTTAGGATCCTTATGTACCATCCTTTAGATGATGTGGTTGGAGACCTAGATACAAGCAATAGATTCTCTTAGAAATTTGGTAGAATATCATGCCTTTTTGTCTTATATGGAACCAAATAACATCAATTATGAATTATGGGTAATGGAAATGTATGAAGAATTAAATAAATTTGAATGAAACAAGGATGAGAACTTTTGGATAGACCCAAAGAAAATTAATCTATAAACACTAAATGTGTGTTTAGAAATAAGGTAGATGAATCTGGTTCTATAGTAAGAAACATGGCTAGAATAGTTGCACAAAGATATAGTCAAGAAGAAGGAATATAATATGAGGAGACCTTTTCACAGGTATCCATAATTGAATCCATTAGAATAATACTAGCCTATACAGCTCATCTAGATTACAAACATTATCAAATGGATGTTAAGAGTGATTTCTTAAATGGGTATATAGTTGAGGATGTTTTTGTTAAATAACCCCCTAGTATTCAAAATCCCTACTTTAAAAACAGCGTTTTCAAATTAAAAATATCTTTATATGGTTTGAAATAATCATATAAAGCATATTATGGTAGGCTCATCACTTTTCTTATTTCAAAAGGTATATCTGATCCAACCTTTTTTATAAAACAAAATTTAAAAGTTGTTTTAGTAGTTTGAATTTATGTAGATGATATTTTTCTAGATTTTTTAAATATTATTTATGCACTTCCTTTTCAATAATGAAGAAAAATGAATTGGAAATGATTTCAGTGGGTGAAATAAAATTATTTAATGATTTTAAGATTCTTAAAAACAAATAAATAATTATTTTAATTCCAATATAATATAAAAAGGATATTTTAAAACATTTTAACCTGGATAACAATAAGAGTAAGGATACTCCTATGAGTTCCACTTATAAATTGGATCTTGATGATGTTGGGAAACCAGTGGATCAAACTATTTATAGATTTATGATTGAAATTATTCACTATATTATTGATAAATGAACTGATATTATGTTTAGTGTGGATATGTGTGCTCATTTTCAAGAAAATCCTACATAGTGGCACTTGGTTTCTATAAAATGAATTTTCAAATATCTCAAATATACTATAAATTTAGAATTGTATTACCCAATAGGACAAGAATTTTATTTAGTTAGTTATTTTGATGAAGACTTTGGTGGATTTAAGTTAGATAGAAAAATCACCTATGGAACATGTCACTTTTAGGAATGTAACTAGTATCTTGGTCCAGTAAGAAACAAAATTCTATTGCACTATCTACTGCTGAATCTAAATACATAGCTATAGTATCTTCTGTGCAATTTTTTTTTCAATGAAACACACCTTACTTGACTATGGATATTAATTCTGATATGTCCCTATAATATATGACAATACAAGTGCTATAAAATATTTCTAACAATATTATATCAAATTATAGAAAAAAATATATTGATGTAAGACAACACATTTTGAGAGATCATTTTCAAAAGGGTTATATCACTTTTGAATACATAGGTAAAGAATATCAACTTGCTGATATATTCACTAAACCATTGAATTTAGAGGGAATTCATTTCATTAAATAATAATTAGGTATGATAAATTTTGGTTAAGTTCATTTTTCTAGGACTCACCATTGTGAATGTATCACCAGTGTGAATGTATCACTATTTATACTCCTCACCATTGATACTTCTAACCATTGATATTTCTAACCATTAGATTTTTTTCTCATGCCTTTTTAAATTATTTACTTCTTAATTTTTAAACTTCTAGTTTTAATTTCATTACGGTTTACTTAATTTCATTGTTTCAGTTAAATTTATTTAGAATTTTTATTTTTAAGTATTATTTTGATTTTGAATTCGGGAATCCCTAAATACCAAGTGATATAAATGCGTCACATTTTTTAATTTAAACCCACACTCTCCCTCATGCCAAACCTATTGTGAAATTTTTACCTCTCGATCATTTTCCATCCTTCTCCTTCACCTACG
Source organism: Viscum album (assembly GCA_963277665.1). NCBI lineage: Eukaryota > Viridiplantae > Streptophyta > Magnoliopsida > Santalales > Viscaceae > Viscum > Viscum album. The sequence continues at coordinate 89,807,220 of OY728142.1, forward strand.
TCTTGAACAAACGATCCAATATCTATGGAAAGAGTTAATAGACCTTCATAGTATTCACTATATGAGTCACATTACATGAAGAATTAGAAATGGAATTCAATACATCTTACAATAATTGATCCAATGAATCCCGAGCTAGAAAACCGTACAATTGTACCCATGAAAGAAGTTCAAGAAGAGTGGATACTATCAAGTAGATATTTTGTTCTTAAAGTTCTTTAAGATCAAGTATGGTTGGAGTTGTTATTTTTAAATGAGAGAATATTTTATACTAAAATTATATATCATTTCTTTCAGTATATTGAATTTTCTTTTGAAGAAAATAATGATTGGGTAATAACAATGATCAATGGCCGCAATTTTGTGTTTCCTTCAAGACAGTGGGTTGAATGTTTAAAAGTTACACATTTGGTTGTTGCAATATATTATTAAAGAACCATTATTAACAATGGTTATAATTTCATCGAAGAATAATCCTTTGCTGAATTGACTAGATATGGAATTGTTAGAAGGCCGATTGCATATGAGTTAAATAGTGAATGAAAATTTCTCTCTAAATTTATCCAACACATGTTGTATCTAAGAAAGGGTGATTTTTTACCATGAGATATCAATATTTTTAATTGTTTTTTCTGATTAAAAGAGGTGAAAAGTTAAACCTCTGTAGATATTAGATGCTTCATTTGTTGTAAATAACCAACCCGACTTTAAGATCTAATTCTCTAATTTACCCGAAGTTACTTTATGCTATTCTTAAAGATAAAGATCTAGTTTTTGAAGATGAAAATTTTGTGTGGATTTTAGTGGATTCTAAACCACTAGAATAATATGAAGAAGGATTAAAATTAGTTGGAACCCATGGAAGAAAAAATGAGCACCTGAGATTGAAAATATTTATGATGAGTTTAATCCCGTAGACCAACCATACATGACAAAGGACATTTTTGAGCCTAGAATTGAGCCTAATGTGATTGTTGAGTACTTTTATAGGGATAAAGAAGAATAAGTTTCTTCCTATAAAGAAGAATAGGAGAAGGGATTTTCTATTGATGTGGTAAGTGACCCTGAATTGTCTCCTAGATCTTCTGCTATAACGTTTGGAGCTTATAGTCCACCTAGGAATCTTTCTAAAAGAGATAATTTGGTAAAAATTGATGAGGAGGAGACCAAAGTATCTAGAGAAGATAAATTCCAGAGAAATTCCAAATATTTTGTGGAAAATTATGATAATGGTGATGATGAAGATAAATAAGGAAATGGAGATGATGATGATGACAGAGGTTAGGACCCTATCATTCTAGTGGGAGAATTATTAGAGAGGATGTTGAGAATTCTTAAGATATTTTGACTTCTCTCGATGGTTCTATTTCTAGATCAGAAGAGAGCTCCGACATTATTGGTGAAATGGATGTTACTAGAAGAAAAGAGAAAGATTCATATATTGATTGGGAGAAATACCCAAGTATTGTAAGTCTTAAAATGGTTTCTTCTATTGATGGATTTGATAATTTACCTTTTAATAATGATCAGATAGTTTCAGATTTAGTTGTTGTTGAGAAGATGAGAGTTTTTGCTGATATTGAGTAGTTAGTGGATGATCAGAGAGCTTATGAACAAAAAAGAATATGAGACCATTTTTGAACAAACTACTGATTTACAGTTGAAGGATATGGTAACTACCATTGATCCTTTACTTGATGATCACATGGAGGATGTACTTACTTCTGATGAGAAGAGATCTGTTGAACTGTCTGTTGTAGTGCCTGATGTAGTTTGTATATATAGATTCAAAGACTTTTAGTGGTTGAGATTTATGTAAGGCCTTTAGAAAGCTGTATTGAACCAATGTCTAAGGAATGGGGTTTATTTTTTAGATGTCCACTAAATAATGGAGGACATTCAATTTGAAATAAATGATATCCTAAGGGATACTTGATTGATCAAATTGATGCATCTAAGGATTTGAGGATGTTGGATTATTAAAGAGTTCCCACACCACCTGATTCTCTTACTATCCATCTTATTCTAGTTTATTTGGTCACCAAGGGTGACTTGGGTATTTTTAGAGAAAATATGATTTTAGATTTTGGTAATCTTTGAAAAGTCAAGCACCACTTATTACTAAGCCAATTAAACAAGATGCGATGTAATGTTTTGAATTGTTAATACATCATATTCAACTGAATATGATGCACCATATTTATAAAGTGGAAATTGAGAATAAAATACTTTCCAGTGAGTTGGAGTCTTTGAGACCTATTGTGGAAGGGATGCATTCTGCCTTTGAAGCTTCTATGGATGAATTTCTTGAGAGAGTTAAAATTATTACCTCATTTTATTCTAGTTCTATTTCTCATTCACCTCCTATTTTTGATGAAATATTTCTTAGATCTATTATTGGAGAAGAACTCTGTGGTCTTCCAAGTGGTTCTTTTTGTGCTGCATATTATATACCCGAGGGAATTTTGAGAATATTTGAGAACAATAATGATCATGCTCATATGATGATCAGATAGTATGATAAATATATAAAATATGATCAAGAAACTATAACTGAATTCATCATGTATTATCTCTCAAGGATTTACTCTAAGAATGAGGTGAATACTCACTTTAAATTTTTGGTAGAAAATATGAGGATGAATCTAGTTTCTAACAACTTTAAAGAGCATTTCCACCAGTTAAAGGTTATGAATAAAGTGCTTAATCATTTCATGGAAGAGAATTCATCATTCTTAAGTGATATAGAGCGAGTTGGATAAATAATTAGGGTTATAATAAATATTATGAAATATTTACTGCATGTTCAGGGAACTGCAGTTGTAGCACATGGGGCTATACCTATTACTTCCCATCTGACATCTACGACTACTGATTTAGAATACTCCCTTTGGATAACAGTGGATAGAGATCCCAATTCATGGATTCCAGCTAGTTTCTAGACTTTTTTCCTTATCTCCTAGATTGGTTGTTCAACACCTTAGACCAATCCTTATTAGATAAACTCGTTCTATGAATGTTGTTCGTACAAAACTTACTCGAGCTCCTTCCAGACCTGATACCGAGCCTTTGACTTAAACAAGGAAAAAGGAAAATAACCTCTTAAACCTTCAAGTAATACTTAAGAACATTAATGATTGGACTTATTATATTTAATGGGTTTCAATTTGACATTTTTTTCAGAAATTTTTGGTGGTACCTTTTTTCAGAACTTCCACAGGTTTCTTATTAACTTTTTCATAATCATATTATATTTTTTCTTTGATTTTAATACTCTATTATGAACTTTTTGATAATCCCAAAATGGGGTGAATCCATTTTCACTACTATAAATTGAGGTTATACCAATGGTTTTAAACCATTGGTATAGACCATAAAACCATTGGGTGTAATGGCATGGGTATAGCTCTTTACCAATGGTTATAACTCAATTATTGGTATATGACACTTCTAATTAAACTTTAGTAACAATTTCTTGAGAACCGTTGGAATAAATATATTCCCAATGTTTTTCAACCAATGGTATAGATCATATACCTAAAAACTCTACCAATGGTTAGCAACCATTGGTATAGAGTTTTACGAACGGTTTCCAAATAACCATTGGTATAAATTCCCCTTCAAACTATACCAACAGTTTATGAACTGTTGGTATTGAGTTCCTTCAAAATCCAATACATCAAACCCCCACTATTTTTCCCAGAGCATCTCCAACATGGTATAGAGTTCTTGAAAAATTTATTAGAGTAGACCCCGACTACTTTTCCTAGAGAATGTCCAATATTCAATATAGTAGACAATACCATCCCCAATATTCCATACAACAAACAATACCATACAAAACCACATTGAAAATAGTACAATACCATACATAGAATTTAAAAAAATAATACAACACATGAGAATAGTACAATACCATTCACAAAGCACAAACATGGAATATATAGAATTTCCTTACTATAGAATACATAGAAATTCATAGTGTTCCACACACAAAGAACAAAGAACAAAATACACAGAATTCACACAAAATTCAACTGTTTCCACTATCTTTTATTTCCCATAGGATACATAGAATTCCACTATTTCCCAAAAAATGCAGAAAACTCCCCCACCATTTCCACTGTTTTTCCCCTCCATTAAAAAATACAACCCTTGCAAATACACTACAATACAACAAATATAATTCAAAAAAAAAATTATGCATTCAATATACCGAATTCTTTAGGATGAATTCAGCTATTTAGAACTCCTTAATATCCAATTATTCACTGTATCATTATCAAAAAACACCACATTGGAAATAAAAACATGCCACTTGAGCTCAAATTTTATACCTATCCCTGGAAATTGATACATTTTGGTCACATATATATTTTTTAAATTTCTATTATAGTATAAATTGTTTCATATTTGATTATTCTTTTGTGGGAAATATATTCATTTGTTCCAAAAATGTTATTTTCTAATCATAATCATAAAATAATGGAAAATAATAATACACAACATGAAGGGTAATTTAGATGTGTTTATGTAAGATAATTATTCCCAAATGTGAAACCCTACAAAAGATGTGGTCTATGAAAATGCTAAATCCAATGAAAGGACAATTCCAATTTTAATCATGTGTATCATTTTATTGGATTTAAATATATGGTAATAATCATCAAAATATCATCATTTTTCACAAAAAATATCTATGTAAGGAGATTTTTAATATTAATGAGTCGATACCTAGAGAAACAAGTTAGATAAAATGATAAAAATTTCTTTAATTTCTATAAGGATGAGTTTTAGTGGGAGATCATCATGCCAAGTAGCTCAAATATTTCTAAAATTTGTGATTTTGGATAGCATCTAGTAATGATGATAGGAAAACTAACAACCCATGGTTTGGAAACCATATGATAATTATTATAGATTTCTACATATCCAACATGCTTATAGAAGAAGTTTTACTAACTACAGGGGATGAAATCATCAACCTCTTCATCCAATATTAAAGGAATTCAATGTTTTTCATTAATTTCATGTTTTTTGGTCATTTTTATTCAAAATGTAATAGGGAAAAGGATTCATCCTTCTACCACATGAAAGGACATTAAGACTCTAAATGATGAAGGAGGAATGGAAATGAGAATATTTCAATCCTCGATCTGAAGAGCTGGGACACAACTGGCCCATCATATGTTGATAAGATAGAGGAATTCTCTGTTGAAAATGAATGCAAAGGTGGGAAGACCACACCCTCTACTGATGGCATCCAGATATCTTTACAGGATGTTCATATCACACAGTCTATTAATAACTCGCTTGAGGGTGACTCTCATGGTCACTCTAGTGAAACCCATCCTCTGATGACATCCATAATTGGTTCAAAGAGACGTAGGATGCACAAATGATCTATAAAGACAGTCAGGTAAGAACCCTCAAAGTGGAAGATGGTCATCATAGTGACAACCCCATTCCTTGTACACAACATTAAGGGGATGGGAATGACACAAGAAATGGTCATGTGAAAACTGGATTTGTATCTACTGACCCCATTAATGTTGATATTCTTTTGGAGACTACCCCCTATTATGAGTCACACAGACTTCTTGCTATTATCCCATTGATTGGAACCTCCACTATTATGTATCGTGTTCACGATTCCCCCTCTTATCAGATATTCAAGTATGACCCTAATATCAGATAAGTGGTGATGAGTGTGTAGATTAACCTGTATTGCTAACCCAAATAGTGTGTTTTTGGAGTTTTGAGGTTGGGGATGGATGTGGAAAGGATGGATTATATCTAATTAATTGAAAATAATAAATTACGGGGTTGAATAAGGCATATGAATTGTTGATGAAAAACATATTTATCTTAAATTTTTTAATAGAACCTAGAGACTTAAAAATATGGGTTTGGTTTTTTCTTACTAAAGGGTCTATATTGGATGTGGTGTAAAGTTATTGTTTAATGGAAGGATGAAAACATTATTAGAAGTGATCCTAGATGATATTTAATGACAAAAACTTCCTAGATAAACTCAACCAAGCTAGGTCCTGAGATCTCATAGATATCGAGTAGAAATTTTTTTAGTGATTGAATATGAATCAACATTCACTGATCTTGTAACTATATGTCAAATAATATGATTAATATAAGGCTTAAGGTATTGAGATTTATTATGAATCTATGACTAATGATGTGATCATGGACTAGTATTCGGATTTTTCCCACCTATATATTTGTGGTTAGTACTATGTATTTGGAAAATATATATTTGACATGCACATGGAAGGGGAGTTATTTATATCCTCATTCTGGTGGAGGGAAAACTTCATTTAGTAGTTTGAAGATGAAGTATCAACACCTCCATGGGAAATTGTTTAAGGTGTCATTTTAGATTTATAATGGAAGAAGATCACTATATTGTATTTTGTATAGGGATCTGAGACACCCAAATATATTTTTCACAAATCCACCATGCACATTTCTATGATATGGGAATATTGGATATCTTAAGAAATATTGTGGGAAGTTTACATGCTTGGGAAATGGTGGTGCATCTGAGTAAGTGATGGTATCAGAATTAAAGAGAAGTGTGCTGATATAGGATGAGTTATGGACTCATGGGTGAGTAATAAGACATTGTTAGAAAGAGATGTTAGTAAAATTAAAAAAATTATTCTCAAATTTTCTACCCACTCTATAGTTTTATTTTTTTGGGTGTTATACACTATGAAAATTCAAAGTACAGCAAAGTAGAAAATGAAAAACCAAACATAGAAACTATTGGGTGTCAAAAAATGAAACTAAAATAAACAGAAAGTACAATTAAAAAAAAATAAAAATGTGAAAATAATGCATGAAGATTTAGATAAAACCATGAAATGTCTAGAAAGCAATATTATAACATACCAGTTTATATTTATAAGAAATGTTTCCTTTTACCTAAGAGTTGTAGAAGGATCAGAAATAGGATACATGGTATAAAAACTCCTTAAATAGAACCTAATTGATATAAATGATATAAAGAAACATGTTTCAAACCCTAATAATCCTCAATAATAAATAAATAATATAAATCCATGTCCCTCAGATTATATTTAATATGTATCATTGATGAAAAATTTATCACCAAACTTTTTCAAATTACACAGTTTGAAAGAAATAGACTCCACACCTAGAATAAATGTTATCACTAAGATAAAAAGCAATAATTATATGTAGAAAATAAATATCTTTTATAAATATTACTCACTAAATTGAATATATTAATAATCACTTTGAAAAATACTATAATATTATTCCCTATAAGAAACAAGATTATTTATATCTTTCCAATTTAAAGTATCTCATCTATTTTTAATGTATCTTATATTACTCAAATCTTGGTGAGATTTATAGATGATTTTGTAACAATGTTAAAAGGGTAGTTTCAAATAACACCATGTTTAGTTATTAAATAATCCAAATCAACTAATATTTCTATTTTTTAGGTTTTTTCATTACATCATAATTATTTGGAAATTATATGTGTCATTCCATTGAAAAAAACATTGAATATTCTATTTAAACCACATATATATAAATTATAAAATCTTTATGTTAGTATAAAATAAAAATAATATATACTATGACTTTAAAATATGATAAGTACATACTCATTATATTCAACTATCTCTACTTTTTAACAATCAATGGACACAAAATAAAAAAGAATGAAAATATAAGTATAATCAAAATTAATATTGAAAAATCCTTATACCAGTAGACGATGTTTAACTTCATTATACCATTTTAAGAATATCTAATTCTAAATTATTCTCATTTTAGACACCACTTAATTAATAATAAGTGCAATTAACTTCATAGTTTATGAAATTAAAACATACCTAATTATCTATAGTATCCATCACATCTCTAATACACATGAAGAATTTAGAAATTACCTAAAATTATAACACATAATTTAGAAGGTAATTAAACACATACCTAATTGAATTGAGAATTGAATTCAGAATTCAAATTAGAATTCAGAAGTCAATTACCCTATGCTATACAGAATTTTAAATTAAATTCTGAATTGAATACATACAGAATTGAATTATGAAATATGAATATAATACATATAGAATTGAATACATAATTATGTAAGTGTTAGATAGAATTATATACATATAGAATTATGAATAATGTATAGTGTATTGAATTCATAATTCAATACATACAGAATATAATTCTGTATAACACATACATAATTGAATTTAGAATTCCGATGTAAATCAACCTATGAAATTGCAATAAAATATACATAATTCAATGGTGCATGTCAGTGTTACTCATTAACACTATGATAGGTGGGTGGATTTGATCAATGTCATGTTCTTGTCTAAGAGCAATTTATGGAAATGAGAACTAGTAAAATACATTAGTATTGGACTAGGATTCATGATTATTAGTTTCCCAATATCAAAATGTTTTCTCATTGAAATTCATTAGGATGATCTTATAGACCATTTTCAATCTCAATGGGATAGGTAGAACTGTGTAAAAATGTGAATTGTGGAAGGTCTTTTCCTCAGGTGTAGAATAGGAAATCAAGGGAATTACAAGATATCCTATGGGATAGTGTGGTTCTATAGTGGGAAGTGGCATGGGGCTTTGATGATGATCTTTTGATATTATGGGGTAGAATAATATTAGGATATCATGAAGTTAGAACCCAATTATAGAGTTTGGGATGAATCTATGAGTATGAAATTAGAATATTCAATCGGTGAAAATGCTTGGGCGATGATAAACATCTATACTGGTTGGTGCTCAAGGATATTAGTGAGTCTAGTCAAATTGTGGGGATCACACGATAAACTGATAAAGAGTATGACCCATGGTTTAGAATAGATGTGGTGAACATAGATTTAGGCACGATTTAAAGATAAAACAAAATAATTAATGAGGTTCTATGTTAATTACTTATTCATCATAGATGATTCATGCTAGGTTAATAAATTTAAAATCATAATAGATGAATATGTAATAAATTTGATAGGGATTGTGAAATATAACAATGGGGAATGTGATGAGGATGATCACATATTGACCAATGTTAGTAAATGAAAAATTTTGTATTTATACATTAGAGTATGTTTCCTGGGATATTTATCATAGGATACTTCAGGCATGTATATGGAATGATGATATTCATGTTTGATTATATATTTTAGTATGACCCTAATGTAAAATAAGTGGGGATGTATCCTAGTCATCCCTTATCACAAAAGGGATGACATATATTATGTACCATAGACAACCATTTCAATCAAGGGAGGATTCACATCACAATAAAACTAGGAACCTGATTCTACTATGGCTTTCTCCCTAGTTACTTCTCACTAAAGTTGAGTCCTAGCCTCAAAATATATACCCTTACACCCGGATATGTATCCTACCATATGAATCAATTCGACACAAGCAAGAAACAAAGAACATGTAACACATACTATTTCACAAAACAAAAACTATTAAAAAGGTAATTAATCATTTGGGATCTATCCCCATGCCTAATGCCCATAATAATAATATCCATCTCAACCTTATTAGTGTTATGTCACATACATATAGACCAACCCATCACATGGACATCACCCAACACATTGAAAAAAGATAAAATAAATGGAGTCAAAAGAGATAACTTAGTTAAAACATACCAATTTGAAGTGAAAGAATAAAAATTACTTGAATAAAATATAGATCACCAGTTAGTAAGTAGGATTCACATCTTAGAGTGGTATCATTTAGGTAAAAATTTCAAAGATAAGTTTCGGAGGAAGTTCACTCTGGAATTAGGGTTGACAACTTGTAGATATCCATTTGGGAGGAAGTGACTCGCGAATCGGTCGATAAGTAGGGTTCAAGGAGATCTCTGTTGGAGGAGGAGGAGAGATATGATCGAGAATCAGTCAGGATATTGGGTTCGAGGAGATATATTTTAGAGGATGAGTAGAGATCTTATTGCGAATTGGTCGAGAAGTTGGGGTTGAGGAGATCTCTATCGGAGGAGGAGGTGATATCTTCTCGGGAATCAGTTGGGAAGTAGGGTCCTGTTGGAGGAGGAGAGATCTACTGGTGAATCGATTAGGAAGTGGGGATAATTGTGGTTTTATCCCAATGGTTATTAAAAACAATAGGTAAAGGATCTATATTTCAATATTTTGAAAAACCGTAGAAATAAATCCATTTAATATAATATTTCCCAACGGTTTTATCAAACTATTGGGAAATTCTATACCTTTCCCAATGGTTTTCTTAAATCATTGGGAAATCCCAAATTATATTAGCTATATAAATGTTTTATTAAAACCATTTTTATAGGTTCTTTATTCCAATAGTTTTTTCAAACCGTTTGTAAAGAAGTGTTGGAATAGGTTGGATTTCCACCAATGTTGGCCTTTATTTGTTTCTTTTACAGTATTATTTCTATGATTCCATATATGTCTTATCTTTCTTTGATTTTCCTTTGATAACTTACTACTTTGTGCAAATATATTCCTTTGATACCATGTATTTCAATTTCATTCTTTGTTTCCTTATTTAACTTTGGTACCATATGTCTACACTATCATGATTTACATTTGATGTCATGAATATAAAATTCCATGATTTGTGATCATCAAAAAGGGTGATATTATTGGCCTCCTTGTTTTAATGATCACACAATAATGTTTATTATTTTAATTAATAAGTTTCATGTTTTTTGTTAGAATTTTATCATATGAGATAGATTAGAAAATTTTTCATATGACTGAGTCACTATTAGAAAATGATTCAATACCAAGAATGTATCACCATTAACAAAGTCTCACCATCCAATTGGAAAACCACCATGAAGTCTCACCACTAGGATTTGAAAATTGGATAAGTATTGGGATGAATAATTCTCAGAACGAGTCACCACCAAAACATAATTTTGACAGAGTATGGAAATGTGTCACCATTAGACAAAAGAATAACTTCCATCCTAACATAACACCATTCTAAGTCTCATAGTTAGATTTAGACATCGAAAAAAGTTTCACCATTCTAAAGAGTTTCTACCCGATCGATACATTTTAAAAGGAAATACTATGCTCAATATCATACATGATACGTCACATCAAGCTTTGAAAACAACTAAACATTATTATTCAAATTTTATAGTTGTTAGCTTACCATTGGAATGGTGGAATAAATGAGATCAACTAAATTATGAAAATATAATTTACATATGTTTATAATATGAATTCATTGGTTACCAATTAATTATAAATAAAAATAAAAATCAATTGAATATAAAGTAAATGTTTTTATAAAAAAAACTATTTTTATGCACCAGTGACATTTTAACTTAATAAATTAAAATAATCACTATTATTGAAATATATTAATAAAATATAAACGTTTTATATGAAATAAAATTATTTTTAATCTATCTGATAATTTTTGTAGTCTTAAGATGAGAAATAAATCCAATTTTAAGAATAAAAAGCTATATTTATCAAGAAGGAAATTTTGTCACCTTTTAATGGAACACCTAATTTAAAACCAAATTGCGAGACTTTTATAAATTTTATTTTTCAAAATAAAATTATTTTTTTATTTTAGAATATATAAATTATGTTAGGGATAGATTTTGGTATTTTTTTGGATAAGTTTCATTTTTTGATGAATATTGAAAAATATTGAATTTTAATTGATAATGACATTTTATTATTATGTATTTATATAGTTAAATTATATTTTAAAATTTCTAAAAATTATAATTATTTCAGTTATACATCAAAAACACTAATTTAGGTAATTTTAATAAATTTCACATTGAAATTTGATATAAAAGTTTTTCAAATTTTGAACTTTTTACTTTAAAAATACACTTTTTGTTGTGTTTATGGGATTAATTTTATATATAGTTTTCCAAATTTTGTGAACTGAATTTGGTAAAATGGATTCCATATTTGGAATCAAAAGTACCTAAATATTTTTTAAGGTAAAATTAATTTTTATGTATAAAAAAGTTACCACAAGAATTTTTTACCACATAATAGGTAAAATAATTTAAGGGTTAATGTAAAAAGTTAAAGGCTTAAAAAACATAAAAACCAAAACATTTAATTTAATTTTTGGGTATTGATCAACCATAAAAAGAAATTATTTCATTTATTATCATATTTTTTTTGGAAATTAATGCTTCCTCAATGTGGTTGTCTTTAATTATAAAATAATCATTTTAACCCATCTCTCCCAAGTATAAATACCATCCATTAACACCTCCTTTCTCCTCAAAAGACTTTAATATCTTAAAGTATCTAACAAAAACTCTCTTTTATACTCTCCCAACATCCATGTTCTTTTTGGCTCACCAAAATACCATATCCATGTTCATCCAAGGGCCCCTTAGGAAAGAGATATTCAAGACGTAATTTTATTAAAGGATCTCTCTTATTTTATTTTCTTCATCAATGTTCTCCTCAAATAATTCACACATCAAGTATTGATAACTCCAGAATCATGTATATACTATGGTTTTATGTTTCTAAAGGAATATTTCATATCCATTTCATTTTTCATCTTCTCTTATTCAATGAAATGAAACCATTTTCCAAATTATGGCAGTTGACCTCTCTGTGAATAATCATTTGGTTTGTTTTCCATTACTGTATTCATGTAGGATCATAAATGTATAATTATGATTAAATAAGTTTTTAATAGGTATATTCTAAACTATTTGATGTTCTTTAACTAATATATATGAATAAAATAAAATAAAATGAAACTAGTTTGTGTTATTCGGAAAATCCACCAAAAATAAACTAATCATTTATCAGTTACATTTTATCTGATGAATCATACACTTGTAAGAAATAAAAATGATATATGGGACCATTAATACTTATGGAATACCATTAATACTATTTCATTACACTTTTGGAGTTATAATACCATTTTACAAGAACATATAAAATATTTCACAAGTAAACCAACCATGAAACAATTAAACGAAAACACTTAAAACTATTAAAATACTAAAATCTTTTTAATGAAAGAGTGGTAAGATGTTATAAAAAGTTTATATAAGGTATTATAAATATTTATATAGATATTTAATAAATTAATAAAATTCATTAAAACATTATACAAGAATTTTGAACATGTTTGATGGAATTCGAATCTGAGTTAAGGGTTTTCTTAACCCAATTTCCATTATTTGGGATAAACTTATTCTTATTTCTATTTCAAACTAATATTATGTGAGAAATATATTTTTATTATCTTAAATTGTATTTAAATTTTTTTATGTAGATTTAAATTTGATACACATAATATATTCATTTGATTAATGCTCACTTCAGTGATATGATCTTTGTAAGGGACTCTTTAACTAAAATATCAATTTAAATGGTTTAAAGATTTATTCTTAAAAATATTTATCTATCATGTATAAGTTTTGAAAATGTTTTTTATGAATGTATTTATATCAGCATGAATTTTTTAAAATTATAATTACAAAATTTCTCTCAAATATTTTAAAAAAGTGATATTTTTTAGGTTTTATTTGTGGGACTTTAAAAAAAATCTTATTTAAATGTATATTTTTAAAAAATTCAAAATGATTTTATTTATAAATTAAAATAAATGAATGGATTTTCTCACTTTAATAATGATTTAATGTTTTCAAGATTTATTTATATTTTTTAATTTTAATTTGAAATAATTTTTTTCTTTTATGAGTGCGTGACATTTTAAAAATGAAAATTTATTTCAAAATGGAAAAGTTATTTTCCCCAAGAATGTTTATTTTATGAAAGATTTATATGTTATGTTTATATTATGGTTATTTGTAATTTTATATAAATATGGGTGGTTCTATGATAAACTGAGGGCATGTTATCCCGTTGTAGCTCTCTAATTAATTGGGTAATGGGATTGACTTAATAGATTAGGATTCCCCAAAGAGATTATAGGAATAGTAATATAATTATTATTCCAAATGTAACTATGATGGTTACTACCTATGTAGGTGAGAGAGAAAAAATATTTATAAGTGTGATATGGAAAATGATTTCCCATGCTACCTACTTATCTTTTAAAAATTTCTTATGAGTTTTCATGAAAAATGTTTAATTTTCAAAAGGTATGACGATAAACATTTTGAAATAATGGTTCCTTTTTCGAGGTTAAAAGGCATGATTTTATGAAATTATTTTATGGGGTTTCACTGGACTAATGGTTTCCTTTATTTTTTATATCTTATTGATATTTTTTTCTCATAACAAGTTTTAAAATTTGTTTCATAGAATTTAAGGGATAATAGAGACAAGGATGAGATCAAGGGAAAATTGCGAAGTTTAATCATGAAAAGAAACCATTTTTTATTTTAAAAGGGTTTCCTTTGGTTGAAAAAAGGATACAGAGTATAAGCTCCCACTTGTAATGTATGGGTTTACTATGTAATAACTTTTCATAATTCATTAAAGAATTAAACCTAAAAGATATTTTTAAATTTAAACGGATTTCTAGTTTTAAAATAATTAGAATATGTGTAGTTTACGGTTGGTTAATTACATGTATTATCATACATTATTACTTCTACCAATGAATTTAGAAGATATGGTTATATCTAATAGATGAGATATAAGTACAAATCCTATAATATGTTCAAAGAGTTCAAGAATGAGGTTGAGAATTATCTTAGAAATAAGATAAAGAAAATTAAATTAGATCGAGGAGTCAATATATTAACCAAGTCATTATCAACATTCTATGAGAGTATGGGTTTTTATCTCAACTCACTCCACCTTATAAACCACAATTAAATTATGTTAGTGAGAGGAAGAGTCATTAATTTTATAATATAGTAATATTTATGATGAGTCATGCAAGACTTCTATTATTCTTTTATGGATATTCATTAAATTTGACATTATACATACTTAACCAAGTGCCAATAAAATAAGAAAATGGAATTCCCTTCGAGTTATGGTGCATAAAGAAACCTTTTTTCCACATGTTCATGCATGGGGTTGAGAGGTACTTATAAAGTCTAGATCAAGAAAAAATCTTGAACAATGAATCATAAAGTGTATCTTTATATGAAATCCCATGGAAATAAGGGGATAATATCTATATAAACAATCATATAAGAATGTAATTATCATAATACATTCCATCATTCTTGAGAGGTAAAAAATCCTTAATGAGGATAGTGGGAGAAAAACTGTCTTTGACGAGAATGATTCTCATGAAACAAAATAATTATTATAGGAACTGATTCCTCAGGTCCCTGTGGAAGAATTTATTCCTGAAATACAAGTAATGTGTAGTATCACTAGTCAGGTAAGAGAACCAATGGGGAAAGGTTTTATTAATATTGATGATAATGACTAAATATTGGTTAATAATTATGATTCTATCTCCTAAAATGAGGTAGTAGAGAGGTCTGAGGATGTATGAAGGAAAGTGTGGTAGACCCCTTAAAGAAGGATCTATCTCAGCTGACAAACGAGTATCATGTGAGAGCTATTGGACTGAAATCCGTTGTCAGTTGGGTTTAGTGAAAGTGGGATTCTATTGGAGTTGGTTACCTAGAACCATATTATATTAGATCTTGATTACATGTTTTTATTATTAAATTAGTTTTCTTATTATATATTGACTATTATATTGCGTGATATTTGTGTGGGATAATGTTCTTAGAATATATGTTGAGATGAAAGTTCATAGAAGGTCCCCACTATGATGAGAACCTAGAGGTTCCATGACATTATTATCTATTTCCAGAGGATATTTTTTGGTGGGACAACTAAAATATAGGATCTCAAGGGTAGAAGGATCATAAAACATTAATTAATCTTCTTGTGGAGTTATCCCTTAGTAATCTCCATGATTTGAGGGTTTGAGAATAGACTCGTTAATTGGAAATTTACATTTCCATGTGTCATTGAATGTTCATATATACAGAAATGTATATTGATCCTTTTTCATTAAGATTTTAATTAATGGATACCATCACTTGTTTAATTTTATGTATTTGTGAAGACCATGATGATATATATGTGCGGTGAAGTAGGATACATTGGGTGCATCATGAGTGATATAACACTAATGGATAATGTCAGAGAGGATTTATTCCTTTTGTATCTTGAGAAAGTTTATATATATAGACCATTTATGGGTATGGAACTATGTAAATAAATCCATGGCCTTGGTGTTATTTAGAAGAGTTAATTTATAAAAATTCAATGAAATATATTTCAAGTATATAGGTTGTTGGAACCAGATTGCAACATGATTGATTTGAAATATTGTGACAAAATGATTATGTTACATGGAAATAATTAGTGGGAGGCTGAAAGTTTTTGTGATGTTAACATATTTCAATATGAATTCAGTGGTGTGTTGAAAAATTATAACATTGAACATTAGACAGTTATGCCTGATTCTACTGAGAAAGAGGCCTATAGGGACACACAGTTATTATATCCTTAACCATAGTTAAATTCTAGTATTGAATTTAACAAGTTTTAATAAATAATATTTATTCATGTTTGAATGATTTTCCCAATTTAATCTCAAGTAATTTGAAAGAATGAGAGAGTTATATAATAATAATTTTTTTTTCTATTTTTGAGAATATAAAATTTATTGTATTTATCGATGAATAATTTAGTGATATTTATTTATTACATAAATAGTCGTTATTCAAGGATTAATAAATGTGGATGAAGGAAACTGAACCAATTTTAGTGGTCTAATTGGAAATGATATAAATAATATATATTTATTTATTTTATTCATTTTATATGTAACAAGTTTAATAATAATAATTATATATTTATTATTAGACATTGGGTAAACTAAGAATTTTGGAATTAGAATAGTCTTTTGTGCGATTTTACAAAAATAAACCTACCAAAATAAATATATAATTATATATCTTTCCTAAAACAAAATTTGTATGAACAAAAAATATAGAGTGAGTCTTTAAAGACCTAGAGAGAGATCAAGATATCTACAGTTCCCTCATACCCACCTCTTTCAAGCCAATGATAGATCGTCTAGAGTTCTTATTCTCTCAAGAAGAATTCTTATGTGATCAACCATGAACAACATAAGTGAACATGATTATCTATGCTAGAAGCTGATGGTTCTATGACATCATTCATAGATTGTGGTGTATGTGTGGATCAATGCTACAGGGATTCTATACTAAGATCCTACAACAAAATGATGTTATGAAAAGATGTTGTTAACCAAATCATAAACCAAAGTGGAATTACAAGGTGAGGTAATTCTATATTTGGTCATAAATTAATTATAAATTACATGTGAATATCCTACACTTCCAATTAAAGTGTTTTAAAATATTCATTCAATCAACTATTTTAATTGGGATTTTTGTTTTTGATCGTGTAAATAAATTATTGCACATGATTTAAGTCAAAATGATGAGTTGGTCATATCATCCAAGGATTCTTCTACTGTGCACGAAATATAAAAAATGATAGTTTAAAAAAAAATTGAAATGATATTTTAGATCACATGGAATAGTATGAGCATCATATTGATGAAAAATCAATTCCTACAATTCGAAACTATCCAAAGGATCATTCTACATAGTTAACATGGAAATAAAAACCAATTTTCTCAGTTTTAAACCCTTTTAGATAATTTGTTACCTTAATAACACTGTATAGGTGAAATGAAACATTCAATAATGATAATTTATTCATGCAGTAGATTAAAATGTGGTTGATTAAAATATATTATAAATGAATATAATATTGGTTTCCATTATTTTCTTTCCAATCTGATCTTGTTTTCTTGGTTATCACCCTTACACATGTGATTTTACATTTATTAATAACTACTAACAATTTGAAACCATACATTTTATTACATTGGAAAATATGGTTATTAGATTAATGAGTGGTTGATTCTTATAGATCAATTTTTATGTATCATGGACCCAAGTTTTTACATCAATCTGAATTCATCATATTTGTTTTGACCCTATAGGGGGTGATATGTAATTTTAATAAAAATATGAAGGTGAAATGGAACATTGGATTATATAAAGTAATTGACACATTATATTAATGATAAATTAACTATTATAGACCAAAAATGATTTAAAGATAATCCTATTATGTTTTTATTGTAATTTGAACTCATTTTCTTGGTTTTGACCACATTTAGGTGAGTTGACACTTTAACAAAAATAGGAAGGTCAAATGAATTTTTTCATCGTACTAAGAAATTAAAGACATGGATTGATGTATATTTGATTTCTATAGATCCAAAATTACTTTAAGATCACTGTCTTAATTTTTTCCACAAATTAGAACCCATTTTCTCAGTTTTGACCCTTATATTTGAGATTTTTCATTTATTAACAAGCGTTAATAATTTGGAATCATGTGTTCCATCATACCATGAAATTTTGGAATCAGATTGATTTGTGGTAGATTATTATTGATGAAACATGATTCAAGTATAATTTTCCTATGTATCTATTAAAATCATAACTTTTCTTCTTTATTTTGACTCCTTGATGGGTGATATGTCATTTTAATAAAAATAAAATGTTGAAATTACACTTTTGAACATACTAAAAAACCCAAGCATCTTATTGATACTTGATTTATTCTTATAGATAAAAAATATCTCGAGGATCATTTTAATATGTTTTCACATAAATATGAGGTTGTTTTATTAGTTATAATCCATGGATGGGTGATATGTACTTTTAATAAAAATAAAAGGTAAAATGGTACTTTGGATCATTTTATGCAATATGAGAATTAGATTTATGAATATGAAATTACTGAAAATAAAAAATGTCCCAATAATCATTCTCTTAAGTTTACTAGACAATAAAAACCCATTTAATCAGTTTTTTCCACTTTTAGGTGATTTTTTTACTTTAATAATAATGTGAAGATGAAACAACAGTTTTCATCATGCTGAACAACTCAAAATAAAATCTATGAAATATATTCAAAAAAATTATTAATAAGTATTACAAATGAAAATATAATTACCTTTCGAAATTCCAATTTGGGGATGATAGTTTATTTATGGAATATAAAATATTTTAAAAATCTACAAATCTAATATCCGTAATCATTATTTTTATTTTGTTTCAAACACCACAGAAATAATAAGAAAAATAAGTAATTGTTTTTATATGTGTTTTGATAGTGAAATCATATTTCATATACCATAATATTTATCCATGTATATAAACACATAGGATTATTGTGATTATTCACTGTCCTCATACCCTGATTTTGTTGATATATATATATATATATCTATCATAACAAAATTCCTATTAAAAATAATATGAAATATATAATTTTAAGTTAATCTATAAAATGTTGACTGTGGTGCATTAAAAATTCACAAAGGAATTCATGTATTCTTGATTTATTTAAATTCCTTTATATAGATGTAAAAAATGAATCTTTTGAGTATCAAAATTAAAAATATTGAACATCCATTAATCCCAAAAAAAATAAAAAAAGAATAATCAATGAAGGGAAAAAATATATTATATTATTAGATTATATATTTTTACCCCTGAAGTGTATATATTAATAAGAGCCTACAATATGTTATTTTATTTTTGAACCCTATGGTTAGTTCATCTGTTTTTTTATAATTGATTTTGTATCCAATGAATATTTTCCATAGAAATGATATCCATATTAATGAGTTCAAATTGTGGTTGTTAGGGTTTTCCTATTTGATAATAGTGAAATATATGCATGCAAAAACTATAAATAGTTATTAACTACAATTACCATAATAGATCAATTTTTGTTCTAATTTATTATAAAAATATACCTCATTTATACATTAAAAATTGATATTCCTAGATATTCACGATTAATATTTTCATTTATACTCTCACAAACAAACACAACTGTAATGAACTCTCTATATGTATGTTCTTCAAATTAAATGTTGGATATTATTTTTTATCTTAGAATGTTTATTTCCTTAAGAAATTGTAATGTAAATAAAATGTGATTGTGAAATTGGTAAAATAATGGAACTCTCATAAAATACTTTCGATTTCTAGGTTAGTCCACTACATTGTTTTGATTTGAACTTCTGCTTCGTCTTCTCTTTATCTATCTATAATAACATACCTCATTTTAAAACTTTTTTAGTAATATTTTATAACTTTTTATTTTTTTAAAAAAAAATGGACATACCACATTATCATTATTTAAATTTATATAATTAAAATCCCATTCGAAAAATATTCTAATATAATGTTTAATCATGTTAAGATTCGAATCATTAATGAGAAATACTACTTGGAACTTAGCTCGTGTTCTATTGGAATATCTAATCTCACATGATATTTTGGGAGTTCTTTATTGTATAGAATATCTCCATGTATATTTTATAATGTACCCCTCACAATATAGAGATGAGTAGGTGTTTATCGATATAAATATCAATCACTTTCACCCTATATAATTTTATTAAAATAAATCTATAATAATTATTTTTATTCAAATTTAGAAAAAACCAAAATAATAAAATAAAATTCCCTAGGTAGGGTAGGCAGTTAAGGGGAATGGTTAGCCTCAAAACTAGTGGGGCGTGACTCTTCATGAAGTGGTTGTTCTTATAATAGTGGATCTCTTTATTACCCCTTTTTCATAAGTAGTCCCATTAAATTATACTTGATAATAATTTATTTTAGAGTATATATTTTTGCTTGAATGTCTTTCATTTTTTCATTTGCACTAACTATGACTTTTCATTCCAAAAATATGGTTGTGGTAACACTTTTAAACCACCATCACTAACACAAATATATTGTTATGGACACTTCAAATCTATTTTAAGTAGTCATTCTTTAGGTACTACCAATGACAATACTTTTATTTAAACTATATAACTAAAATATGAACATAAGTAGATATTTTTATGTAATACTATTATAAATAATAATAAATTAATATGTTCCCACACTTATATATGATTCCCATAATTTTTTTTTGTTTTCATATACTATTTTTTTATTTACATGATTAAACTTCCAAAACAACTAACATGATATAGAAGTTTCTTTATATTCTAATTCATCAATCTACATATAAACAAAGGAACATAATTATGTTGTTTTGTATCACATGATACATTTAGTATAGATCTAAATTTAATATCATTTTTTAAATTTAATATTATATAGAAAACCTTCTATGTTTCAATTCATGTATTTTAGGAAGAAATTTATAAATTATAAAATGGATTTTTATTGTGAGAAATGGGGAATAAATCAATCCAGGTGAGCCCTACGAGGTTCATGATGTCTCAAAAACATTGCTGGATCTTGTATTAGACCAGGAACAAGTTATAGTTCCTATATAATATCAAGAACAATAGTAGGTTAGTCCTTTTACTCTGGATGGGGAGGACCATGGGGTTTCGAGGATGACTCTTGAGATGGAAAAATCTATAGTTGTTACTTCTACTTCGGGCTCAAACCAAGTGCATCATGTGAAAAATAAACCAAAATTAAAGGTTTTTACTCATAATTCCTTTGAGATTCTTGCTTTATGAAGTAGTGAGGATGATGGTAAAAGTGATTTTAAATATGGAGTAGATGTAATGAGGGATACCACTGATTATGGGATTCTAAATTATGTAGTAGTTCTATGGATGTAGGTCAAAACATCGCAAAGAGGATGTCATCCTCATGGTCAGGGTGGGAGGACCTCCCACCATAGTGTGAGTACCTACTCAAGATATTCATAAATATTTTATCTTGATTTTTTCTTACTTTGATGTATCGATGTTACTTATACTATAATTTTTTATCTTTAATAATGTTGTGGATGTGCCTCACCTAAAAAAACCATTAAAAACTCGCCTTCTCTTCCATTCTATGATATTAATTTTAAATTAATTCTAGCCAATTATATATTTTAAATTATGAAAAACTGATTCCATATTTGGAATTATAATATAAAATATTATTAAATATTCCCCTTTTACTTTTGGATAATAGGAATAATAACTTTGGTAATTTTTATTACCACTGTTAAGGGTAAATCAGGTAATTAAGGGTCAAAATATTATAATAAATATTATAAAATTACAATAAAACATGTTACAGTGTTATTGGATGAGTTAGTTTCAACACATATAATCTTTTGATCCCATTTATGACCTCTTGTATCCACTTGGATGTCCTTAAAACCCTTATAGTATTTTTTTATGAAATGTGAAATATTTCATACTCATGTTTTTGATATGTGTAATCTTTTTAATATGTCATTATTCAAAATTTATATTCAACCAAAAATATCCTTATGAAATATAAAATATTTAAATACCTCAAATAATTCTTTTTAAAATTTATAGTGAAGAAATAATTACCTAAAATAATTATACAATGATGATGTAGAAATTCATAAATTAATTAAAAATCTAATAAATGATATGAAAACTAATAAAAAAATAATTTTAGATACATAATATCATATAATTTATTTAGATTATTTTAACATATTTGGGATGTATTAAAATAGTTTTTTGAATATATCTTATTTATTCGATATTTTTTAAAGTTAAAGTATTTAACAGTATCAAAATTGACATTAATAACATTTTAAAATAAATAATATTTTATTAAATCATATAAAATGTTTAAAAATATATATTCAACTAAATTATTGGTAAAAGGATTAAAATTACATCAATAATTAATTTAAGTGCCATTTTTCATTTTAGAGTATCTATATTAATATTTAAATAGTAAAAAATCATGTAATTATAGTAAGATTTAAAGAGGTTAAATAGGGGTTAAAACAAAAAGATAATAAATAGAAAATATTCATAACTTCTATAATTATAATTTTATGTATTGATTTAGACCCATAATAATTATATATATAAAATATACCAGTTTGGAACCATTTGGAATAAATAATTAATTTAAATTAATTTAATATGTTGAGAAATTCGAAATGTTTCCCTCTCTTATTTTATAAATGGGAACGTTTATGCTCCATTATTCACACATAAAAATCTATTTTTTAGAAAAAACATATCAAAATATCCTACCAAATTCCCTAAATTAATCCTATAATCCTTCCTTTATGAATAAATCCTACCAAGGAAGTCCTCTAGTTCAAACCAAAATGAGATACCCAAAGAAGAGGTAACATTCATCAATAAATGTTTTTATTTTATTTCTTCCTTAAACCACATAATTTTTTTTATATCAGGATTATATAATAAATTAACTATATTAAATATAATTATATGTTTTTATTTTATGTTTAGTAACTAAAAATCAACACTCTTCTATAAAATTGGATACACAATCATTGTTCATGTGTACGACGGACTACCACCCCACGAACCGATGTCGTTCATTCTTCTATTACCACTTTTAATGGATGGGAATAATGATGCATTTATAGTTAACATATTATGTATATTATTTTTATGATTTTATTATTATTCTTAAATTCTTACATCACACATAACCTTCATGATTTCCATTTTCTGGGAATACGATAACGTTGGTCATATGTACGGTGGAATACCTCCTCACGAAGCGATGCTATCCGTTCATGATTAACATGGAAGGTATTAAGGATGGTTTAAATAAAAATATATAATATATATAGACAATAAAAATGATTCATTCATGATAATGTATCACATAATTTTATTTCTTTTAATACGATAAGAAAATGAAATCACCATTAATGCATACGTACAACCTACAATCTCTATAAACAATGTATTTTTTCCTACCTATAACTTTTTTAAATCCCTATAAATAACTATATAAAGAAAATATATGATATTTATATCATTTTTTCATTTTTTATATAATTAAATCATTATCCACGTAATAGGAACAAGAATAAAAAATTAAAACATTTATGAAAAACCTAGCAGTTATTACCTGAAACATAACTTTAACATGTAATTGTTAATAAAAGAGTATTGTAATGTAATAAGTAAATAATATATGGTATTATATATATTAATATGTTTCAATGGTATTTATATCATGAAATTATTTTTATTTTACATGAGGTTTGAATGTATATGAAGGAAGTCGAGACTTAATGTAAGGGTATTTCTAGTCTCAGTTTTATTTCTATTAGACTTATTCCATATTCACCAATCGTTTCATTTGTGTGGTTTATAGAATAACCATAAATTTAATATATGATTATTATACTTAAATTTATGGGTATTTACATATCCATTTTATGATCTCTATTTCAATGGGTTTACAGTTCAAATGTTACCAAATCAGTAAGGTAGTTTTTTTCTCAATTTTCCTTCTTTGATACATATGATATACCATACACCTATTTTATTTATGAGGTGTATATAATTTAATTTTAAATTTTCTATCATGGATATTATTATTTTCATGATATTATATGGATCATGTAATGTTATTTCCTCCTCATTTGGAAATATGTTTTTTCCAGAAACCCTATTTTCTAAAAATGTTTAAAAAATTTAGTTGTAAGAATTTTCAAGAAAAATTATTTTGAAGATATTTAAAATGGGTTTCCCATAATCCTTTATTTGTTTTAAAGGTTATTTTAAATGATTTTTTGATAAATGTTTTATGATTTTAAAATCATCTTTTAAAGAAGGGAGGATATTTTTCTCAAGAAATGTTTTAAAAATATATTTCAAAATTATTTTTTATCTAAGATTAATTAAATGGGTGTTACTCATGAATTAATGGGGATATTATCCAAATATAACATTCTTATTATCTATCTGAATGATTTATATTTATGAGGGTATTATTCTTATTATTTTTTCCATGAGTTATATTATGGTGAAATTTTTATGAAACCCATTTATTTTTTATGGGTTATTATACGATGAATGATTTATATTCTTATGAAACACATATGTATGGTTTTAATTATGTGTACGATAGGAAATGATAAATATTCTATGAGCTAAAAGGGTACATAGGTGGTCATCCCAATCCCACAATAAGATGGTTTATGGTATGTCACCTTAATCGATGACAAGAGGGTACACAAGTGGTCATACAAAGCCCACAACAAGAGGGTACATGTGTGGTCATACTAAGGAAAAACCTGAAGGTTACATGGGAGGTTATCCATAACCTGAAGTAGGTAAATGGGTTAATACCCCATGACTAACATGTTATAAATGTGTTATTAGGTAACCTTGATACAATATTTTCTAAGCTTATTTTTATTCAAAAAATTCCATGCCTTATTCCATTTTTTAAACCCATGGGTCATGCTATTTTATTATCTTATGGTTTATATCTTACAAAATAATTGTTTTCCATGACACATGTGTATGATCTATAACATATAGGGAATGATCTTTAAATGTTTTTTTAATGTTCTCATACCCTTATGTTCATGTTATGTTTATGCATCTCCCTTATTTACCCTTATTGAGAACATGAGATCACCCATTCTTATATTTCTTATCCCTAAGTCATGAAGAAATATTTTATGTATGAGTACTATAAGAGATGATATTTGGGGGAAACATTGATGTTCTTTTACCAGAATGGAAGATCATGTTCTATGTTTCCAAAGAAACTAAAATATTACGATCCTCAATCTTGTATTTGTTTATTATAATAAAAATTCATTTAAAAAGATACAATATAAATGTATGAAAATCCAGGTTTTTTATAGTTGGTATCAAAGAAAAGGTTTAGTTAACATTTAGAGACTGGGATGAGAAAATTTTAGTGAGATCCCTAGAGATATTTGTTAATATATTTCTAGGGATATCTTAAAGGATAAGTCTAAGTATGGGATAATGTATAGAAAATTTTCTTGGATTTTGGTAAATGATAGAGTGAGTGTTTTCCTAATAATATATCCTTGTTTGGATACTATAAGTGGATGTGAATTTGAAACCAATTTAGCTAAAGGTAAAAACCATGAAAACCACGTATTGAGATTGAATCAACTAGGAAATGAGGCACAACAATAAGACTTATTGAAGACTTGGTTTGAATCATCAAATGGATATGCCATATAAATTCCAAAAATATTTACAAACTATTCGGAATGAATTAAATATAATATAACTATGAATGACCAAGGATAAACCAAAGGTTTCATAGGGTAAAGAATAAAGTTTCATGATTTAGACATCCTATAAGTTATTTTTCAAGATTATGTGGTTTATACACTATTATTAGTGTTACTCACACTATGATTTTGGTTTTAGTCGATGGATGAAATAAGAAAAAATTATGTTAACTTTGAATTTGATGAGAAATTGAGCGACTATGAGAAACCAAATTGGATGATTACTAGAGAGGAAGATATTATGATTATTATGAATCAACCATCATGACATATGATTAATAATTTTAACTTAGATGATATAACTAACACAACGAATAAGAGGAAGATTTAATTTTAGTAAATTTAACATGATAATGAACATATTGTAATAATATTTGGATTCTTATATTTCATTAAGAAGAAAATAAAAATCTAGAGAAATACATTAAATAGAGGGGAATATGTTATTTTTGTAAAAAAAGTGTCATAGAGTGTTACTTTTTCGAGGAGTTCAATGTATTATCTTTGCAGAATATTGTAATTAAACAAAACAATTACCTAACCTAAGAATTTAAATCTAAAGCATATAATAACCTATTCTATGCCAGTCATTGAAGAGTAATGATTGAATTATTTATTTATTTGGATTTAATATTTATAAATTGGGTTGTACAATTTAGTATAATTTTTCAGTTAGGGATTTGAAAGAATATGTTGAACAGTACTGATAACCAAGAAAAGTGATTTAATGAAAAGATTATATTTTATGAAAAATACTTGATTATAAAAGGTATACCTTAAAATTTCCCTAATTTTGGTAAAATGGTGTTTAGTTTGGATGAATATATGTTGGATAAGAATAATGTAAATTGGATAGTATTTATGACTTCAGATTGGACAATTGATTAGTGGAAAAGTGGGTTGTACTATCATTGATGATGTTTATATAATTTTAGAATTTATGGAATAAATCCAACAATAAATATAAATAATGAGGAATCATGCATGTTTTCAATATGTATTTATGGTAATTTACATTATTACCATGTTTTGAGAGTATACATGATGAAGGTATCCTCATGTTTGGAATGTGGTAATAAAGATCTAATTAATGATATTTTAGAGATTAATGATATGATGATTTTTTAAAATTTGTAACCATATATTTAATGTTTTTTATTTTAATATTTTGGATGGTTCATAAGGGTAACCACTTATGAAATTATATTTTTGGAACATTCGATGAGTTTTTAGAGATTAATGATTTACCTAACCATATGATGATTTTTTCATATTGGATAAACTACGAGAACCAACTTGTAATTGTCAAGAACGAGGATGGGTCTCCATCCAATATGGTATGCGACATGGCCTGAAGGGTGTTCCCGATACCCACGAGTTGGTACAAGTGCCAAGGTATTTAGAGTAACATGTGGGAACAGTTTACCATAAATAAGAGACAGAATAACAACTAACAAAACAAATAAATAAAAACTGGAAAAACAAATGAAATGAACCCTTAATATTGGACAAAACTAAAAGGTTACAACTCGACCCAAAACTCTAAAAATGTAGTAACGTAAGAAAACTGACACATTTTTCTACACCTTCATGCAACGTGAGGAGCCACATCCTCAAAACACCATCACTGGACCTGCATGGGAAAACCATCGACAACCCGAACCACCATCACTAAGCACGATGCCTCAAACTTTGACATATAAAGAAAATGGCCTACATACACCCAAAGGTGTTTGTAGGGTGTGAGCCAAGAGCCCAGTAGGATTCCACCAGGAGAAGATTCCACACATAACCATTTAAATGATGAATACATTTTCTAGTAAAATAGATAAAAGGTAAATAAATGCTTAAACAGTATTTAATGAAATTTTTTTTTAATGATTTGGTCTTTAAAAAAATGTCCCGACCTGAGCCAACGAGGCTCGAGTTGTGACTCTAAGCCCACCTCCAATAAACCAGGGGCTGTAGACTGGTGTTGAGTAGGCTATCACACACATGGGAGGCATTAGCATAAGGTACCTATACACATGAACCAACATACACATCCAAGAAATAGTGAAGATATATACATATATATATATATATATATATATATATAACAGAGAAGGGGAAACATGCATACATCTATCCCAAACCAGAGTGCTATAGAAGTACAAAAGGAAAAAACTGGGCACACCAAAGGAAAAATAAAAAAGCGTCCAACCTGCATAGAAGGAGGAAGAACACCACCCAAAGCACCTGCTGGTAAGCTCCTCCACACAGCTCTCGTAAACCCCCCGGTCGGTCACACACACTAAGCTCCGCCTGCTCTGGGACCTCCTGGAACTCCTTTCAAAGGCATGTGGTCTGCACAAGACACAAACAAGTGCAGGAAAAGCCCATGCAGGGGTGATTATATAAAATACCCAATAGTCACCCTAAAAACCTCAAAATAAATGGGTGCAACTAAAAGGCAACATTCAGCTCATCCCAGCCAGAGGGAACCCAAATGAGAGAGAAACTCCACCTCGAGACCATCCTCGGCTAAACATGACTAGTCAGCTCAGCTCAAGTTTATACCCATATATACACCCTGAACATCCGCTCAGGTGTATGCCGATACATATACCATAAGAAACTAGATATACTCAAACACACACCAAGCCTCATGAGGTTCTGACCACGTAACCTGCGATAGGTACATAACTAGGAGAACACTCTCCACGAGCTCTGTCATCCCAAATATCACTCATCTGAGAGATATATGCTCATAGAATAACATAACTGAGATCCTCATGCTAAAACAACATAAACACCAAACTCCTCAGATACGGGATCGCTCCTAGGGTCCGCTAGGGGATACCATAACCCACACCGGTATATGAAGATCTCAAAGATAGGGGATCACTCCCAGGGTTGGCTGGGGGATACCACAACCCGATCTAGCATTCGTATTTCTCACTGATAGGGGATCACTCCCAGGATCCATTGGGGGATACCACAACCCAATCTGGCACTTATAAAAAACATGTCACTCAGATAGAGGATCGTTTCCTATGTAAAGGTGGAGACAACTATACCAGAACCCTATCTGGTATAAATCATGATGTAGGGTATCAAACCGATGATGTGCCAACCTTACAGAAACCATAAGCTAAGTAGGGGATCATATAACCAACGATGCCACAACCCTACTATAAACCACATGCTGAGAAGGGGATCGTATAACCAATGATGCCACAACCCTACTATGCATGTCCCACAACGTAGGCGATCATATTCCCGATGATGCCTCAAACCCTACGGGATTAACCTGTTAGATAGGGGATTGCTGCCAATGGATAATCGATCAAGGTGATACCAAGAACCTGATCTAGGGAAGCGAAGCTAGAGGATCCCACTCCGAACCTACCACAGGGATGACACAACTGTAACAGAGATTAATCCTATCGAGGGGAACAAAAACCTATACTGAGGTATTAATGCCACACAAACAATCATAGGAATGAACCAAGGGAGTACACTCAACCACTGCTGGTCCAAACATCGCTATCTTGAGCGACTAGCATCGTCACGACAATCCGCACCTCCTAGGCCTATACCGAGGCCACCAACATGATCTACGTGAAAAAACACGCATAGTAGGATATTCATTTGCCCCAAACAGACTTATGAAGCATAAGTTGTAAAAACACAGCACATGCCTGGTAGCCACCTCATGGGTCCCATGCCTTGACCCCAAATTTAGGTGGGCATATTTCACCAATGCAATCCCCTCGAAAAAACACACAGAAATGAGTGTTCAAACACTCCAAACGAAGGTTTGGTGAAAAAGCGACATTTCATCGTAAAACAGGAAAATCAGGCCCTTTGGGGCCCGTACCATGACTAAAACCTGAAAAATCAAAGGAGCATCTCAAAAAGTCTACACCAGAACTAGGATCATGCTGCCGCTGATAGCGTGTCAAACAGACGTCCGGTTCGTGAAATACGTTCGTTGCAACCTTTAATATTAATTTAATATTATTAAATTAAAACGTTTCGGGTTACCTGCATTCGAGCACAGAACCCAAAACCCCCGAAATGCATTTCAAAAAGTATTTCTCAAAGAGACGAACCCATAGCCGCAGATGGGGTGTCAAACGGACACATCGTTTAGGAGTTACGCTCCTTTCAACACAAGGGAGCCCAAATTGGGCCGGTCCACCCCGACCGGCCCGATCTAGACTGCCGGTCCGCGACCTAGCCGCAGGTCCAACCTAGGTCTCCATGGCCCGCTCGCCGCTGCCTATTCCAACACCACCAGACCCTGGGGTCTAGTTCCTCCAAAGAGACTATCCAAGAGGCCAGTCTGTGTCCACGCGCTGCACCACCAGGACCCGCGTGTTGTGGGTCCTTGTCCACAACACCCCCAAGGCATTGACCATAGGATTTCCTCTCAACCGTGATAGGACAAGGGCGACACCACCGACTGCGGAGCACACTACCATGACACCTCCACTCCGCCCGCTAGACTCACCGGCACTGCACCGCCCGACGCCACCACTCCCGCCTACAGGGCGCAGCACGACGACACTGGCAGGCTTGCACCGCCTCTCTGCCGACCAACTCGGCTCCTCCCGGAGCTACCCCATCTGTGCCGGCCACACCCGATGCTGCCAATATGATCTGAATAACTAGCCATACCTCACCTAAGAACCATTCTCTCGGCCGCTCTACGTGACACCCAACCCCTCCGGACTTCGATCGTCCATCGGCCGCCGCACACTGGCCCTCCAAGCTCCGCCTCGGCCTACTGCGCCACAACAAATGCCGCTGGATGGCTCCACCACTATGCCACTCCAATCTCTGACCACTGCCCTTACAAGATCCAGGGCTTCCGTCGGCTGCCACAACTGCTCCGGTGGTCTGATTTCAAAACCGAAGGGGTGTTTGGAATCCTTGGGATGAGGCCTTCGCAGTGCCTGCGCCCGATCAACGATCCCAAGGAGTTTTGGTGCATTCAAAAATTCAGTCAAAGAACGATGAAGAATGCATCGAACACAAGATTCAGAACGATAATTGGATGGTGTCCATGTTCATTCGGCCATTGTCCCAATTCTAAAATTATATAATTAAAATGGCGAATTTGACAAAACTCAAGAAAATGAATAAGGAGCAGAAAAACAATAAAAATCCTATCTTGATCCGGTCATTCATCTTTGGAGACTCACCTGATGCGATCCCACTTTGATCCACCGGAGTTTTCTCCTTAATCTAGTGAAGAACTTCGAAGAACACTGAAGAGTGTTTGAGAGAGAGAGAGAGGGAGAGAGAGAGAGAAGGGGAAATGCGTTCTCCCCTTCATTCCAACACTTAAGTGGAATCTATAAACTCTCTGAAACTCTTCCGAAGAGTGTGGATTCTGAAACCTCTGTGCCCGCCTATTTTATATCAAGCCTATTCAAAACACCCCATTTCGAACTCAACATATGTCTCAAATTTCCATTACGAGACTTTGTTTGAATGTTATACTAAAATAATTCCAGTGATACAAATCACCAAGTCATTATTTCAAAATGATAATTTTTCCCTCTGGTGACATCTCTCACAACAGTCCCATGCCCGCAACTTTTACACTCTGCCTAAGGTAAACAACACTCTCTGGATGCAACCGTGCCCTTAGATTTTCGATCCGATCTACCATTTAAGAAATAACTTTTTCTCACCTCGCGCATAGTAAAAAAATACTTAACATTTTTATAAAATTAATTCTGGGCACACCGGGCCTCAGAATCATACGCCGTCATTGCACCTAGCTCTAGAATTATTCATAGGAATATTCCAAAGTCTAACAGGTCCAAAACCCGAGTTGCTACAATGAAAATGAATGTAAAGAAAATAAGTTAAATTAAAGAGAAGAATTAAATACATGAAAACTATTAAAGAAATAAGTATTAAAGAAAACAATTTCAAATTAAACAAATAAATTAAAACACACACACACTTACTTTAAAAAAACCAATGTGTCGCACCGATGAGCATATATTAACTAAGGAGAAAAAAATATTGGAGATTCCTCGTGGGTGTTAGCTAGCTTGGGCCCTAGAAATTCGTGTCTCGGTGATGCGTGGCATAGAAACCAGGAACCTCAGAAAATGTGGCTTAGAAACCACAACCCTCAGAAAATGTGGATTAGAAACCACGACCCTCAGTCATTAATATGTTTAGTTGGTGTAGAAATAATCAATCCTTCCAATGAAACCATGTTGAGTCACCTCTGGAACACTAGTCCAGTAGTCCCAGTTCACCTTCCTAGCTACACAGGCTTACCACTTTGTGCTCAAACAAATTTTAAGATCTTAATAGGTGCACACCATGTAAACAAGTGAATAAAAACACCACGCATGAAAAGATACCATTTACACCATCAATTCCATTTTTATAATTCAAGATCAGGTCACTGGTCACATTTATGCATAAAAGACAAACACAATACTTACACACACCGAAACATCATTTACACACCTAAATGTCATTTTGAAATATTACACGCACCAAAACCTTATCCAAACAAGTTTCACACCATTGATATAATTTGATAAAACCTTTGAATTTTTTCATAAGACAATTTAATTAGAGTATCACCAGGCTTTACACATGAAACCACACTCATAATCCTAATTTTGAATTAAGCTCACACCCAAAATATTTTTAGAACTTAATCTTCATCGCTTACACTATCAATTAAACCACTCACAATTTTTTAGAAAACAATTTTACACTTATACAACCTCCAAGAAAATTTATTGAACAATTTAAATAATGTGTTGCAGGATTTTAACCACTAGAACACACTCAAAACCTCTATTGTGACAAAACACACTTTGATACCACACCCAAAACACACACTGAAACTCTTTCACATTCAAAAAAAAAACTAAATGAAAAATCTTGAGAACATTTATAAATAGATAAATGTAGTTTTCCATAACAAAACACATTAACATCACATAAACACTCGACTAACAAAACAAATGCACAACAAAACATAGTAAAAATCTATTTTTAGCATGTAATCTACTTAACAATTATGCTAAATTAATTAAGTTAAAAAACTAATTCACTAGAAAATTTATGAATTTTTTTTATAATATGTCGCATGAATCGAAAATACTAAAAAAGTAATAAAAAGTTTCTCTATGACTCAATGAAAATTGACGCTAAACCATAACACAATTTGTATAATGTTTAAAATACTAATATGTAGTTCAACATTCATTTTCACATAAAATAAACCTATATCACGTATAAATATCAACTTCAATTAAAAACATTATTTTCATCAAACCAACTAATTAAATAATATACTAAATTAATTTAAGAATAAAATTAATTCATCAAATAATGGTTAAATGCAGAACCACCTACCTCGGTGTCAAAACTTCCAAACGTGGGTGCAGAAATCCAATCATAACCAATTTTCATATCAACCAAATTGATTTAAACCCTAAAACCAGAATTTGAATAAAGAAAAGATTCAAATTCAACCCCTAAAATTAACCCACAACCACTAAACAACTAAGATCTCAAAAAAATGAAGGAAAATAAATTCAACCGAAGGGGGTAACTTGTACGGAAGGAGGTAAAGGAACTGGTGGGGAAGTTGAAACCAACGAGGCTACTGGATGAAAGGTAACCTACACGATGAGGCTAGTTGGGTAGCTCAGATAGCGTTACGGGTTGGCTTGCTGAATGGTGGTTGGCCAAGGGAAGAAGGGGTGGTGCCGTGGCTAGTTGAGGATGGCAGGGAGGAGGGAGGCTGTGGAAGACAACGTGCGAGGGCAAGGGTGGTATCGATGGAAGAGTCTCCAAGAGGTCCATCCACAGAAATGGGAGGGCATGTGGCTGACCTTGGGATGTGCATGGGCTAGGGGCGCATTGTGAGGGGAGTAAAGGGGAGAAGAGGGGGTGCGACGATCTGGGTGGGAGGGGCTGGCTGAGGGGGATACAGGAGATTCAAGGAGGCTAGCTAGGAGGTGCAATGAAGAAGATAGGTTGTAGGGTTTGGGCGGTATTGTGGCAAGAAAACAAATAAGGGGAGAGGGGAATCTGATGGGATATAGTGAAAGGGGAGGAAGATAGAAAAGAAAAAAAAGAGTGGGGGGGAGTGGGAGAAAAATAAAATAAAACTCTAAAAAAACTAAAAATGGAAGTGTAATAATAATAATAATTATAAAAATCATAATAATTAACACATTAATAAAATTAACAATATTAATAATAATCATAAGAATTATAATAACAAAAAAAGTACCATTTCTATTATTATTAAAATAAATGTTTAAAATTATTTATTAATAAATAAATTAATAAATAAATAAATTTATTTTTTTTATCTTACTCCCACATCATTTATTTCATTTTACTTTAGTTATTTGTTCTGAACATCAGGTAGGTCGTGCGGGGAACCGGGTGAGGTCATGAGGTGACCTGGGTGAAGTAGAGTGGCTTCGAGCATCCCCCTCCCGTGTTTCGGATGCCGCCAAGCCCAAAATATTCATTTATTATCAGAATGTAAAATTTAAATCATCCTCGGTCCACACTCCAACCAAGATTTTCAATAGAAAAAAATAAAATAATTTTTTGTAGAAATCCGGGTGTGACAATTCTCCCCACCATAGAACTTTTTGTCCCTGGAAAGCCACAACTAATATTGAACCCCAATGTAGAAAATAAAACCCCCTTTAGGTTCAAAGAGGATCCCCACAAGCATCAAGCGAAAAGAGGCATACACATCATGCTCATAGAAAGTGACTTAAATGACAACCTCAAGAAACTCATAAAATAAATTTTCAATATGCATTGCCCGCCCCAAAGAGCAAGAACACCTCCAGTTGATTGTTTAAGAAAAGGATCCCTCACAACCATAGAAACCAACATCACAAGCCGAAATTCCTCAAGCACTATTAAACTAAAACCACATCGTTTGACTAGAATGTACAAACAAGACCAAACACATCCAAGGAATACTCTTATCACTCACCACCTATATATCTTTAGGAATAAAATAAACAGGTCAACATGGGGAAACCTGAAGGGTCTCCCCACTATTAGAAACTTACCAACACCTGAGAGGGGTTTGGGTAACCAACATGGGGAGTCCCGAATGAACTCCCTACCATTGGATCTAATAGAAGATACAAAACTTCAAAATTTCATGTTAGTGACCAAACACCCCACCACAATGGGTGGGGAGGGAGGGGCCTGACTATTGGGGTGTCAAAATCACAACCTAAGACAAACTAGCATCTCCACATTATTGGATGAGCACTAATCAAAATTGAGACTGATTTCCCCAAACAGACCACACAAGGACTAGTAAAAGAGATTATATCTGGTGGGTCACATCCACCGAGACATTAAGGTAAGATGTGATAATACTTCCTCATAGCAACATAAAACCTCACGCACCCAGATTGGTCATTTGGAATGGAACAACTATAAGAAATGACTTAAACAACCTTCAACCCAACACTGATGACAGAAATAACATCGGGGTCCCATACACTCTCAGGGTTCCTAACCATGCGCCAAATTCACTCCGAAGCCTATGGATGGAGCCCTAATATTTGAAGCATCCCCTACCTTGAAATCAGGTATTGAAGACTCTAAAAAAGAGCTTCTCCGATTTTGTGCCACACGTAACCACATTGCAACCGAGACAACACCGACAACCACAACACACCATGATGTACAAATACTCACACGTGGTATATCCACCAAAACATGGGTTTATATGGTGCACATGAATCACTTCTTCACCTTAACTAAGAAACTTTAGAAGGGAAAGACGCACGAAAACCACATCCCTTTGTACAAAAAAATAATTAGAACTACCCAAGTGGTGGACACACCCCTATGAAAACCAGGATTCCTAAAGGATTCTATGAAATCCACCCTTTCTATTCAAAGAGAACTCACGCTTCGAGACATCACCAAACATGATCTTTGCAGCTGATGTAAGAACTATAATCCTTTCAAGATGTCGGTCAGCACCGATAACTTTGAACCACATTAACCCTTCCTCGCTAGAATTCCTTTCACCGTTTCTAGGGGGAACCTTCAAACATGACAATGTCAAACATCATACCCAATGAGTCAGACCACTCAAAAAGACAAAAACTATCTTCAAATCCCCTCACATCATTCATTATTCTATGAGAGGATCCGCTTAATCGAAGGAAAAATGGATAGAATTAGCACTGTAAGTAAAAAGGAAGAGTCCTTACTTTAATCAACTATAGGGTCGGCCAACAACAAATTACCTGTGGCTGCACTTCAATCACTTGTTAATGCTTTCTGGGGGTGTGCACTAGTCAAGAAAGAGGACCATAGACCCAATAAACTAGTCCAATGTTCGAGACATACTTTATGTGAACACCAAATGTGCCGAGAAAACTACTACAAGGGCTTCCCAAAGCACTTTTCAAAAGAAACCACTAACTACACACTTTCACCCCAACATACCAATAAGAATTTAAAATCAAGAAAAAATTCATCAAAAAGGGTTCCTAGCTCAGAAGGCCTAACATCCAACATTTTGAAAACACAAGGACACACCACATAATAACCGTTTTCTAAAACAACATATTTTATTTTAACAAACATTTTGATAATAAGCAAAGCTAGTGGGTTTCACAAACACCAATGGTGTCCCATGGGCCTCACACATGAATGTTTCCATGCCACACTAGCGCCCACCTAATTTCCATCCAGGAATTCATTCACTTGTGACATTGACCATTTATCTTTCCATATATACTCATGAATGTGGTTGTCCAGGAGAACACCAAGGATCCAAACCAAACCTTTCCATTTTTCAAAACCAAAACATTCAACCCACGCTTTTCAAACATAAAACATCATTTTATTTTTAAATCATTTCATTTCGTAACATTTTCCATGACCAAATCATTTTAACTTAAAAACAATATTTCCATGAATCCAAAACAAAGAGACAAGAGACAATGCAAGAGAAAACTAGTGTCAGCGGGTGACTGGGACATATGGTCAACGACCATACGCCAATCACGCCACCACCATAGAGAGTACTCTAGGACAGCGTCCTCGGCTCTAGAAGGATTTCTAGACCCTTTGAGCTCACTGGGACAACTGAACCTAACACCATTTCATTTACCCAAAACAAGATTAATCAGAAAGACAAATGACTCAGATGAACATCAACTTATCTTGGTAACTTGAGTTCCACCACGAGGTGTACTATCCAGACACCTTACTCATAGCTAGAATGTCGAGTTATGACACCCTTAACATATTTCTACCTTGACTCTATCCCAAAAGAACATGACCCAAGAGAACAAACCTACCTCTGATACCATTTTTGTCACGAACAAGGCCAGGTCACCATCTGACCCAGCACCTGACCTGGTCCGCGACATGACCCGAAGGGTGTTCTCAATCCAGATGGGCTGGCACAATTTCCCAGGTATTTTGAGTAACATGTGGGAACGGTTTACCCAAAATAAGATACAGAAAAACAATTAACAAGACCAATAAATAAAATCTGGAAAACCAAACCAAATGAACCCTTATCATTGAACCAAACGTAAATGTTACAACTCCACAAAAAACTCTAAGAAGACAGCTACAAAAGAAAATTAACACATTTTTCTGCACCTTCATGCAACATGAGAAGCCACCTCCTCAAACCACCGTTACCAGACCTACATGGGAAAACCATCGACAACCTAAACCACCGTCACTAAGCACAATGACTCAACCTATGACATACAAAGAAAAAGGCCAACATGACCCAAAGGTTTATGTAGGGTGTGAGCCAAGATCCCAGTAGGATGCCACCATGAGAATATTCCACACATAACCATTTAAATGATGAATAAATTTTCCAATAAAATAAATAAAATGGAAATAAATGCTAAAACTGTATTTAATGGGACCAATTTTTAATGATAGGTGCTTTAAATGAAAACGAATTTAAAGACAACAACATAAATTAAAGATAATAATTTAATACTTGATTTTTTTTAAAGAAAACATGATTAAATAAAACTATTTAAAATGAAAAAAATTAAATTAAAAAACAAACACACACACTTACTTTTTAAAATAACCAAAGTGTCGCACCGATGAGAGTAAAGTAACGAAGGAGCACCAAATGTGGGAGAGGCCTTGTGGATTTTAGCTAGCTTGGGTCCTTATGTCTTCATCTCTTAGTGAAGCATGGCTTAGAAACCACGACCCTCATAAAACATGGATTAGAAACCATGACCCTAAAAAACATGGCTTAGAAAACATGAACCTCAGCCATTCATATGTTTAATTAGTGTTTCAATCATCAGTCCTTCCTATGAAACTAGGCCGAGTCACTTCTAGAACACTAGACCACTATTCATAGTTCACCTTCCTAGCTACCCATGCTTCACACTTTGTGCTAAAAAAATTCAAGATCATAATACGTGCACTTCACATAAACATGCCAAGAAAAACACCATGCATGAAGCGATACCATTAACACCATAAATTCCATTTTTAAAATTCAAGATAATGTCATAGGTCACATATATGAATAAAATCCAAAAATATTACATACACACACTGAACCATCATTTTCAAACCCAAATGTCATTTTGAAATATTATGCGCACCAAAATATTATCCAAACAAGTTTTGAACGATTGATATAACTTGATAAAACCTTTGAAATTTTTCATATGACAATTCTAAGAGAGTATCATTGGGCTTTACCCCTGAAAACACACTAAAAATCCCCATTTTGAATTAAGTGGAAACCCAAAATATTTTTTGAACTTAATATGCATCATTTACACCATCAATTAAACCACTCAAAATTTTAAAGAAAACCGTTTTCACTTCGACAACCACCAAGAAAATTTATTGAACAATTTCGAAAATGTGTCGCATGATTTTAAACACCAGAACGCTCCTAAAACCTATTTTATGACAAAAAAACTTTTATGCATTACCCAAAACACACACTATAGCTCTTTCACATTCAAGAAAACAAAATGCACAATCTTGAGAACACTGATAAATCGATCAATGTATGTTTCAAAATAAAACCCATTAACATCACATAAACACTTGACTAACAAAACAAATGAAAAACAAAACTCAGTCGAAATCACTTTCATAGAATGTAAACTACTTAACAATTGTGATATATTAATTAGTTTAACAAATTGATTCACCAGAAAATTTATGATTTTTTTTCAGAATATTCTACATGAGTCAAAAATACCAAAAATGCTGTCAAAAGTTCCTCTACGACTCGACTCAAATTGACGCTAAACCAGAGCACAATTTGTATAATTTACAAACTACTAATAAATAGTTCAACATTAAGTTTCACATAAAACACACCTATATTACGTTCATATTCCAACTTAAATTAAAAACATTATTGGCATCAAACTAACTAATTAAATAATATTCTAAATTAATTTAAGAAGAAAATTAATTCATCAAACAATGGTTAAATGCGAAACCACAAAACTCAGTGTCGATACTTCTATACATGAGTGCGGAACTCCAATCGTAACCAAATTGCATCATAAACAAATTGATTTAAACTAAAAAATAGAATTTTAATAAATAAAATATTCCAATTTGACCCCTAAAATGAACCCACACCCACTAAACAACCAAGAACTCAAAAAAATGAAGGAAGATAGATTAAACTGAAGGGGGTAGCTTACAAAAAAGGAGAGAAATATGATAGTGGGGAAGTTGAAGCTAGTGAGGATGCTGGCCCAAAGGAAAGCAGCATGATGAGGCTGGCTGGGTGGCCGGGGCAACGTGACAGGTTGGCTCGCAGAATGGTAGTTGGAAAAGGGAAGAAGGGGTGGTGAAAAGGCTAGTAGAGGATGGCATGAAGGAGGGAGGCTGTGGTGGATGGCGTCTGAGGGAATGGGTGGTGCCGACTGAAGAGTCTTAAGGAGGTCTGGCTGCTGAAATTGAAGGGCGTGCGGCTAGCCATGGGATGTGCATAGGGTAGGAGCACAATGTGAGGGGAGTAGAGGGGAGAAGAGGGGGTGCGACGAGCTGGATTGAAGGGGCTGGCCAGTGGGGATGTGGGTGATGCAAGTAGGCTGGCTGGGAGGTGCAATGAAGAAGATAAGCTATAGGGTGTGAGGGGGTATTGTGGCATGACACCATATAAGGGGAGAGGGGAATCCGATGGGATAGAGAAAAAGGGGAGGAAGAGAGAAAAGAAAAAAATAGGGGGGGGGGGGAGAGAAAGAAACATATAATGAAACTCTAAAAAAAATTAAAAATGGAAGTGTAATAATAATAATAATAATAATAATAATAATAATAATAATAATAATAATAATTAACAAATTATTAATATTAAAAATATTCATAATAAGAGTAAGAATTATAATAAAGAAAAAATTACAATTCTCTTATTATTAAAGTAATTCTTTAAACATAGTTTATTTATTAATTAATTAATTTTTTTATCTTACTCCAACACAATTTATTCCATTTTACTTTAGTTATTTATTCTGAACATTAGGTAGGTCGTGCGGGGAGCCAGGCGAGGTCATGCGGTGTCTTGAGTGAAGTTGAGTGGCTTCGAACATCCCCCACCCATGCATTAGACTACATCAAGTCCGAAATATTCATTTATTAGCAGAATGTAAAATTTCAACAGGGCTCGGCCCGCACTCTGACCTGATTTTCAAAAGAAAAAAAAATTGTTTTATAAATCTGGGTGTGATAGTTATGATAACTTGAGGTAGAAGGAACAAACTTTCATCCAATTATAGAAATTATGATCTATTAATTATTTAGTCATTACATTTTCAACTTCATTTCATGGAGAAAGAAACAAAGCATAATTTGATCAAGGAACAACTAAAGAGTGATATTATACTCATGAGATGTAATCAAGTAAGTATATATTCTAAAATAATTATAAATAAAATGTTATCATATTATCATAATTTATGATGATATCAATGAACTTTTTTGAACTTATTTTTTCTATGGATTTGTGTTCATTAACCTTCTAACAAACATATTCTGTATCATTATCAATTAAAAGTTGATTATTGGAATTATCTTCCATGTATATGTGTTAACATTCCACTAATGTTATCCTAATTGTTATCCTAGTTATATGTTGATCATCACATTTTATTTTCATTATTTTTATGTGGATGTTTTATTTATCCTTTTTACGATGTGGGATTCCCACAATGTAATTTTCAAACCTTGAACTTTGTTTTTGGAAGTGAAATTTAAAATTGTGAGGACACAATTTCTTCGTCGTATCGGGATGGTGGATTATTAATTGGTGCTTCCACCGAACCACTATCAAGTCCATTATGTGTTCCATGTATCTATATTACAGAATTACATTACTGAACCCTCATATATACTAAAATAATATGTCTTACCACTAGAGAAATATATTTCTTACGAGGGAAAACATATCAAGATTCTGGATCTGATTGAGAAATATCTATGCAACAAGACCACTCTCATAGTCAATGTTTTATAGAGAAACCACCAGTTTGAAGAAGATATGTTGAACATGAGGACTTTATGTGGTAGAGGTATCCCCATTTATTTATATTATAATAAAAGTTTCTAGGCATAATTTCATTTTAAGGGGGGTTGAATGTGGAACCCAATTTTTTATGAATTAATTTTTTTGAATAAATTAAATTGAATTGATGGATTAAACTGAATGATACACCTAGTTCTTATTGATTTATATGGAAAACCATGTTAATATTTCATTAAATGAAATAATTATATTATATTGTGGTATATGAAACGCTATGTTTGACATGTATTACACACAATTCTAGGTTCCTTTGATAGCTTGCATTTCACACAAGACTGTGTTTTACCAAACAACAATGCATTATTTATTATGTTAGTTACCACTTAAGAATTTTAATAGAGTGAATTAATATAATTAAATGAGTTATGAATTTAATTCTTAGGTTACCATTTAATTATAAATTAAGATAAAAACGAACTAAAAATAAAAGACGAGTTTCTTATATAAAACTATTTTTATTCCACTAGGATGTTTTTGTAACATCCCCAAATGATAAAAGGTTAAATGACTAAATGATATGAATCGTGTCAATAAGGTGGAATTTCCTTTTCGGGAGCCTATCTGATTAGAACTCCACAGTTAAGCGTGCTTGGCTAGGAGTAGTGATCAGGACGGGTGACCTCCTGGGAAGTCTCCCAGGGTGCGTGTGAGTGAGGACAAAGCACACTGGAAAGGACATGTGTTGGCTTGTGGGGACTATCATTAGTCAGATGACCCATTCAGGCATGTGGTTGGACCCTAGGGTGGGCCCCACGTGTCTGCAGGGCAACTGGTGGTACCTGGTGGGTTAGGACCCAATGACCTTGTTAAGGCGGGGTGTTTGTGCTGTCACCGGGACCCAGTTGTCACATTTGGTATCAGAGGAGGAACTCAGCCTTAAGTGTAGTGCACTGCCTGGGTTGAGATGTAGGGCCCACAATGAGGGCGTTGTGCTCTAAAGGGGGGGGGGAGTGATTGTAACATCCCCGAATGATAAAAGGTTAAATGACTAAATGATATGACTCATGTCAACAAGGTGAACCTTTCTTTTTGGGAGCCTGTCTGATTAGAACTCCACAATTAAGCGTGCTTGACCAGGAGTAGTGATCAGGATGGGTGATCTCCAGGGAAGTCTCCTAGGGTATGTGTGAGTGAGGACAAAGAACACTGGAAAGGACATGTGTTGGCCTGTGGGGACTATCATTAGTCAGATGACCCGTTCAGGCTTGTGGGTGCACCCTAGGGTGGGCCCCACGTGTCTGCG
Source organism: Viscum album (assembly GCA_963277665.1). Classification (NCBI taxonomy): domain Eukaryota; kingdom Viridiplantae; phylum Streptophyta; class Magnoliopsida; order Santalales; family Viscaceae; genus Viscum; species Viscum album. The sequence continues at coordinate 89,850,202 of OY728142.1, forward strand.
GGGCAACTGGTGGTTCCTGGTAGGTTAGGACCCAATGGAGTTGTTAAGGCGGGGTGTCTGTGTTGTCATCGGGACTCGGTTGTCACAATATTGACGATATGTCGTACGTATGAATGAACACTATATTCATTTTTCCTATCGCATTGAAAGAGTGAAATTAAATGATATGTATATAAATATGTATAGATATATAACATCATCACAGTATAATAATATTTAATTTGTATCATATATTTTTACTAAAACAATCCTTAATACATTTAATGTGATGTGTGAATGAATCACATCATTTTGAGGAGGCTGTAGTCCACACATCCCCAAATGAAGTTATCGTATTACCACAATTTAGAAGAAAATGAAGGTATGTTTAATATAAAATTTCTAGAATATTAAATAGGTTATATTATACACATTAAAATATAATTTTACCAAACTATTTTTTTAAAACCATCCGTGAATGTGGTAAAGGAAAAAGAAAAAAACATTATTCATGAAGGCGATTAACCGACATAACATGGAAAACAATTTTGTTTCTTTGAATAATATGAGTTGAGAAATTAAATGAATATGAGATATTCCATTAGAAACATAAAAATAAAGTATATAAATGATTCTAGAGTTATCACACATTTATGTATGAAAGAGGTAAGGATAAAGTAGAAAATGAAAAGAAATTAAGAGAGGTACTTTGAGAAAATTACCTCTTGATTATCCCCTCCTTGAATGACCCTTAAAGACCATGGATTTGGTATTTTAGTGAGACTATCAGCACATGGATGTGGGGAGAGCGAGTATAAGAGGTATGGGTAGAGATTTTTGGAGCTATAAGTATTTTTGATTTGAAATAGGGTTATTGAGAGGTGGTATTTACACTTGAGGATAGGTGGGTTCAAGTGATTAATTTATTGATTATTTTATATTAAAAGATAACCATATAAAGGTGGCATTAAATTAAATGAATTTGGGTTGAAATTAATGTATTATAGGCTGGTTAGGGTCGATCAAAAATATCAACCACCCTTTAAATGTTTTATTTTCTAGGTTTGCTAGATTTCTAACTTTTAATTTTAACTCTAGTTAAAATTTTACTTTTACTATAGTAAATAATGTTTTTACCATGGTATCTTTTTTATACCTAAAAACACAATTGAATTTAGAACATAATTTTTAACTTATGATTCCAAATATTGAATAAATTTTACCAAATTCAATTCACATAATTTAAAAAATTTGATTTAAAATTATTTTCGTAGATAAAACTAATAAGTTAGTTTTTAAAGTGAAACGTTCAAAAGGATGAAATGTTTTTAAAACTATTTTCAATTTAAAGTTTATTCCAATGAATAAAATTGTATAAAATGATAAAAATAATCTAAATTTACTTTTAAACCAATTAATATATAATTTATTAATTTAAATAATTTATATAAAAAATCAGTTTTAAATTAAAATGTAGTATTTTTCGCTATTCATTAAAATATAAATCTTATAATAAAAATATCAAAAATCCAAAAAATGTTATTTTTGATGTCTTGATTCTAAAGTAGAAGTTTATTTTTCCAAATAGATCTTATAAAAGTGACCAAAACTAAATTTTAAATGGGTTTACCATCAAAAGGCGGTAAAACTACCTTTTAAAAATATTAGAATTTTTTATGCTTAAAATTGGATTTATTCTCATTTTAATCCTCTAAGATTTATTAGTTGAGAGTAAATTTTTTTAATAAACACGTTTAAACATAATATAGTTTTTTATGTTCATTCCTGCTAATACAACTACTAGGAAATAACTAATATTTAAAATAATAAGACTAATAATGTATTATTTTTAGGTATAACTCAGTCTTGTGTGCAACATATGATTTTAGAGACACCCATTATTCCGTTTGGAGTTCGCTATTGGACATAGCATCCCAATTAAGGTAAAATTAATATATAATTAATAAATATTAATAGATATGAAAATGTCTTATTCTATAATTACCTGAGATGTTACATCCTTCTCCCCTTTTGAAAATTGTGTCATCATAATTTTATTCACTTATCAAATAAGTGTGGGTATTTCTCCCTCAAATCATTTTCAGATTCCCATATTGCCTATTAAACAATATAGTTTTTCTATAAAACCACAACCTAATGAATCAACTTATTCTGCAACACTTTCTCTTTATGATAAAAAATCTGGACAAGATGTTCCCCATAATAAAGATTCTCTTCCAACTAAACTACTTATGGAATCAAAACATGATATGAATCACAAATATTCTTTATTGACATTTAAACATGAAAAAAATTATGTACATGAGATAAACTAAGAGGTAAATCCAATCATTAGGAAACTCAGCTAATATTATCTAGGATTTTAATAGGGTTCAATGAACCGTGGAATTAGTTTTCCCTTCTTACCAAAACACATGACACTTTTCCAGGGAGAAACTTTTAGAAATACATGATCACCTACATCAAAAGAAACATCCATCCTCTAGTTATCTGCATAACTTTTTTTTCTACTCGGAGCCATCCTAATGTGATTTTGAATAAAATGAACTTTTTCTACAATCTCTTCTACTAATTCTGGTCCCATCAACTTCCTTTCACCTACATTATCCCAAAAATTAAGAGTTCAACACCACATTCCATATAATGCCTCAAATAGTGACATCTATATATTGAAATGAAAAATGTTATTATAAGAAAACTCATCTAAATAATGATATTGATATGAACCTCCCTATTAATCAATTTAACAAACATGTAGAATATCCTCCATTGTTTGAATTGATCATTCTATTTTCCTATCTGATTGAGGATAAAAAGATGTACTAAAACAGAGTTAAGTTCCCAAAGACTTCATAAGGCCTTTCTAAAAGTTAAATATGAACCTGGGATTACAATCAGATAGAATAGATAATAGAACTCCATGAAACCTAACTATCTCTTTAATATACAACCATGAATATAAATCTTGAGATAGAGTATCTTTAATTAGAAGAAAATGATAAGATTTTGTCAATCAATCAACAATAAACCAGATCGCATTGTTACCTTGAGAGGTCTTCGGTAATCCCACTACGAAATCCATGAACATATTTTCCCATTTCCATTCTAGAACCAAAAAAGGATGGAGCATCCCCTTTGGAAATTATTGTTCTGATTTAACTTGATGATAAGTAAAATACTTCATAGTAAAGTAAAAAATATCTCTTTTCATTCCATACCACTAGTAAAACTCTCGAAGATCTTTGTATATATTAGTACTACAATGATGAAATAAAAATAAAGAACTATGAGCTTTACATAACAACTCTTTATTTAGATATGGATCATAAGGTACAAATAACACCTTCTAAAATCTTGAAACACAATATTTATCAATGCTAAATTCATGTAACATACCCTTTTGAACCAATTCTACTTTTTTTATAACTCACTATCTTCCTTCTATGCTTTTTTAATTCTGTTTGATAGAGATGATTGCACTGAAACCTAAAACAAAATAAAGGAATTTTCTACACTAATAAATTCATTTCTAAAGTTCATAAATTCATTAACCAAAGAATTATTTTCCAAAATTAACATGGTTAATGTGGCATTACATTTTCAACTCAAATCATCAGCCACTTTATTTTCTTTTCCCAAATGGTAATGAATTGTGCAATCATAATCATTGATTAGTTCCAACAATCTTCTCTGTCTCATGTTCAATTTTTCTTGAGTGAATATATACTTTATAATTTTTTGGTCAGTATATATTTCTCATTTTTCTCCATATAGATGATTACTCCTATTTTTTAAAGAAAAAACAACAGTAGCTAATTCTAGATCATGGGTTGGGTAATTTAACTCTGGAGTTTTCATCTTACGTGAAGCATAAAAAATTACATAATCATTTTAAATTAATACACAACCATGTCCTTTAAATAAAGAATCATTGTAGATAAAACATTCACCATTTTTTGAAGGTAATTATAATACTTGAGCATTCACCAATATTTTTTTTTCAATTCCTAGAATCAATCACTATATTATTTTGTCAATATGAACTTAACACATTTTCAAGTTACCTTAGTCAGTATGATATATAATCATGATTTTTTTTCAAAAAAACTTTGGTGATTTCCTGCTAAACCAGGAAAACTATTAATCTGGATTATATATATGGGTCTTTTCCATTCTTAAACAACATTAATTTTAGCATGATCAATAATTATTCCATCTTTAGAAACAATGTGACCAAGGAATGATTTTTTTGTAACAAAAAATAATTGTTTTTTGAATTTACCATATATTTTATTTTATTTTATGGTTTGGAAAACAACCCTTAGATGAATTTCATAATCCTCTTTATTTTTAGAATATACCAAAATGGAATCAATAAATATAACCAAAAACTTATCTAAGAAATCATGGAATATTCTATTCCACAGATCCTTGAATACAACATGTGCATTAGTTAACCCAAAAAACATAACTAAAAATTAATAATGTCTATATATAGTTTGAAATGCAGTGTTTGGAATGTATTCTACCTTTACTTTCAACTGATGGTACCCCAACCTCATGTCAACCTTTAAAAAATATTGTGCTCACAAGAGTTGATTAGACAGATCATCGATATGAGGCAAATGATATTTGTTCTTAACAGTGATGTTATTCAAGGCTCTATAATCAATGAAAAGTCTTAGTGAACCATATTTATTTTTAACAAAAAATATAGGAGAACCCTGAAGTGATGTTCTAGGTTGAATAAAAAATTTATCTAATAATTCATGTAATTACTTCTTCAACTCTAAATGTTCAATTTGAGCCATTTGGAAAGGGGGTTTTGAAATTGGATTAGCATTAGGAACTAAGTAAATAGTAAATTAAACTTACTGATTTTGTATAATAATATGAAAATCATCCAGAAAAACATCAAGATACTTATTTACAATTGGAACATCATTAATCTGAATAGTTCCTTTATTTTCAAAAATAGGTGTGAGATAACATTTGTTTCCATTTTTAATGGTTTCTCAACTTCTCGATATCCCATCAATGGTAATGGTTCATTATTGTACACAAACTAAATGGATTTCTGAAAAGAAACTTCTTTATCTCTATAGTAAATCTTAGCATGGTAAAAAGAACACCAATCTATACCCAGACTAACATAAAACTCTACTAGAGTAAAAACAAGAAGGTTTAAAGGTAAATTATTTCCAAAAAAATGTTCATGAATATTATTATGACTTCTTTTTGCCTAAACATTTACCATATTTTTTTTTTACCATAAGTTCAAGATTCATTTCTTAATGTTGTTTTTCCAATTTACTAGAAGCTTTTTTAGATACGAAAGAATGTGTAGAACCTAAATCAAACAAAACATTGGCATAATCTAAGTAAACAAGTAGTGTAATCGATACCACTTCATTTGAGGGCCCAACCTATACTGAAGTAGTTTCAATGTATTTCACCAATTTTTTTTTCTTATTGTACAATTTATTCCATCATTTGTGTTCATTATCAGAAACTCATTTGCATAATGACCCATCTCATTGCTCTCAATTTTTTTTAATGATTGAAAAAAATAAATTTTCTTACCATTACTCTTATATTTTTTCAGTTAAGTTAAGAGCCTTATGACCCATTTTACCGCATAAGAAGAACATACCAGAATTTAGAAGACATTTTCTAGTTTGTTTTTACCACAATGTTCACAAATAGTAATATTAATTTTATTACCATCATATTTTTTTTATGAATTATTCCCTTTCACCAGCCACCTTGACCTCTTATTCTGCTATTTTTTAGATAACACATGATAATACACAAACTCTATTTCCACCTTCTCTGCACATGGAACATGTTTTTATAACTTTTGAACTATTGAGAATCAAACACCTTTTGATACTTTGGATTTTATCCTAAGTATAAATGAATTATTTTACTGTAAAAATCCCAGATGAAATTTGGTGCATACCTTTTTAGTAGCATGATTTTTTTCTTCGTAATCTAACACCGAGTCATCCTATTGCGTTAATTAAATGAATTTTTTTTCCATCCTAAATCAAACTACCTTAGGAAAATATTTCTTAAGAAACATACCTTTGAATTCATCCCAATCAAGATCATAAATCTCATTACTATCCCTGATATTCTAAACCAACGACCAACACTGATTAGATTCACCTTTAAAATAGTAAACAATAAGACTGACCTTTTGATTGTATGAACACCCCATGACATCAAATATATTTTCTAGTGATTTAATCCACCATTCTACTATCAAGAGGTTAAACGATCCTTTCAATGATGGGGTAAGCTACCTCATGAAGTGATATACTAATGACATGTTCCTACATGGTTGATCTCACTGATCTCATGCATAGATACCACCACAATTTATACCCCGATTCAATTGTGCCATCACTGCAATGAACTGTTCTGTTTTAATTCTGACCATCTCGAGTTGCTGATTTGGAAGGTTGTTTTCCTCAGGATGTTGTCCTAATACAACTGCCCTGTTTCGTATGTGGAAATCCATTCTAAACAAATATATAATAGACGAAGCAACATGGTAATATTAAAATTCTATATCATTTCAATTTTACCATATAGTAAAAAATAATTTATGTATATTATATTAATAATATCCTAACCCCTAAAGTTAACTAAACCAACCTCTTATACCAATTATAATTCCCGATATTTAAAACATTAAATAATCTTGAGTTTAGTCAAGAATTTACTTGATTTCTCATTGAGAATATTTTCAGGTTTATAGTTTTAAAGAATTAGTCCATAACTATTACATAATATTCCCATACATTATATATAGACAATTACACTTAGTATACACTTTTTCCATAAAATAAAACCCTTTTAAAATAAAACATGATTTATTTTTATTTATTAAAATATTATTCACTTTTATTTTCTCTTAACCATCCTTATAACCTATGAAAACATTTCAAAATTTTGGGATGAGAAAAAAAATCTCAGTAAGGAATATAAAATATGGAATGAAATCATTAGTCCATGAATATTTTAAACTCAATAAAACATTTTCACAATATCATTATTTTCACCCATAAAAACATAAGAACTTTATCATACCTCATGAAATAGTAATATTAATGAAAAATAATTATTAGAAATCATAAATCATAAAGGTAAATTATGCAATCCATACCGTACTTACATTGTATCTTTCACAACTACATATGGATTAACCTTAATGGTTACATTTAGAATACCCATCACAGAATATTATCTAAATCTCTTAGGAGAAACCTTATAATTTAGCCTTTTCTCATTAACCAATGAATTGGAGAGATATCAAGGGATCACCAACCCTTGGTTTGTTATGTAACCAACTGTGTACTTAATCAATTCCCAAGAACCAAAACAAAATCACAATACATAAATCATGCATAAAAGAGAAATAATAATTCTACATTGCAATCACAAGATATCATTTCAAGATATTGACATAATCAATAACTTATCAAAAAGATTTTCAATAAAAAAACACATTAATATGGAATGTTTTATTTATTTTTCTTTAAAAAACATTAGGGATTGTAGTGGAAGCCAAATATCAAATAACGGTTATGAAGGCAAAGAATTCATTGTTGCCGTGTACATTAAAAAAACATTCATTTTTTCATTTTTTAAGGAAAGTAAAACACTCCATATAAAATGATCCCTTTTAAAAAAACATTGAATGAAATTTAAGATATAAATATGATATAATATATTCAAAATTAATTTCACACATAATAATTGAATTACATAATCAATAAGTAGATGTTTAACCCAAATAATGAAAATTGGGTTATGAATTTTTTTTACCTCAAGTATGACTTGTCTCGTACGTTCTTTATCTTCCTAAACAATAAACTTATGTTAATTTATAATTTATTTATAACATTTTTCAAGTTTATTATTCATTTTGTACAACTTATTACCATTTTATAACAATTATATAATTATTGAAGTTCATATCAGACATTTTTTTGATATTTGGTTCTTGAGTCGAAAATGAACTTGGTATGATGTCAACAGTCCATGCAGTCATAATTATAACATATAAAAATTATAAAAAATGATATAAATATATTATATATTCATTTTATAAGTATTTAAAATAATTTTTTAAGACAAATAAAAACACCGATCATGGAGATGGTAGGCCGTACGTACGCTTGGATGCTATTTTCTTTTTTCCCGTCATATTGAAAGAGAGAAATTAAATGAAATATATTTAAATATGTATAAACATACTATATAATTATTTTTGAATTAATATTTCTTTTATATTATATATTTTTACAAAGAAAATCCTTAATAAATTCCATTTGATATGTGAATTAATCACATCATTTTGAGGATACGGTAGTCTATAGGTCTCCAGATGAAGTTATCATATGACACAATTTGGGAATTATGAAGGTATTTTTAATATAAAATTTACAGAATATTAGATAGGATATAATATACATATTAAAACATTATTTTACAAGAATTATTTTTTTAATACTATCCATGAATTTTATAACGGAAAAATAACAAAAACATTATTCATAGAGGCGATTAACCGACATAACTTGGTCATCAATTTCATTTATTTGAATAAGTGGAGGTGAGAAATTAAATATATAGTATTAGAAACATAAAAATATAGTATATAAATGATTCTAGAGTTATCATGCATTTATGGATGAAGGAGGTGATGAGAAATCATAATAATAAAAGAAATTAAGAGAGGTACTTTGAGAAAATTACTTCTTGAATATTCCCTCAATAAAAGACCCTTGATGACCTTGGATTTTGTATTTTGGTGAGACCATTAGAACTTGAAAATATGGAGAGTTAGGAGGAGAGGTTTGGGAAGATATTTTAGGAGCTACAAGGTTTTTTGGGTCAAAATAGGGTGGTGGGGAGGTGGTATGTATACTTTAGGAGAGGTGGGTTCAAGTGAATAATTTATTGATTATTTTATATTATAAGCTAACCATATAAAGGTGGAATTAAATTACACAAATTTTACTTGTAATTAATGTTTTATAGGATTTTTAGTGCTAATTGAAACCTCAAATAGTCTTTAAATGTAGTAGTTTTTAGGTATGTTAGGTTTTTAACTTTTATTTTTATCCCTAGTCAAAAGTTTACTTTTACTACAGTAATAATTTTCTTAGCATGGTAAATATTTTATAACTAAAAAAATAATTGAATTTAAAAACTAATTTGTACCTTATTATTCCAAATATGGAATCCATTTACCTAATTCAATTCATATAATTGGAAAAAATGGATTTAAATTAATTCTGCAGACAAAACTAAAAAGTGGGGTTTTAAAGTGAAATATTCAAAATTTTGAAATATTTTTATTTAAAATTTCATATTAAAATTGATTAAAATTTCCAAAATTGTATTAAATGATAAAAAAAATATAACTATAATTTAAAACTAATTAAAATTATAATTTAACAATTTAAATAAATTATATGAAAAATAGTTTTGAATTAAAATGCAATATGTTTCACTATTCATTAAAATACGAATCTTATCAGAAAATACCCACAATTCAACCAATGTAAATTTTTAAGTCCCAATTAAAAATAATAATTTTATTTTGTCAAATATATATTATAAAAGTGTCAGAAACTAGATTTAAAATGGGTTATCTATCAAAAGGTGGTAAAACTGCCATTTAAAAATATTAGAGTATTTTATAATTAAAATTGGATTTATTCTCATTTTAAGCCTCTAAAATTTATTAGATGAAAGTAAAAAAATTTAATAAACACGTATAAAAATAATATATTTTGTTCTATTGATTCCCATTAGTAAAAACTCTAGGTGATAACTACCATTTAAAATAATAATACTTATAATGTATTTTTTTTTTTTGGTATAACTCAGTCTTGTGTGCAACAAATTTTTTTGGAGAAACCTATTATTGTGTGTCGAGTATTAAATTGGAAATAGAATCACTATAAAGGTAAAATTAATATATACTTCATAAATATTAATTGATATGAAAATGTATTATTCTATAATTACTTGGGATGTTACATGAGATATGTTGACATTGAACTTCGACTACTGCTATCAAAATATCCTGACAGTCTCACAAGGCATAAAAAAGGATTAAATCATTCCCATTGATCACCAAAAAGATATAATGATGGAATTACTTGATTATAATGTGTATTTGGTCCCATTATTTTATTGGAGAGGGTATATAAGCGTATTATTTTCCCCCTATTTTCATTATGATACATGGACATGCTTCATGTGTGAGTGCTAAAATATGTTCCTTCCCCTAGGTTTCTACTAGGATATACAGGAAAAATCCTCGTGTTTCTAGAGTAAACTATTAGAATTGATGAGCATAAATAGGAATATATACCTACTCCTTAATTACTTCTATAGTGTTATTGTATACCTCTTCAATGGAGGTTGGGATATGATCTCACTCCTTTTGGTTGGTAGTTCGTTTCCCCTGGTGAGATCACATAGGTGCATAGGTTTGAATATGTAAAGAATGAACCTATTATGGGGTGTCTATAGTGTATTGTTGAGGAATTGAGACCACACATAATTGGTGAAAGAAATGGTTCTTAGGATTACTACTAGGAAACTGTTGAGAAATATTGATGTCATAGCTGACCTCTTTATCAGAATCCCTAAGATAAGAGAGATACTTATTCTCAGGGAAAGTCACACAAAATAGATTGATATAGAAATTGGCTCCATTGAGTTCCTTGACACTTTCCATTTAGAATAAGGTTGGAAATAATTCATGTTTAAGAGGGATTCACATGAAAACTTTAGAGTTCGAATAATACCATTTCAATGACACTCCTATATAAGCTCATTCCTCACTAATCATTGGATAAACTACATTTTTTAGAAAATTTCCTTATATTATAGGGCCCTAGATTTTATTATGGATGAGGCATAATTTTGACATTGAGATTATTCAATTAGTTTATATTGAAGGGGTTTCTTATTCTTAAATCTTAGATAGGATAAAAAATACCAATAATAAAACCCATTAATTCAACATCACAAGTCAAAGTCATGGTTAACTAATGTATTTCATAGTTTAAGGATTCAATTAAAGTTCACCATTTTTATTTTTAGAGGAAACTACAATGGCCTTTATGTATATGAATAATTTTAAGGATTTTCAATGTAAAACTGCTTTCCAATAGTAAGAAGTTGATCAGGTTTATTACCAGTGATTCTTGGGAATTCATGTATGTAAATAAGGTTAGGGTTTGAGATCATCAAATATTTTTGCGGGAAATATTTCCTAACATTGGACTCTATTTTTTATTTTAGATGTTTTTAGGAATCATTCCTAAATAACATTATGAGAAAAGTTACCTTTGTACCAAATATTATTTATTAACATGTATCAGTATGAACACCTATTTGTATCATAGGTTCTCATATTTGATTCTTTTATTTCTTACTGATGCTTAGTTTGAGTAAGCTATGGTTTAAATAAACAGAGTTGGAAACTCTATAATTTTTTTATCCATGAGGTAAGTGGAAATTTTTGGTGTCGGTGTCAAGTCCATATGTAGGGATTTTTATGTATCATTGTTAAATGAATCAAAATCCATGTAGCTGGGTTCCACTTAACGAGACAGACTATAAATTTTAAGATCACATGGAAAGGATTGCTTCACACATTTTAAAATCATGTATTAAGGACAATTGGGTGAAATATACCCAAAAGTGGTTGATGTGGGACTTACACAATAGTGGTCCTTTTTGGTGGACCTAGAAGGGAATATATCTCCATGAGTATAGGTTCACTTCACAAGGAATATAGATATATAAGGTTTATGGTATGTTTAGCTAGTAGAAGTATGACTCAATTTTCGGAATATCAATTTGTCAACAGGGTATCTAATCAACCTACAGAGCACTTTTTTCCATGCAATTTAATGTCATGCTATTGGGAAAATTCTGTCATTAAAGGTACTAAAATAGAGGTTTAAGTGAGGATGTATAATCCCATGGAGGATATAGACCAGTGAGCAAGGATGTAGTCGATATCATATGGCGTATATCCCTACAATTATGGATATAGAGGGTTGGTTATGTTGTGTTTGAAACTTTGGGATGAATCTTATGAATCTTGTTTAATAGGAATTAAATCCCATATAGTTCTAGATGCATAGTTTAAGGTTGTGTGGTAGTAATGTACCATGCATTTTATCATCATGTGGTAATGATTTCACCTTTAATTTGTATATTATATGACTAGGATATTTCCCAAATAGTTTACCATCAATCCATGTGGGCATATGTTTCTTGAAATGTACAGTAATAGAGGATTAAGTAGGCTTACACATATAGGGTTTTAATAATGCTATAGAAAATTAACAACTTAAGTGAAGGGAATAAGAGTTTGGGCTTACACATGTTAGAGTCCCACTCCCAGTAAGGGGACAAGAAGGGTAGATATAGTTCTTATATTAACATTAGATACCTTTATTTTATCATTGAATGGGATCATATTCACACTAAGCATCCAAGTCAACTCGATTTTGGTTAGGGTTAGAAAAATTAGGTTTCATCGCTCCGGGATGGTCTCACTGATGTCCCTATGATGGGTACCCTTGTTATCAAGGGAGTTAATGACTTTTAATTCCTTGAGACCCCTATCAATTAAGGAAGAAAATATATATACAACTTTAATCGAGGGAAGTCATGATTAAAGGAGGGGAACTCTGGTGTGCATGAGATCCTGATCACACATTTCTAGGGATTTTGAGGTGGGTTTTAGATTATATTTGTTTAGGTTTCCTTCGAAAAAGTGCTCTGTAGGTTGATTAGATACCCTATTCCAAGGAACAAGTGGGATAAAGGTTTTTGAAACCTAAAATAGGTCATCCCACATGGTTTGTTCATGGTTGAGGACAATCTACATGGTGGGTAGGTGAGAGTGGAATGATCCACATAGTAGATAGGTACATGAAAAGTTCTACCACATTATAGGATCATTGAGTAGACTAGACTATGTGGTAGGTGAGAATATGGGGGGATTAATCAAGTTGGGACCTCACATGAGTTGTGCCATGAAATAACCTAAATAACATACCTAATTGGTACTCTAATCATTGTTAAAAAGGCCTAAAGGGAATTCTATATCCCATAGTCTATAGAAAAGCATCTACACACAAAGATCAAACAAGAGGGAAATTTTTTTCCATAAAGGGTAAAACATCAATAAAAATAAATATATACAAAATGATTAAAAATAAATATACCAAACAATAAAATATAGAAAAATCTCCATATGAAGACAAATAAAATTCCCAAAAATAGTACATCAACCAAATTAATCAGGTAAAACCATTAAGGAAACATCCCCAAGATATCTATGCAACAAGTTGATCACTTTATCAACTGGTCATTGCCTACTATAAATCTCCCTCTAATCATGTATACCCACCACCTTTGAGTGGGGATTTCCCTTTCCCTAGTGTTGACATAAAAAAATCTACAAATTCCTAAAGGAAATGGTATTTTATGATCACCAAATCAATGGAGGATTCACCAAGCATTTTATAAGAAATTTATAACAATTTAAAAAAAGATGCTCAATTTTAAATAAAACATGGAATGAAAATATTTTCACAATTCATATTAAAACAGTATTTACAAAACATTTCAATATAAGTAATAACACAAGGAAAAAGTGAATTTCCATCAATTTAACCATATATAAGCAACTTCATCAAAATGGGAATGAATATTTTTTTTCATCAAAATAGGGATGAATAAAAATTTAAATTAAAAATTGGCATGTATAATCAATTTCAATCAAATAACCTTGGATAAGAGACCTTATTTTTGACTAGTATAAGTGATACCATATATCTTAGTGAAATATAACTCCAGGTGTGGACATGTACCAAGATCTCATGCCTATGAGGATTAAAAGAACACCCTAAATAATGAAGTCCCTTCCCTGATCAATGTTTAGTTAGCATTATCATTGTCAATCCATTTCCAGGTAGAGCTAATACAAACCTAGTGTATTTTATTCATACCAAACTACCTAGGATCACATGTGATTTAAGAAAATCAAATGTAAAAGGGAATATATTATATTTCAATCTATCATTTCAAATAATCATTTCAATAGGAGCCAAATTCAAGTTTCAAAAACATTCCTTTAATGTAGAAAAAAATTCAAATTGTTTTTCCTCAAATTATCATGACTTTAATTTCAAATCATTTCATTTCAAATCATAAAACACATTATTTCTTTTCATATCATCAAAATCATGATTCAAATTATTCATTTCAAATCAATACTATTTTCTATAAATTAGCACTTAATTTTTAAAATCCATTTTAATGGATTTAATCACACTAAACATGAAATATAAAATATTTGATCAAGAGACTCAATTCCAGATTTAAAAATAAAATGGAATGAAAATTTAAATTAAACAAGCATTAAATTATTCAATTTATAGAGATTCCCTTATGAAACAACCAACCTCAAGCTTAAGTTCAATGATCACCCAACCTAGGATCCACCAACAAGGAGAAATATATAGAAAGATCAAGGAAGAATCCTAAAATCACAATTCAGCATTTCATGATCTAGATACATCAATGATATGAAGATTCATATCTCTCTAAGAGGGGGAGATAAGAGGAAATGATAATCCATGATAAAATTGTGATCGCACTTACTAAAAGAGATACAAAACCTCAACTACCACTTTTATCTAGGAAGAAACATGGTTAGAAGAGATAAAATACACTTTAGAGATCCTCCACAGTGTTAATGGTCGAATGATATTGGAGGGGGTTTTTTAGAAATAATTTAGAGATAAAAAAACACTAAAAGACAATAATAACCTTTTATTTCCTATCCATATCGGCTCTACTGGATAGCTGGTGGCCTCCACTAGTTACCTGATGGTTCTTGGTAGAATTCCATGAATATTAGAAGTCCCACCATATAGATGGTGGGATTATAATATCTGGATAGTGGGATTCCTAAAGTAATACAACACTAAAAACCCTCCACCAGCTGGCCTGTGGCCCTCATGGGCTAGATTGTGGGGATCTTGTAGCTTTTCCAGCTACAAGAGTATACACACTCCCATGATAAAATCCCCAAACACATTCCAACCACTGAAACTAGTTTCAAATACTCTCCCAAACCCCTATAAAAGATCAAAAAAGTGGAAATATCTAGGAAACAACAAGACTAACCAATAAGTGATGGAAATAATGTGGAATAAAATGAATGAATAGAGAACTAAGTTAAAAACAAGGTTCATACCTAAAAGCTAGTAACAAGATATTATATTCTCTCCACTATAAATGCCCCTGTTAGAAATCATATCAAGAAGACTGGTCCAAGAATAGGTGAGGCTAGTTCTCTCTTGTCAATTCCTCATGCTCCCATGTATCTTGTGAATCAGAACCATACTTCCAAAACACCCAAAATAAGGGAATATATTTTCCAAAGGGGACCTGTATCTGAGATTAATCTATCTAAACTAGATTATTGGTCAAAAATAAATCAGGTTCCACATTAGGGTCCTCCCATCTTAATAAATAGGAAATGTCAAAGAGAAACTTCCAGATCTATGAGACATGAAACATTTCATGGATCGATTTCATATGACGTGACAAAGCCAATTGGTAAACCACCTTTATAATCTACTCACAACCAAATGTAGTCCCATGAACCTCAGAGGTAAATTTAAATTATTTTGAAGCCATCAGTGACCCAACTGAGGTGAATCTATCCAAAACAATAGGTCACCAACCAATAACTCCAAAGGAAATTATTTAGGATCATTATAGGACTTATAATGGATTTGTATCGTTACCATTCTATGGAAAAATCAATTGAATCTTTTCATTATCTCTTGGTCTAAACTAGGTACAACTAGGGAAGCATCACTAATTTTCGACCAAGAGAGAGGAGTTCTAAAAATCCTACCATAAAAGGACAAAAATAGTTTAATATTAAGAGAAGACTAGTAGATATGATTATTGTCAAATGTGAACATCCACAAATAGCAGTTTCAAGCACCTCAAAATTCAAGAATGAAATAAAAAATGATGTTATCAACATTATATGGGATATCATCACCTCCTAGATGAGTCTCCCAAAACAAAAAGTGATTCTATGATCCCTATAAAAATCTATAGAAGACAAAACCTCATATAATATTCAGATCTCCTACACAAACAATTTTCCCAAATCCTCAACATTGGTTGTATCATGAATTGTAATAAAGTAATCTAATTTGGACAATATTTCAATCAACACCCAAATCACATTATTTCATCTAGGTATACCGGGAAACCCAAAAAATTCCATAAATATATCATCCCACTTCAAAGTTGACATATGAAGTGGGTTGAAGTATTACCTTAAACTACTAATAAGTATAACAAGGAGAAACAAATTAGAAATGTATCATTTCAGAGATGTCCCCCAAAAATGATTCCCCATTACCTAAAAAAATCTTTTTTGTGCTAGGGTGTACCATCCACTTTGAATGATGAAAATCACCCATCATAACCTTCCTCAACAGTAAAATAATAATGAATTGATTCAAAAATAAAGATAAACACTCAAAAGTTATAGTTCATTATTCAATTGTATCCCACTATATAAAGACTCCAAATTTCCTTAGAACTCATCATTATACTGCTATTATAGGATAATAAACTTGAGAAGAGATTCTATAAACTGAACAATCATCAAACTCACCTATAACTCATCCTCATATACTCCCAATTCCATACAACAAAGGGAGACAACAAATTACATTCCTCAAATGATTCCTTCATATACAAAGATGAAAGTTTTCTATTAAAATTATTATCAAGGACCTTACACTTACCAGGGATGTAAGCAATGTAAAATTCAAAATACTAAAGATACTTCATCCATAAACTTTGCTAAAATTTCAAATATTTTTATTAGAAGATATAAATTAATTTTTTAGGGTCATAGTATAGGACATACCATTCTATGAAAAGACAATTCTACCAACTCCTAATATAATTCATAAAAGTTTTGAGTTTAAGATCATCTGTCGTATATTTATTCTGATGTTTCTAAATATGACGAGAACTATAATCCACCTTGTGATCACCCTATATTAGAACATAGCTAAAATTTAAAACTGAATCATCATATAAGATCAAAAAGCCCTACCAACCTCAAGAAGAGTGAAAACTAGCACTAAAATAAAATAGTGATTTAACTCATTTAAATAATTATGAAATTTTTAATCGCTTATGAAATTTACTACATTTTGAATGAATTTGGTCAATAGAGAGGCCACGTTTTGGAAATATTTCATGGGAAGATGATAATACCATATTAAGACCAAGAATCTAGGATTCTCAAAAACATTCCATGGATCCTCCCATGTTATAAAATATTTCCACCCCATTTAAAAACCATGCATTCCATGAAATTTACTTCATGAATCCAAAAGTAACATTTATAAAGCTTGTAATATGTTTTTTATTTAGGAAGATTTCTAGAAATGTACTCAAGTGATGCACGTGATCCTCCTCAGTTTTAGAGTAAACAAAGATGTCATCTAAAAATACCAAAATGAATTAATCGATATACTGAGGGAAAATTTTGTTTTGTAATTCCATAAAAACAATAGGAGCACTGGTTAGACCAAAAAAATAACTAGGTACTCATAGTGGCCATAATTTCTCCTGAATAGAGTATTAGGGATATCATAATTCTTAATACTATGTTGGTGATAACTATAATGAAGATCAATATTTGAGAAACACTTATACCCTTTCATTTTGTTAAAAAATCATCAATATGGTGAAATAATTAATTGTAATTTACCATAACCTAATTAAACTTTTGATATTCAAGAAAAATGTGAAGGGTTCCATCAATTTTCTTGGAAAAAATAACTAAAACTGTCCCAGGACACACACTAATTTGGATGAATCCCTTTGAAAATAGGTAATTTAATTGATTGTTATCTCTTTTAGTTTGGTTACATCCATATGGTATGAAGGAATTGAAATATCCCACATGATACTAAATCAATAAAAAAATACACCGACCTCAATCATAGAAAACTAGAAAAGTCATATGTAAAAACATCAAGAAAATCATATGCTATTAGAGGAAGCTACCCACATGAATAATACTTCCAATGTTCAAAGTAAAACATGTATATAATCCTAAAAAAACTCATGGTGGTTTTTCTTAACTCAACCATGGGCATGATTCTTCTTGAATGACATCACAAAACCTATCGAGGGAAATAAAGGATAATAACTAAAGATAAAAGGGGATATATGCTTTAGTATAAGTAAAAAAATATATCCTAATAAATTCATATATAGGTTTTTTATCTAGAACCAAAAGGTATAAAAAAAGCTCAACTTCTTATAAAGAAAATGTGCAATAGGGGAATGAAAGCCCCTACTCTCTATCTGACCCAGGAGGAATATAAATCTCCACTATATAAGAAATGAGATCCATGGGAAGGTTCAAAAACTCCACAATATGGGTAGATCTGAAGGAATGAGAGCCACTAATATCAAATAAAGAAGCCACTAAAGACTATGAAATGGTAACATTGACTCTGACCAACATAGTACACACATTAGATTCCACTAAATATTTGACTACGGTGTGAAGAATAATTTTTTCAGATACATGTGGCTAGAACCCCATTATTATTGAATCATTTTACTGCACCATATGTCATCTCAATCTGATGGAGCTTGTACCACTATACATAGTGGTAAATACATGGAAAACTATTTTCATGTTTCTTAAGCATCTACAAGAGATATATATCTTTGGTGCATCCATTCAAGATCACTTTGAGTGTCTAACTTTTCCACACTAGAAACAAGTTAATGTTCCTTCACCAAATACTACCCAAGAATTAAAAGAAACCCATTATCAAGATCCACCACTATGTTTTTATTTTAAAGTAAAATTATCAAATTTTAGAATTTAAATTTGACTAAATTAACATCATTTTAATATTTTTAATAACAATATTATATTTGTCTTTGAATTTTCCTATAAAATTTTTAGGTGAAAAGTAAAAAATGTAGTTTATACCTACAATATCTTTTATAACATTATTAAAAAAATAATTATTAATGTTAAATTAATAAAATTTTATTAAAAAATTTATTAGTGTTGCAAAATAATTCATTTAAAAAAAATACTATGTTGAATTTTGAAAACCCATGTTTAACATTTTGAAACTTAATTTATATCATATTCTAAAAAAACTATTTTCATCCCTTTCTTTAAATTATGTTTTGAAAAAGGGGAAATTTGGTTTTATGTTGTTTTTAAGGTAAAATCAATTTAATTTAGATAATAATATCACAATTAATTTCAAATTAATAAACAAAATTTATAAGTTTATCTTAATCATAATTTTAAGCAGAAAAATACTTTTTCTAAAAACGGGGTTTTACATATTATATACGTTAATTTTAAAATTAATTTTTATTACACATATAAATTTTACTTTATAAAATAGATTTCATATTTTGTATTAATAAGTAAAAATTATATAACAAATCCAATTTTATTTTTAGGTATTAAAATTAAATTACTAAGGTAAAATGTAATTACCAAGGTAAATGCCAAAAATGGAAAAAGTGTAAATTTTTTATGTAAAATACTTTATTTTTTACAAAATATTTTTTAAAATGAGTGGTTTTGGTATGGTTAAACATAAATAATTCCCCTATCCATTATTTTCAACTTTTCCCACATTACTTGTGAAACATGTGCTCTCTTTATATTAAAAAGTTATATTAACCCAAATGTCATTCCCTTCTCCTATAAAAGAAGTAACCTCCACCCCATTTATCCACTTAGTAAAAAGAATTATATTCAAAAAAACTCTACCATACTCTCTTATGAACTATATCCAACTGTTCTAGAAGACATATTTTTACTAAAATATCAAGATAAGGAGCCTTTGAGTGTTACCCAAAGGAGAATATCCAAATAGATAGGTATTGTTCTCAACGAGCCCTCTTAATTAATTTATTATTATAACTCCTAAAAATGGAATTTTCTATGAAGGTATGATAGAATACATATTAATAATATTATTAAATGTTATTATACTAATTTAATATCTATTTTCTACCTTCCTCTAAAACTATCCAAAAAGAGATTATATTATGATGCGTACGTGCAGACTATCTCCACCATGAACGACATGCTTGAATTTTCATAAAACAATTTACATGGATGGTTCTAAAAGAATATTTAAAACATTTTTATGATAATTATTAAAATATTAAAATTATGAAATTATTAAATATTCCTAGCATTTCTTATATTTTTTGGGAAACAAACATGTCGCTCTTTCATAGGTGGAGACTACCACCTCTACGAAAGTGACATATTTTGATTTCCATATATTATTTTATTATTTTTATCAAGATATCCTAAGATGTGATTCAAAAACATATAAAAATATAAATTATATAATTATTATTATTTAATAAAGATATTAAACCAAAAAAATCTATTTCTTAAGAATACTCACCCATAAATTATAGTTTGTTCATGTTTGGGTCGGTCTAACCACTTACATAAACAACGATATAAATTTATATCACAGATGAATATGAAAAATTATCTAATGGTGTTATTATAAATTAATGATCAAATAATTTTTGGTTTTTGGTTCTGGAAAGGTTACATTAATTTTTATCCAATAATTAATGTATAACCCTTTTGTTCCTCAAAATCATTGAAGCATGCTTATTATAAATTTTATATTTATGGTTCATAAATAAAAATATCATGGGTTGAACATAAAAATGTATAAATAATCATGAAAAATATATTAATGTATCTTAATTATTCTAGTAAATGATTAAATTATATCAAAATAATATAGATCAATGTCTAAATTTCAATGTATGTTTGAAATAATCAAAATTATGACATCTAATAATGAGAATAAGTGATAAATAACTAGAGAATATATAATAAATGGTTATAAATATTTTTTTTAAAATGGGTAATATATATGAATAATATTCTTAAATGATCTATTAAGATAATTATTTTTAATATAGAAGATGTGAAAGTGATTTCGTGGAAGGAAATAATTAAGGTAAGGGTTTCTTATAATTCAGTTTACTTTATTTGGGTCAAACTCAAACCACAAATGACACCTAGTTACAGAAATACAAACAATCTTCCTAATTTTTAGATTTAATAATCATTGAATTTTAATCCTCTTAAATAATTGAAAAAATTCAACTTCACCAAATCACTTGACCACTTCAATCTACCTCTTTGGATTTGTTTTCAATTCCCAATTCATAATAAAATTCAATGACATATTATCCCCCTTATTGGAAATAAAACCAAAGTTCAAAGTATGTGAAGGAATTATCATTTCAAAAATTTAATTTTTAAGACATCTTCTTCTCTTCTAACTCATACTTTCAGAATTACTTCTGAGAAGGATGGAATCAGAAATAACTAATAAAATAGATAAAATCAATCGACTCTAAGTCTATGTGAGCATTGATCTATGCCGAAAACATGATTTTCGAAATTTAAAATCAATGATATCATTAAAATTTCAGAATGTGATACCAATCACTGAAACCACTTATGACATGGTTTTTCATGTAATTTCAAAAAATTATTCAGAATACATCTCAATAAACATATTAGAAACATTCAAGTGAAAAATTGTATTTTTACTTTTTCTATCTAGTAATAAATCACTGCCACATTTTTAAAATTGATGAATTTTTTTGTCACATGAAATGAGAGAATGTAATCAACAGAACTCAAAGATGAAAAAAAATTCATTTTCTATATATATTTTTAGAATTATCAGATTCATACCTCACCAAAACATATAGTATTCATAAGACATAAATTAAAATAGAGATATATGGTAGATGATATACTATTATCACCCTCAAGAGATGCACTTAAAAAATTCTTCACCATGATTAACTTGCATCAAGAATAAATTACAAGTGCCTTCACAGATTGTTTGAGATATTACTAGGAGACTGAATGATTCCAATAGTCTTCTATGATGGACATATTTCTAGATGTAAGATATTCATAGCTTTTATAAATTCAGGTCTCTCCCTGAATATATGATACACCTTTAATTCCCTTCAAGAAAAACAAACACAAAATATATGGGAATAAAATTTCTATTAAGTGATCATCAGTTAGAGAAACAAGGATAAAAGTTTCTTCTCAACCCAACAATCTTCTTAGATTAAAAAGAATTATTCATATTTTCTAGAAATGAAATTTCATTTCTCTCCACTTTCTCCATCTTACTTGAATCTTTGAACTTTTCTTGACATATGACCAAACATTCTTTAGTAACATCCCCATTCTTTACTCTTTGTGTATAATTCTTCTTCACAACATTTGAAGTCACATATACTTTCTCATTATTATTCAATAATTCTCTTTGAAAATATAACAACATCAATTTTTTTAATTGAATGTCCAGATATGTTTTACCTATCACACAGAAATTTTGAATTCAAAATGTTACCACATTTACACAACTTTTTAGATTCCTCATTATTATTTTATTTCATAAAATCAATCTTGTTATTAATTTTCTAGACTGATTCTTTCTTTGATTCCAACTTTCTTTCTTTAGTATGAATGTTCATGGAAAATTGAGAATGTTCCATGATGTGACCTTTCTTACCAAAATAGAAACATATATTCTTTGGTGATACAGTCTTCACATCATTCTTCACAAAATTCTTTGTATTTTTTTGTTTAAGAACCTTCTTCATTTATTCACAACCCTAGGATGAACTCTCATCATCATCTCTTACCTGATTCACTTTATATTGTGGTCTTATATTTACATCAATAAAATATTTGTGCATGATTTCTACATTCCAAAAATCATCATAATAGTGACCCCTTCTATTGAAGTAATCATAGAATCTTTCAAATTAATCATATCTCTTCTTGATAAATAGATTCAATTTTTTTGAATTTTTCTTATGTTTTGCTGGTTTCAAATTTTCTTCAGATTTTCTCCCCTAAATGAAGGCATTCTATAATTTTCATCAAATGATATGTTATACCAAAAATTAATTTCTTGATGCTCAGACTTCTAACAACACCAAAAATAGGAAAAAAATATTGATTTTTTTTCTCCTCTAACAAATTCTGACTATATTTGAAATTTTTCTACTTATAGATATGACATTTATTCCTTTGTTATTTTATTAGAGAACAAGGATTCTAACATTTCTTCACATCTTTATTTGAAGATGTTTTGAATTCATGAGTATTATTATTCACCCATGTCTATCCATATTTAAATACTGAATCTTCAATAGTCAATAAGGAAACATTAGTACACACATAATTTTAGAGGAAAAAGTGTTACCTTCTTCAATGATCCAACAATTATTCATCTTTAGATAATCTCATGCTCTTCTTTCCACTACTTTGATTCCTTTCAAAAATAGGATTCTTATTAGATGAATCCTTAGCATTACTTATTTTCTTAGCATCTTGGGAAGTCTTATATCGTGTCTCTTCTATGTTTCTTAGTTTCAATTCAAGTTCAAGACACTTCAAGTTGGGAGCAATCTTTCCATATTGAACAGATTTCATGATTTATTGCCACTGAATATCCAGCTTCTGAATCTCTTATTCTTGCATATGATTTTCCTTAAATAACAAAATTTCAAGATCCTTGATTCCATTTTATTTATCAATAATCTGATCATATTTTAAAATTATAGAAAAACATTATGTAGATTTTCATGTGCATGAATAATTTAGGTAAAAGATATTTTAAAAATTTATTTCTCATAAGTATTACTTTCTAATTATTCAAAAAATAAAGTATATCTTTCTTTTCAAAGATATATTGTCTCTTACTTTTCCATCACAAGCCTTGTGAGAATGTTGGTTATGCCATCCTTTTTAGATAATAATTTTCCATATCATCTGCCTCTTTTTATAGGTGAAATTCTTCATCCTGAACATTCATGAAAACTTCGGTTATATATATGACCACTTATTTAGGAATTTTCTTTAGATGATTTAGGATTTTTTAATTGAACATATCATCATCCCAACTTGAACTTAATTTATCAACTGATGTTTCTGAACAATTTACACTATGAGTTTATTTTGATAGTAGTTGATTTTCATTCATCTTTGAATTATTGGTCAGCCTCATTGATACACTTTTCTACATGTTTTTATTTTATTTGAATAAAACATAATATTTTATAACATCTGGAGTAGATATAGGCTTTTCTATTGAAATCTCTTATAAATTTTCTTCAAACATAAATATTCACTTTGTATAATTCTGATATAGAAACTGGACATGTATAGTAGAAACAACCAGTGGTGTCCTATCCTCTAATACTAATTAAAATGTCCAAGGATCATGTAGTCACACTAAGGGGGGGGGGGGTGAATCAGGTGTGACCAATTTTGTTAAATTATTTTCACCATTTAATTCAAACCTTTGTCACCTGTTATGATGAGTGGGTCTTTCATGCAATGTAGAAAGTAAATGAAAAACAACACACATTATTTTTACAATGTTCGGTACGAAGAACTACATCCTTTTCATGTTGGTTGGACCCACTAACATGGATTATCCACTATAATAATTTTATCAATTACAATGGTTTAGGCATCAACTGGTTATACACCCCAGTAATAGATCCTCCAGTTGATTCTGGTTATACCCCCCAGAAATCTAACTCTTCCTACTCGATAGGTTAGAACCCCAACCATTCTATTGGTTAGACCCCCTTAGTATCTTTATCTTGAGCCTCTTTGAAAACTGGTTATACCCCCCATTATAAGAACCATCTTCTTAGAAGTTCTGATCCACTGATAGGATTATCACATGATATTCCTCCATGAGATTCCTGGATCACATTGGCTCATGTAATGTTCATGTACATATGAACTAATTCTAGATTTTCTCAAATATTTTTTGACACTGAATATGAGCAGCTATCTCAGTACAAGTCTACTCAAGAAAAGATTCTTTCTTCAGTAAGAGACATGACCTCACTACAAACATAAAACTTGGATGAAAAAATATTCTAAAACACTGATAGAAGAACTATTCTGACTTCAGTCTCAAATAACTGAACCCTGAATATACAATGTAAATCACATGTTTAATTCCCAAAATATCATTCATGTATTTAATAAATTTCATACACTTCCCATTTTATGCAATATCACACATGAAAAAGCTTCATACTATCATGCATACATAATTGCAAGTGTATACATGTTTACATAACATAGCCATAGTAAAGTCCTTCTAGTGTACTTATAAGGAACAATAGAACAACTATTCAACTTGCATATACCATAGTTTCCACAATTGATACACAATGCATGTTGTCATAAATTGATCAAACCACACATGAATTCTTTACTAACATCATGCATGCATCAACTTTACAAAACTGGTATGCACTCAAACACAACACCTCTCATTATTTTATGTTTAAAACCTTTCCACCTTGTGCGTGAAACCCCCTTTCATGAAATAGTATAGCGTGTATAGTCTTCTTAAAAACATTTTGCACACAAATCCTTCATACAAGTGTGTTGTTTTAACTTACATTTTTTCTCAAAAATTCACACACCCAAACATGAATGGATATTAACTTGGTGAGTGCGAGATATACAAGATATGTTGTGTATGTATATAATGTTTCAGGGAATTTAAAACCATTCACAAAAGGTAGGGAGACACCTGAAATTACAACCCAATTTCCTTACAGATCTCTGATCATCATGAAGTAAAACTAGTGATCAAAGAACAAATAGTTTACCCATAGGATTCTCAACTTTGTCATGCAAATAGAAGATGCTCAGATCCTTATCAAACTAGAGTGATTAATGAAACTTCTCCTATTTAAAAAACTCATCTTGTATGTGAGATAAATTCATATGGAAAATGAGCTTGACCTTGATATTTATAGACGTTGAACAATTTATCAGAATCTTATGAAATCACCAACCTTATATGTGTACAACTTATCCTTCACAAAAACAGAAATCACCATCACAAAGGGATTAATATTATGCACATCAGAGAAAATTGGTTTTTTCATAATAATATAATGCAAATTTCTTAATGATTTTGATCATGTTTGAATCATAAAAACAATTAGGTGAATTTTTAAGGTTTTAGATCAAGAAACAATTGATGTAGTATGGTGATTTGAGCAAGCAGAAATCCCCATGTGAGCTCGAGGTAGAAGACAACCTCGATTAAATATCAGACATCCCAAAATTATTATTAAGTTTTTTTAGATAGTTAAATGTTTGGTGGGATGATTTAATGACTCAAAAATTTCAATAAGATGATTGAACGATGGAGATTCATTCACCGCTAAATATTATGATCCAACATTAAAACCACATGACTTCTACCACTTCCTTATAATACTTAGCTCCACAACAACGAATCAATAATTTCTCTTCTCTCTCTTTAGTACCACCCCATACCGATTCTCTATGGGTTCACTCATTTACCCAAATCCTCCGCCGTTCCACCCCACATGGTGGTTACTCCGCCGCTCTTGCGCCTTGCGTAGGCATCCCATGTACTAGGTTTACTACGACCGACCCATATTGGATGGTTGGGGTTGAGCTTAGACACCCAGAAAGTGGTGCATTATACTCCCCCTGGCTAACTACATGGTGTTGGAATAATGTTTTATATAATGTACCATAAAAAAACTTAATCCAAAATCTGAATAGAGATCAAAACCAATCAACTCCAATACTTAACTCCAAACCCTCATGCAACATAAACAAAATTTTACATGGATCTTACCAATCTTTGTTCTAAATAAAGTGTCAAACTCAAATCACTAGTGAATCCTGGTTAAATAAATACAAACCAGATCACCAATAATTAGATTCAATATTGATTGAATATTCTTCATATTAAATAATTGACAACAATTTAAAATTCACCAAATCACTTGATTGCTTCAAATTATATTTAAGGTTTCAAATAATCTAATTATTGATCCCTTAAAATGTGATACTATTCAAAGTGTTATTCTTATTTTGGTGTTTTTAATATATGTCAACATACATAAAATTTTGTATTTTACACTTGATATATGACTTAATAATACCATCCACCTTCTTTCTCTTGATGGATTAAAATATTATAATTCTTTTTATCGATTGGGGATTGTATTGATATCACGTATATTTATTATTACAATATGGATGCTTATTAATTACTAATGAAAGTTTTTTATGTATTGTATTGATATTAATTTATTTTATATAGTGAATGAGTTGAAATTAGAATTTGATAGCTGGGGCCCAATATTAGATTTTCCCTTGATGCATTAGTAGGTCATATGGGACAAACTAGTTTCGGTAATTGGTAAATGACTTCCCATTTATTTAGATGTCTTAGATTTAGTCTTAAAATTAACTAGATTTCATAGAAGAAGGCCTTGATGATATGTAATTTCTCGGGACTGGGACTTGATAAGTATTTCATTATGCATTACATCACTATGAATCTAGTTATTGTCCCCATGTGATTATATTGTCATGTCATCCAAGATTTTATTTCAGGATAATGTGATTCGCTGCCTGGTATCATTTTATTATCATTTAATTTCTTCTATAATATTTTTTCATTACATATTCTATGATAGATCATGGTATGTGATTTCCCTTACTGATCATTTGAGATCACCCACATTATTTTTATATTTTCCTCGATTATAAAGAAAAGTATTGCACATGATATTTCTAGAAAAATAAAATACATGTAGAATTTATAGGAGATGATAAAGGCTTATTATGTAATAAGTAGTTCCTAATGTAGTGGAAATAATATTCCTTGTATGTGAAATACATGGGATATATTAGTTAATGTGTGTCATAATTCTCTAAAATTATAAACAAAACAGGTCGGGGTAACATATATAAATCAATATTTGCTATAAATTATATAATTATTGGATAATTATTTCTCTTATATTATAGATGGTATTAGAGAAAAGGTTAAGATAAATTCTAAAATTAGAAATATTACATGATCAAGGTATATATTTTCCTTGGTGTTGGTATGTTATTCAATGTAAATGAAATTCAAATTATTTCTAAAAAATACAAATATGTCTTAGGAGAATACATGATTAATGTATATATTAATTAATATGTAATGTTATATTGTTTTGGGATAAGAGTTAGGTTGATTTTTTTGAGTATAGGTTTCCCTGAATTTAGTGTTTATGATACAATAAGAATGATTCAAATTATTATTAGATATTTAGGATAGATAGTATTAGGGAAACCCGATAGGTATAAACCTAAATATAAGGAAATAAGTTAATTTTTTTAGTAATGTAAATATTGTATGGTTTCATAGAAATTATATCCTCTTTTGGATACTAGATAGTGATTATGGATGTGGTACAGAAGCACCCAAGGGTAATTACCTAGAAAAAGGCTTACTGAGTATCATATTGATCATTATTATGTGCATTATGAGTGGGTCTAAGATTTCACACCTAGATAGAAATTAATAGGGTACATTATTTTAATAGTACAAATGATCTTTTCAAAACATTATAATGAATTTGAATATAATTTTAGGTTAGAAAACATAATGGGAAATATACTATGAATAACCTAGACTAAAATCTAGAAATTAATAAGAGATGGTATACAAGTCATTTTTGAATTATTTATTCTATTCTCATCATTTTAACATAATATAGTTATAAATTAATTTCCTCTCATACCTAATTTTTTTTCAAAGTAATGGATGGGGAAAGGAGGAACTAAGTTAATATTTAGTGCCATAGATAATGCTATGGTTTTCCTAATAAACAACTAAATGTGATAATAGTTGGAGTAAAAAATATTGTGATGATTCTAAACCTTTGATAAAAATTTATGATTAATAATATGAAAATTGTTTAATTCCAAAACACATAAAATAAGAGAAGGATATAGTATAATGTATGTTCTAGAGATAAAGATGATGAAGGAAAGAGTATTTCATTTCCTTAGTGTTAAGAATATAGAAATAAGAAATCATGGAATCATCTCAAAGGAATTATAAGTTGTTTTATTTTTGGTAAAGGTAGTCATCAAGAAAATAAATTATAATGAAAAATGAAGAGTGAAATTAACATTTTGGAGTGAATGATCTATTTTCTAGTTGTAACTAAAGTATTAAGGTGGACACCTTATTTGAAATAATATCTTGTGTTATGTCTATAATCTAGACACCCTTAAATAATTCTATTAGAAAGTGACGATTAAAAAATTTTAGGATGTAATTTATTTAAGGGGGAGAGAATATAACACGTCGATAATTTAAATTATATATTCATTTAAAACCTAATAAGTTTGATAGTATGCAATACACACAACACCTAATTAAAATGAAACCATAGTAATTTTTTTAATATGTCCATTATAAAATATCTGTTGAGAAAACTAGTATAAATATATGTAACAAAAATAGGAAATAAATTTATAAAGAAAAATTAAGGTTTTTTTAATAGTAATGCATTAATGAAATTCAATTAGCATTACTAAATAACTAATAAGATTATTTTATGCTAAAATTTATTTTTTATTAAACCTAGATTTTAAATTATTTATTTTAATTAAATAAAAATATTATATAAAATTTATTGCTGATATTAATAATACATTGACACCAATATAATTAGTAATTGATTGGAAATAAAAATAAGAATAGTTAAAAAATTTAATTTCATAGGAAAACAATTATCTTTAAGTATTTATTTAAGTGCTAAATTATAAAATTTCATAATTTTTATTTATAAAAATTGACTTTTTTTGGATTTAGAAAGAAAATATTATTTTAGGATTATTATTTTTATATATTTTTTGAAATAATTTATTTTTAGGTGAATAGTGAAAAATAGAGTTAATACCTTTACAATCACTTTTATGACATTATCAAAAAATAAGTACAGATTTAAACCTTATAAAATAACTTTAATTGAGAAAAAATTATTTAAATATTAGGATGATTCAATTAAAAATATTATACTATATTAAAAAAATGGATGTTTTTCATTTTGAAACTTATGTACTTTTTTATAATAATAAATACTATTTTTCATATATTTCTTTTAGTTATGTTTTTAAAAATGGTAATTCTATTTTGGATTGTTTTAAAATCCATATAAATTTAATTTCTATAATAATAAAATAATTAAATTCATATAAATTAATATTGTAGATAATTTTATCATAATCTTAATTTTATGCATAATAATACACTTCTTTTTTCTAAAGATGGGTTTTTACAACATACATTATCTAATGTTAATTTTTTT
Organism: Viscum album; assembly: GCA_963277665.1. Lineage (NCBI taxonomy): Eukaryota > Viridiplantae > Streptophyta > Magnoliopsida > Santalales > Viscaceae > Viscum > Viscum album. The sequence continues at coordinate 89,880,625 of OY728142.1, forward strand.
TATTTCATATATAAATGTTATTTGATAAAATAGATTTAATAATTGTAATTATTAGTCCAAATTATTCAATAATTACAATTTTATTTTTAGGCTTTAAAATTAAATCACTTATGTAAAAATTTATTACCACAGTAAAAACCAAAGAGAGTAAAAGTGAAAATTATAATTTTAAATAATATTAAAACATATTTAAAACATGAGTAAGAATTAATGGTTGAGGGATTCTTGACCATACCTCATCACTCACTCCATTACTATTCACTTTGGTGTAATTTCCTCAACCCAGTTCACTCCCAAGTAACCGAACTCAGTTGGACACATGGCCCCAAGCACATCTCCCCATATGCTACAGGTTGAAGACTACTAGTAAGGGGCCATGGTGTGTTAGCGGGGAGACTATTCCATAGAGTTAAAGTGTAGATCAATGGTATTATAAATAAATAAATAGTAGAAACAAATTATAAGTAATAACTAGAATAACATAAGAGATAAACATCTAGATAATATGAATAAACTGAACAATAATAATAAAAAATATATACAAAACGATGTTAATGTCATGATGTTATGAAATAGAACATGCCATATATAGAAGTATTCATACATGGAATACATGGGTCTCAAAAGGAAAATAAGAAAAAAACTTTAACAACCTAGGTACTGACAGAATAATTTGTTTTCATATTTATTAGTATTGTTGAATTAAATAGCTAAATTCATTATGTTAAGTAAATCATAAAATAAATATTTTTATTAAAATGATTTCTTATATTTATATCTTTAAAATATTAATTTTAAATTATATAATTTTAATTTGATAAGACTAATTTCAATTTTGAATTCCGGATGTCAAAATTATCTTAGGATAAATTTTTAATAATTTATCAAAATGTAAAGTTTTTATAAAATAGTGAAAAATACATTTTTTCATAAAACATATTATTTTTGGTGATATAATTAAGACATAATTATGATATAAAATTTATTACACTTATTTAATAACTAAAATTAAGATATTATAATATAGATATTGTATAACATTAATTCATATCATGTAAATTATAATTTATTTCATCCATATAATATTTTATTAAATTATTTATAAATAATAAAAATATTAAATAATGCTAAAGGGGATATAATTTGGTAAAAAATGTAATACAATGTGAATTTAAAGTATATTTTTATGTTTTTGGCTCTATAATATCCTTATTATATTTTAATATTTTGAAAATTCCTAAAGTGCCCCTCGCCTTAATTATAAATGTCACCACTTACTTCAATTAATTTCACAACCTTGATCCTTATAATCGACCATGTTCTACAAAATTCTCTTCTCCAATTTCCTAAAAAAATTATAGATGTTATTCTCTTACCAAAATACCAATTCCATTTTCCATAAATGGTTTTTTAAGGATGTGATATTCAAGAGGTATCTTTCTTAAACCACTTCTCTTAATTTCTTTTATTCTTTTACCTTATCCTCTCCTCATCAATCCATTAAGGCATAATATCTCCAATATCATGTATATACTGGAAACATATATTTCTAATAAAATATATTTTATCCATGGAATTTCTAATTTCCTCTTATTCAATGAAACAAAACCATTGTCCAAAGTATGAGGATTAACCTTCTCCATGGATAATGATTTTTCTTTTTCAAGGATGGACGTAAAACTATTATTATGGATAAATAATATTGTAAAAAGTATATTATAACTTATTCCATGTTCTAAATCTAATATGTAGACATGATATAAAATTCAATGGAACTAATTTTTGATGGCCAAGAAAACCATCATAACAAACTAAACAATAATCATTAAAGTTTTTACCAATGAATCATCCTCATGTTAGATATAAAAATGATATATGAGACCATTTAAACTTATGTAAGTGGACACATACCATATAATTTTACTTTCTGAGTACTGATACCATTTTAAAATAATATCCACAAATATACACAAGTTAACCTACCATGGATCCATGAAACGAATGCTCCCAAAACAACGAAATTGATCTGTATAACTCATCAGAATGGCCAAGAAAGAAATTAATAAAATTATAATAAATAAAATTTATTTAGAATATGTTCTTAATTAATTGATTAATTAATCTAATTTTTTATATAGTACTTAATGTTCCAGTATATAACACATTCCGACAAAAGGTATGAGACTTTCCTTAAAAAAACATCCTCAATATATCTTTTTACAAAATATAAAAATAATGTTTCTTAAAATTATACGGCATGAGTGTATTTTACTAATCTCATGAATCATTAATGTTTTAAATACTCTTTTACAATATAATATGGTCATTTTCAAATAAAATATCTTCCTTTTCATGTGAACAATATTCTTTTAAAATAAGTGATATTCCCCACGGAATTGTTTTTTATGCAAGTATTCTTGTTTTAGGATAATGTTATGGTTCTTAGGAATTTTTTATGATGATGGGTGGTTCCAATATAATCCAAATATAGGTGTTTATTTTATATCCCTTCAATTCATTAGGTATGTTGGATGTTTACCATAATGGCTATTCCAAGTGTAACTGCGATGGTTACATCCAAGTGTAACCGTAAGGGTTATATTATAGTAGGAATGAGTTTTACAAATCATATGGTATCCATGATGGTTAAAATCATAAGTAAATATTATAATAAAATTATTCCTCAATTTACTTAAATGTTTTATTTATTCTTTCAATGTTTTATAGAAATCTCATGTTTTCACAAACTATGTATATGATACTTTTAAGGGTGAAAAGTGTATCTTTATGAAAGTGTCTTCATGTGTTTATAAGTATTCATAGACTAATGGTTTCCTTACTTATTTTTATGTACCAAAATGATATTTTTGTGCTCATACCATGTTTTAAAATGTTTTTCTTAGGGTTTAAGGCTCATTAAGATAAAATAAGAAGCCAAGCTGAATGTTGTGAATATTTTCCATGAAAAGAATTCATGTTTTATTTTAAAAAAAATTTATTAAGGAAAAATGGATACAATGTAGAATTTTTAATTTGTAATATATGGATTTAATATGTAATATTATGTAACAATTCTATAAAACTCTAATCCTAGAAGATATTTTGGAATCAAATAAAGTGAATCCTACTCTAAATTCACTAAAATTTGTAATATAAAAGGTCAGGTACTTATAGTTTGGTATAAAAGCATTGTATAGATAAATTTACTGGTAAGGATAATGTTAATGGAATACCATAATTTTTTTTACCCTTTTGTAATGTTGAAATGATATTTAATTTGAAGATAACCATTTTTATTTATTTAAATTATGTCTATTCAGAATGGTTTTCTATAGAATAAATAAGGAAGCTAAAGTAAGAAGGAATCGAGAGGATGGTATTCTTACGAATCCACATCCTAGAAAAGTTGTAATTATAACCGAGAAATTTGTGATAGTAATGGCTCAGTTAACACAGTCTATAAATTGATACAACATTCATGCAGGAGAACAACCAGAGATACAAAAAATGAACTCGATGATAGTAGAACATTTTATGAGGAAATACCCTCATCCTTTTAGTAGATCTTTTGACCCTATAGTGGATGGAGGGTGGATTAATTACCTTGAAAATATATTTTATGTCATTGGATGTTTAGATAATGAAAAGGAAAGTCTTTATATTTTTCTTTTTGAAGGTGAAGCTGGCTATTGGGGGTCAATATTCAAGAATATTAGGGATCGAGAAGAGATTTATGCCTTGTAATGGGATGAATTTAATAATATTATAGTAGAAAAATAATTTCATAAGGATGTTTTACATAGGATGTGAGAGAAATTATTGAAATTAAAATAAAATCATGATGATTCGATGGTCGTGTAAAAAGAAAAATTCACTCAATTAGAAAGGTACACTCCTTTTTTTATTTGGGATATTGATAGGAAAATAAATCATATTTTCTCTGGATTGGATCCAAGATATAACAGGGAATTAGCATCCCATTAATTTGATATTTATGAGAATCTCATATGATGCATTGAAAGTGTAGAAATTGAGTTTACCGATGATCATGTATTTCACAAAAATAAGTCTAAGAAAAGGTCTAGATTAAAGGAAATGGATAAGCACCAATAAAATAAATCTGAATTTAAGAAAATCCAATTTCAGTTTTTGGAATGTGTGGTAAAAAGCACCATGGGGAATAACTTAACAAATATTGGAAGGGCTTCAGATGTGGTATGTTTGTACATATGACCCATTATTATGATGAAAAACATATTAAGGTTGGTATGTTCAATTCTGATAAGAAAACTATAAAGTGTTTTAAATGTGGAGATATGAGGCATTACGCACATACAAGCCCAAGGAAGGACATGAATGGTCAAAATCTAAGAAACTATTAATAGATGGAAATAAAATTTATATTTCATATATTTTTGAAAATAAGGAAACTTTTTAGATTAATGATGTTCCAATTGTAAATTAATACCTAGATATTTTTCCAGATGATTTTCCTGGTGTTATAATTGATTGAGAAGTTGGATTATTATTGTCTTAGTTTTTACTGCTAAGACAATTTCAAAAACCCATTATCAAATGGCTGAAGTAGAACATATATAATTTAAAAACTAGTTGCAAGAGTTTCTTGATAAAAGTTTCATTCATCCTATCACTTCACCAAGGGGTGATCCTTTTTTTGTTAGAAAGAAATATGGTTCCATGGGGACTTACATTGATTATAGATCTTTCAAAACCATCACTATTAATAATATGTATCTATTTCATTATAATGATGAAGTGTTTGATCAACAATATGGAGTTCATTATTTTTCCATGATTTACTTGAGATTTGGGTACCATAAGTTAAAGGTTAAGGGGGATAAAATTTTAAAAACCACATTATGTGCTATATATAAGAATTATGTGTTTGTAATTATGCCATTTGGTTGGAAAATTCCACTATTGTATTTATAGATCATATAAATTCAATATTAATTTAATATTTGGATAAGTTTTTGGTGGTTTTTATTGATGACATTTTTGTTTTTTCAATAATTCTCGAGGATCATGAAAAACATCTAAGGATTTTTCAAAAAACCCTCAATGAAAACAAGTTATATAAAAAATTTGAAAAATCTGTTTTTTTGGATGAAAATGATTTATTTTCCTAGGAAAATTGTCAATTATAATTTAATTATAATAGATAATTCCAAAATAAAAGAGGTTTATGATTATAAAATACCTATAAATGTTACATATATTCAATTTTTTCTTGGATTTTCATGTGATTACTAGAAGTTTTTGAAAACTTTGCATGATTATCTATCCTAATAACATTATTAACTAGTGAAGGAGTTAAATTTATCTCGAAAATATGTTGTGATGATTTTTTTTAGGAATTAAAAATATGATTAGTGAATTATTTAATTTTGACCTTGCCCTCAATAAATGGTGTTTTCTTCATCTACATTAATGATTCATTAAAGGGATTGGTTGCATTATAATACAGAATGATCAAGTAATTTATTATTCTTCATGAAAACAAAAACATCATGAGTTAAATTATCCTACACTTAATTTGGAATTAGTTATTGTGGTTTTTTTCTTTAAAAATTTGGATACATAATTTATATTGATCCAGGAGTAAACTATATACTGATCATAAATGTTTAAAGTATATATTTTCTTAGATAAAATTGAACATGAGGTAGAGAAGATGGGTAGAGATAATAATTTATTATTATTGAAAAATGAATTACCATCTATAAAAATAAAATAAAGTAAAATATTCTTTATGTAGAAAGAATCATGCATCATTAACCATGTTACATGTAGAATATGATGATTTGATTATTTACTTGATGAATTTTGGCTTAAAAGTTGTCAGTTTAGAAAATTCATCTATTTTGTTATAGGTGTTAGTGAAATAATCTTTATCAGATATAATTATGTAAGCTCATAAGGAATAATGTGAGTTACAATTTTTTTAATTAGATAAGATAATTAAGTTTCCTAAATTTAATGTTGATAAATATTGTTTCTTGATATTTGGAAAGAGATTATATGTACCTTGTGATTCCCATATGAATAAATAATTGTTATATAAAATTATAGCTCTCTGTTTTAAATTCATTACAACATTAATAATATGTATAAATATATTTAGGAGTATTACTAATGCAATTAAAATTGGTTTTCCAACTTCAACATGAAATGTTTAAAATTTTAATAAGATAAAGCAGAATGAAAATTACTGAAGTGGATACTTCAATATATTCTAGTTCCAGAGTGGAAATGGAAAAATATATCCATGGATTTCATAGTGAGACTACCAAAGACTTATTGATGTAACAATTCGATTTTAATTATTATTGATCCAATAAATAAATATGAACATTTCATTCCTTTTTGATACACTATGTCTTTAAATCAAATTTCTTGACTATATCATAATGATATAGTCATATTACATTGATTTTCTCTCTCTATTGTAAATGGTTGTGATCCTAGGTTTATTTCTAAATTTTGGAAAGGTCTTCAAAATTCACTGGGCACTAAATTAATTTTCATCACACCCATTCATTCTCACACTATTGGAAATTTACAATGAAAAATTAATCCCTTAGAAGACATGATACATTCTTGTTTAATGGATTTCCATGTATGTTGAGATAATCATATTTCTTTAGTGTAGTTTTCGTATAATAACAGTTTTCATTCTAGTATACAGATAAAAACTTTTTAGGAATTATATGGAAAGTAGTGTCGAACTCTAATATTTTGCAATGAACTGGGTTTAAGGAAGTTAGTGAGACTAGAATTGGTTGAGAAAGTGGGTGAGAAGGTGAAAATTATTCAATAACGTATAAGGGTAACCTATATTAGGCATAAAAGTTATGAAGATAACAGAAAGAAAGACCTTTATTTAAAGGTATGGGATCATGTTTTTTCTTAAAATATCTCCATGGAAAAGTGTTATGAATTTTGGAAAGAAGGGAAAGTTAAGTCCATAGTTCATTGGACTAGTTGCCTACCAAGTAGCCTTTCCTCTGAGTTAATCTTAGGTAGACAATGTTTTTCATGTTTTGATGTTATGATATTATTTTCTAATTCATCTCATTTTTATCCCTATGGTAGTTTTTCTATAATATAAACTTTTATATGAGGCAAATCCTGTTCATATTCTTGATCATAGGGATAAATTATTGTGGAATACGATAATTCACCTAGTTATGGTTTTATGGATAAACCAAATAGTTGAATAAGAAACATGATAATCTGAAAATGATATTAGGGAAAGGTACCCCCATTTGTTTATTAAGTGAATAAGTTGTGTGGATACAATTTCCAAGGGGGGGGGGGGGAGAATGTAACAACCCAAGTACGAATAGAATATCTTTTTTTTATATTTATTAGTATTCTTTAATTGAATAGAAAAATTCATTATGTTTTGTAATTCTTAAAATAAATAGTTATATTAAACTATTTTTTTATATGATTATATTTTAAAGATTAATTTTCATATTATAGAATTTTAATTTGAGAAAAATAATTTCATTTTATAATTTAGCATGTCAAAATTATCTTAGGATAATTTTTTGACATTTTCTCCTAAAAAGTAAATTTTTTGATTAATAGTGAAAAATATAGTTTTTTTTAAAAAACACAGCATTTTTTAATATCTTCAATAAAAAATCATTAATTAAAATTTATTCAACTTATGTAATTACTAAAATTATGATATTATAATAGAAATATTGTACAAAAATAATCCAGAACATGTAAATTATAATTCATTTCATGAATATAATATTTTATCAAATTATTTATAAGTTATAAAAATATTAAAAAAGGCCAAAGGGGATAAAATTTGGTTTAAAATATAATCCATTGTTCATTTAAATTATATTTTGAATCCTTTTTCTCTATAATTTCCTTATTATATTTAAATATTTTAAGAATTCCTAAAGTTCCCCCCACCTCAATAAAACAAGGAAACCCATTCGTTCACTTAATTTCACCACCTCGAGCATTCAAGATTGACCATACTCTAAATAATTATCTTATACACTTCCTTAAACAAATTTTAGAGGTGATGTTCTTAGCAAAAGACAAATTCCAATTTTCTTGATGGATCTTTCAAGGAGGTGATATTCAAGAGGCAACTTTCTTAAACCACATCTCTTAATTTATATTCTTCTTCTACCCTATCCTAAGACAATTTATCCATCAAGGAATAATAAATCCAAAATTATGTATATACTGAAATGGTATATTTTTAATTAAATATATTTTATCCATCCATTTTTTCATACCGAATTATTCAATGAAACAAAACCATTGTCCAAATTATAGCGATTGACCGTCTCTATGGATAATTAGTTTTTGCTTTCAAAGATGGTAATAAAACTGTTATTATGGTTAAATAAATTTTTAATAAGTATATTATATTATATTTTCTTTTCTAATGCTAATATATAGAAATAATATTAAATAAAATTAGACTAATTCATAATGGTCAAAAAATCAACATAATAAACTAAACAATTATCATTAATGTTTTCTAAAATGAATCATCATCATATCATAAATAAAAATGACATATGAGACCATTTAAAATTTCAAAGGTTCAAAAATTACATATAATTTTACTTCTATAATAATAATATAATTTTACAAGAACATCTATAAATATAAACAAGTTAAATAACCATGGAACCATGAAACAAACCCCCATGGAATGACAAAATTGATATTTATAACTCTTCAAAATAGCCACAAAAGAACTTAGTAAAATTATAATAAATAAAATATCTGTTGAATAGGTTTTGAATTTAGTAATTAATTAATCTAATTTGATTATCCAGGATGTTATGTGCCAGTGTAGAATACATTCAGACATAAGGTAAGAGACTTTCCTTTTAAAAATAGTCTTTAATGTCTCCTTTTACAAAATTCAAAAATATTTTATTAAAATTATATAGAATGAACATATTTATCCTCTTTAGTGACTCCATAATGTTTTGAATCCTTATTTATAATATTAAATAGTTATTTTCAATGAAAATTTTTTCCTTCTCATGTGAGAAATATTCTTTTTAAATAAGCGATTTTCTTCCTGGAATGGTTTTTTATGAGGAAAGTATTCATGTTTTATGATTATGTTCTTGTTATTGGTAATTTTATATGATTATGGGTGGTCCCATTATAAACCAAATATGGTTGTGCCCATGATATCTCTCCCATACATTGGGTAAGTTGGAAGTTGAAAATAATGATTATTTCAAGTGTAACTATGATGGTTACATCCAGCTATAACCATAAGTGATATTTTATGGTATTAATGGGGGTTACAAATAATGTAGTAGCCATGAGGATTAGAATAATTATTAAGTTTGATAAGAAAATGATTCCTCAAGTTACCTAAATGTTTTATTTATTATTTCAATGTTGTATGTAAATCTCATGTTTCTACAAACTAAGTATATGTTAATTTTAAGGGTGTTATGTATATCAGTATGAAAATGAAATCATGTGTTTATAATTATTCCTGGACTAATGGTTTCTATCCTTATTTTTATTTCCCTTAATAAGATTTATTTTCTCAAATTAGGTTTTAATTTTTTTTTCAAAGGGTTTAAGGATGGGTAAGAGAAAAGAAGAAGTTAAGTTGGATGGTTTGAATATTTTTTTTTCTGAAAAGGAATAATGTTTTATTTTAAATACTTTTGTATTAAGAGAAAAATTGATAATGTAGAGAAGTTTCAATTTGTAATGTATGGAATCACAATGTAAGGGTATGTACAAATTCTCTAAAACTCAAAACCATAAATATATTTGGGATTAAAAGAATGTGAATTCTAGACCAAATTCACTAGAATATGTAATAAAAAAGGTAGGGTCATTATACAAGATATCTCCAATACCATCACAAGATAGTATCTTGAACCAATCTCCCATGCAATAATAAAATCAATAATCAATGACCGGGTGCTTTCCCTTGTACCTACCAATATATATAAAGTCTTTTTGAGTACCAATCAATGACTTGAACAAGGTGTGAGATATACTCAGTATGACACCACCGATGATGTCTATAACAAGTCCAATATATATATATATATATATAAGTGTGTAGGTATAAAAATAAGTAGTGAAATGAAGAACATGAAATAATAACCATAATGGGATTAAGACCCTCATTTGATGCTCAACCAACCAAACCCACTTTGACCTAAGCGGGATGTATCTAAATAGGTGACTTTTAAATGGTCAGGGTCTAAGAACATAACTAAGGTATCAAATTAGATCCAATAGTAAAGTGATACCGAAGGTATAACCAAGGTTTACAAGTATTGATAATAGGATAATAGGACCTGAGGTGAAATCAAGGCATCCTTAACCTCAAAATACTAATCCATCTCACAGCGATACCCTATAGCCTAGATATGGGGGTATAAGTGTTATCTAAGGGTAGGAAAAATCCATTCCTCTAGAAAATCTTCTAACCAAGTGCTCAGAGCGTGTCTATAGTAAATTTTGAGCTAAACATGACTGGGACCCAAGGGAAGAATCCAATGTACTTCCTATCCGAGGAGATCATGTTGAATCCAAGGAGTGTTTATAAGGAATACTAATTTAAAGATATTAAGTGAATAAATCATTGGTACTATACTGGGGAATTCATGTTCTAGTAAGAAAAATATTTAGTTCCAAGGTTACTATCCCCCACACTGAAATGGATCAATGAATTAGGGTGGAATCCTATGATTTCTCTAGGAATTCCCTCAGGAATCTGAAGCTCACTCAAGTATGAACACTTCGTTAATTGAAGAAAGGTCCATAATACATATTTGAACATTACATTTATTAAAATTTAAATTCCATGTAATAACCATTAATGTTCATTCACGTTGTTTAAGTTAATCCATTGGCTTTTCATTCAAAAATGATAAAGTGGTATATGAGACATGATAACATTTAGTATTCCATTGTAATTTTACATGATCGAAGTGAAACATACTTTTCTTATTATAGATTATAATCTCACCTATTTAAATTAATCAAATCCCTTATTAAAGTCAAAATAAACATACACATGGTTATTTTGGTTAATAATAAGAAAAAATACATATATGCATATACATTACACACCTAGGGGTGGCTTGTGTTGAGGTCATTGACCTCTAATGATAAAAGGGGGATTTATTCAGAAATTTTGTTTCCAAAATAAGAAATTAATTTAATAAAGATTAATTTTAGTGGTGATTCATGGGTAATTCCAACACATTTCACAACAACAAAAAATATTAGCAATAAGACTTGAGGAAAAGTTAGGGACCACCAACTTTATGCTGGTTTATAAACACCCATCCAATATTAGATTATGATTTAGGTTAGAACAAAATAAAATAGAGAAATAGAAATTACCCCTAAAAATAGGGAATATTATATTTCCAATAAAATAAGCCACATATAGAAAGATAAACCGATGATGTAAGGTAATATATTGAAGCACTTACTATTATCTAACCAATGTGACTGACAGTGATATAACTAGAGTCCGATTGAAATAGGAGATTCAATGACTAGGTTGAGGGAGGAAGGAGAGACATAATGCGATTTCTTACTATTCTTGATAAACGAGGGAAGAATAGAGAAAATTTTGTTTTAAGGAAGGTAAAAAAGGTCATTTTACCCAAATTTTAAAGAGAGCATGGTTTGGACACATTATTTGGCCCAACCATACACCATCCATGTGAAAACACTACTTAAGTGGATCTAAGTGTAAAGTCTAGGCACACCGTTTGAAAAAATGGGCTTCCCATGTGGGTCCCTTATATAATTCATTTGTAGCTTTTTTCAATGGTATGAAGCCTCCCTCACATGGTTTATCAAACTGTGCTCCTTTATATATGGATTGATGGTTGAGAAACATGATTACTACTAACCATGATCAAACCATGTGCATTATTTTGATACTCCAAAAACTGGATCTCTAGGATGTGAACAATCCTTGGATGCTCTTGAACCCGTTCCATAATCCTATAAGAACTTTAAAATAAGAAAACAATAGATTTGTACAAAAATTTAAGAGTTTTTAACTTAAGTGAAAATCTAGGATCTTATAACCTCCCCCACTTAAGACTAATCATTACTAATTTTCCTATATGTGGGTTGTAAAGCTTCATCTGGGAATAAATCTAGACATTGAGAATTAATTTCAGTATCCCTATCCAATCTCTCATCTTTTACATGACCATGCTTCCATAGCATTTAGACTAAAGGAACCGACATATCTCAAAGATATTTCAAGCCCTGATCAAAATTACATATATGATGATCTTCAGAAGAATTATCCATTTCCAATTCATCTTTATGTGGATCAAAATCATGATATGGATAGAAATAATATCAACTAATATAGGACACATGGAAGATCCAATTCATGGATTAGTATGTCTATGTTAATTAAAACCCATAGTCTACCAAATTTTCCCAATATATCGAAATGCCTGAAAAATCTACATTCCACTTTCCCTAGTCTTTGAATTTGTCAATTACATATCCTAGGTGATATATATAAGGAGACCCGATCCCTAACCTCAAACTCCGAAGACCATCGATAATGATTTTATTAAGACTTCTACCTAGACTTAGTTGATTTGAAGTGTTTTTTGATAAACTATACCTACTCTGATGTATCCTGAATGAGACAAGGTCCTAGTAATGCTTCCTCTCCTACCTCTAACTAGAATAGGGGTGAATGAAATAGTCTACTATTTAAGTCCTCCTAAGAACCCATGTCTATTTTCACCTAAAATCTATTATTATAATAGAACTCAGCAATAGGTATATACATTTCCCATGAACATCTAAAATAATTGAATTATTAACTAATCATTTACTCTAACACCTGTATCATAAATTCGGACTAACTATTGGTTTGTTGGTGATAGGTTGTTCTAAATAATACCAGTAAACTGAAATCCTTCTATAACCCTTTTTAAAATAAGTATTTAATTAAATCAACTCTATCTGATATGATATTATGAGAAATAATATGAAGTCTGATAATATCCAAGATGTAAAGTCTACCAAATTTATTCACTAAGAAGGTCTCTTTAATATGTAATAAGTGGGAAACCTTCATTCACCCATCAAAGATCACCCATACTACATCTCTACCTTAATGATATATTGGTAATCCAGTCATGAATTACATAGTGAATTCATCCCATTACCACTATATAATGGGAAATAGATTTAAAATCCCCAATTTTAACTGGTGATCTAACTTCACCTTCAGACAATTGGAATACTTAGTGTTAATGATAGCTATATATCTTTTCATCCCAGACCACCAATACTAGTGGTGTATGTCACGGTACATCTTTGGATTCTTGTGGTGTATTTCCCAACTAGAAGCATGAGATTCTCACATCAGTTCCTCTCACATCTCTCTAAGAACCCAGATGTGTTCAGGAATATGAAAGATCTCATCCCCATCAACAAACCAACAAGGGGATGGTTCCTCACCTGAAACACTCTCCCATAGGACTAATACCTCATTGTCTAAAATTTGGAACATGTTCTCTCTCTCGAGAAGTGAAGAGGACACCACTAAATATGATAGTATAGGATATCCCTAACAGTCCTACACCACCAGCTGCATCACATAAAAAATTCTATCAACTTCCATTTTCTACTAACCTCCCAAATGGTCTGTGTTTGAGTCTTATAGATTAAATATTTAGACACAAAATTACTCTTCCCAAGTGTATAAATACGCTTAAAATCTAATAAAAACAAGTATTCAACCAAATTTCTCAATCAATGATTCAAGGAAGGTTGTGTAAAGATGTATTTGAGGCTCTTGTGGTCCATAATTACCACAATACACTCTTCTAGGAGATAATGAATCTATCATCACAATGCATGAAACAAAAATTCCAACTCAAGACATTGGGTATGGTAACTCTACTTGTGAGGCATCAATTATCGAGGATCATATACCATGAATTGATATCCCTACATCATAAATACTCCTAAACCAATTCTTAAGGTATTAAAATATTTTGTATAGGTTTTTATGGCTCTGGGAGAATCATTATCCATGATGAAGTTAATATTCTTTTCAAATGATGAAAGGTTGTTTCATAAGTTTAAAACCATAAAATCATGGCACCTTTTTTATTTAAGCTTTTAATTAGACCTTTTATGCAAGAAAAGTCTTGAATAAAATGTTTTTAGTATCCAACCATCCCCAAGAGACTCTAAATGTTAAAAATGTTCTCATGATACTCATAATAAACCACTACACTAACCTTATTTGGGTAAATAGAAATTACTAAATATAAGATAATGTGACCCAGGATGTGATCCTTATCAATCCAAAAGTTGTATTTAGTGAGCTTAAAAAAACAGTTTCTCTCTCAATGTAATAAAAATAATAAAAAGATGTTTGGAATGTTCATTTTGAGTATGTGAGTACACCATGATGTCTTCCATGAACACTACCACAAATGAATCCAAATACAGGTGAAAAACTTGAGTCATCAAATTCCTAAAAACATTATGCATATTTGTAAAACCTAATGTAATAAAAAGACATTCATAAAGTCCATATCCTCTTCAAAACATAGTTTGACGTATGTATGAATTCTTAACTCGCACATGATGATAGCATGAAATCAAATAAATCTTTGAGAAGATCCAAGTTCTTTATAGATGGTCGAATAGGCCACCCACATGAGGTAAGGGAAATTTTTTTTAATTGTAATCTAATTTTTTTGGTAATCCATGAAAATCCGTAGGGATCTATCCGAATTGTTGAAAAAAAGAACATGTGAACCCCAAGGATAAGTAACAAGTCATCTAAAACCCTTATCTCTTAGTACCTATAACTTCTTCAATTTCTAATTCTTGATATGATCCATTTTTTAAGGATGGAAAGATACTGGTGCTTCTCCTGGAACAAGTTAAATACTAAACTCTACCCTAATCTTAGTTGGTAGTTTGAAAATGTCATCAGGGAAAAGGCACTTGAATCAATCTACCATATGAGTGAAATTATCCTGATGTGTTCCCTAAGAATACATAAATAGAATAGCTGTCTAGGATCTCAACCTTCCCAACCCATGATTATTGTGTCCATCTAGACTTTCTTGGACATCCTATTCACCCTTGTGAATATAACTACCACCATTAGTGATTTTTTATAAATCCTTAATTGACAGAAATAAATATGATCATGATAAAAAACCAACCATGCCATCCCTAAAATGACGTTAAATCCTTCTATCTCAAGGATGAAGAGGTCCTATTGGAAGGGATAACTACCATCATCGATGGTGAACACTCTACATTGGAATACACTTTCTGAAAAAACTACCAAGAGAGTATTTAGAGTCATCAGTATATAAAAATAATGAACCTAAAGACCAAGTATTTCCATGACAACAAAAAATATAAAAGAATGATAAGAAGATGCATCAAAAGGGAATAAACTAAATTAGAGGTCACCATGATTGAACATCATACATGAGACAATCCAA
The DNA here is from genome assembly GCA_963277665.1 of Viscum album. Classification (NCBI taxonomy): domain Eukaryota; kingdom Viridiplantae; phylum Streptophyta; class Magnoliopsida; order Santalales; family Viscaceae; genus Viscum; species Viscum album. The sequence continues at coordinate 89,896,161 of OY728142.1, forward strand.
ATCCTTTCTCATCAAGTATATTCTATACCCCCTATATCTAGATTGATCCAAAACCTTGATTTAAACCTGACTACATAGAGTGGGTCCACTTAGATTGCACTGCATATCCCGAGTATAGACTCCTTGACCACATCCACTTCCTCAGCATGTACAACTAGTGGAAATCTATCTCCAAGACTACAATGAAGTTATATATGCTTCTTTGGATGACAAAGCAAATGTCGATCCTCTTTCACTAGAAATATATGGAAAGTTTTGAAAAAACTTCTAAATATGCCCTATTCTTCCACATTTTCATCACTCAATTAGGTATTGGTAGAAATGAGGCTTTAAATGACCTTTAAATCCACACTTATGGCTTGATATAGAAATACCAATGAATATACTTAGTGTACCATTGCTTTTTCAAGAGCCCTCCAAATGACATCTCTTACCACTTAATGAACTAATACCCTACTTTAGTACCGAACCACCATTCTATTTACCATAAAATTCCATCAAATTAAATTTAGTTATCAGGGCGTAATTCAAAATCCTAAAAATAGTATTAAAATGGAAGAAAATTACCTGATATCTAATGGAATAACTAAGACCATACTCAAATAATCTCACTCTCCAAAGCACATCACTAGTGAAAGAAGGTGAAAAATACTGAATCTTAGTAAATTGAGTTGAATAATCCATAAATAACAAGCATCATTGCAATAAGTGTGTAAATTTACTAGATTGGTCATCTCTCAATGACTCTGGAAAGAAATATTCATAAAAGGTAGCCTAAGAATCTCTCCATACTATTTATCGATGATGGTCTATCTGAGTAATAATACCCCACTAGAATTTAATGAAAACACATGAAATATAAGTGATGATATTTTCCCTCTTCTATGGTGGTATCGCTAAATTCTCAAGGATGGATAACATAGACTCTAGCCATGTATCCATAGTATGGGGGCCATCTTACCCTGAGAATGTATGTTGATGCAGCTGCTAGAACTCTCAGATTAGCTCTACAATAGTTGGGGTAGGTCGTGGTTCTCCCTATATAGATTGTATAAGCCACGAGAAACCTTCTAGAAAATGGGCATCGATTTCCAAGTCAGCTATAATGAGATATTCCATAGGTGGTGCTACATGTGGGTTAGATCCCACATTCTTAGGGTCACTGTCATCAACAACTTCCTAGAGCTCCTATTGAGGTCTTTTTGGATTCATATATCTAAAATTCACCAACACATGCCTCCGAACCTGATAACAAGTTAAAGGAAGTTATCATATTTAAATATAAACATAGGGGTTCACTACCCAAAACATTCTAACCCAACTACCCAAAATATAACATCATGGTATTGGTCAGGTTTCATGTTTTTATCATAGGGGTTCCAGTATATGATGTGTTAATTTGAGGTTATAATGGGAAATTATCTTTAAGTTGTAATTAGAATATCCATTGGATAATAATCAATTTTATTTAAATTTTAAACTTAATGGTTCATTGTTGAATCTATACATATTTTTATATACATCACATACCAATTAGTTGTTCTTGTCCTTCTGAAATCATAAAACCATACACTTTAAAAGAATCAATTGGTACTGCATGTAACTATACCTAGAATTTTATATTAGTTAAAACATATGGATAAAGATTATAAATTTATAAAGGCACAAATTGTCTTTAAATTTTAATTAGAATCCATTTAATTATAATCCACTTACATTTTAACTCGTGTTACTAGTGGTCCATGGCTCAAAAAACATATTATTAGATAATTAAGGTGACATCATCACGCTATATGGAAAAAATATATGTTGATGTAGAAACATTAATTAATCCAGTTATTTTATCCCCAAAATAAATTTTAGAACATTATCTAATATAGATATCAAGTCACTAGGAATATACGACAAGTAATTCACTCTATAAGTTAACATGTCATAAAATAATGTCAGACATATCAATTCTCATGTTACTGTAATGATGCATGAGACATAATATCCTTTCCATAACAGGACAAGGGTAAAGATAAAACCCAAAATAGTAATAAATTCCACAATCCATGTGCATCACACAATGGATAAATTAGTATGACCATAATAAGAATAATGTAGAACATCAAACCCATCCTATGTAATTTGGATTCTACCCATATGTGGGCCAGCTACTCCCAAACACAAGCTCATTACTAAATCCCCACACTTCCAAATCTACTATCTAACCATCCCAAAATATTAAGACAATAAAAAGAGATTTGATGCCACTAGGTGATGTCTCATACCTGGTTTAATTATGTATAAATGAACCTGGCTGGAGACATAGCTTAAAGCGTGCCTCCTCGTATTCTAGAGGATAATGACTTGCAATGAGGTACTAGGGTGTGTCTTTGAGAAGACTATTACATCTTTTAAGAGTGTATCACAATGGTATTATAAATTAATAAACCTAAAAAATGTATAAAAATTAACAAATATAATTACAAAATAGATAAAAATATAGATAATATAAATAAACTAAACAATAATAATCAGTATTATATACCAAGTGATGTCAATGTCATAATTCTATATAAAAATAATTGGGCATACATGGAAGAAAGAATATACACAATAAAGGGATCTCAAAAGGGAAAAAACTATCTCTAACAGTATTTTTATCCTAAAATCATTCATATTCTCCAAGACCCCATGAAGTATGAAAATAAATCATCCATGATTGGGTGATTTCCCTTTTCCCAACCTATATCCATAAAATCTATCCAGGTACCAATTGGAAATCTAAAACGGGGGAGATGTGTAATCAACTATAAATCGCCAACAATTACTATAAAAAGTCCAGTATATATATTTATATATATGTACTAGTGTGAAGAAATAAAAATGAGAAGTTAAATAAAGTACATGAAATAATAACCATATTGGGATTGAGCACCTCATAGGATTCTGGTCCAACCAAACCTGCTCAGGACTAGGTTTGATATATCTATAAAGGTGGCCTATAAATGGTTAGGTTCTAAGCGTATAACCAAGTTATCCATGTAGAATAAATATAAAAGTGATACCCAAGGTATAACCAAGGCATCCATGTAGTGATAATTGGAGAATAGGACCTGAGATGGAACCAAGGTATCCCTAACATTAGAAGGTCAAGCTAGCTCAAACAATAACCATGCATCCTAGAAATATGTTTCTAAGTGTAATATAAGGGAACACTAAAATAATTCCACTATAAAGTGTGTTACAAAGTCCATAGAGGATGTACCAAGTAAATCCTTGGGAAGGCTTGGCTTGGACCTCAGGGAAGGATCCCAGGTGCTTCATATATGAGGACATCAAGTTGAATCCAAGTAGTATATCCAATGAATTTTTATTTCCTTAAATGAAAAAAATTAATCATTATTACTATGTAGAGTTAATAATAATATAGTAAAAAAATACCGAATTTTAGGGTTGGTATCTCCTATGGAAAGTGGCTCAATTAATCGGGGTGTCATCCTCTGAGTTCTTAAGGTATTCTCCCAGGAATCTAAGGATGGATTAAGGATGACCCCACCATTAATAGGAAAAGGTCCATAGTATATATACACACCTTAAATTTAAAAAAATTCAAGGTCCATGTGATAACCATGATAGTTTCATTCTCTTTTTTTAAGTCAAGTAATTATATTTTCCTTCAATAATGAAAAAGGGTTATATGATTTTTCCTACCATTTAACATTTCATTGTTATTTAAAAAGCTCCATGTGAAATATAATTGACCAATTATAGAGTATTAGTTCATCTATTTAAATTAATCAAATCTGTTGAAAAAGACAAACCAAACTCCCTAATGGTAGTTTTGGTGAATAATAAGTAAAGGGTTATATAGACATATACATTTCACACCTAAGGGGTGGATAATATTGATGTAGTTGACCTCAAATGATATAAGTGGGATCTATTTGTGTATTTTGGTTCCAAAATAGGAAACTAATTTAAGGCATACTGATTTTAGGGGAAAAGTGTGTGTAATTATGGAATGCATCACAACAACAAAACTATAAAAAATCACATTTTAGAGAAAATTATAGAACACCTACCTTTTGGATGTTTAGAAAACCTCATCCGATATAAGCTTCTGATTTGGGCTAGAACAAAAGAAAATATAGAAATATAAAAAAACACTTAAAATATGGCATATTATCTCACCTAGAAAGTATTATAATGATGGAGAGATAACCCAATAAATGAAGTTAATAGAATGATGCACTTAATATTTGATAACAAATACAAGTGATGACAATCCCATCAAAGTCTGATTGAAGGAGTAGCTTTACGAACTATGTTAAGAGAGGAAGGAGAGATCCAATGTGAGGGCTTGATATGTGTGATAAATGTGGGGAGAAAATATTTTTTTTATTTAAGGGAAAATATTCATTTTACCAAACTTTTAAAGGGGGTACAGTTTAGATAAACCATAAACCATCCATGCATCACTACTACATAAGTGTCACCAAGTGTGCAGTCTAGGCACATGGTTTGAAAAATTATGCATAACCCATGCTCGTCCCTTATGGAATTACTATGATACTTTTAAGAGGTCCATGTGACCTCCCTAACATGTTTTATCAAACTATAATCCTTTATATATGTGTCCCATATTTTAGCCACATGGTTACTACAAATTGTGCTCCAATCGTGTGCCTCATACCGATTCTACAAAAACCAAACATTTGGTCTCTGATCGGGCCCCAAAAAACACTTGAAACCTCCCTTAAACCATTAGTCTCTTAATATAGAATAAAATAATATATTTATACCAAAATATAAGGTTTCATACCTCAGTAGAAATGCTAGGATCTTAAATTTTCACCACAATACATGTGAAACATGTGATCTATTCATATTAAAAATTTATATTTACAAAAGTGTCATTCTATTCACCTATAAAAGAAGCTCACCTCCACCCCATTTTTTTACTATTTATAAAGGAATATATTAACAAACAATATTCCATTTTCTCTCTTAAACTCTCCCCCATTTCTTATAAGACTTGTTATTTCTAGAAAACAATGCCAAGGTGTCTTAAGATGGTACCTACAAGAAAACATCCAAAGGGAGAGGTAATATTTTCAACTAAGATATCTTAAATATTTTATCCTTCTTCCACAAAAATACCATTTTATCCATGATTTTACGATTAAATAAGTATTAATAATATTTTAAAATTTTATTTTACCAATGTAATATCAATTTTTTTACTTTCCTCTAGATCACCTTGAAAAAGGAACATGTCATCACACATACATGAGGACTACCATGTCCATGAAAAACATTATTAATTTTTCATAACCAACTAGAATGAATTGTTATAAAAGTATATATAATGTATTAATATTATATTTATAAAATTACTAATATTTGAAAATTTTATACAATTCCTTATCTTTCTCCGATTTTATAGAAAACCAATGTGCTGCCTGTGCATACGTGCAGATGATTACCTCTACAAAAGTGACATATTTTATTTTTTATAGATTTTTTATTCCCTATCAAGATCTATTAAAATATGATTCATAATCATGATAATATCTAAAAATATCATTATGATTCTTCTATAATGATATTATTATATGTAAATTAGTCTAATATCCATACTCACCTATAGATTATACTTGGTTTTGTTTGGATTAGTTTGATCACCCACATGAAAAATGATATAAATTTCTATCATTTATGACTATGAAAACTCAAATATTAGTGTTATTATATGTTACTGATAAAATAATATTTTGTTTATGGTTCTAGAAATGTTATATTAATAGTTAACTTATTATTAATTTATAACCCTTTTTTCCATTAAAAATTACTGAAACAAGTTTATTTTAAATTTCACCTTTATGGGTTATAACTAAAACTATCATGGGACAAACATACAATTTTATAAATAATAATTAAAAATATATACCATTATATTTAATAATCAAGGATATAATGGAATCCTATGAAAATAAGGTGGATAAAAATCAACATTACAAATCATGTGTGAAGCAATCAGAATTACAACATCAAGTAATGAAAATAAGTGGAAATTAACTAAAGAATGTATAATGAATGATTATAAAAAAATATAAAATATCTTCATGTATATTAATAATGTTATTAAATGAGATATTAAGATATTTATGTTTATTATTCATAAGGTTAAAGATATTTCGTGGAATATGAGAATTAAAGTTAGGGTTTACCATTACTCAATTTACATTATTTGATTTATAATAATTATTCTTGAACCCCACTATTCTAAGTTGAATCATTTTATACCATGATTGTATAATTTATTTATAATTCAATTTATATGGATTTAAAATTAATTCTCATGAAATCCATTCTAGTAGATTTTTTCTTCAATGATTGTGATATTATTAAGGGTTTTCATCTTAATTCCCATTCATTTAGGCATGTTTACAAATTATGAACCTAATATGAATTTATATGGTTAACCTAATACCCCATTATTTTATTTTATTATTACTATTACTATAGTTCATTACATGGTAAATATGAAAATTTTAATTATTCCCTCCTTCCAACCATTTGTTTCTATGTTCTAGTAAATCCATTACTATTCTACTAACTCAATTTCCATTAATTGAGTTATGATTGTTCATATTTATCTTTATTCATCTAAGTTAGGTAAAATATACCATATGATTGAATTATATTTTAATTAATTTTTTTTAAGTGGGTTTAAATTTCTTTCTCAGGAATTACTTTTTGATATATTGTTATGTCAATCCTTTTCCATTGATGAATTTCACTCCCAAAAAACACAAAATATTTTAGAATAATCCCCAAACTATTTAATTGAAATTTATCTTCAATATACACGTTAACCCCTTCAAAAAATATTTACATTTCATGTATTTGAAATCCTATTTTGTATTATCATTTGTGGACTTCTTATTTTTCTTCACCACTTTTCAAAAGGAAGTTTTATTATTCTTTTTTATGATGTGTGTTTTAAAAATGCATTTTAAATATATCAAATAGGATTTTCATTTCATATTTATATTCTTTTCTTACAATCAACATTTCATATGAAATTTTTTTTCATGGATTTATTATTATGAATGCTTGTAATGTATTTTTTAAAATTTTTTTTTATCCATCATATTTGAAAATAAATTTTATAAGTGACTCATAACATTATATTTTTTTTGAATGAATAAAAATTTTCTATAAATATAATTTTATGATATTTCTTCTATTTTAAAATTTATTCTAAAAGGTTTTTAAGTCATTTTTAGTTATGATTCAAGGATTAACTTCTAAATTCCATAAAACTATTTTGTTTTACGAGATTATAATTCACAATATCTAGCAACATAATTCATGATCCCTTACAATGTGATACCATTCAGAGTGTTCTTCCAATTTAGGTGTTTTAATATATTTCAAAATCAACCAATTTCTTTATATTACACTTGGAATATGTATTAATAATACCACACCACTTATTTATCTAGATGACCTATAATAATGTAATTCCATTTATTGATTGGGAGAAATTTTGATATATCATTTTTATATTATTAAAATCTTAATGTTTATTAATTAATAAATCATGTTGGTAATGAATTTTATTGTTATTAATTTATTTAAGATAGTGAATTCGCTTGTATTAATATGTGAGGGGTCGGGATCGATGTTAGGTAGCACCTCAATGCATCAATTGGTCTCATGAGAAAGAATATTTTATGTAGTTGGTGTATACCTGACAATTTATTTAGGTGTCTTAGCCATAAATTTGATATTAAATATATTCCTTGGCCTATGGATTCAAAGATATTTAATGTATTATAACAAGGCCATAACATGTCCTAAATCATTCATTATATCACTATGAAATTTTTTTTTTCTATCCATGTAATTTTTTATATTTTTATTCCATTCATGGATTTATTTCAAGGTCAGGTTATGTGTTAAATAGATTATTTTATTTTCATTTATTTCCAACTAAATTATCTATTATTTATTTATTCTATGATATATTCTGTTTTATAATTTCCCTTACCAAGAGTTTTATCTTACCCTTCTTATGTTTCAATTTCTATAGGTTATAAAAAAAAGTATTAAAAGTGATATTTGTAGAAGAATAGAATGTGTGGAGAATTTATAAGATATGTCAAAGACTTATTATGGATTTAGTAGTTCATAATATAGTGAAAAAATTATTCATTTGATTATAATGAAATAGGATATAATTGTTAATGATGCATCATAATTATCCAAAAATATAAACTTAAAATGTTATGTGAATATATTTAATGGAATATTTTCTATAAATCATGTAAGAATGGGATAATTACATCCTAAATATTGTAGAGTGATTTAATAATACATGGAAAATACCATGCTAGTATTCACATAGTTCATATGGGTACATGCCCTATTTCCTCATTTTACCACTTGTGTACTTAATTAATTTTAAATAAAAATAACTTATTTTTTAATAAATTAAATTGGATGGGTATCTCCAGAATAGTTTGGATAGATAAAATATGATAAGAAATAATTTGATATATTCATGGTTGTTTTATCTTAATTAATAATGAATTCAAATGAATTCTAGAAAATTATTTTAAATGAATAGAATATATGTGATTGATCATTATCTTACAGTAACCTATGTATATGTCGGTTTTATTTTAATTTTTTTATATGATTTGTTTTTTCAAATTTTTAATAAATTAAAATGATAACCTATATGTCATCACACTTTTCTTATTATGTAAGAGCCTACATGGGCACTATTTCATTTATATAAACCCCCTTAACTAGTCAGTTTGTTCCCCTCACCCATGAGTGAGTAAAATAAAATTTAATTATGGTGATCCCAGATATATAGAGTTGGTTAAATATAGATCTGATGTATTGCGGTAAAATTAACCCTAATGATATATATAAGGATATGTGGAATGGAGAAACTCATGCCCAGACCAACCTAAGACATTATTCCTATAAGGTCAAAATATTGATTTATTATCCGCTAAATAATTTAATCATTAGGTAAGATCAAGATCAAATTATTTATTTATTTTATTTCTATATAATCCATGATTTATTTTATGGATTCCATACCCTTATCACATAAATAAATGGATCATCATGCAATTTTAGAATTAAAATAAATGGAATATATTTTTCTATTTTTATGAAACACGGTTAAAAAAAGTAAAATCCAAGCAACATTAAAAATACACGTAAAAGGATTAAACAAGTAAATTTATGCATGAAAAACAAAAAAACACCAATTAAATATTAATTAAAAACCCTTCCTTTGTAGAAGTTAAGATGGATCCATAGTTATAGTGTCGGCCCAAACCTTCATTGAGGGAAATTTTGTCTGCAAGTATTAACAAAGATAGTGGGAAAACATAACTGAATTTTATTATATTTAATTTCCTTAGTATATTCAATAGAAAAATTGAGTCAAAAATTGAGTAAATCCAAATAAGGATTCTAGGATTGTAGAGTCCACTCAACAGGTGAAGGAACTACTAATCTCTAGTTAGAAAGACCACGAAACTATGTACTCTCTTATTGTTTTTATAGTCTTTTTATAGATTATAAGAATGGAAATTTGGATCCTTTAAACATTAATTTCCACGTGACATGAAATTTTGTGTCCATTGGTGAGGGATTTTTGGACTTGATAAGATAGAGAGAAACTAAATAAGATAATTAAAATTATATCATCTTATATATTTGGTAATAAAGATAAAGTACATATAATATTAGTTTATACTATTTTATAAAATTAAATTCAACATTGATATTATTAATTCCCTCATTCTAGGAATAAAGGCATTCCCTCAAAGGTAAAAATATCCTATATTAGGCAAAAATATCTTTATGTTGATTACTATAGGAGAATTTGTTAAATATGTTTGAAATTCCCTATACCTGATCATCTTCCAATCGAGTAAAGATGGAAATGATATATTTATAAGATATATAAGGGTATATTACACCCTGATATATTATCCCACTAGAATGAATAATAAAGATATCATGACTCGGCCTTAAACATTACATAATCTTGAGTTAAACAAGAATTCACATTAAGGCTCTTTTCTGGTTTAGAGTTTTAGTGAATGAGGAAATAAATTTTACATATAAGCTTTAATATTACATGTAGACACAACTACACAATATCCATTTTTTTCATAAAATATAAACTCTTAAATAGAAACATGTCTTGTTCCATGTTTTATACATCATGACTTTTCCTTGATCCCATCCTTGTCCCTATTCCACTTCATGTCATGCGAAAAAATTTCAAAAACTTGGGATGAGAAGAAATCTCAATAATGGATACACAAAGAAGGGAAACTATTAGTTTTTCAAAACAATATGTAAACCCTGAATACTTTCTCATAAGTAATACTTTTCACCTTTATAAAGTAATAAATACTCTTCTATGAATAAAAGATAATTTCATACCCTTTTGTAACCAAAAGATTACCATAAAACTGATAGAATGTACACATAACATATATAGGAAACTTGGGAAATTAACATACTTATATAGAATAACCATACGGTCAACTTCCACACACATCACAAAATGGAATAGCCAAACGACCGACTTCAATACCCAATGCATTTGAGGTTATAACGCAACCACCCGTCCTAGTTTATCATGACACCACCCGTCATTTGGTTTATCACGTAACCACCCATTAAATGTACAAATACCATTATAAATAATAACACATAAAACAATCCTAATGTAAAGATAACATTACCACATTGAAATCACAAAATATCATTTCAAATATTGATATAATCAACGCTTTATCAAAACCATTTTCAAAACCATTTAAAAAATTTAATAAAGATATTTTTGAATCAATGTGACCATACCAATTTGAAACTTTTAAAGGAATTAACATTTTAAAACATTAATATACATATAAATAAATCCTTAAAACCATTTGAAAAACATTTAATTGAATGTGAAATATTTATAAGAATAAATCTTTAAAACAATATTTTTGTTAAGGAGTTCTTAACCAAATGAGATATACATGAATACAAATAATTGGGGAATAAAATTCAATAAAATCTTTATAATATCATGATAATAAAGGGATTCATGATATAATATTCCAAAGGACAATATATACACCATATAAAATTTAATTGGCGCATAACTACAATGAAGTATCAATTGAATGTAATTTGAGGCAAAATCCCTTATAAAGATGGTATTCTTAGATTAAGGATAAATCAATTACATATTTATGTGTGACAAATATAAATACACTAAATATGATTGGATATTTAGTGTAAAATAATAAGAGGTCATTCACACATATTAATGGCTTGACATAATAAAAAAGTAGATATTTATCCCAAAGAATTGAAATTGGGTTAAGAAGTTCCCTTACCTAAATTTTATACCCTAACAACGTCACTTTGAAATTCAGAAAATGAGTTTATGAGATAAAAAGGGTATATAATCAATTGGACATAAAATTTATAGAATTAAGGATATATAAGAACATATCCCACCATTATAAGATGTAAAATAAAAGAGATAACAAATTGAAGTCTTTTAAAAATAGGAGAGTGAAAGGTTCCCTTACCGATTTGGTAACATACCAAAGATACACCACATGAAAGAAGGTTCATAAAATGAATATGTAAATACCCTTAAATTAAAGTATATTACAAAATTAATTAAGTCATGTGAAGTACATACACCAAAAAATGGAAATGGTTGCAAATATAGCATTAATCTCATAGGAATAAAAGTGAGATGAAAACTCCTTACCACATAGCAATCAACTGAGTTGTATGAACAAAAGTTAATAACCAACAAATTAATCATAGAATACCCAGAATATAAAGATAATCATGATAATATATATCAAATGGGAGTACACAATACCACACATACCAGAAATAAGTGGCGAATAATGGAAATCTCAAGGAATTAAAAGTGAGATAAGAAACCCCTTACCTCATATCTAACTTGACATGTTTTTTACTTATTCTTCCTGAATAATAAACTTAAGTTAATCTATACTTGATTAAGAAAAATTTTCAATTTATTATTACATATATATAACTTATTACCTTGCAATAATAATTAGTTAATTATTTGAGTTCATATTGGACATTTTTTTAAATATTCAGAACGTGAGTAAAAATTGAACTTGTTATAATTACAAATTTTCCAAGCGGTAAAAATTACATTTTCTCCAAAATAATATTCATGATTTAGATATAATATATATCATATATATCTAGTATATGTATGTATTTATAATAGTACATAAAATTTGGTGACAAGAAATTTAATGCACCATTCATGGAGACGGTAAGTCGTACATACGCCTGAACGCTACTTTCATTTCTATTTTGTATTTAATGGGATGAAAAATTAATGATACATAGTTATATTATCATTTTAGTATAATATCATAAGATATATATATGTTAAATAATTTAATAATTCCATCCTCTATACGTTCAATGTATGTCATGAACGAATCATATCAACTTGAGGGGGCGGTAGTCCACACTTCCTCAAATGAAATTATCGCGTTTACACATATTGGAAAGCATAAAGGTATGTTTGTAAAATAGAAAATCACAGAATAATATAGAAAAAATAAACATAATATATATCATATATAAATATAGTTCCATCATAATGGCCACCATGAGAGGTGGTAGGAGAAGATTGAACAATAATTGTTTTGTGAGGCAGTAGTCCATCATCCACAGAAACAGTATATTCTTTACCTATTAGATGGAGGTGTGTGGAAGTGTAGTTAGAATACTTCATAAAAAAATAACATTATATTGATTATTTTAGTGTTGTTATAATATAAAGTAATAAAAATATTTTAGGGGGTTGGAGAAGTAAAATAAAAAAAAAGAACTTAAGAGAAAACATTACCTTTAAATCAGGTAACTCCCTTTAGTTTGAACAAAAATGATTTCTTGAAGTGCCTTTTTCCTAAGGTAAGGATTCTAGGTGGAAGAGATGAATGTATGGAGATTAATTGGGTAGATTTTGGATGAGCCAAGGGGATTGAGAGGTGTGAGTAAAAGGTTAGATGTGATGGCTTTTTATAAGGGGGAGGAGGGGCTCTTTAAGAAAGTTTGAAAATATTATTTTATTATATAATGATATTCGGTTTCTAAACGTACAAAACTCATTAAAGTATATGATAAGATTTCTAATATTATAAATAAAATCATCCAATAATAATTTTATAGGTTTTTAATATTGTTTTAATTTTTACAATCTTATTAATTCAAATCATTCATTAATGAGGTTAAGACTGCATCATTATTGTATCATAAATAATTTTATTTATTTGATCTATAAAAATTATAAAAAAATACCATGATGTAGGAAAGATTTTTATATTTAAAATGAATATTTATAGTCTAAGTGATAATTTATATAACCCCATTTAAAAAATTATTTACTAAAAGATATATGTTTTTGTCATTTTTGTCTTTACTTTAAATTAATTAATATAAAGTGTCATTATCACTCTTAAGTGGCTCCATGGGGTCCCCAAATCGACCCAAGGACGACCATGGTACTAAATGTATCAAAAAATAGGATTAAGACATATGTTAGGGTAATTTAATATTATTATAATATTATTTTTACCTTGAATTACCCTATTTACCTTTAACAGTGATAAATAAAAGTAAAAAATTACTATTCATCAAAAACTATTTTCATCTTATTGAACAAAATTTTACTTATTGATAACAACCATGTATGCATATTTTTAAAATTTATTTTAACAGAAGTAGTAAAATTTCATTTAATTGAAAAAGTCGGGTTTTTAACTACTACTAAGTGTTTTCACTATTCATCAAAAATTGATGTTTTTCAAAAAATTACCAAAAAATCAGCCTAAACTATATTTGATATTTCGAATTAAAAAATGATGTATATTTTACCAAACTGAAAACATATAAGTTGCATTAATTAATTTAAAATTAATTCCCATTACCAAACAAAAAGTGTGTTTTTAAGAAATAATAACTATGAAAAGATTAACACTTATTTTTGTCCAATTTCAAAGTGAAATTACTTCCAATGACCAACATTAGATTAAATAGTAAAAATATAATCTAATTAAACTTTAAAAACAATTAAAAATATAATATAACCATATAAATAAATTAGATTAAAAGGTAGTTTTGAATTAAAATATAGTATTTTTCACTTATTCATTAAAAAAAAATTTTGTCAGAAAAATAATAAAAATTTACTCAAAGTAAATTTTGATGTCCCGATTCTAAATAAAAATTTTATTATGTCAAATAGAATATATTAAAGTAACCAAAAATATATTTAACAAGGGTTCTCCATCAAAAGATGGTAAATCGACCTTTTAAAGAATATTTGAGTATTTATGCTTAAAATTAAATTCATTCACATTTTAAGCCTCTAAATTTTATTGGATAAATGTAAAAACATTTATCAAACATGTAATATCATATTTTAGTTAGTTCTATTAATTCATTCCATTAAAAAAACTAGGAATTAACTACCATTTAAAATAATAATATATTATTATTTTCTAGTATGACTCAGTATTGTGTGCAACATAATACTTTGGAGAAAGCAGTTGTTGCCTTTCAGGTACGCCATTGAATATAGCATACACTTTAAAATAAAATTAATATATAATTAAAAAATATTAAAAAATAAGAAAATTTCATATTCTTCATTTTTCTGGGATGTAACATCCTTCCCCCCTTTTGGAAATTGTGTCATTGCAATTTTAAAATTGGGCATGGAAACTTCATTAAAAGTATCACATTGGAAAAAGAGTTAATAAAAATATCACATTAAAATAATTAAGTAGAAGTAAAAATGTCACTGAGACAAAAAATAATAGGATTCCATGAAAACATGGATATGGAGAAGAAAAAAAACAATCATGTTCTCATAGAGAGTGATAGAAAACATGATTAATAGAATATTAACCACTAGAATATCTCAAACTTATGATCGCTTAAACGATCATTGATTCCCCAATAGAAAATATTAACAGACAATGTTTTTGTTTTAAGATACTTTTCATAAAGTTGAGGAATTTATTTATGTGGTTAAATAAAACATAAGGAAACATTCTTACTTGTCCTGGATTTTTTCATTCTTTACTAAATTTCTACCACAAACTCTTCATTTATCCAAACAATGAGTATTCAAACTAACTTGGTTACATTAAAAGCACAATAATCAACTTCTAGAGTATCACATAATCCACAAAAGATGAACTATATATTTCCCATGTCTTTGTACATACACCAAATCCAAAATGGTTAGTATTAGATCAGATAATCCCCAAAAAGGATAATCCTTTATAAAAATAAAAACTACTCTTAATCTCCAAAATTCAACCATAAGTACCCAAAGTTCAAGAAAGACCACTCAATATAAAATTGTCCTTAAAATTCTTCAAAATAATCCAAACTAAGATTGAAACCCAAAACTCATAAGGATTTAATGACATAGTCTTCCATGATAAATCTTAACATTTATCTCCAAATAACATCCACTACTCATAAAGTCTCATATTGAAGTGTAATTAACCTAATCACATATTCTCTATGATAGGTTAATAATTTCTCTAAATAACCCAAAATCAACTTATTATTGATTCATAAAATCATCTAACTAAAATAATTAGTCATACTAACTAGGGACTTCACTTAGTCCAGTGGTATGCAATAAATCATGTTAGCACTTTGGTTGTGGGTTTGATTCTCGCGGCTTTGTACGACGCGAGGGGTTGTCACACGGTCTACGTGTTGTCCTTTTTCAAAAACTCTATAATTTTATAACATTCCAAAAAATGAGATTAATTCATCAAAAATAACCATAACATATTTTGACAACAAAGTTTATCTAATAACTTTCATTTTTCATCCCAAAATGTAATAACCTGTAATTGCCTCAAATTCAAGGATCATATAAACCCAATCAGTTCATTATAACTATATCCACAATAGAAAATATAAATCTTCTTTGAATAAAATTTTCACATATCAAACATTAGGGTTACACATAATATAAAAATCTTCCAAACTAATCACATCATTAATACATTCAAACATATAATTATCCATAACTCTTCAATTCCTAAAATGTAGAAATCTTAATCATCGTACATCCTTCCTGATCCTTTATCCCCATTTTCCCACCTTATTATTTTATTCTTATTTCCTACAAACAAAATCATGCATAATTTCCTAAGATTCCATAAATTTCAAGACATGATCTATGAAATAGCCCATACCTTTCAAAGGGCATTCTAAGTTTCCGCATCTTCAGTCGGAATGGAAATAGGAATCGGTAAACATAAGTTTGTATGATCCTGTTATTCCCTTTCCTGAAAATTCTTCATAGGATATCTATTTTCATAGTGACTATGCACACCAAATTTAAAACATTAAATTGACCCCTCAAAAATAACTTATTTCCTTTTCCTAGAGTCAACTGGACGCTTCCTTCTTCCACGACACGTTCTTAATTTATGACCTTCATTACCACATCAGAAACATCTTTCCATCCCTTGGAAGAATTTTTCCAAGTGTTTCTTTCCACATCCTTAATGAAAAGGTTTTTGAATATACTTTCCTTTATGATTATTACTTGAACTTTCATAGGGATTTTTTTCTCGCATATACAAGGACTTATAAAAATCACCAAGGTTCTAGTGGTCAATCATGACTCCAAATAGTTGGTTAAGAATAACCACAAGACTTCTCATTACAGCTACCATTTCATTTAGTTTCTCATTAATATAACCATCACAGTTTAGTTCACATCCACTATTACTTTGGTGCCTTCTAGATATATCCATTTACTATAACCAAAAAGTTCAGTATAAGTATATTAGTAAAATCATCATATAATATCTTATGAGGAGGGTAAATACTAAGATATACTTATTCATGTTATCTTAAACTCATTCACTTTATCTAAAATAACATTGACTCTTTATAAAATCCTAACCATTATGGTTATGGAACTTATGCTTAATGAACACCCTAACCTCTAAAGTTATCTAAACCAACCATTGATACAAACTATAAAAACCCAGCCTTAAACCTTACATAATATTGAGTTAAATCAAGAATTCACATTGATGATATTTTCATGTTTAGAGTTTTACAGAATTAATCCACAACTATTACATATATTCTTGAATATTACATATAGACACTACTACTCAGTATCCATTTTTTTATAAAATATAAACTCTTAAAAATAAACATTTCTAGTTCCATGTTTTAGATATCTTGACTTTTCCTTGATCCCATCCTTGTCCCTATTACACTTCATGTCCTGTGAAAAACATTTGAAAAACTTAGGATGAGAAAAAATCTCAGTAAGGGATATGAAGAGAAGGAAAACTATTTGTTTTTTAAAAACAACAAGTAAACCATGTATACTTTATCATAAGTAACACTTTTCACCTTTATGAATTATTAAATACTCTTCTATGAATAAAATATCATTGCATACGATTTTTAACAAAAATATTATCATGAACCCATAGAAACCACACATAACATATATAGGTAACTTAGGACATAAACAAACTAAAATGTAATAACCATACAATCAACTTCCACACATATCACTAAATGGAATATCCATACGACCAACTTCTATACCCAATTCATTGGAGGTTATAATGTAACCACCCGTTCGGGTTTACCACGACACCACCCTTTATTTGGTTTATCACATAACCACCCATTAAATGTCCAATTACAATTATACATCATAACACATAAAACAAGAATGAAGTAAATATAGAATTTACACATTTCAATCACATAATTTCATTTCAATATATGGACATAATCAATGCTTTATCAAAACCATTTAAAACATTTAATAAATATATGTTTGAATCAAAGTGTCCCATACCAATTTGAAAATTTTAAAGGTATTAACATTTTAAAACATTAATATCTATATAAATAAATCCTTAAAATCATTCTTGAAAACAAGGACATTAATGAGAAATATTTAGGAAAATAAATCTTTTAAAAAATATTTTAGTGAAGGAGTTCTTAACCAAATGAGATATTCTTGAATACAAATAATTGATGAATAAAATTCAATCAAAACATTATAATATCATGATAATACAAAGATTCACGATATAATATGCCAAATGAATTTATATTCACCTTATTAAAGTTAATTGGTTCATAACAACAATGAAGTCTCAATGGAATGTAATTTGAGGCGAAATCCCTTATAAAGACGGTATCATTAGATTAAGGATAAATCAATTAAATAATTATTCGTGAAAATTATAAATACACTAAATATGACAGGATATTCAATTTAAAACAATAAGAGGTCATTCACACATATTTATAGCTCGACATAATCAACAAGTCTAAGTTTATCCCAAAGAAATGAAATAGGGTTAAGAAGTTCCCTTACAGAAATTTGACAGCCTAACGATGTCACTTTAAAATTCAGAAAATGAATTTTTGAGAGAAAAAAGGGTATCTAATCACTTGGATATAAAATTTAAATAAATAAGGATATATAAGAACATATCCCAACATAATAAGATGTAATTTAAAAGACATAACAAAAATAAGTCTTTTAAAAAGAGGAGGGGGAAAGGTTCCCTTACCGATTTGGTAACACACAAAAGATACCCCACATGAAAGAAGGTTCATAAAATAAAGATGTAAATACCCATAAATTAAATTATATTAAACAATGAATACAATCATGGGAAGTACATACACCACACAAAAAGAAATGGTGGAAAATATAACATGAATCTCACAGGAATAAAAAGTGAGATGAAAACTCCTTACCACGTAGCTATCAATTGAGTTGTATGAACAAAATTTAACAACCACAAAATGAATCACATAATACCATGAATATTAACAGAATAATGATAATATATATCAAATTTGAGTACACAATACACCACATACAATATATAATTGGCAAACAATGAGAATCTCACAAAATTAAAAGTGAGATAAGAAACCCCTTACCTCATGTCAGGATTGACTCATTTGTTCCTAATTGTTCCTGAAAAATAAACTTAAGATAATTTTTACTTTATTAAGAACATTTTTTAAATTTTATTATTCTTTTTTTATCACTTATTACCTTGCCATTATAGCTAGTTAATTATTTGAGTTCATATTGGACATTTTGTCGATGTTCAGAACTTGAGTAAAAAATGAACTTGTTATAATTACAAATTGTCCATGTGGTCAAAATTCCATTATATCCAGAATAATATTCATGATTTAGATATCATATATATCCTACATATCCAGTATATATATTTAATTAAAATATTACATAAAATTTGGATATAAGAAATGAAATGCACCGTTCATGGAGACGGTAAGCTGTATGTAAGAATGAACGCTACTTTCATTTCTATTTCAAATTTAATGGAATGAAAACATAATGATACATAATTATATTCTAATTACATTATAATATCATAAGATATATATATGTTACATAATTTCATAAATCCATCCTTTATACATTCTATGTATGTCATGAACGAATCATATAACCTTGAGGGAGCGGTAGTCTTCACTTCGTCAAATGAAATTATCGTGTTTACACATATTGGAAATCATAAAGGTATGTTTGTAATATAAAAAATCACAGAATAATAGAAAAAACATAAAGATAATATATATCATATATAAATACACTTCCATCATAATGTCCACGATGAGTTGTGGTAGGAGAATATTGAACAATCATCGTTTCATGAGGTAGTAGTTCTCCATCCACATAAACAATATATTCTTTACCCACTAGATGGAGGTGTGTGGAAGTATAGTTAGAATCCTTATCATAAAAACATCCTAGTATATTTATTATACTTGTTTTATTATAAAATATAATAATAAAAATAGTTTAGGGGGTTGTTGAAGTAAAATAAATGAAAAGAACTTAAGAGAATACCTTACCTTTAAATCGGGTAACTCCCTTTGGTTTGAACCAAAAGGAAATCTTAAAGTGACTTCTGCCTATGGTAAGACTTCTAGGTGGAATATAGGGATGTAGGGAGATTAATTAGGCATAGGTTGGACGAGCCAAGGGGCTTGAGAGGTGTTATTAACGGGTTAGAGTTGATGGATTTTTATAAGGGGGGGGGGAGGGGCTCTTTAAGAAAGTTTGAAAAATATTGTTTTATTATATAATGATATTCAGTTTCTAAAAGTACAAAACTCATTAAAGTCTTAGATAATATGATTAATGTTTTAAATGAAATCATCCAACATGAATTGGACAAGTTGTTGATATTGTTTAATTTTTATAATCTTATTTATTTAAATCATTCATTAATGAGGTAAACACTGCATTATTATTGTCTCATAAATAATTTTATTTATTTGATGTCTAAAAATTATAAACAAAATACCCTGATGTAGAAATTTTTTTTATATTTCAAAAGAATATTTATATTCAAATAGATAACTTATATAACCTCATGTAAAAATTTATTTACTAAAATGTATATGTTTATGTCATTTTTTTCTTTACTTTAAATTAATTAAAATAAAGTGTCATTATCACTCTTAAGTGGATCCATGAGGTCCCAAAACTGACTCAAGGATGACCATGGTCGGAAATGTATCAACCAATATGATTAAGACACATCTTAGTGTAATCTAATATTATTATAATATTATTTTTACCTTGAATTACCATATTTACCTTTAACCGTGATAAATAAAAGTAAAAGATACTATTCACTAAAAATTATTTGCATCTTATCGAACCACATTTTACTTACTGATAACAACCATTTATGTTGGATTTTCGAAATTCAATTCACATAAGCTGTAAAATTTTATATAAATGAAAATGTCTGTTTTTTAACTACTACTCTGTGTTTTCACTATTCATCAAAATTGAAGTTCTTCAGAAAAATACCAAAAATTCAGCCTGAGCTATATTTGATATTCAAAATTCAAAAATTATGTCTATTTTACCAAATTAAAAACATATAATTTTCATTAGTTAATTTAAAATTAATTCTCGTTCTCAAAACAAGAAGCATGTTTTTACGAAATAATAACTATTAAAAGTTTGACACTTGTTTATGTCCAATTTCGAAGTGAAGTTACTTCAAATGACCCAAATTGGATTAATGGGTAAAAATATAATCTAAATACACTTTAAAACCAATTAGAAATATAATCTAACTCTACAAATAAATTATATTAAAAGGAATTTTTGAATTAAAATATAGTATTTTTCACTTATTCATTAAAAAAAGAATTTTATCAGAAAAATACTAAAAATTTATCCAAAGTAAATTTTGATGTCCCAATTCTTAATAAAAATTTTATTTTGTCAAATAGAATAAATAAAAGTTGAAAAAATTATATTTAACGAGTTTTCACCATCAAAAGGTGGTTAATCGACCTTTTAAAGAATATTAGAGTATTTATGCTTAAAATTAGATTCATTCACATTTTAATCCTCTAACTTTTAATGGATAAATGTAAAAACATTTAACAAACATGTATAATAATATTTTTTTAGTTCGGTTTATTCCCTCTATTTCAACAGCTAGGCATTGACTACCATTTAAAATAATAATATATTATTATTTTCTAGTATGACTCAGCATTGTGTGCAACATAAGACTTTAGAGAAACCCATTGTTGCATGTCTGGTACGCCATTGAATATAGAATCCCCTTTAAAATAAAATTAATATTTAATTAAAAATATTAATAAATATGAAAATTTCATATTTTTTATCTTCCTAAGATGTCATAAAAGAGGCTTAAATATAAATGATATTTTCCCTACACTAATTTAGTATAAACTGGAAAAATAGTGCATAGATGTTAATCATGTATTTATTATTTTGAAGTAAATTGATCACTTAACATATGACGGGATTCCATTTAGATATAATATTGTCTATGAGTCTCATATTATCATCCATATTGGCATGGTTCTCCATATTTATCCAAGACCAGATGAAATATATGGATAAAGCACTCAAAAATATTTTTTCTATACTTCTCCAGGAAGACAAGTATTTGTGGGAATATTTTTCTTCACCCCTTATGGTGAAATAAATGGATTAAAAGGTTGAAAAACTTATATACCTTCAAATATAATAATTAATTTAATATTTTTTTCAAAGGGAAAAATCAATTGAAGAGATTATAATGAACAAAAGGCTATTTACTTCTCCTAAAACAAGAAAAGTCTAATAGGAGAGTTTTAATAAATTAAAGAAGATGGAATTAGTTTCAAATTATTTAGGTTTGTTAGATACAATATGTAAGGTTTTTATTTCACTTCTTGGTTATTTAATAATATGGTGTATTTTAATACTAGAGCCATGAAATTTGAAAATATTGGAATAAGTATGGCGTGTTCTCTCTGTGTCTAAGAATGGTAAATTGCAATATTAGTAGTGAGAACCACATGACATCTGGAGTATTACAAGAATTATGGTGAATCAATCTATATTTATTAGGTAGGGATATTCTTAGGCTATGTAATAGAATACAACCTTTCTATTTCAATATTTGATTGATTAAATTTTTTATAGAGTGTTAGAAAAAATTTATCTGAGTGTTTAGAAATCCATATGGACTATTATAAGGAAAATCTAGAGGTAAGATCATATACTTCATGAGATCCCTTTAATAGATTTGATGGATTCTTAGTGGAGTAATGAATAAATTTAGTAAATGATATAAGATCCATAGGTCTTCTATGTATTAAATCATATTAAATTGATTATTCATCGATTATTCTAATGTTGAGTGAATTTATTCATAGACTCACATTACCTTATACTTGATGGTAGTACAAAGTAGTACAAAGTGGATCAATGAGGAGTATTATATTTTATATATCTTATATAATTTAATCCAATACATGATTTATAGATAGAAGATAAACACATTACATCTATATTGAAAAATATATTTCAAAAAGTTTATGATAAAATCCATTATATAAAAGCCTCAGGTGTTGGGCATAAACTGTTTATAAAAGATGGTCTGAGCTTCAAATGTAAATCAATGAAAACACAATGTGTATCTCAGTTGATTATCATATAGATACTCAAGATATTAAGATCCCTAAATATTGAATATTAGTATATAATAACTATATTTATTGAATAGGGTAGAAAATATATTTTGATGTAGTGGGAGAATGATACACATTAATGAGGATTATTCATTGGATGAATATGATTTATTATAGGATCGATAAAATTTTATAGGGTTTGTGGGACAAATTATTCTGGAGATAAATTCCATGAATTATTATTAAAAAAATTGGTGGTTTTATATTCACTATAGTGGGTCATATATTATTCAATGAGAATTATGTTTCCTATAAAAAAATTAGTAAAATGAGACTCATATATATTGAAAATATTTTTTGACAATTCAAATAATAGATTTCATGCATCAAAATTTTAGTACTCTATATTTTGGTGGTCTGTTGATACTAAAGAATGTATTCAATAGAAACCATATATTGATGGTCATGAATTAACCAATAAATAATTTATTATTATAAAAATATGTATTTCATTTTGATTAATGGTGATACGTTCTTACCAATCATCATGAAAAATATCATTTGAATTCAAATTTTTATAGAAAATTTCCATGATCCTTATTTTTTCACATATATTTCAAATCTTCTCACCTTAAAGATACCCTTTGGAAGGTGAATATATGAGATAAAAAATGGTTTGGTGACATCAAAGAAGGACAACAATATATAAAGATTTAAAAAATTTATTTATGGGTAGAAACAAGAATAATTATTATAGACTTTTCGTTTGGAATGAATGTGTGCCTAGTGTCTATGGATTTTAGTGGGAGTAATATTTTTTTTCAAAATAAAAATGTTCATTAAATATTTAAAACCATCAAATATTATTATATGTTTTCTACGAATAATTAATGATTTATAAAATTAATAACTTAAAGCAGGTGCGTATATCTATGGATTGAGATCAATTAATATGGATCTTAGAGCCTTCATGGAATAAGTCAAGGTTCATGAATGGAATGGTACTGAAGAGATTTAGTATAAAACAATGTGAAATGAATTATTTTTTATGTCACATGGATTAAATATCTCCTATAAAATGTACCTCTAGACACATGAGGTGAGATGTAAGGTGAGTATAATTTCATACACATATACATAATGATATGTACCATGCCAGATATTTCTTATACCTTTGAGGTGGTAGAAATATATGTTGTAAATCTTGGATACCTCCATCAGATGGTAGTTATTATTATCCAATGAATGTATTTGAGGCATAATTAGGATATATTCAATATTTATAAAGAAATTTAGGGTCTAGTCATATGATAATATTTATGATAA